>JAKFHU010002004.1:12577500-13777500 GCA_023783475.1 Daubentonia madagascariensis
TGTTCACTTTCTAGCTACAGAAAAAAGTATACTTGTGAAATGCTCAGGTAGAAAGCTCCTTTGCGAAAGTTGAACTAGCAACGTAATCTGTTGCTAGTTCTGTGATGGATTTAGCGTGGGGGTGGGAATCAGGGAAGGGGTGGGCTTGAATATTGCGTGAATAGTCAGGTTGGTTTGAGCCACAGCCCATACATAGGAGGGCAGTTTCTAAATGGAAATAAAAACCAAAAAGGATAAAACCCATTTTTAAAGGCTAGTGTCTCATTCTAGCTAGAAAATAGAGCCTAAGGCTTCAGGGCTTAAAGCCTAATACTTTACTGGGAAGTGCAATCCCAGAGTAGCAGTGGGGAGAGCAAATGTAAGGGAACATGTTGCCAACTTAGCACAACTTCAAGGCAGGGGAATACCTCAGTCTCTTAGGTTGTCTTCACAGAGACATGTTACCAAGAAGGAAAAGGGGGACAGAATTTATCTATTGACACCATCTTTCATGGTTCAGTTTGCCCTGCACTTCCAGGAGAAGTGCTTAGTGGGTCCTAAGGCATCTTATCTGGCACCTCAGCTGCATCATGGAAGCCCCAGAGTGGTGGAAACAGAGGTATGTGGCACTAGTGTGAGGCAAGATGCTCGCTGGGCATACTCACTAGGGACCAAAAACAGCTGTCACAGTGGGTGCTAGGCATGTAGAGGCAGTGACAGCCACAGCAGAGACCTTCTTCCAGGACCATGGGAACTTCTTCAAGGCATGCCAGGGCTTCCTCAGCCAAGAAACAAGGCAATTCTGCAGATCTAGGATAGGGCATAACTCAATCTGGGACAAAAGGCAAATCCATAGGGATTGGGGTTTTTAATTAAAGCTTCTGAAATGGTATGTTAGGATTAAATTTTGCTGAAGTGCATCCTAAATGGTGAGGTGTGAGATCACACCTCAGGTTCTCCTTCCTTCCAAGCCTTGCTTTTTCTGCAGTTTCCCCTCGTTAGACGGTGCAATGCTGGCTTCACCAGGCATGATCACAGCTGAAGAAGGAAGGTGGTTTGTAAGCCACACTTCAAGTTCCCAGTGGATTGGGCATGGAGCTTTAACTGCAGTCACTGAAGAAGCAAATGATGATGATGCTAAATATGAGCATGGTGGAGTTACAGGGTGGGGCCAGGTGGGAAAAAACCTTGGCTGTATTGCTTTCCTGGCCTTTCTGTGTCCATCCCCCATGAGTGCCAGGCGTAATAGAACTAAGTAGCATCCAGAGGTGCCCTGGAATATTTGGGGGATAGTTCTTTCCTTCCCTGTGTGACAGAAGAGCTGTCTTGAGGGTTCAGTTTCCAGTGCCTACCCACTCCCTGTCCACTGCCAAGCTACAAGTTAGTTTTCAGTTATAATAGTCCCAAATTACCTGCTCTCAACTCTTCCAGGTTTCCTAGGAAAAAAACAAACAGCTGAGGGAAGGGAGGGAGGTGGGAATTGAGGGTTCACCATGAGAGCCCTGGGAAACATTCAAGGGGAGATTTAACTTAAGTAAGGTTGAAACCTACAGCTCAGAGTGCTAGAAACATGGCATCCTGGGATAACTTGAACATCTGCTCCAGAAAGCATGCAGAGATTTTTAGATGCACTTTGAGTTTCATGGGAAAACCCAGGGGATGGAATGTCTTAATTTCTACTCTGGGTTTCTTGACATCTCGTCCCCTCTTCCTTTGGATACCTGTCTTTAACGTGAAACTCAACTTGCGCCAAGTATTTGTTTGAGGCTCCTTAAACATCAATATCTTGCTCTGTTGTTTTGAAGAACTTAAAAGATGTTTACGTAGTTGTATGACTGATTTTCTTGATGTTTGAAGTATCTAGTTATATAGTTTTCCCTGAATCTCCAAGTAGTTATCAGATTTGGTAGCTGAAGACTATAGCTTTATATGATATGAATGACTTTACTGTAAGTGATGCATAGGGACAAAAGAAGAAAAAAGTCATAAAACTGAAAGCGTACTTACTTGGGGGGCATTTCTATGAGTTTGTTCTATGTTATTGGATAAGGTAACAACTCTTTAGTTGTTTTGAACTGAAGTCTTGTATTGCTTTTGAGTAACTTTGATAATTTTTTTTCCCCAAGACGATGTTCGTTTATTTGGTTTTCAGATTTATCAGTATCAGGATGTTTATGGTATTTTCTTGTTATGTATATCAACTCTCTTATTATCTTTATTTAATTTTTTCTTTTTGAGTTACACCTTTTTCAGTCATGATATTGTGCCTTCTTTCTCTTTTTCTTAAGTACTTTCAATGGGAGTTTATTTTTTATTGTGTATATCCAAGGTATACAAAATGATGTTTTGATATACATATACATAGTGAAATGATTATTATAGTCAAGTAAATTAACATATCCGTCATCCCACATAGTTACCTTTTTTTGTGGTGCAGGTACCTAAAATATACTTCCTTAGCAAATTTTTAGCATACGATGTAATGTTATTGACTCTAGTCCTCATGCTGTACGTTAGATCTCTAGATTTGTTCATTCTCCATAATTGTAAATTTGTACACTTTGACTTCCATCTCTCCATCTCTCCACTCCCACCATCCCTGGCAACCACTCTTTTACTCTCTGTTCCTATGTATTTGAGGTTGTTTTTTTTTTTTTTCAGATTCCACATGTAGGTGAGATCATGTAGTATTTTTATTTCTGTGTCTTTTCAAAGAAACAACTTCTGGCTTCGATGACCCTATCTGTTGTGTCTTTATTTCCGACTTCATTAATTTCCGCTTGCATCTTTATTATTTTCTTCCTACTCCTTTCCTTGAGTTTGCTCTTTGTTCTGTTCCTGACTTCTTACGTTAGGTGATTTGATCATTAATTTTTAGTTTTTATTTTTTCTGATATAAGCAGTTAAGATAATAAATGTACCTGTGAGAATCGCTTTAGGACATACCAACAATTGTGATGTATAAGATTTTATTATGGTTCAGTCTTAAGTAATTAAACATTCCCATGATAATTTCTTCCTTGACCCTTGAGTTATTTTAAAGTGTGTGTGTGTGTGTGTTTGAATGTGGACAATCAAACTTGGTGCTGCAAATGTAGGATTGATAATATTCGTATTTGAAAATTTTCACAATAAAAAGATTTTTTTAAAAAAGTGTGTTTCTGAAATGTTCAAATGGATTGGTTTTAAAGTTACCTTTTTACTGTTGATTTCTAACAATTGAATTTTGGTGAATGTGGTCTATTAGATGCCAGTTCTATGAAAAATTTTTAGAACTTTATGACCTATAATGTCAGTTTTTATAAATGTTTCATGAGAGGTTGAGAAGAATATGACTTCCCTAATTGGTGCAGGGACACACACACATATTCATTAGGTCAAGCTTGTTAATTGTGTAGTTCAACCCTTCTATAGTTTACTGATTGCTTCATTTATTCCTAGGAAAGATGTGTGTTACTCTCCCACTCTGTCGATAGATTTGACAGTTTCTTGTATAGTTCTGTAATTTATATCTCATAAATGAGACAATGCTATTAATCGTGAACAAATATAGAATTGTTATCTTCCTGGTGAAGCAAACCTTTGATCATGATAGCATCCTCTTTATTCATAATACTACTCTTTGCTTTAAAGTCTATTTTATCTCATATCAATAAACCACATATACCACATTTTTTTCTGTCTTTTTAATTCTCATTTGTATACTAGTATATCACTATTTTTTTAAAAACTCAATCTGACATTCTCTGTTAACCGGTGAATACTAGTCAATTTACATTTATTGGTGATATATATAATCTTCTTTCTGGCATTATAGTTTCTACTTTCTATTTGACCTGTCTTTTCTGTGCTTGATTGATTTTCCTGTCTTCTTTTGGGCTGATTGTATCTTTAAATTTCATTTTTCCCTTTACTGTTTTGGAAATTTTCACTCTATCTTATTCACTACCTTTAAATTTTAGTATGCTTAAATAGCTTAAAGACCAAAGTTAACCAAAATATTTTCTTTCTGAACAATGATGGACCTTAGAATACTTTAAATTCAATCACTCAACCTGTCTTGGCTATTATTGTAAATCAATATTTAGTTTTATGCTGATATTTTCTTTTAACCCATAAATTAGTTATTACTTTTGTTGTTTTATTTTGCAAATGCTTTAGGTCAGGAGTCATCAAACTTTTTCTTTGCTGGCCACAGGGTCTATGTTAAAATTACTCAACTCTGCTGTTGTATTGCAGAAACAGCCATAGACAATACATAAACAAATAAGAGTGGCTATGTTCCAATCAAGTTTTATTAACAAAAATATAAGCAATGAGCTGGATTTTATCCATAGTTTGCCAACATTTGCTTTAGATATTCTGATGTAATTACTGCTTTACTTAGTTACCATTCCTTCTTGAGTCTTAGACTTTCCTTGTAGATTTTCTCATTTTTCCTGAAGTATACCCTCTGGTTGGTCCTTTGATGAGGGTCTGTTGGTCATAGACTCTCTCAGGATTTCTTTCACTTTGTCTTTAGAAAATGTTATTTCTTGGCTAGAATGATAGTTTAGCCATATGTATTTTCTCTAAACATGTTATTATAGGGTAAGAAAATAGCACATCCTATTATTTTTATATTTATTTTCACATCTAAGCCCCCATCTTGATGAACTAGTAAAAAAAAAAAAATCCCAATCTATGTATTGCTGGGTCATCTTCCCATCTCTACCTTTATAAGATTATTTTTAAGGTTCTTAGATTCACTCAGTGCTGAGGCATTAATAAAAATGAGGGTCTTTCAGTACTTTAAAGTTATTATTTTATGATTTTCTGAATTTTATAGTTGCTTTTAAGGAATTCTGGAGGCGGTTTTATTAGCATTGTTTTGCTGGTGATCTGCCATTTCTCCCTGGTTACTTTAAAGATTTTCTTTTTTTTCTTTTTCCTTCCCTCTGGTGTTCTGAGGTTTTGCTATGATAAACTTTGGATAATCTTTTTACGGATCCTGCTTTAGATTTGTTGTAGTTCCTGAATCTGAAAACTTATATCTTTCACTATTTTTGGAAAATTCTCAGCCAATACTTCTTTTAATATTTTCTTTTCTGTATTCTGTACATTTTCTTCTATTGGAACTTTGATTAGGTGTATGTTAGACCATATCATTCTTTCCTAATCTCTTATGCTACATTCTGGGTAATCTCTTCCAGTTCATTAAATCTCTTTTCAGTTGTATCTATTTAGCTCTTTAAGCCATGTTGATTTCTGAATTTTAGTAATTATATTTTTCGCATTTAGAAGCTGTATTTGTTTTTTTTCCCAAATCTGTGTGGTTATTTTGGAAAGATGCTATGCTAACTGCTTATTACAAATGCTGCAGTAAAGTTATTTTAGGAGTCTCTTAATTTGCACTCATTTTTTATTATATTTTTTATTTCTTTAAATATTTTAAATGCTGTATTTTATAATCTATATCTGATATTGCTAACATTAGAAGTTCTTGAGACTCTATTGTATATTAATCTTGCTGACTCTTGATGATGGTGACTTCTTTGTGCCTTTTGTAATTTTTAATTTTGAGCACATTTTGACTGGCTTTTATATTTAAGATTACCGGAGGGCCTGGGGTAGGAGTGATTTCCTCTAGAACAGGATTGGTGTTTGTTTCTGTTAGGTGCTTGGAGTGTTATCAACATGGCACCACTTCAATCTAATGACTTACCTTGGGCTTTCCTGAACCAATCAAAAAGTTAATTAAACCCCATACTCATGTAAGGCCAGGACTTAATTACACATTCTCAGGGAAGACCTCCTCTACCCTCTGTCTTGGCCAAGACAAACATACTTCCCTTTTGTTTTGGGTTCCTTTTATTGCAGGAGGATTTTTCCCCCTAATTTAGCTTTTTATTATGGGTGTACCTCTTTAGGGGTCCTGGCTTGATGTGAAGAGTCTCAGTTCCAACTCTTCACTATGGACATATGGAAAACTTGGTCTCCTATTCACTGTGAAGGCATTAAAATCCAAGTCCAGGATACTGACATTAGCCAGCATCCCAGGGCACCTTTGGCCCATGGATATACCTACCATTCTGGCATCAGCTCCTATTTCATTTTGATCCCTGGGCACTCCCCTTAATTTCTTGCAAATTTTGCTGTGCATTTAGAAGTACATTTGCTGTGAGATACCTAGCATCTACTTGTTTCATAGTGAAACGTTTCCCAGAAAATATCTCCCACCCTGATCTGAAGCAGAAGACTTGAAGAGAGTCTTTACCTGTGTTTTACATACTATTTTTCTTCCTTTGATATATTTTTCTCTAGTTATTTAGCCTAAGTGCCAAGATTTTTTTTTTTTGTTTCTTTCCCATTTGCTTATGTTTAACATGGTCGGTGGTGTTGGTTCCAATAGAGTCTGAGTAAAGTCTCCTTGGCCCTGGTATCTTTTTGTCTTCTCCTTGCTGGAGATCGCACAATGTGAAGTTGAGCGAAGTGTGAGAGAGAGAGAGGCAGGGAGGGAAGAAGGAAGAGGGAGAAGATGCAAGAGAGCTGGGGGGAGGACATTATGGTGAATGGGCAGTTTCTGCTGTCCCTTCTGTACGCCTGTTAAAAAGTCTTGTCCTAGGGTTCTCATGGGGTCATTTCTTGGGTCATTTTGCTAATTCCAGGCAGTGTCCTGAAATTTCACTTTGAGCTGAAGTGTAGTCCCAATGTTTCTCTTACTTCAACCCCCTTCTCCCCAGTGGCTGTTTTTATACCACTCCCAGCCTGCGCAAGACACAGCAGGTGAAACCCAGGGATTCTGGACACAGTGTTTGGATCTGTGGGAAGAAGGGGACAAATCTGGGTCTCTCTGTGTTTCTTCCCCTTCCAAGTCTCTCCCTCCCTCAGGATATCTTATTTATTTTCTTGACTGCATTGCTACATCCCTGTTATTGCTGAAGGTAATTAGCTTTGAGCAATTATAATCATTCTCTGTTCCCTCTCTAGTTTTCCTCCTCTCAGCCCAGGAAAAGCAAAGGTGACATATGGAGATTGTAGGGGGAGGGTTTCAGTTTTGTTTTTTGTTTTTTTTTTTAGAGACAAGGTCTCCCTGTGTTGCCCAGGATGGGGGGCAGTGGCGCAATCACAGCTCACTGCAGCCTCACACTACCCCTGGGCTCAGCGATCCTCCTGCCTCAGCCTCCCCAGCAGCTAGGACTACAGCCACGCACCAGCAGCTAATTAAAAAAAATTTATTTTTTCGTAGAGACGACATTCTTACTATGTTGCCCAGGCTGGTCTTGAACTCCTAGCCTCAAGTGATTCTCCCGCCTGGGCCTTCCAATGTGCTGGGACTACAGGTGTGAGCCAGCTGGCTGGTTTCAGCCTTTGAAGCATTTTCTACATTTTTTCCTTCAACTGCCCACACATCCCCTCAGCCTGCTTCTCTAGAAATTGAGGTATTCATGAATATTTTAGGGTTTTGTCCATTGACCATGTTTATTCTGTTCTGGCTTTTGAGGGAGATGGCTATAATAATATAATATTAATTCTTAGACACTTTTCCTAGACTTTCAAAAGAAATACGGCATAAGCCTGTGGCCCTCTGTTTTTTTGATTATTGCCTGTTCTTGTGCTGTTTTTAAATTTATCTTTTAAATTTGTTTTGTTAGTTTTGAAAGCTGAAGAAACTGTGCTTATACTTTATCTCTTCTTTGACCTACTGGTGGTACATCCAGGAACCACACAGGTCACTTTCTGTGGGAAGTAAGGGCTTCAGAACCAGAAAGACTTGGATTAAAATTTTAGCTCTGCCATTTGTGGGGATATCGAGCCAGTTACATATTCTCTATGTGTATCAGTTTTATGCTTTAATATGGCAATGATGATGATTGTTGTGAGGTCCTAGGATGCACACATGAATAAAACAAGGTTTGTGCTCTCCAAAAGGTCATTTTCAAGGACAGAAAAAGACTGAAAAATAAATTGTTACTTAAAATAGAGAGTGCTGAGTCCAACAGAAGGCTGCTTTGGGTGACCACAGGGGACCCTGATGGTGATAGAGGAAGACAGTGAGGATGATCACTCATCCTTTCCAGGTGAGAACACACCTGATGAGACAGGTGAAATGACCTATTGGAGGCAGGTGAAGGAAGAGTGTTACCGACATGGACTCAGGGGACCGAGAGAGAGAGGTGAAGCTGGGAAGGCTGCAGGGACCAGGCCACCGTCCATGCATTCTGTGCCCATCATTAGGAGAATGGAATTCGTCCTTAGTCAAGGGGAACATTGGATGTTTTTAAGCTAAGAGGTACCACACACAGATTTGTGTTTTAGAAAGTCATCTAGAAGCATTGAAAAAGATGGTTAGAGAGAATGTGGTGACTGGTATAAATGGCTACAACCATGTCAGCCACCCCACATGCCCTTCTTACATGTGATTTTGGTACTTCTTCCATCAAGGAGTATCTGGGCAGGCTTAGGATACAGTGTGACTTCCAAGCCAGATCACAGAAGGCAATACAGCTTCCCCCTAGGCCCCTTGGGGTGTTTGTCTTGGAACTCAGCCACCATGCCATGAGGAAGCCCAGGCATTTGTGCAGAGGTCCATGAAGAGAAGAACTCAGGAGTCCAGCTGACAGCCACAGCTGAGCTCCCAGCTGACAGTCAGTATAAACTCACTAGCCGTGGCACTGCGCCATCTTGGGAGTGGGTCCTCAAGCCCTGACCAGGGCCATCCCAGCAAACCTCACATGGAACTGAGAGGCATGGACCCTGCTGAGCCCTGCCCAAATTGCACATCTGAGGGCAAAATAAAGGATTGCTGGTGTTTTAAGACATTGCATTTTGTGATGGTTTGCTACACGGCAATAGATAACTCATACTGAGAGAGGATAAACACAGGGGCATTCATTAGAGAACATAATTGTTCCAGCAAGAGATGATGAGGGCTTAGCTAAGGCATTCATTAATTAATTGAACAAATAATGATGACATGTCAGGCACTGTGCTATGACATGGGAGTATACCATGAACTAGGTGGACAAGGTCCCTTCTCTCAAGAAGTTGACTGGCTAGTGGGCAATGAGGATGGAGTATAGCATGGAGCCACTGGCCTACTTTATTATGTTTACCTGGGGATGTGTGCAGTCTCCACCCAACATTAAGAGGAATTTTAAAAAATAGAATAAAATAACTAGAAAAATGCATTATTACAGGCGTAAAAGTTTTGGCATCCAGATACCGTAAAAATGACTTTGGCTTTCCTCTCTAAGCCCCATTGAGCATGTTAGGAAATGTTTTTTTTGTCTTTGTTTCCATTAGAGAAAACCTTCACGTGGGCACTTTTCTTGCTCCCCTGGTATTGTGTGATTTTTAGTTCAGAGCACAAAGCACTTGCTATTTGCATCAGTGCATGTTCCTTTTTTTTTCCCCCGAGGCGGGGAGTGGGAGGTTACCACAGTATTCCTTTCAAGCACTCTCTCAGTCCCTGATCAAAGGAAGGGTTTTAGACTCTTAGTTTGTCTGAGATTCAATGTAAGACTATTCTTGGTTTGGGGTTTTGAGTAAATCACTTTTGCTTAAGCACCAGAGAGAAAGGGCACTAACCCATGCACTATAAACTACAAAGTCCTACATAAATGTCAATTATTTTTATTATTTTAAAAATGGAATTTGGGGCTTAGTGGTATTCAGGGAGTTAGCTGTGAGTGAGGACATTTTCTTTAAAAGATAATTATTCATTTAATAATTTTGTCCCCTTACAAAGCACAGCCACAGCTCTTATCCGTCATGTTTTTGCCACAAAGTATCGTCCTTTCTCCTTCCTTTAACCCCACAATAAAGGAGTCCTTGTCATGTGCCAATTTGGTTTCTCAACCAGAGTGGTCTGGCTTTGGTTCCCATCTTTCTGCTGGGAATGACCTTTTGAGTCATCAGAGTCTTTTGGTTGTCAAATTCTTTGAACTCTTCTTAGTGCTCAATTGGCCTGGACTTTCTGCAGCAACTGGTGCTGTTGACTGTTACCCAGGGTTTAGTTCTTAAATCCCCTCCAGTCGCCCAAGACACTGTCATGTTTCTAAGACTTCCATTGATCCATATTCTGATGAGTCTTAAAAACCATGTCCATTGCCTTTGAAGCACAAATGCCTAGGAATCACCATTTTTTTTTTTTTTTTTGGAGACAGGGTCTCGCTCTGTTGCCTGGCCTAGGGTGCAGTGGCATTATCATAGCTCACTACAGTCTCAAACTCCTGGGCTCAAGCAATCCTCCTGCCTCAGCCTCCCGAGTAGCTGGGACCACAGGCGCAGGCCACCATGCCCGGCTAATTTTTTCTGGTTTTTTGTAGAGACAAGGTTTTACTGTTGCTCAGGATGGTCTTGAACTCCTGAGCCAAAGTGGTCCTCCCACCTTGGCCTCCCAGAGTGATACGATTATAGGCGTGAGCCACCGTGCCTGGCTGGAATCACTATTTTTAAGGATACAAAAATGAATAAGCCACAGTCTCTCACAAGGAGCTTCCAGTCTAGTAAGGCAGACTAGATGTTTACACACAGCTTCGACAGCTATGCCTTTTCCAGTATAGACTTCCCCATGAAGCCTGGCATAGACCAGTTATTCAAGACTTAAGGTAATACGAGCAAAAGTGACTGCTTCCATTGCATGGTAGTGACGTTAAAACTGAAGAGGTTTAAGACTGACACAAAATAGGACTTTTTATTTTATTTGAAACTGAATAGAGGTCCAGAAGAAAAGAAAACCCCTTTCCCTCTGATCTGTAAGTAGAAATGTATCAGTTGGTGTTGCTTAGTTAGTTGTAAATGATATAAATGGACTCCAGCTAATTTAAACAAAGAAAAAGAGTTTATTGAAAGGCTGGACAATATGTCTTGGATTTGAAGAAAGAACTGAATAACTAGGCTTCCAGAAGGAAAGGCACCAACCCCATTCTGGAAATCTGAACAATAGAAGCACACAGATCATCACGTGCCCAAACCTAGGCTCAGAGGTAGCTTCATCAGAACTCCAAAGTAAATGAAGTTCTGCAGGCTAAGACCACAGTTACCTACCACAGTGGAAATGGTGCATTAACAAAGTACAGTGCCTGGCTCTTAGGAGGCATTCAATAAAAGATTTTTCAATTAAGAGATACATGAAGCAGGTTACTAGATAGATTAGATGACATCTAAAATCTCTACCAATGGTACTAGAATTCTTTCATAAGCCACGGTGAAACTTTCTGAGCATTTTAGTTGGCTGGTGTGATGAATAAAATATACTTTTGTCCAATTGGGAGGGCAGGAATACTGTGTGTAACTGTCTTATTGGGATTCAAAAATCACCCTGGTTGTCACCAAACCAAATAAAAAAAACTCAGAGGAAGCATCTGCACATCGCAGTATTGTTTTTTCACTGATAGGAGCATTATGGGATGTTGAGGGATGCCAGAGAGGATGCAATAATGTTCCTCGGGATATAGAACACTTGAGATTTGACAGTTACACATTTTTCTTTATTTCTGTTAAGGCAGGATCCTGACAGGGCTATATTTTGCCACCCACTTTCGCTGTTTTCTTGTAAATGGCAGTAAACGAAAGAGGGGAATAGAGACACCTTATTAATCAACTCGGTTACAGTTTTACAGCATTGTGCCCAGAAGGACACACTGAACTAGCAGCGTCAGCGAGGAAGACACATGACTCAAACAAATTAAAAACTGTAGACACTCAACAGGTGCACAGAAGCCAGGCTTCTGCCAGGAGGCACTGTGCCCTTAAGCCTGTCTGGGCAGCATTTGCTACTCAAGACATGAAATGGACAACTCTATCTATCCACTGGGACATTTTTATGTCCTGCGAATTGTTTTGTATTTTTTTTTCTTTCTCTCCTTATTTTTTTTTTTTGGCAGCATCAACTTCTAGGCACCGATTTCTGTTCTCCTACTTTTGTGGAACAAACCAGCCAAAAACTTACTGGCTTAAACTGTTTATTTGGTTCTTACAGTTCTCTCCCTGAGTGGACTGGGCTCAGCTGAGTGGTTTGCACTCGGGGTCTCTCAAGCAGTTGCACTCGGATACTGATTGGGGCTGGAGTCATCTGAAGGTTCAACTCAGATGATCGTTTGAGACGATTCCTTCACTTATATGTCTGGTGTCTCAGTGGGATTGGTGGGGCTGGGTAGGCTAGCTGGGCATCTCTTTCTTTCCATGTGGCATCTGCACGTGGTCAGCCTGGGCTCCCTCATGGCATGGCAGTTTTAGGGTAGTGCAAGCTTTCCAAGCTCCCTCAGTGGAAGCCACAAAGCTTCTTATGACCTAGCCTCAGAAGCCACATGGATACACTTATTCATTGAAAGTAAGTGGTAAGGCCCACTGAGATTCAATGACAGAGGATTCCACAAGGGTGTGCATCCCAGGAGGTTCACCTCATTAAGGAGCAACCTTGGAGCCGGGCTGTGCTAAACCTCTTCCCACGTGTGTTGCCTCTATAGAGGCCATGCATGCTGTCACCTTTCGGGTTTTATGCCTTCCCCACCCTGGAATCCTTTAAGCTCCCCAAATTTGCTGTGTTCCTTCAATCCGCATGTACCTACCTGCCTCCCCCATCCCTGCCCCATGGCCTGGATCACTTGACCCCAGATCTGCCACATGCTACACTCCTTCAGGGAAGTGGAAGTGGTTCTTGGCTGACCAGGCCAGGCTCATCTCTTAAAAACTCTCAAAGAAGCGAGTGTCTTCCCTTCATTACACTGATGGCAGTTTGGATTTACATCAGCCACAAGATAATTTAATTAATGGATGCCTGCTCCGCAAGACAGTTCAAAAGGGCAGTGACAATATTCTGTGTATCTCACTTTTTTTAAAAAAAATCAATATTGTATCCTCTACACTTAGCACATAGTGGCAGCTCAGAAACCTTTGTTGAATGAATGAATGAACCTCCCTTTCCAGACTGCTATGCTCTATTTTGGGGCTTTTCTTTTTCAAGATAATTTGCTTATCCTATTGGGAACAAATCTTTTGATTGATGGAGGAGAGGAGATTTAGTTGAACTCAGGGGTTCAGGGGCCTTTTAAGGGAAGGAGAAGATAGGAGCAATGTGGTGGGATTTTCAGAGATGTTGCCGCCTTCCTGGGGTGCAAGGGCTGGGTGCAGTGGATTGGACTCTGCAGGGATCCTGTGGACTGAGGACGGAGAGACAGATCAGTAGGTCCTTGCCTAAGCCAAGAACTGAGGACAGTTGTCCCATTAGGTGGCTGCAGCAGGTGATCTGGGCTGATTGTGCTCAGCAGGCAGGGAAGAGGCAGTTGGCTTTGGCAGGTGGCAGGTGGGATATTTAAGCAGCAAAGCTGGTGTGAATCTGGTAAGACCTGCACGTGGAGTCACGTACAGCCCGTGCATGGAGGCTCAGACAGTTGACAAGGGGCCCAGGCCACCAGCAGCAATCTGAAATCTAGGAGGTATTCCACAGGGAGTACAGCAGGTCACCGAGTGCCCCAGTCTCCCCAGCCTTCCCAGGTCACACCTTCCTTTATTAATGAAATAATATAACTGAAGCCTTTTTCCTACTTTGTTGTGGTGAACCTTACCCCCTCTCAGGGTGTGCTGGCTGGTTCTGACAGCCACATCTCCGCCCACCCCCCATCTGCAGCCTTCCTCATTATTCCATGCCAAATGCTAAGAGAGGGGCCTCACCCTCAGCTCCATGGTGTTACAACCCACAAATGACGTCATAGAGAATTCTGGGTTGGGGGACAGTGGGAAATGATGGCACAACAACTTAAAAATGGATAGCAGATATCGCTGCTCCTAAAATTTATTGGCCAACCCTCACCCTAGCAATTCCCTTAAAAGCTATATTTCTCCCTGGTTTCAGCTGAATGTTATTTTGTGGAGGCTCCATCCTCCTTTGACCAAGACCCAGTGACACCGTCTGCAGCTGCCTCAGTCCCCAGTATAACTCCCTGAGCCTGCTGTGTGAAAACTTCAAAATTTTTAACATTAAAAATACATAACTTAAAAAATCTTATGCCAGAACGTCTTAATCACAGAAGATGCCTTTAACCAATGAAGA
Source organism: Daubentonia madagascariensis (assembly GCA_023783475.1). NCBI lineage: Eukaryota > Metazoa > Chordata > Mammalia > Primates > Daubentoniidae > Daubentonia > Daubentonia madagascariensis. The sequence continues at coordinate 12,591,515 of JAKFHU010002004.1, forward strand.
GAAATTTGAGCTCCTTGTTTCTGTGTCTTCCATCTAGATTTTCCTTTGTATAACCTAAAGCTCCTTGAAAGGGCATTGGTTAACTGAGTCTACGTACATTTACTGTGTGCCAACTATCTCTTAGGCACTATGTTGCCTGCTGGGGCTACAGAAGTGAAAAAACCACACATAGTCCCTAATCTCTCCAGGCCTATGTTCCTCTGCTCCATGGTTTTCTCTCTCTGAGCTCAGGGAGAGATTTGTGGGGGCTGATGTGCATGTTGGGTAGGCAAGGTGAGTGAGACCAGCCTCCACCTCTGCTTGAAGGAACTAATGCTTCTCCCTTGACCAAGAATAAAATAGGTCTAGGGGCATTATGGCTGCAGCCTTCTTTCCAGTGCCCATCGATAGCCATTGCCCACTGGGCAACCTGGGCCCCGCCGGCACATGGACCAGCCCTGCATCCTCTGCCGGGAGTCACTTCATTGTCTCTGTCATTCTCCCTTACACCCCTTCATGGAAGGAACCGCTCTCTCATCAAGCTCCCTCGGAGCCTCGTGGATCCCTCTGTCATAGCCATGAGATCAAATTCAATTTCTTTCATGTCTGTGTCCCAATTCCTCCCTGCCCCCATGGAGCATCCTGCCTGGCACAGGAGGTGCTCAACAAACACCTGGGGACTAAACTGGGCTTTTAATGCTCAGTATTTGCGCTGGCAATTGAAATACACACCATCTGTCCGGTCTGCTGGGAGCCCCCCTTGTGATTTTTGCCCTCCTCCACTCCCACATATGGGGTATCAGGGATTTTAAGGACAGTGTCATGCCCCTGAGATGTAACTCGGTGGCAGTGGGCAGGCTGGACTTGAACAGGGTGATGGCTATGTCTCAATTCACTGTGTGTATATTTTTAAAAATTAAGATTTATAATGAATCAACAAATATGTATTGAATTATTAGCTGCCTAGGACAGCTAAGTGCCATGTAGGCTATAAAAGAAGAGTATAGAAATCCACAGGCTGGTCATCAAGAGAGAAAGGCCTATCTGCGAGGGAGAGATGGTGAGGGCCCAGGCATGGGGGAGCTTTGAGTGCTGGGGGAAGAGGCAGGGGCTCTCACTGTGAGAGGTGATTTGAATTCCATGCACAGGCCTCACAGATTTCATAAGAGTTTCTTCCTTTTCTAAATGTAAACAGTTAAAAAAAAGATATTGTCTCTTACTGATAATGTCAGAGCTATGAAGTTTTGTTTTAGAAAGGTCCAACTCTCAAACAAAATTTAATTCTGTAACTTCATCAATTTGTTGCTCATTTTATAGGAATGCACAAAACTTTTTCATGGAAAAATACAATAGGTTTTAAAGACGGAATTCTTTCACCTTGTTGTTATTTTATTTTGCTTTGTTTAATGACCAGCATTGCGATAGAATAGCATATTGTTTTATCATCACAAATATAGACAATCTTGCTTTGCATGCCAGCAGGGACTATCAATTGACCAATGATCATGCAAGCTGGAACCGTGCAAAGAGATCTTAAGAATCAATGGGAAAGATTATGGTTGTTCCATGAACTTAAAAAATTTTTGTCAGAACTTTGAAAACTTTCTTACTGTCAGTTATAAATGTACAGGGAAATTAAAAAAATAAGAAAATGAATATTTGTTACACTGAAATTTAAAACAATTGAAATATTGAGAATTAATGTTTTTATTTCTTTGTAAAGAACTTATTGAGTAGTTTGAACAGTGCTTGCCATATTCTGTTTGTACAACTTATGATGCAGAGCGAGCATCTTCCTGAACTGTCATACTACTGTCTGAGATCGAATCAGCTTTCAACATTTTATTCTTTGTGCTTTCAATGTTGTGAAATATCTCTGAGAGTTCCTTTAATGTGAAGTTTTTTAGCAGCGTCACTTCCTCTGGGACATCTTCATCCTTTTTGTAAATCCTTATTTCTGTCAGTCAGTTCACCTTCGCTAATTCTCTGGCTGCATGTCTAGAGTCTCAGCTGCAGTGCCGACGTTCCCACTGTCAGCTACTTCTTTTATAACTCCATTTATGTTACAATCAAATTGTACTTCTAGTCCTATCGCTTTTTGTTTCTTTGCTCCACTCTGATCTTTGTTGGCCAACTCCCTCTTTCACTTACCTGTTTTTATCAAATGTCACATGGGTTTAACACTGGGATTAGAGAAGGAGGCAACATGCCTACACGCTTTGCTGTCTGTGCGTGAACTGAATAACAGATGTGCAATGACAGGCTCCGAAAGAAGTGACACAATTGTTCGCTGATCATGCGATTTGGGGAATGACAAACTGGCAGGAAAGCTAGTACTTTATACATTTACTCAGTTAATACACCTTGGTAACAGGCTGTAGTCCATGTAATATAGGTCTTTGTTGACTGGAAACTAAGCACCCTTCATAACCTGAGAAAATTTGTCTTGATCTTTAAACAATGTTACCCTTTTGATAGGTATATAACCTACTTTGTCATTTAGGAACTGCTTGGCAACTGTTCAGTGTGCATTCTTGCCCACCCACCTCCCGTGGGTCTGGAGGTAGTGTGATGAGCTTCAACATTTTTCTGAAGGGCTTATTCATCTTTGGTTGAAGCAGAGTAGGAATTAGAGGTAACCTTTGCCTGGTCTTGTTTATCTTAGTTCCAAGTTGTCTTATCTGTAAACCACCGCCTAATGGGTTTAGGGTATTAACTTTACGTCCATTTGTTCAGTTATTTATCAAAGAAACATTGAGTTCCTTCTCTGGGGTAAGCACTGTTGAGCATACAAAAATAAACTTAACAGGGATACCACCTGTTACAATTTAATAGACAGGTTCAAGATTGTAAATTACAGTCAGTCCTCATTATTTGCAGATTCTGTATTTGTGAATTTGCCACCAGGCTCAAATTTATTTGTAGCTCCCCAAATCCATACTTCCTGCACTTTCATGGTCATTTGCAGGTAAGTGTGAAGCAGTGAAAAATTTGGGCACCCTGATGCATGTGTTCTTAGCTGAGGTCAAATAAGGCAGTGCTCTCTGCCTTCTTGTTTCAGCTCTCATACAGAGATGCAGATGGGAAGGAATATTGCAATATAGCACATTCTGGGGCCAGTTGGATGGGGTTTGAATCCCAAATCTAACACTTGTTAGTGGGTGGCCTCAGGCGAGTCATTTAACACGTCTAAACTTCATTTTCTCTCTTGTAAAATAAAGAAAATAGAATCTACCAAGATTAGTTGTTTGTAGAACTGAAGATTATAACCTGTGTGAGATATACATCTACATATGTGCATATTTCCTCTAGAAGCACTGGTTCAGTATTTGCCAATTTTGTGTTGGGGGGAACTTTATAGACCATAACTACTGGGAGTAATGAGAACTGACTGCACATCTCAACACGTAACTACATGTTAATATTGTTAACAATCTATTTTTCTGGCTGTTGGGAAGTGGGTTCCTACACTAACAAGTATCTGAGTTCCTACTGATACAACAAGGAGAACTTCAAGCATTCAAATATATTTGCATAAATTGTAGCTTACTCACTTTATTATTACTTTAAAACCAAATTGGTTTTTGGTTTAAAGTAAATACATTTCACGTTTCACCTGCATCTAAGACTGTACTCATGGTTGATGTGAGGAAGGAAAATTTGTTCTCCTGGGATTCCTTATTGTCAGCGGGGACAGGATTACAGTCATACCTGTCCACCTGCAGATTTTTTTTTTGTTCTGTGTGGTAGTCTAATATGGTTATTTCATTCCCCCCATCTTCTTTATTACTAAAACTTTCAAACATGCAGAAATGTTGAAGGAATTGTACATTGAATATCTGTACACCCACCACTTAGATTCAACAATTGTTAGCATTTTATCATATTTGCTTTACTTGTATATATGTGTGAATATACATATGTACTTGTTCTTGAACCATTTGTAAGTTATAGAGATCATGACATTTTACCCCAAATTATTTCATTATCTGTGTCCTGGGAATAAGAACATTCTTCTAAAAATGACACTATCATGATCACACCTGTGACATTTATAATAATTCTCTAATATAAGCTAATATCCAATTCACATTCAAATTTTCTCCTCAAATATATTTTGTAGCTGTATTTTTGGAACCAAGATCCAATCAAGTGTGATGCTTTGACTTTTGTTATTTTGTCTCTCTGCCCTCCTTTAATTTAAAACAGACCCCATCTTTTTTCCCCATGACATCAATTTTTCTTAAGTTAGAGTCTGTAATTATTTATACATTACACATCAGAGTTAAATAATGATCTGAGTTTGAGTCCTAGCTCTAGCTGAGCAAATTTGAGGTCAAATAACCATTAAAAGCCTTAGTATATGTATCTGCACTAAAGAGGTTAGAAATGATTTAAAAAGATAATGCATATGAAATTGCTTTGTAAATTATAAGGGCTGTATAGTCCCAGTTATTTTTAATACCATTATTTTAAAAGTTATTTTGAAAGCCACAATGTTATCATTCTATTATATGATGGTTATAATAAATTAAGTTTAAATTGCAATGTAAAAAATTGAGTCAATGAGCTATTTCTAATAAAAAATTAACAAACTCTATATGATTAATAAATAAAACTCACTTTGAACTTTTCTTTTGTTCCACTCCTGTAGCCAGTAGGAGCACGGAGAGAAGGTATTGATATGCATTTTCATGCTACCACTGGGATTAAAAATGACTAACGAGATTGCTGACCATGTGCAGCCAGAGAGCCTCCCAGAGACAATATTCCTGCTGGATGCAGGGTGATGAATTCCCAGCTCTGGCCTCTTTGCTGAGATCCCTCTGACTGGGCTCTGGCCTCAGAAATAAACTCCTGTAGGATTTTTGCTTTCACTCAAGATGGAGTGACAGGAATAGGATTTACCGTCCTATCAGAAACAATAAAAAAAACTCAGATAAAATATATAAAACGATGTTTTTTTAAAGAACATGATCCCTGAGAGACAAGAAACAAATGAGGTGAGCCCTGCAATTGCCTCAGCTTACCACCCTGGGTTTATAGGCTGTAGCATAGGGAGAAGGAACCCAGGAGGAGCCCAGCAGACTCCCTGGATTGAAAAGATGGAGCTGACAGTCCAGGGAGACCAAGGTGGCTGGAATTCATAGGACAGAGCGCCAGAGAGGAGAGAGCTGCAAGGAGAGAGGACCCTGGAGATCTGCAGAGTCTCCCTCTCAAATGCTCAGCACAGTGCTGGTGATTGCATGCATGCAAGGGAACCGGAAGGATAAGGAAACTACCCAGAGCTCACATAGAGTCAGGAAAAGTACCTGTTTCCACCAGCCAGACTGGAAAAACTTATAATTCATGGGCCATTGTGTAGAACACTCAGGAAGGTCTTGCCTCAGTAGTTGGGGATAATTTGCCCTGGATTGAGTACTGCTCCAGACCCACCTACAGATCATAAAAGCAAGAGCCTAAATGAGCAAACTACTCCCAAGTAATTTAACTGCGTCATAGAACTTGAAAATAGTTATAGGAATCCAAATGATATAGTTATCTCAAAAATAGTAATAGGAATTCAAACATCCAACAACATAAAATTTACATAGTCAGCCATCCAATATAAGATGACCAGGCATACAAAGAAGCAGAAAAACATGGTCTGTAATGAGGAGACTAATCAATCAATCAGAACAACCCAGAATTGATACAGATGTTAGAATTAGCAGACAAGGACATTAAAATATGTCTTATGGCTATATTCCACATGTTCAAAGGTGAACTGTAGTCATAGAATATATATAAAAATTGCAAATCAGAGTTGTAGGGATGAAAACCAATATGTATGAGATGAAAAATACGTATACCGAATGGGATTAACAGATGATTAGACACAGTAGAAAAAATGATTGGTGAACTTGAAGACCCAACAATAGAAACTATCCAAAATGAATCACAGAACAAAAAGAAAATTAAAGAAAAAAGTGAACAGCACATCAATGAGCTGTAGGATAACTTCAGGCAGCCTAATATACACATAATTGGAGTCTCTGAAGGACAGGATAGGGAGGGGATAAAAATTTGAATAAATAATGACAAAACAAATTTCAGATTTAATAAAAATTATATATCCACAGATCTAAGAAGCTCAATGGACACTAAGCACAAGAAATATTTTTAAAAAATGAAAAACAAACAACAGCATGAGGTAGTATAATCAAATTGTCCAAACCATTGATAAAGAAAAAAATCTTAAAAGCAGCCAGAGCAAAAAGACATGTTATATATAGAGAAATAAAAATAAGGATGACATCCGATTTCTTATTAGAAATAATGCAAGAAAGAGGACAATGGAGGAACATTTTTTTAAGTACTAGAAAAAAAATTTGTTCACTTACAATTTTATACCCAGTGAGAATCTTTCCAAACCTATGCAAAATAAAGGTGCTTTCCGAGATACAAAAGCTGAATGCATTCATCACCAGCACATTCTTAGTAAAAAAAAAAAAAAAAAAAAAATAATATATATATATATATATTAAGGGAAGTCCTTCAGGCAGAAAGAAAATCATACCATATTGGAATATGGATCTTCAAGAGGAATGGAGATCACCGGAACTGGTAAATACATGGGTTTATATGTAAGAGTTTTTCTTACTATTTAAATTTCCTTAAAATATAATTGACTGTTTAAACCAAAATAATAATATGTCTTGGGGTTTATAACATATGTGTAACTAAAATGTATGGTGACACAAGCACAAAGAAAAGAAGGGGAGAAACAGAAGTATATTATTGTAAGGTTCTTATATTAAATATGAAATGATATAATGTCATTTGAAGGGAAACTGTGAAAAATTGAAAAAAAACCATCAAAATAACAAAATAAATATTTAAGCTCATAAGCAAACAAAAGAGATAAAGGGGAATCATCAAAATACTAAATTAATCGAAAAGAAGCTAGAAAAAGGGGGTAAATGACACAAAGAACAGAGGGACAAATAGTGAACAAATGAAAGGTGACAGACTGAAATGTAACCACACACATTAAACATAAATCTTGGAGAATGTTGCATGGATCCTTGATAAAAAAAAAATGAAGATTCTGCTGATGTTGGGTAGAGTGTTCTACGTATTTCAACTAGATCTTGCTGGTTGATTGTGTTACTTAATTCTTCCATATCCTTGCTGACTTTCTGTTTAGTAGTTCTACCAATGGCTGAGAATGGGGTGTTGAGATCTCCAACTATAATTGTGGATTAGTCTATTAGTTCAGCCCTATCAAGTTTGATTCACATATTTTGAGGCCCTTTGGTTTGGTTTGTCTACACTTAGGATTATTGTGTCTTCTTGGAAGATTGGTCCTTCGATCATTACGTAATTGTGTACGTGTCTCTCAATGAGTGACGGGCTTTGGCGTCTTATTGCCAGGCTTCTGAGTGACTTGTCAATGATCCTCACTCCCAGACCTCGACTTTGTTTTCCAGATTGCAGACTGAATTGGAAGGTAGAGACCCTGCAGACAGACATGGGGCATCTGTCCTGGCTTAGCTCCCAAGTTGTGCAAGGCCCCAGAACAGGATGCACTGGGTTCCTCTTTACCCCATGTTTAAGTGTGGCCTGAGTATAGGGAAAAAAATCCATGGAGTATGTGAACCACTTGGTCTTGAATGACTCCTGGATGTGTCTCTTGAAGACAGGGAGAAGAGAAGAGGTTTGATTTAGTGAAATTATCTCTTGGTCTGGTCCTCAAGTACTCTAAGGTTTTCCATTGTTTATTTGTGAAACTCTACACATTACTCAACCTCCCTAAGCCTCAGCTTTCTCGTATGTTAAATGAGGGAGTCCAGGAGATGATTATTAAGGTTTTTTTCCCCATCTAAAACGCCTTGAATCCCAAGGATTATGGGTGGAGAAAAACAAAAATAGTAGAAAAAAGCCTGTTTCCTGAAGAGGTACACCTCACTCCCAAACATGTTGAATTATGCTAAATCCAAAACAGATTTTATTAGCTTCCTCCCCCTCCTTGATTTTCAGAGCTGTGTATATTTTTAGAGACATATTATCCATGTGTTTTTTATTATTTTACACTTAACTTGACAAAATGTTGTTTTCTCAGAGCTTTTTTGATATCTTGGAAACCTCTTCTGCCTTCTTTATAAGCTTTCTTTTTTAGCACAGCAAATCCATTGTATTTGCCTCAGTGAACTCCTGCGATCCCTCACTTGGGGGAAAAGGTCCTTGAACTTATTTAAACTCTCAAACCTGCAAGTCTGGATTGGATTCATCCTTTCTTGTCTTCCTAGTCTTCCTGCACAGGGGTTTCTAACGTTTTTCTTACAAAATGAGGTACCCCAGGTCCTGAGCCAACCCTAGCTGGGGCAGGATGCGAAAGTCAGGCCTCAGCCAGCTGCAGATGCCTACGCTGCCACCGACCTACTATCTGGGTCGAGTTCCATCTTCCTCCATGTCCTGTCACAGTACTGGGCTGTTGCCTCTGTTCTCCTGCTTCGCATTTCTGCTACTTGCTGGGTGCACCTGGCAGGGGCATAGAGTGATCTCTCCTGGTCTACTTCTGCAGGTGCCTGGGTGCTGCTGTCCATTCCCAGCTAAGGGCCAGTTTCCTGTTGTATGTGGACTGACAGCCCAGCCAGGAAGATGCCATTTGGAATTAGACCTGGGCTTTCCACATCACAGTTCGTAGATTCCCTCACATGGCTGCTTCCCCAGGAAGCTCACCTGCCTCCAGAAGTGCCAGAGAAGGGGTGATTCTAGTTTTCTCCACATTACTGACTTCCGGCCACTATTCTTTCAAAAGATCTGACTCTGGGAAGAAGCCAGTCTGTTGAATCCTTCTCTTCTGATTCATTGGTTTCATATTTCTGGAACTTTAAATTGTTGACTCTGTTTTCCAAAGCACACAAGTTTCTCCTCCCTAGAAATACCCCTGGGGGGTGACAGTGGAGAGATGAATCTTCTGTCCCCTCCCCACAACTGCGTAAAGTCCCTGGGCTAGATGCAGACAAGACTAGAAACATAGGTGAAGGCTTCTGTCAAAGCAGGGGTTCTGGTGTGTACCACAGTCATCTGGAAAGCTTATCAAAACTTTGATCGCTGGGTCCCACCCCAGAGTGTCTGATTCAGTGAGTCTAAGATGGGGCCTGGGAATTTGTATTTCTGACAAGTTCCCAGGTGATACTGATGCTGCTGCTCTGGAGACCACATTTGAGAACCACTGTATTTATTGAAGGTAAGCCGTGAATAGGAATAAGGGAAATACTTTGGAAGGTCATGATTGCTGAGTTGGCCCTTACGGGGCCCTGGAACACTTCTATGGGTAGGCACCAGGCCTAGCAACCTGGCCTCCCTAGACCTCCTGGCCATGCTCTTAGCAGCAGTGAAGACAGCAAAGGATGACATAATCCACAGTGTCACCACCTCGTGCTCTAAGCCTCCTCTAAGACTCCCTCTGCCTCCTAAGGCAGCTCTCCCCGGGTCTCCTCTGCCGAGGAATGTGCAGAGGTGAGCGACGAGGATGATGCTGTACTTGGGGGAACTTATGAAAAGAAAACCAAAGAGCTGGCTAAATGGCAAGATTTAGGGCCCCTTTCTTTTTGAACTTCAAATTCCTCTTGTACTTTCAAGTGAGGCCCTGGGAGGTTGCTTTCCTCTCCCTGCCCAGGGAAATAATCTGAACAACTGTCGTTGCCAGAGGAGCCCAGCACTTACTTCCGTGCAGGCAGATGCTGCGCCTCGCTGCCATTTAGATGGGGCGCATCTTGCACCTGGGTGGGAGACTGGCCCTGCTAATAAAGAATTACAATTTACATGAGAATGACAAGGCAGAACGTGAAGAGACTGATAGGGCTTGCCCACAGCCAAATCCTTTCTGCCTGAGTCCATTCGATTTGAATTCCTCTGGAAACACCAGCTCCTCCGCGCTGGGGCAATATTGAAAAGGTCAGGGAAGGCAATGTCAGACATGGTCTGCAGGTGCTCTACAAGTGCTCCGGTGGCGATGCCTAACAATATATTACAGTAGCCACCCGCAGCCCAGGCTCTCTAAAGGGGGCTCTCTATTTATCTGGTATCAACAGATTTTTTTGTTCTTTTCTTTCCCTCCATTTTTCTGCTCCTCTTCAATATCGGTATACAGCCAGTTAATAAGTGTTTTTTCCAAGACACAGGGAGGGTAAATGTTTTGATCTGGCTTCACACACATCCCTCCTCAGAGCGTTTGCACATTAAATATAAATCGAAAAAGCAACTCCAGGGCTTAGATGCTTGCACACGGCGCTTAACTTGGAGAGGTTTTGGCATAACAGAAACCTTGTGATCTTCTGCCCTGTTTTGCCTCAGGCACACGTGTGTTGAGGGTCTGTTCTTCAGGCTTTAAAAAAACATATCTGTCATTCTTATGGAAGTAAACAGTGGGCGCGTGGTCAAGAGACTGGGGTGTTGCAGGTTGGGCTCTCTGGAAGCAGATCTGAGACAAAGTTTGGGGTGCAAGATGTTTATTAGGGATTCCTTGTGAAAGGAAGGGGAAGGAAACAGGACTGGGCAGAGGAAGAAGGGGAACTGGAGCAGGTCCCACAAAACTTCAGCCAATGAGGCAGGAGCTCTGAAGTCAGTATTGCCCACCAGAGTGTCCCAAGACAGGCAGAAATGCCCAGGCCTTCCTACCCCCACCACATTCGGGGTCAGGATGTGGGTTACCTCTGTGGTGTGAGCCTGAGGGAGTGGCCTTGGCTGCTGACCTGAAGTGCCAACAGCTGGAGGCCGTGTACTAGCACCCCGCCCTCCCACCCGCTAGGAGGGTCTGTGTAGCGCAGAACAGTGTCCACTACAGGGGGATTCATTCAGATGCTACATTTCTGGACCAGCCACCGTGTGACCTTGAGCAAGACCAGCCTTTCTGGTCTCCATTTCTTTTTTCTGTCAAAGAATGGAATTGGGCTGAATGATGTCTGTGATAAAATAAAAAATATATATTTGGTCTTCATCCCTGGTTCCTGGCACAGAGCTTCTAAAATCCTCGGAACTTCCCTAGTGAGAGGGGTAATAGGAGCGTCTTTTGTTATTCATAATCAGCCCCTTTCACCCCTACTGGAGTTTACGCTGATGAGATGACTCTTGCAGGATGGGGCTGGTCCCCTGAGGAACCAACCATGAGAAGAAGGGTTGGAACTTTCAGCCCCACTCCTGACCTCCAGGGAGGGAAGAGGGGCTGCCGATTGAACTAACCACGAAGAGCCAGTGATTTAACCAATCATTCCCACGTAATGGAACCTCCATAAAAACCCTAATGGATGGGGTTCAGAGAACTTCTGGGTTGATGAACACATCAAAATGCAGGGAGGGTGTTGCTCCCAGAGAGGGCACGGGAGCTCTGTGACCCTCCCTATACCTTGCCCTAAGTACCTCTTCATCTGGTCATTTATTTGTATCTTTTACATTAATAATAGTCTTTATAATAAACTGGTAAATGTAAGTAAAGTGTTTCCCTGAGTTCTGTGCACCGTAATATATAGCAAAATATCGAACCTGAGGAGGAGGTGGTGGGAAGTCCTGATTTGTAGCTGGGTCAATGGTGTCTGAAGCAGGGGCAGTCCCGTGGGATGGAGCCTTCAACCTGTGGGGTCTCGTGCTAACTCCAGGGAGGTAGTGTCAGAACTGAATTGAATTATAGGACCCACTGGTGTCCAGAGAATTGGAGAATTGGTTGTTGGTGTGAAAAAACCCACACATCCGGTGTCATAAGTGTTGTGAGTAGAGGAACAGTTTTTCCTTTAATATTTTGAGTTTGTTCCTTCTTGATTTTGTGAAATAATAGAGAAACCAAGGAATGGGTGGACTAGGTGGTTCTTATTTTAATTGATTCTCATGTTATTTATTTCTCTTATGATATCTGTTCTTACTGGGTCATGAAGGGGGGTCTTGAGCCTGGGTGGATTTGTACTCATCTGCATCATAGTCAGTCCCCCCAGCCTCCCCTGCATTTCACCCTGGCATCTCCTCCTGTCCTCAGCCCTGGTGGCACCTAGGGGAGGAGGTTCCAGGCTAAGACCCCGCTCTTCCACGTTATGTGGTGGGAGATGCTAGAGTTTCACTCAACTGGCTAAATTGCAGAAGATGCCAAAAGTGGGCTGAGTGGCCAGAGCCTAAAGGGCTGAAGCATTCATTGGATTTTAGTCGCATTTTGAGCAAAAACTAGGAAGACCTGTAGGGACTCCTGGGAAATAAGAAAAACATGTTTTTATGAAGAAGGATCTTTTACCCTTGCCTGTTACAAAATGGCAACAATCAACAAATATTTATGGAATGCCTTATATGCATTGGGGACCATGTTGCGTATTGGGATGTGTCAGTGAACAACACACACCTGCCTGCTGACCTCCTGCAACTTACGTTCTACTGGAAGAAACCGAAGGCAAACAAGTGCAGTGGAATTATGATTTTTTTAGATGTGATGATGACCAGGAAGGAAACAAAGTGGATGCAGCAACAGAAGCTGAAGGGATGAGGCGAAGCAGGCAGAGCCCAGGGCTGAGGAGGAAGCAGGTGAGAGACAGGTGAAGGCTGGATGGGAAAGAATCCTGGGCATGTTTCTGAGCAGCTGCAGCAGAAAGCATGTGTGAAATACCTACTCACATGCTGTTTGTGGTTTCTAGAATGATTTCCTTTCTTATATTGGAATATATCTTAATTTGGAAATACCAGCTCATCTTGGGGGCTAAAATGGAAGTTAAAAAGGAATTTTTGGGGGTCCGTATTTGGGCCAGAGTCAAGAGGAGATGCTCAGTGGGGACCCCAAGGCTTGGGGCTAAAAACAGCCATCTGGGGACTCCAGAGTCAAGGGACCATGTCTCTTTGGCCCGAGGGCTTCCTTTCAGACTCAGCAGGGCACACACGGCCCTCTTTGTCTGACTGCCTCACCCACTGCCCCTCAGACTGTGCTGTCCTTGCAGCCTTTGTAGGGGTGGGTTTCTCCTTTCTGGGTACAGCACTGCTGCAGGGAGAAGCATGGATTTGGGCCCATGCAGAACAGGTGTGAATTCCAGATCTGCCACTTGTTAGCTGTGGGGACAGCAGTACTTATCTGTCAGGTTTAGCCTGCATAACCCAGGGCCCGGAACATAGGGGGGTCTTGCTCCTTCCAGTCAGTTCTTTACACACAATCACAGTAATTCTCCTACAGTATAAGTCGGATCATGTCACTCTTCCCCTCAAGAACATGCAATGGCTCCCTAAGCTCTCAGAGTGAAAGGCAAAGTCATACAACAATCTCAAAGCCCTGTCCCCTCTGCCTTTGTTTCCCTGTTCCCACCACACTGGCTTCCTTGCTGTCCTTGGACTGCATCCGGCTCCCTTCTACCCCAGGGTGTTGCCCCGGGTCCTCCAGCCTGGACCACTCATCTGCCCCCATGTCTGCATAACTTGCTTCCCACTTCCCTCACGTTGCTCTGCAAATGTTACCCTCAGTGAGGTGTTCTCCGTCCACCCCATTGAAATTATGCTCCCCACTTTCTCTCCCCCTTCCCGTCACTACTGGTTTCCCGTAGCTTTTATCACTATTTAAAATACTATAGATTTTACTCATTTATCTCTTTGTCACTCTTACCCGTGGGGAGGCTGTAAGCTCAACTAAGGAAGAGATTTTTATCTACTCTGTTTATTGCTGTATTACCCAATACCTAGAATTTTCACTGGCACATAATCTATTTTAATAAATATTTATTGAATGAAGGAAAAATGTTTCTTCTCTTCTATGATTCTCGGAGGCATGTGTGGCCACCCCCCTCCATGTTTCCATGCTATCTTGTTATACTTCTGTGTTTTTACATAGGATCTTACAGACTTGTCCTAATCTGGCTGTGAGCTCCCTAATGACAAAGTTGGCATTTGTCCACTTTGGTGTCCCCAGCACAGCACAGTAGCTGGTACACAGTAGAGGAACAAAACATGATCAATCCCTTGAAAAGATGTGACCGAGTGAGGGGCTGCTTGGGTAGAGGTCTGCCTCCTGTGTTTAAGCCTTGGAGGATGCAATTCAACTTAGCAAGCATCCACTGAGGAATTCCTATGGGTCAGACACTGGCTGAGGACATGACAATTAGTAAGACAGTTTCTGTCCTTCAGTCTCCCAGTGGAGACAGAGAAAACAAGTAATTCTGATAACAGTGGTTGATTCACACCATAGTAGAGGTAGGCTAGGGTGGCACAAAGCACACGGAGAGCACATGAGGCCTGTTCTGTGATGGCAATGAAGGTTTCCTAGAGGACACATGGCCTGAGTGAGTCTTGAAGTTCTACCTCTTCAAGGAGACGGTGGGGAAGGACAGAGGAGTCAGGGGCACACATGACACACAAAAAAAGAAAACCACAAGTAGAGGTGTGGAAACCTGGGGTGGTAACTGCTCTTGGGTTTTGTGGAAATCTAATGCGTAAGGCAAGAACAGAGGAGAGATGGTGCTGGACAGAGACAGGCATGGGTCAGTCCATGGTGGGTCTCACACATCCCTGCTTTTGAACTTGATTCTGAATGAGGTAGGGAGGAGGAGGGAAATCTCAGGACAGGGGGTGGGGGAGGCAATGGCTATGTTCTAATCTCTTCTAATCCAGGAGGAGGGATTGCTGCAGGTGGCTCCAGAATGCACAGCTGGCACCAACGGACTGCAGACAAGCAGGTCCTTTTTAATAATCAAATCTGTCTGGGGGTTGGCTGCCTGCTTGGAAGTGAAAACCACATCCCTAGCGGTTTTGAAGCATTGGTGTGGCACGGAAACTTTGGATCCACTTCCCCAAGTGCATTCTGTAGATTGCCAGCTTTAGGATCATCTGGGAGCTTGTTAATCATGAAGATTCTTGGGCCCATCCTTAGATCTACTGAGTCAGAATATTTGGGGCAAGGATTGGGGATATGCATTTTAGATAAGTTCCTTGTGGATTTTGAGACCCACGGCCGCAGTGGGTACTGCCTTGAATAAAGAGACAGACTCAATGATCTCTGTAAGATTCCTTGCAAACTTTTGGCTGTTATGGTCCATGGAAGAGTATTTGAGGACACTTTTGAGGAGGAAGAAGGCTCTCATGAGTGGGAGATGAGGAAGGAGTCTACAGGTGTCCTTCTTGAGCACCTTTGTGTGTCAGGCCCTTCTTTTCTGTCCCATGAGCTTCACTCTCTCTCCCCTTCCTTAGGCAGTCAGTCGTCAAAAGAAAAATGACTCATCTTTGTCCCTTCTCAGTTCCCCTAAGCGATGTACATCCATCTGCACAATGACATCTGCAGAAATGCACCGGGGATGGAATTAGGCTAATTTGGCGGGGTGTAATTCAGAGCTTACAACAGGAGGAAAAGAGATGCTTCAAACATGATCTGGTGGCCACTCAGCCAAAACCGGCTGGTGGAACTAGTTCAGTGTTGCAGCACGAGTGGGCACAGGATGCCAGAAATAACCATGCACATTTGTCCTCTCTGCTTCCAACTTCTCCTGGGTGTTGCGGGCCAGCGGATTAAATCCTGCCCCCTTCACCTGTCACGCATCAGGAGCTGGCTTGAAGGCTTGGCCTTTGGTGCTTTGTGTATCTCCCTTAAATTTTGTTGCTTTCCCAGCTGTGGATTTGAGTGATGAGTTTCTCTTACGAAGTCACGGCATCCACCTTGTTACAAGAACTTCAGACCTGGTATTCAATTTGTCAACCCAGATGATATAGCCCCTGAACTTGTTTAGAAAACATTTTACAAAAATTAAATTACACTCTTGCCATCTTCTCCCCAGTCTCTAGGGGAAATAAAACCAACCTAGTTTAGCTGTCTTTGTGTGCTCATTTTTGGTTGCACTGCTACATGCTGAAATGGGCTCCAGCTGCGAAGTTGTGCTCATTCAATGTGATTCTATTGTTTATTTCATCTTATTTTTCTGCAGTCTCCATTATTGTATGGTAAACATTCTTCTTCCAGCATTGCTTCAAGATTGGAGAATGCACAATTTAAGTTTCAGAGTCACACCTGTTTTCTATTAGTTGTTGTCCGTGATTTTAATTCTCCGCCTATTGTGTGTATTCTGAAAATGTAAGTAAATCAATGTCTTCATTCAAAAATGGGACCCTGAGTAGCATTTCACGAGTAAAATTTGTATTATCCACATCAAATGTAATGAAGACTTCCAATGAATAACTCTTGATTATCAGGTGCACACATCCTAGGAATACAAGAAGTGACATAATTAGGAGAAACATGAAGGTTTCCAAACCACAGATTTCACAGAGCAACCGTGCTGAGTGATTGGGTAAGAGAATGAGGATGCTTCAAAAGTGCTCTCTGGAGAGTGAATATGAAGGATGCATTTAATGGAAAATAATCGGAAAACATGCTTTTGGCAGAAAAAGAGCAGAGGAAGGGAGAGAGTGTTCTATTAAGGGTCGAGAGACCCTGGTTCTAGCCCCATCTCTGCCAGTAACCAGCGTGATGGGGTGAGCCACTGCCCCTTCTGCAACCCGCCTCCTTCCTGTTTCTTTTTCTGCAAAAATGAAAGGGTCCTGTTTGCCCACTTCAGATAAAAGAAAACATCTGCAAAAATGTCCAACCATTGAAGAGAGTCATAGCTTTCATGTAGTCTCACGTACCACTATACTGGTAGGGTTTTTATTTTGTTAAGTTACATATTTGAACTAAGCTATGTCTACTTGCCAAACAACTAATTTTGTTTTTTTTTTCCTAAAAAAATTAAAAAGTTAGAATCCAGTGAAGTAAATAATGTTCCTCTGAACCACAGGACACAGAAGCTGACTTGAGTAACTATTTTTCTCCGATTCTTCCAAGAGCAGAACATAACTAGTGTCCTTCTGGATGGCCAAAACAGAAATTAACTTGTTGCATACAATGGATGCCTTAGGGCAGTTCTGTGGTGGACCCCAGACTGAGAATTCTACTGGCTCTTCTGCTAATGTAAGAATACGCCTTGGAAGTTCTTAAGATTTTGGAGCATATAGACCAGTGCTTCTTAAGCTTTTTCATGACAGGGCACACATAGAAAGGGGAAACATCGAATGGCACACTGTGGTCACAGAGTACACTGCATGGGGCCAGAGGCCATGGGCCTGGCGGGGGTCAGTATTTTGCATACCAGCAACCCTTCCTCTGGGGTCTTTTGAGAAAGGTTTGCCCAGAGTTCTGGGCCTACAGAAGAAAACCCCTCTGACTTATTCTTCCAGTACTTTGAAGGGGCTCAGGAAATTTCACCCCAAAATATGACCCCTTGGTATAAAGAGCATTTTGAATTGAAGGCCCTTACAGATAACAGGCATTGGAAAGGGCTTTCCTTCTTTCTTCACAAAAAACCAGACCCATCATAAGGAACAATCGACTTCCCTTCCCCTCCCTGTTATCTCACTATATTGCAGGAAAGGAGACCAAGAATGCAACCAGACCTGCCCAAATCATTTTAAATATAATGCCTGTCCCTCAGCTTAATTTAATTTCCAAAGAGAATCATTTACAAGTCAATATGTTTGCCCCATCCATTCATTTTCCCAGATATCTATTCATCCTCCCTAGCAACCATTTATTGCCCCTAAACAGAATTACTTATATTCCTCATCTCCCCCACCTCTAAAGTGAGGGAATATAAACTTCTGGACCCCATTGGGATATTGGGGAATCACTCTGTGATTCTCCCCATGGGCAGGGTAAATAAATCTCTTTCTCTTATTAATCTGCCTTATTGTGAGTTGATCTTTCAGCGAACCTTCCAGGATGGATAAGGAAAAGTTTCCCCTCACCCTGACAACTTCCTTCACTGATTCCTGCCCTTCAGGCCGTAAAGATGACTGACTCGCCTGCATTCTACAAATCACTCTCCGCACAGCAACATTCAGTTTCAGTCACTGTCTAATCGTTCACCTCCTTCTTATGCCAAACATCTGGAAACAGGAGTCCGGTCATGCTACCTGCACCCCTCACCTGCAGTATTCACTTTTGAGCCACTATCGCAAGGCCTCAGTCTACGCCTTGTCACTATCATTGGATCTTTTTAAGGCCACCAATTACCCATATTTCTCAGTGTTCGTCTCTTGTGTGACTGGTCCTCTGCAGGGTTTAAAACTGTTTGCCATGCCTTCCTTTTTGAAATTTTTTTGCCAGTGATTCTTAGCCAATTTGGGGGTCTCAGACATCTTTGGGTTTCTGATGAAAATTTTGCATCCTTTCTCCATAAAAAACTACCTATAAACAAACACAAAAATTGAATATTATTTCAGGGAAAGTGTTCATGATTAAGGCTCTCTTGATGGTGTGATGAGTAAGTCCTGCCTATATTTGTTCTTCGTCTTCTTCATGGACCCCTCCCATGCCCAGCTCTTCAACATGTCCCCTTTTTTCGGAGATCAGACCATTTGCATCTTCTTTTCTTGTTCTGTGAACTCTGCCTGCGTGATTCCATCTGCTCTCAGTTCCTATATACCAAAAACCCCAAATCTACCTTAAAGTCCTTAAAGGGCCGTGCCTTATCTCTGTGGCGTGTCTCTATCCGTGTGAAAGGCCTTCTGTTATCTGGGGCTACCTACTTCTTGGCCTCTTCCTCTCCCCTTTCTGGATTGTTCTCTGTCAGCTGCTGACTAGTCCATAATTCCCTACTGTGACCCACAAATTTTTTTTTGGCTCCTATGCTTACTAGTTCTCCTTCCCCTTTATTTCCCATTCTAATTTTAATTAGCTCTTTAAGTATTCAGACAACACCTCCTGAGCTCTCTGAGGAGGAAAACTGCCCCCTTTCTATGCCCTGAGTGGTTTGTGCACGTCTCATTATGCACTCATAATGGGCTGAGGGAGAATAGGTGATAAGGAGGGGAATTCAGTACCAGCACGCACAGACTACTGTTTCTAGAAGACGGCTATCATATCTTGGTCTCCCTCAATAGGCAGTGAGCTCCTTCAGATCAGCAACCTGTGCTTTTTTTCACCTTCGTAACCTCAGTTGCAAAGCAAGTGAAATTGAGTCAAGTACCGTGTGTATTGCCAGAGCAAACCTCACTTGATGCTGTCGACGGAAAAGAAGCTGAACTCTGTAAAATAATTTTAAAGGGGTTTATTCTGAGCCAAATTTGAAGACCATGACCTGCAGCCACACCCAAGAAGCCTTGAACAAATGGCCTTGCTGTGGTTGGGCTACAGTTCAGTTTTATACATTTTAAGGAGATAGGGGTTATAGGTAAAGTCATAAATCAATACATGGAAGGCATACATTGGTTTGGCCCCAAAAGGCAGGCCATCTCGAAGCGGGGGTAGGGGGGTGGTGCTTACAGGTTATAGGTGGGTTTAAAGACTCCTTGACTTGCAATTGGTTAAAAAAAATGAAGTTTTGTCTAAAGCCTTGGAATGTTTTAGATAAGAGACAAGTCACCGGACATATTTGTTGTGTAAATTGGGGACCTGCAGGTTTGTCTTGCATAGCCTTAGGCCTGTTAATGAGTTAGAAAAGATATCTCCAAGAAGGGAGTGAGGCATGGTGAGGCATGTCTGACCTCTTCCTCGTGGCGGACAATTTAGTTTTAGGATATGCTCTTGGCCAGGAAGGGCTCCGTGCGGTCAGCCGGTTGGGGGGAAGGCTTTTATTTAATTTTAGTTCACAATGCCAACCCTCCCTGTGGACTTTTCAGTTGCTGATGTACATTCCCTTTATTATTTGAGTGGTGTTTTGCATGAATTGTGGTTGAGGACATCCTAGCTGATGTGGTATTTAGACACCATTCTCCTGCCATCCAATCCTTCCCCTGCCCACTTCCAGTATAACTTGGTCTCGCTTATCTTAACAGTGAGAACCTACTATGGTTTGCTGGGCTGATGCCTAGAAAAGTCCCATTCCGTATCTGAAAGTGGAAGTTCCATAGACATATGCTTTTATTTGGGCGTCCCTGATCTAAAACCCTTTGTTACAAAATTGCATATCCTTTAAAAACACTAACAATTAAAAGTAAAGTTTTCAGGCTTTTCAATAAGAATAACGTCACCAGGCATTTTGGCAACAAAGGGCTGCTTTCTGGCAAGCAGCCGGCTGGACTGTGGAACAGGAAGGGTCTGGTTCCAGGGAATTCCTAGCCCTGAGGTTCTACTAACCTGGATGACTTTGGGGAAGCCTTATCCCCTCCTGGGCCTTACTTTCTTCTTCTGTGAAATGAAGAGAATCAGATGATCTCCTAGGTCCTCTCCAGCTCTAAAGATCCATGATGTATGGTGGTTTGAATTCAATTGATTATTTTCCCAGACTCTTTGGTGTATGTCAGCTCAGGCCCAGCTCTCCCTGCTCAGCATTTCTGACAGTGATAAGTTGCAAAGTCATATAGAAGGGAGTTTTCTGTCTTCAATTCGTGAGACGTATCTAGCTCTATTACTTGGGGTAACTCAATTCAATTCACATTTGATTCAATGTTGACTGAATAGTTACTTCTGCCAAATTACAATGGAGTCTCCTGGTTTCCCTTGTGAACCTTGGGAAGTCTGATGATATTCTACTCTCTCTCCTTCAATCAACAAACATTTATCGATTGTCTACTGTAGCCTAGATACTGAGCATTAAAGAACAAATTAAATGAGACCTCTGTCTTTTGAGGGTGTACCAAATAGTGTTTTAAATAAAAAGAGGGTCTGGTGTCAGTCTTATCTGGGTTAGATTCCTAGCTTTCCTATTTGCTAACTACGTGACTTGGGTAAAGTAGAAGTCCATTTCATTAAGTCTGGTTTCTTAACTCTGTAAAAGTAGGGATAAGACTAGTATCTATTTTGTAGGGTGTGTGTAAAGACTCAATATATAAAGGCTAGCACATAGTAAGTGCTCAATGTAGAGAAAGTTTAGTTGCTCATGTGTCCTAAAACATATAAGAAATCTAATAATTGATTTAAAGTTTATGTAAAATTGCTTACCTTTGTGTTATTTTAAGCTTTCCCTTCCTTTCTTCCTTCCTCTTTTCCTCCCTCCCTCCCGCCTTCCTTCCTGTTTTCCTTCTGGGGTTTCTTTCTTTCTTCCTATGGTTCAAAAATATTTAACGCATCCTATAAGTTGTGCCAGCAGTTGGATATACATTGCAGAACAGAACAGACTTAGAGGCTGTGATTTGAGAGGGCCATGTGGTACCACGAGGAAACAAACAGGGAGTAAAGAGTCAGACTATTAGCGATGGCAGAAGAACCTGCTTGTGAAGCTCAGAGAGGGCCTTTCTAGGAAGGTGGCATTTAAGCTGGGCCTGAAGGCCAGAGGGAGCTAACCCCTTGGACAGAAGGGAGCAGAGCCTTCTGGGTAGAAGACTCAAATGTGCAAAGGCCCCGAGTGCCCCAGGAAGTGGAAGGAGGCCGGTGTGGCAGGTCAAGCGTTGATGAAGAGATGGGATGAAGAGATGGTCTAGGAAAGAAGACTGGGGACATAGCATGCTGGGGCTTGCTTGTAGGACGTCATGAGAGTAGGATGCAAATAGAAGTATTTCAGCATGGATATGATATCACTGGATTTAGATTCTAAAAGAAAATTCTGGATGCTACACAGTAGAAAAGTGCAACCAAGGACACTGGCTAGAAGGCAATTCCTTTCTAGAGATAGTGGTGGCTACTAGGGGTGGTTGCATGGGCAGAGCTGGAGAGAAGATTGGAGACATAGTTTGGAGGTGATACTCCAAGGACTTCATGATAAATTGGATATCTGTGGGAATGAGTGGGAGGGAGGAATCAAGGATTACTCCCAGATTTGTGAGCTGAGTAATTAGTTACTAGCATCGTTCATTTACTGTGATGAAGGTAGGAAAGGAAGAAGATAAAATCAAGTATATGGATAACTCAAATATATGTGCTATATTTGAGTTACCTGTGAGCCATCAAGAGGCAACAGGCATATCAATTTGGAGCTCCAGGAAGAAGTCTGCACTGACGTTAAATTTTGGTAGTCTTAAGCAATCACTCATTTAATATTTATTGAGCATTTGCTATTCCCTAATAGGTACTAGGAATGGATCAGTCTAGAAGACAGACAAAGTTCCTGCCCTCATGCAGCTTCCCTCCCAGCAATGGAGATAGACAACAAAGAAGTAAATCAACACAATGATGACTGTAAGTGATGAGAAAGAGTAAGCATGGAGGCTTTGTAGACCCTTTGAGCAGGGAAGGACTTTCTGAGGAGGTGACATTTGAGGAGAGGATGTGAAGATTTAGGGGAGGGACATTTCAGGAGGAGGGAACTTGAAGTTGACAAGCCAGGACCTTGGAAAAGGCTTGGCAGGCACAAGTTGCTCAAAAAAGTCCCTTGCTGCAGGATCAGGAGAGTTGAAAGAGTGTGGACAGCCCAACTTGAACACTGGAGGCCTCCACTGTTTATGTCAGTTAGGGGAGAGAAGAAACCAGGGACCTAGGGGTGCCCAGCAGGCAGCTGGAACTCCAAGCCTGAAAACTGGGAATCAGGTTTGTGCTGGGGTTAAGGTCGTGAATTACAAATTCAGCAGCTAAAATCAAGGGGGAGCCAGATGCGTTTATCATTGCACGTGGAATGAAAAGAGAAGAGAACCAAACACAGAGCCTTGGGAGGGAATGAACACGCCCCAAAGCAGACCCAGAATGAGAAATCTGAGAGGTAGGAAGGAAAGGGAGAGAGACAGGCTGTGGGAAGGGACTCTGTAATGAAGGACAAGGACAAGGACGAGGACAAGTGTGGAGGAGGGAGAAGATGGAGCAGTTGGAAACACCCTGGAATGATGGGATGGGATGTCGAATTGCAGGGGGCAGGTGTGAGCACAAGAGGGAAGAAAACAATTGGGAACTGTTGTTTTAAAATGTTTGCAGTGAAAGAAAAGACGGATTGGGGAATAATTTGAGAAGGAGGGAAGGTTGTGGGGAGTTTCTTTGTCTTCAGGAATTCATTCCTTTCCTTACACTGGGGCACTGTGCCAAATCTAGGCCTCCATGCTGAGGTAGTGAGTTTTCTTGGCTTTTTGGAACTTTGTGATGCTGAGGCTAAGACAGCTGTTCTCCACTTGGCCCCAAACTTTTCCTTTTGGCTCATGTAAAGACCAAACAGATCAGTCAGGCAAGCAAGCCTGGTACTTGATCTAGAAGATTCTCCACATTTACTCTAAACTGACTGGTGCATCCCATTACAACCCTTCTGATTTCCAATTCACATACCAGCTATTTCCTCTTAAAGCCTTACACACAGTAGGTGCACAGTAAATAGTTGTGGTTTGGTTGGATGGATTTAATGTACAAAGAACTTTGAGCCTCCCATAAGCGAGCCAGCAGTGTCTCCTCCTGTGATACGGGGGTGCGCTGAGTATTTAAAGTCTACGTGTGGCACGTCGTATGCGTGGGACCACGGTGTCTCACTGGAGAGTCTCAATTTGAGGATTGATGTGCCATTGACTGTTCTTTTTCAAGCATGAGAAATTTTCTTTGCTAACACCTCACTCTACTAATTGCATTTAAAAACAGATAATGCTTTAAAAAGTCAAATAATATCAAGTAGCAGGTACCGAGGAAGTGAAAATACAGTGTATCCGGTGTATACATGCCTCCTCTGAGATTCAAGATGTCAAACTGTGTTACTTTGGTTATTGCTTTACAGTATTTCAAATCATGTTATACTATATCACACCACTCTGGAATATGAAGTGAGCCCAAAACTGTCGGGTAATGGGCAAACACAGGGGTTGCCTGACAGTATGAATTATCCTTGAGTGGTTGGCATAAAGTAATCACACCACTCTTTAGGGAGAAGGGGGAAAAAAACGAGAGATAGACACTCTGGACCAAGCAGCACTATAATCAGATTCAGTGACCCACTCAGGCGGTGGCCAGCAGGTTGGCCGGCCCAGTGCCCCTGTCGCGCTCTGCAAGCTACCCTGAGTGCATCTGAATCTGAAGATAGGAGAGCGGTACTCATCAAGGTCTTTCCTGATTAATAGAGCTGTTGCTCACCCAGAAAGGGAAATTAGTGACAGGTGGAAATGACCATTTAATGCATCCTGCAAGGCTGCAATTCCTCAACAGGCTCGTAGCAGCCTGATTCAGTGACCCTGTCCTGCTGTCAGAGAAAAGTGGCGCCATTTTCTGGGGACAGTATGATTCACAGCTTGGAGGATGTGGCTTTATTTTACCAACAGGCATTTCACAAACTGTTGGTTTTGTGTGCGTGTGTATGCGTGTGTGTGCTGCTTTATTCTATAAGCAAAGACATTCTATTTTTACAAGTGCTTTTTATAATCTGGATTTGCATCTCTATTAAAAACTGCGAATAATGGGCATTTAAAATGTGAGCTGCGATGGCAACAGTTGATGGCAGGGACTCGGGGCAAATGTCGAGTTGGGGTGTCAGGCAGCAGCTGGGGACGATCATGACCCAGAGGCCTGCTCCTTGCTCATGGGGAGGTGGAGGGGAGCCTGGCCATGGGGCCAAGTCAGACCACAGGGGCATTTCCAAGGCAGATTGAGGCCAATTGACAGTGTGAAGAACAAGGATTTTTAAGAACAGCAGAGGCAGGGGCTGGGCCACTCTTGCCAAGCACCATGGTGAGGCTGGAGCCTGGGACAGTCAGCGAGATTGGCTCTGGGAAATGAGCAGAATCGGATATGAGGACAGGGTCAGGGAGAGCGTTCAGAATGAATGCTGCACATGGACAGTGTTTTACATGTTGATGGTTTCACGTGTGGTTTGGGGCCCATGGATAAGCCAAGATCTAAGGTGTAACCTCTCTTGCCTCCATGTTTATTTCTGTGAACTTCCCGCCCTGTGTTCCGTGATCCAGCAGGTGGGTCTCCTCTCTGGCCCTGTCCTCCCCCCCACACTGCCATTTGTTTCTTTAGACATGTCCTTTATCACATTTCTCAACTACCCAAATTGGAGCTTTCTTCAAAGCATGACTTAGGAAGTCACTCCTGACTTCTCAGTCTACCCCGATCTCTCCATCTTCTGAGCTCCTCTCGGGAACAGTTCTTGGCTCCGTTTTATCTTATGGTATTTCTTGGAAGACTGACTCAGCTCCCAAGTGTCCTGGGGGACCCTTCTGAGGTTCCAGAGCCATTTATCTCAGCTTCTTTTTGAGAATCAAGCTCCTGAAGCACATGCGGTGGTGCAGGCAGGCCCTGATCAGGCATCCTGTTCTGGCAGGAGGATAAGGCATGAAGAGAGTCCTGGGGGACCCACCCATGGACTTCCAGAACTGTGTGTTTCAGATTCCATTTTTGGGCAGAGGATAGCAGAGGGCATGCCCAAAACTTCAGAAAGACCCACCTGCCGGCAGTGAGTCTTTTTTTTTTTTGCTCCACATCCAGCCCGGGGTAATTTCTCTTCTTTCTCTGCACTGCCCTTTCTCCATTCCTGAGTGCTTTCCTCTTGCCTACTGGAGTTCCAAGTCCTGGTGTTTCACACAGTCAATTGAATAAGGGAATGGAGATCCCAGGGGATCTGCCTCTGAGCACCCTCCCCAGGGGTGCTGGCATTTAGCATCACACGTCTGAGTCCCCCAGTGACCTGCCTTAGGGGGTTTCTTGCTCCATCAGGGGAGGACTATTTAAGCTGCCCAAGCAGTAGCTTCCTTGGTGGTTGTGCCACCACCCCATGGAAGGCCTGACATTGTCGTTTCTTCACCTGCCTTTGCCTCCTGGAGTGGTTGCTGCTGCTGCTGTGTTGCAACTACCTGTCTAGCACCCCCATAACAGTAGGGCACTTACTGTGAATGTATTTAAAGAGCTTTAAGGAAAGAGATCTGGTTTCATGTTGAGCATAGAAATTTTCCTTCCTGTTCAGAAATGATATACAGCAGGTCCTCAAATAATGTCAGTTCATTCAACATCATTTCATTGTAATGGTGATGAGAAAAAAAAAATCAATTCTTGGCCAGGGCCACTATCTGTGTGGACTTTGCACATTCTCCCCAGGTCTTTGTGGGTTTTCTCCAGGTACTCAGGTTTCCTCTCACATCCCAAAGATGTGCATGTTAGGTTAACTGGCGTGTCTACATTGTCCTAGTGAGTGTGGGTGTATGTGTGTGACTGCACCCTTCGATGGAATGGTGTCCTGGCCAGTGCTGGTTTCCCCCTGGCACCCCAAGCTGCAGGGACAGGCTCTGGCCACTGGTGAACCTGAACTGGAATGAGTGGGTTGGACAATGAATGAATGGAGACAAATTATTGTCAAATAAAACTTTGTAAAGTATATGATAATCATACAAATGCATGGCAATAAATGATGTGGTACGAAAGTGCTCAGTGAGGTTGCCACATTTGTGACTGTTTTTGAACTTCATGGTGGCAGGAGGTACTCCTTATAATTTTTGCTTTGCAAACATTTATTCCTTAATTTAACCCACCAGCACTGTAACCCCCATCACTCACTGATCCACCAAAAATTGGGTAGTTATCTTGTTATTATTAATCTTTCTTAAATATATGTATGGCTCACATTTATTTCCATGTTTAATATTCAGAGTGTTTTTGGGTCTTTAGAAGTTTGATGATGTTTCTGTAACCAGAAATATGCTGTGGGAACTTAACACTTGTTTATGTCAATTAGCCTGTGGTAAAATTCATCTCTTAATACATTGTTTTGCTTAAAGTTGAAGTTTCCAAGAGCCTGTCAACAACACTAATTGAGGACTTACTATACTCTGTATTTACATTTATGTGAGTGCCTCATTCCCCTATGGAAGATACAATTAAAATATCCCTCAATCGGGTTTTGCTACTTAACTATTTTCATAAATAACCACCCGAGGGTGGATTGAATAGGTCAGTCTTAGAAGGTGGTGGGTATTTCCCAAGTCCTCTGTTAAGTGGGGCTGGGTTTGGCTGTCATGTGGGTGGGGGCAGGCCCCCAGGTCCTAGAGACACAACAGACAGAAGAACGGACCTGTGAAGATTTCAGATAATTGATGAGAAGATAGGATTTAGGAAAAGTTCTAGGGAGTTGGGTTCTTGTTGCAGTTCAAACGCCCATGAGCAGTCAATAAACGCAAAGCGTAGACGTGAAGTTGAATATAGAGAACGTGGTTCAAGGGATAGGGGCTGAGTAGAAACAGGCACAAAATATGAACAAAGCAAGAGGAATCTAAGACAATCAGTGGGAACAAAGAGTTTATCTTGGCAGCCATAGTTCATGGATGTAACCTTGGCTGACTTAAAGCCATCAGAGCAAGTACGCAGGTGTGGGATATTTTCTCTTTTCGATAAAAAAGAGAAATGTCTCCATTCACTCATTGTCCAACCCACTCTCTTTTTCTCCTGAGTTAAGTGATTCATGGAGAAAATTGGCTGTGGCCTTCAATGCAAAACCAGTTTTGACTGATTGAAATTGTTTAGATCTGAGTTTTTGGAACAATATAAGAAATGAAATAATGAATTCTATAGAAGAAAGGGAAATAAAATTGCTCCCTGCTTTCCTATCTTTGATTGGCTCATGGCCTTTGGTGCATATTGACACCTCAAAAATGGACGATGACCTTTAATCTTTACCCCAGAGGTGGGTAAGCTGGGGAAGGGACAGATGGACATGTCCATCTAGACAGCTATGGAGCTGAACTCAAATTGAATGTCTGAGGGAAACTATACCTAACAGCTATGCTTGTTAGCTTTCCTGTCTCAAGTTCCATCACATTTACGTTCTAAGTCTTTGAAGCCATGAAGAGACAGGGTCTATTTTTCTTAACAGTTTTTGATAACAGTTGGGGACCGGGAGTGATCTTATCAGGAAGCTGTGTGCTTCTCTTCCTTTGCCACCATGTATATAACCTGAGTTGACAGTGCAGGAATTATACAATTATGGATTCTTAGTCATTTATTCAACATAGCACTGCTGGATAATGTCATGTCTGAAGATGTAGCTGAGTGTGGCTTAAATAAATGCACATATTTGTGGCAGCCTGGGCTGGTTGGAATCTGGAAGTACATCCCACCTGTTGGATGGTGATTAATGAATTAATTAATTCAATGAGTCCTTTTTGAATGCTTTCACTGCACCAGCTTGATAACTGTTAAGTGCTGGGAGGATCTCCACGTCAGTAGTCAGAACAAGGTATCCAAAGGGGAAGGTGACACAGACTGTCAGGGAAGCAGTCTGTATCTGTGCATACAACACCAAATGGCAGGGCTGCCCTCTGTCAGGAAGATAGGCAGAATGTATCCAGGAGCTGGGGATAGACAGAAATTGAGGCAGATAGAGTCTGAGAAATCTTCAAGAAGCTAGTGGGCCTTTGGGCACTGTTCTGGGTTGAATTGTAAACCACCCCCACCAAATTCATATGTTGAAGTCCTGGCACCCAGTACTTTGGAATGTGACCTTCTTCAGGAATCAGTATGTTGCAAGTGTTAAAATGCGGTCACAGTGGAGTAGAGTGGGCCCCTACTACAATATGACTGGTGTCCTTGTAAAAAAGGGAAAACTTGGACACAGACACATATACCGTGTAAAGATGAAGGCAGAGATCTACCACCCAAGGGACACCAAGATTGCCAGAAAACCACTAGAGGCTGAGGGAGAGGCCTGGAACAGATTCTTCCTCAAGTCCTTGGAAGGAACCAACCCTTCCAACGCCTAGATCTTGGATTTCCAGACTCCAGAACTGTGAGACAAAAAAAATGTTCTGTTGTTTAAGCCACCCAGTTTATGGTACTTTGTTGTAACAGCCCTAGAAAACTAACGCAGGCATCAGTCTGATCAATTCCTGTCCCTGAAACAGGGGACTGTGGAGAGATGGTAGGAGCACAGCCAGGTGCTGGCTCTAGCCAAGTAGTATGTCTCAAGGCAGAGACCCAGACACCAGAAATGGAGAGTCCTGGTTCTGAGGTTTACACAATGCTGAGTCCTGGAGTGTTGAGCTTCCCACAGTCAGGGACTGAGGTATACCCAAGACTTCTGGTGGGAATCAACTGCACCTGTAGCTGATGATAAGGGTACTCTGCCCAGATCTCCTTTTCTGGCTCTGTGGCTTTCTCTAGGTTTTGTATGCTTTCCTACTAACTGTGCACACCGGCAACAGTCTTCAGCCGATTATCCTTGGGCTAGTGGAGCGTCACCCAGATGCACCAGATCAGAAAGTGCCTGGGTGTTTACATTCTCCTGAGGCTTCCCATGGTCAGTGTCTTGAGGAAGAATAAACTCTGTGGAATAAATTATGTGCCAGGTGTATTAATTTCAAATTGCTGCTGTAACAAACCACCACAAATTTGGTGGCTTAAAACAACACAATACAAATTTATTATCTTCCTCTTCTGTGATATCATCTTAGGTCAGCTTGCCCAAGAAAAGTCTCTGAGACAAGGAAGTGATTCACTGAGGTTGTGCTCCCAGGAGAAACTGATTAGGGAGGGGCAGAAGCAGGGTAGAAAAAGGACAAGCACGGGTCTAGTTTCTGGTGAAGTCCCAACATCAGCCTAATCTCGTCGGTAGGCAGAATAATGGCCTCCCACAGAGATCAGGCCCTAATCCCTGGAACCCATAACTGTGACCTTATTTGGAAATTGGGTCTTTGCAGATGTGATTAAATGACAGATCTTGAGATGGTGAGATTATCCTGGATTATCTGGGTGGGCCCTAAGCTCAGACACAGGTGTCCCTATAAGAGAGAGGCGGAGGGAGAATCAACACACAGAGAGAAAAAGATGGTTGTGAAGGGGAAGGCAGAGATCAGAATGATGCAGCCACAAGCCAAGGAATGCCAGCAGCTATCTCCCCTACAGCAGCGGTCCCCAACTTTTTTGGTACCAGGGACCAGTTTCATGGAAGACAATTTTTCCACAGACTGGGCTAGGGGGAGGATGGTTTCAGGATGATTCAAGCACATTACATTTATTGTGCACTTTATTTCTATTATTATTACATTGTAATATATAATGAGATAATTATACAACTCACCATAATGCAGAATCCAATGCTGTTGCTGATCTGACAGGAGGTGGAGCTCAGGCGGTGATGCTAG
The DNA here is from genome assembly GCA_023783475.1 of Daubentonia madagascariensis. Taxonomy (NCBI): domain Eukaryota; kingdom Metazoa; phylum Chordata; class Mammalia; order Primates; family Daubentoniidae; genus Daubentonia; species Daubentonia madagascariensis. The sequence continues at coordinate 12,621,419 of JAKFHU010002004.1, forward strand.
TGATGGGGAGTGCCTGTAAATACAGATGAAGCTGTGCTTGCCTGCCACTCACCTCCTGCTGTGTGGCCTGGTTCCTAACAAGCCAGGGACTGGTACCAGTCCATGGCCCCGGGGGTTGGGGACTGCAGCCCTAGAGCCTCCAGAGGGAGCACATGACCTGATTTTGGCTTGGTGATACTGTGGACTTTGGCCTCCAGAACTGTGAGAGAAAACATTTCTTCTGTTTTAAGTGACAAGTTTATGGTCATTTGTTACAGTAGCCTCAGGATGCTCCAAGCCCCCCACCTTGGCTCTGCTTGCCTTGCCTGGAGGATGGCCCTGTACGCATATGACACAGAACCAGAGGAGAAGCCAAATCGTAATTCTACCTTTGGAAGTACAGAAATATGACCCAAGAGGGTTTGCCATTTGTACATGACTCTAAATGTATGTATTTTACTAAAAAGTCAAATGATAGCAGAAGTTACGGGATTACTTCCCGTTCAATGGCTGTAAACACATAGCGGGTCTGGTTCTTGCCATGGTGTCTTGTCTTGCATACAAGAGACCTAGGTCATGTAAGTGGGAAATACCCTGATGCCAGTTATCAGACATCCCATGGGCTTCATAAAAAGCAAAGCTGTTGTTTAATTTAAGCACGCTTTTAGAGAATTACACTACAGAGAATGTTGTGAATTGACATAACTGTATCTATTTTTTCTTTAATTAGGGAACAAAGTGTGTTCCCATTTCAGGGCCCACACTGTCAATCTGAGTATGAGAGATAGAGAAGATTAGAGAAAAATAATATGAAGTAGCTAGCCCAGGGCTCAGGATAAAATGCAATTGTTTAAGTATCCACTTAGTATTTCATTAATTAAATCCAGTCCAAAAATGTGCCCAACTTAATGATTGGTTTTATTCTTAAGCAAATAGTGTTATACTAAGTCTTCAGTGTAGTCATAAATATTCCTCTTGCAATTGACCTGTTTGCAAATGTCTGTACGATATTTTGGTGAAATCATTACAGAACCAGAAGCTCTTTTTAAGTGATGGTGGGGGAAAGACCCCCAACCTTGACATAAATGTTCATGTGATTAACCACATGAGTTTGGATGTATTTGTCCCTCCTATTCAATGCTTGCTTGGCCCCTCCAGGAAAGGGAACTAGGTCTCGCTTACCTGAGCACACGACCTGGCACTCAGAAAGTTCTTGACAAACATTTGGCTTCCAATGTGGGTTCATTTCAGTTCAACCAACACAGAGGCGCCCAAAGACTCTAGTGTTGTCACAGTAAGAAGTGGTTTAGGGTTGAGTAATAAAATCCACCTCTGGCCACTGGTGGTTTTGCATAAATTAGACTTGCAAATGAGTGAGAGCCTGCTTTGTGAGTTAGACCTTTGTTTATTTAGGACTCAGGGAAAGAAGCCCTGGCATTTCTAGCCTCGTCAAACTTCTCAGCAGTATCCAATTTTCTGGGTCCAATATCTGTCTGGATTATTTGAGAGCCGAAGCCTGCCTGGAGGGCAGAAGGTTTCTCGTAAGGCCTCTTTATTCTCTCCATTTCATGGAGTCCAGGATTTTTATCACCAAGCCCATTCCTTCCGCTTCAATTGCGTGTGACTTAGGAGGATATTGTCCATCCTGTCCAGATCCACTGAATGAACTCAGCTCTCAACATTGTGGACGCTGGCCTTGGTACCCAGAGTTTATCCAGAACACTCCCAGCTTGTCTTTGTGACTTCTCCCTCTTAGCTCCCGGATGCTTAACCTGTTCCTCCTCCCCTCGCCCCTCTTACTTTGGCTCCAACTTTTCCCCTAGCCACCTTGCTCTGTGATTCAATAAGGACTAAGCCAGGCTCCCGCCTCTGACCCTGACTCCCCTAGCTTGTTGGGACTGGGAGTATCTACTCTCTGCTCCAGCCACCTCCCCAGCCACCCACCTGAGTTCAGGAGGCAGTTAGCTGGGCCCCTCTTTCCACCTGCCTTGTGCCCTCAAAGGACGGGGATTGGACCATTCTATTAATAAATCCCTGGGGGAAAGAGAGGCATAGGCCAGCAGATCAAACACTGGACTTGTTTTTTCCTTCCCCCTTCTGTCTGTTGACTCCCTCCTCATTTTCTGTGATCTGCCTTCCCCACTCCTCACATCTGGCCTCCCTGATGTTCCCGCACACACAGCCCAGACCTCACCTCCACATGGTTCCTGGCTTGAGACCAAATGTACTTACGCTGCTCCATCTTTCCATCCAAGCACTTTTGAGTTATTCTTTGGGGATCCCTGAGCTCTAAAAGGGTGCCCCGGGGCTGCTCCCCCAACCCATTCCTGCCTGATCCCAAGGTCACATCTCCCCTCTTTTGCTAATGGATTTCCTGGGCTTGATTTCCCATATCCACTTTCCTGGACTTGAACTTCCACTGGCTTATTATCCTCAGTCCTTCTAGCAACCCCAGTTATTCAACAAAAATCAGGACATTCTTTACTCTCGGCAGTTCCTTCTGTGCTCTATAACCAGACCCTACCCCGGATGAAAATGATTGGTAGTTCTTGGATTTTCTCTATCAGTGTTCTGTGTATGTGACCTAAGGCCATGCTTATTTATCTACTGGGACCTTCCAATTACACAGAAGACCTATGGCATCCAGTGTTTTCCTGAATTGTGATGAGAAATTGCCAGCCTCCTTGGCATTGAGCCGTGCCTGATTTGTTGACCTTCAGCTATTAATCTGGCTGGTGCCTTTCCCCCAGTGTCTGGTGGGTGGACAGTTCTCACCCCGTTCCCTGACTGCTCTGTCTTATTCCAGAATGCTGCCATGCCTTACCAGCAAATCCTGAGATATGACTTTCTGTTTGTTTGTTTGTTAATTTGTTTCAAGAGCATGGAATTTTAAGTAGTCCAGATAGCCAAAATGCAAGCAAGAGCACACATTGAAATATAGAAGAAAACAATTCCACAATTCCATGCCATATGGGTGATGATACTGAAACTCATTTAGAAATATATTTAATACCTCAGATGCCCTTGAATGTTTTTTTTAACACTTACACTTGACTAAAATGACTTTATGCCCCTGTGTTTTTATGTTCTCTGGCTGTTGCCTTTAGATACAAGAATTGTGACTTATAAAGTAACACAACTATGTTTTAAAACAAATTTACCACATTGGTTATTACTAATTTGTATTATGCTTTATGATTTTCAAAGCTCTTTTTTACACCTTAGTATATTTCACTAAAATGGATATAGTGCTTTGAAGCAGTCAACGAGAGTTTTGGCATTTATTACGATGTTACAGCTATTGCACAACATTTTGGAAATTTTATTTGCAGAACGTGCAAAACAAGGGGCATCATTACACTAGATGAACAGTAGTGCTTAAACGTTAATGAGTATCAGGATCTTGTTAAAAACTGGAAAGCTTGTTAGAAAATAGATGACTACCCCTTGAACCACCCCTCATCCCAGTTTCTGATTCAGTAAGTCTGGGTTGGGGTCTTATAATTTGCATTTCTGAAAAGTTCCCAGGAGATGTGAACGCTGCTGGGCCAGGGACCACATTTTGAGCACCACTGCACTAGAGCACCAATTCTTAACTTCAGCTGGACTAGCAGAATACATGTGAAATTCTTCAAATACGTAGACAGCATAAGGAAGCACATGCCAAAATGTTCACAGCAGATATGTACTTGATTGTGACAATTTAGAAACAAACTAAATGTCCAGCAGCAGGAAAACAGATAAATCAATTGTATATTCATATAGTGAATCACCAAATGAAAGTGGAAAATGAATGAACTAGAGCTGTATCTGTCAACACGGATACAACTTACAAATACAAGATTGAATAAAAGAAAAAAAGAATTGTACAGGGATCAGTACAGTACATCATTGGTTTAAGATTCAAGAATATACAAAATAATGTGATGTGTAATTTTAATACATATATAGTAAAAGTATAAAGAAGTATAAAGACAGCTATGGGGGACGTAAACTCCAGGTGAAGACTATTAATGACTCAGGGCAAGGGAAGGGGGCGGGTGGGGGGTGTAAGGTGATACTGCCGCTGGGCAGTGATACAGGGGGGACTTCAAGTTTATGTGTAAGGGGTTTTCTTTCTTAAACTGGGTGGTGTGTTCACAAGTGTATGTTCTATCATCCTTCAAACCTTTTAACAGTATTAAAAGCAATAAATGTATATGTCCCCAAATTCCCACCTAGGTGTGCTTGATTTTACAAAACTCCACCTGGAAGCCTCGTACACTGATTATGTATGTAACCCTGGTGAAATATACCCCATATTTTTGACCCCACGTGGTAGTACTCTGACCATCCATTTTAATTATCAAGTGCGGTAATGGATACTTTTGAAAATAAATTAGATTTTTGGGAATAGCCTAATAAGATAGCTTTGCCACAGTGAAGAAAGTCCAAAGAAGGTCCTGCAGCCTCTGAAAATAGTTTGTAAAGAGGAGTATAGTTGGAATGCAAACATTGACTCTTTACGAGACTACTTTGAAGGGAGGATACAGACATACATAGCCTGGGAGATTTGTTACCCAGTTGATTGCATTTGTTTACAATCAGTCCTTGACTGCATATAAAATTATCAAACCATAGATTGGAGGAAAGAATGCAGTTTCACAGCTTCTTTATTTCTAAGAAGTTAATAAAAAACCACTCTACACAAATCTTTAAACGTAGCCTGCCAATTGCGTGTAACAACTCTAGAGTGACTTTTTTCTAATATCAATTTGGGGCATTTTCAGAATGCTGCTGAGAGGGAAAGGATGGAGACTTTCTTCTGCAGATTCCCACTTCCAGCCCCACTGTGATGAACAGTGCTGCCATTAGGAAAAGCCTAAAAGATGTGATACTGGCTTGGTGTTTGGGTGGTGGGTGGACTTTGAGGATACTGATCTCAGGCGCTGAAAAGGTGCAGAGCCATGTTATGCAATGGACAAACAAAAAAGTGTTGTCTGACATAAATGACCCTGGAGGATATCATGCTAAGTGAAATAAGCCAGGCACAGAAAGGCAAATATCACATGTTCTCCCTTATATGTGGAATCTAAGACAATTGAACTTATAGAAGCAGAGATAGAATAGCGGTTACCAGAAGCCAAGGGTTGGGGAAATGGGGAGATGTTGGTCAAAGGACACAAAGTCTCAGTTAGACAGGAGGAATAAATGATAAGTGTTTGAGGTGATGGATATGTTAATTACTTGATTCAATCATTCCACACTGTATACATATATCATAGTATCATTTTTTACTCCATAGATAGATATAATTATAATTTGTTAATAAAAATATTGTCTATAATAACTTAGAAGCAGACTGAGTACTTCTAAGGCTGCTGCTCTGGTGGAAGAAGTTAGAAAACAGGATGTTACTGGTGTGCACTGAATTTCCCTTCAGGAAAGAGAAGAATAGCAGGTGTTTTTTGTCACTGTTGTTTTTTTATGGTTCTCTGGTCCTTGCTTTATCACCACTGTGTATATTAAGTGTATGGAAGCAGATAACTTCTTTTTTTAAGTGTATAACTTATCATACCATGATGTGCTTCTTAAAAACTGAGTAGAAATGGCTGTTGTCATTCTGGGCTCCTGTACTTTGCACCAGATGTAGTACTGGGTGAGACCTTGGTTGTCTGTCCTGAAGATGGGGTGAATATGTTCTATGTGTTGAAAAAAAGGTGCATGTGGATACTGGTGGCCAAAAGAAACAGTGGCAAGATCATTAACTGCCCACCAAAAGTCTGTGCTCGTCTAGAGAAGAGAGTTTTACTGGGAAGTGGTTACCCATCCCTCCTGCCATCTAGGTAACCAGTTCTTGCCAATGAGCTATAAGTAAAGTGCCATTTACAAACTAAAGAAGTAAAAAGTGGTTGTACCTTTTCCACCTTCTTTTGCCGCATCCACTGGTTGGATTGAGAAGGCTCTGAGGCCTGAGAGGATGAGGCAACCACAGGATAGAAGGAGCCTGGATCCCTGAATCACTTTGTGGAAAGCTGCTGACCAACCAGGAACACCTGCATTGGACTGTTACTTGAATTAAGAAATACATTTCTTTTGTGTTAAGCCACCGATAATTTAAGGGTTTATTTGTTATAGCAGTGAGTGTTGTTGTAAATTAACTACTCAGCTAGAATTTTGATAAGGTTGTTTAATGGCTACCATATAAGGGGCAGATATAACCGAGTTATAGCTAGAACCAAAATTAAAGACAAGAAGGGAATAATCATTCTATAAGGTGTCTGCATTGGAGACTCACTCTGAAGACCTGGCTGATGGTCTTTTTAATGGAAAATCAGCATTTCTGGGAGGCTGTGTGATGTCACCCACCCATTTTATTGCCCTGCCATGCTGGGTTTTACTGAGCACTGGAGTGAACCAGAAGAGCTTTGTGTCTTGCATAAGTGAGCTCTCTAGTTTTGCTGGAAGAAACAAGAAAATGCATTTCATTTGCCACTGGTCATGCTGTGATGACAGATAATTAGAAACTTTAATCAATCTTGTTTTGTCAGCATGACTTTCATATCAAAAAGAGGCTGTGTTTAAAAAAAGCCGCAAATAAATATAAAATTTAGGACTGTGAAGCATCAATAATGAACTATAATGACGTTAAGTAATGATATCTCACGACCCTTTCCCCAAACCTCTTGTGTGTATCGAATTCTTTTCTTCCACACCTCCGTGCATTTCCACTTGCACCTAATTTTCATTTATTTATTTGCCTTTCCTATCTTACAAATCACTCTTCTACCTTTCATGGACCTAGATACAAGAGGGACTTGACAACGCAGCTTCCTCTTTCTCAGGCCACTTAATCTGTCTCAGCATTTAACGCTTTCAAAAGAGGTTTTTGAGCCAAATAAGCCTACATTCAAATTTCAATTTTATCATTTTCCAGCTTTGTGATCTTCAGCAAGTTACCTCATCGCTTTAAGTGGATCTCTTCCACTACTTGTAAATTAAGGATACATTTACCAACGTCCCAAAGTCAATGTAATAGCCAAGGGAGTTAACGCACAGAGTATCTAGCATGATACGGAATGCTGAGAATATGCTCTTGAAAATGTTAAATCTTTCCTGCTTCACTTTCTAATACAGCGCATTTTTCTCTCTGCAGGAAATAGATTTTCTAGCTTGATGACTAGAATTTATCAAGATTTTGTTTTGTGTCTCCCTCCACGATAAGCAGTGAGACACTTGGGCATGTAAACAAGCCATTACGCCAGGTGTGTTAATGGAGGTGCTTTCTGGGTATTGCGGAAGCCCGGGAGAGCTTGCTTGTGTACCCATTCCATCACCACACTTGGAGCATTGATCTTACCTATTTCAAAGAGGAGGAAAAAAAAATCTTTCTTTTGGAGAACATAAGAGACTGAGGTGTGAGGAAGCCCATGGGCAAGGAAGATGCTCTGTATGTAGATGCTGGTTGACTCTATCTTGAGGCTTGTTGCTCTGCCAGAAATCCTGGAGAGATTTTGGCAGGGAGGCCCATGTTGGGAATCGTGAGTATGTATCATTTCTGGTGTGATGGTGAAGGGTATAGCTAGAGGTCAAGTGGTACTTAGGCTTCACACAATGTTTTAATTTTGTTTGGTTCTACCTGTGAGGGCGTCTGAAGGCTTGCATATGGATGTTGGATGCTGCACATCCTCTTCCTGGTTTACTTTATTCACAGTGGTTCCTCTGTCTGCTGTTCATTCTTTCTCTCTGATGATCCAAACTATGCCCATTTTCCAGGGCCAATTGATGTCTTCCTCCTTTCTCAAAGTGTATCTTGGCCAAATTTGCTTTTTTACTTTATTCCTCTCATAAGTATGCAGTTTATATTACCACCAGTGCATAATGTAAGGCTCTTCTCTTATTATTTTATTTATATTTTTCTTGGTTTTCCAACTAGATAGTAAGCTCGTTGATGCAAGCCTTCATTCATTTAACCAGTTGACCAGCCAATATTAGCCAAGTACCCACCATTTGCCAACATTATGCTAATTGCTTTCATACAAGTTATCTTATTTTATTCCTCACAAAACACCATTAGGGTTATGACCACAGTATCATAGATTCTTCTGTGAGCCCTAGATTTCTTAATGATTTATCACTAATCTAGAGCCTGAATCACACAGCAAGTATGCAAGAGATCTGGATTTTGAGCTCTGGTCTCAAGTCTAACTGTCTTTATCCCAGAGCAAATCCTCTCAAGGTAGACCACCCTTGCCACTTGTTTTGTATTCATCAGAGTATCCACTTATGTGCTTCACATGTAATTAAAACTTAATAAATCTTGATGAAGTCTTTGAAAAGGGCAAGATAAGGATGCTTTCTAAGAATCTGTCTTCACTTTTAACTTAATTTCTCCCCTTCAAAAATGGTGAATGGAGTTTGTGATGAGAAATGATTTAAAATTATTCTTTTGGATTTTGTTGATCATTTTATGACAGCTCTTATGATACCTATGATTTGTGGTTTGCTTGTTTGACTTGGTTTAGGGTTTGGCACAAGCTGGTGAGATGGAAGAGGACAGGATCAGAGTCAGAGACCCTGGGCCTGGATCTATCTGAAGATTTTGACATTATACAGAAATCGATATTTATATGCTCAGTGACCAGAAAGCCTGCTTAGTACATGGAGTAGACCACTGGAAGCCCCCCAAATATTTTCAGCTGATTTGTTCTCTAGCTGAAGAGGCCAGAGTTTTAATTATGCTGAAGGGTCTGTTACCAGGTATGCTCCCGGCTGTGGGGTGACCCAGCTCATGGTCTTTTTTGGGATGCCACAGAGTTTCCATGGAGGCCTTTGACTACTAGCTGCACCACAGCCCTGTGTAAGTCTAGAATGATGGGTGGGGATTCAGCACCTGCACCCCCAAAACTTTCCCTGAAACCTTCCCCCACCCCCAATCTCCTCTATAAGGTTCTTAAATGAAATGTACACACAGAGTGGAGGACTGGGCAAAAGCACACTCTTTGATACCAAGAAGCTTATGTTTCATGTGGAGTCTTTCTTTCTGGCCTGGGGGCAGACTCAAGACAGAGCCAGGCTGGACAGTCTCTTTCACTCCCCTTTTAAGTCCACACTACTCATGTTTTGGCTCTTGGCATTCTATCACTCTAACAGCTGAAGACAGGTTGATTTCAGGAAACAGTGGAAAGCCACTGAAGAAAATAACAGAGTATATGCCCTCATGCTGAGAGCAGAACAGCCCACTCGTCCTGGAGCGGGTGGGGAGAGAGAGAGGAAGAGAGGGAGGGAGGGAGGTGGGAGGAAGGAGAGAAAGAACTGCCCCCAAAAGTCCAGAAAGAGATAGAAACCCAGAAAACTTCTCAGGGCTGAGTGATTCCTAAGCAGCAAAATAGAATAAGAGAAAATAATGCAACACCAAGAGAAAAAGAGAAGGCAAATCTACACCCCCAGTCTAATGACCCAGCAAATATCCTTGTGCTTGACCAATGCACTTGAGAGCCTGTGTAGAGCACGGGGTTGGGGGTGGCAGAGGGGAGTGATGCACTCCCCCTAGGGGCCAGTAGTGGGCGCTGCTGCTTTTAACCAGGTAAAGGTGGCGGCAGCAAAGGTGCTGCTGAAATCTAGCTCAGGAAGTCAGAACTGCATTCAGAGAGGAGAGGACCTACACACAGGCCTGTGCATGCTTCTGTTGGTTAAAAGAAAAAAATATCATCCACCCAACAGTGTGTGGGGCTCTATTCTAGGTTCTGAGAAGAATCCTGGGCCGGGGAGTGCATAAAACGTACTTGGGGAAAACACTGCTATAATGCAAGAAAGAAAGATGGAAACATCAGATGCTGTGGATCTAGCAAAGCTGACAAAGAAGAAAATAGAGAAGACACACATTAATATCATGAATGAAAGAGAGAATTTCAATATAAATGGGACAGTAAGGGCAGACTGTAAGCAGTATTTATATACCTATAAACACTACAACTTAGATAAAATGAGCCAATTCCTCAAAAACATCACAAGCTATCAAAACTTACCCAAGATGTAAGAGATAACCAGAACCTTTAATTATTAAAGAAATTGAATTCATAGTTAAAAAGCCCTCAAGGAAGAAATCTCCAGCATCAGAAGATTTCACTGGACAATACTACCAAATATTTAAAGAAGAAGTCACAAATTTGACACAATCTCTTCCAGAAAATAGAGATTTTCAACTCTATTTTCAACTCTATATTCAGAAAATAGAGATTTTCAACTCAGTTTATGAGGCCAAGATTACCTTGCTATAAAAGCAGACAAGTATAAAAGACAGTATAGGCTGGGCACAGTGGCTCACGTCTATAATCCTAGCACTTTGGAAGGCTGGGGCGGAAAGATCGCTTGAGGTCAGGAGTTTGAGACCAGCCTGAGCAAGAGCGAGACCCTGTTTCTACAAAAAACAGAAAAATTAGCTGGGCGTGATAGTGCATGCTTGTAGTCCCAGCTACTTGGGAGGCTGAGACAGGAGGATTGCTTGAGCCCAGGAGTTTGTGGTTGCAGTGAGCAATGATGACACCACTGCACTCTAGCTGGGGTGACAGAGTGAGGCCCTGTCTCAAAAAAAAAAAAGAAAAAAAGGCAGTATAAAGACAATATAAAAAAAGAAAACTATAGGTCATTATCCTTCATGAATATAGGCATAAAAATCCTTCTAAAATATTAGCAAATCAGATCCAGTAATATATTAAAAGAAAAGTACATCATGAGCAAGTGAAGTATTTCCCAGGAATACTAAGCTAGTTCAATATTCAAAATCCATCAATGTAATTTACCATACTAATAGTTTAAAGAGGAAAAGCCACACAATATCAACTGATACAGAAAAAGCATTTGACAAAATTCAACATCTATTCATAATAAAAATTCTCAACAAACTAAGAATGAAAGGAAACTTCCTTAATCTGATAAAGGATATCTACAAAAATTATTGCTTACATCATACTTAATAGTAAAGACTAAATGCTCTCCTTCTAAGACTGAGAACAAGGCAAGGATGTCCACTTTCACCAATCTTATTCAACATCATACTAGAAGTTCCAGCTCGTGCAGTAAGGTGAAGAAAAGAAATAAAAGGAATTCGGTTTGGAAACAAATAAGTAAAACTGTCTCTATTCAAAGATGACATGGATTTTCAACATAGAAAATCCCAAGCCATCTATAATAAACCTCCTGGAACTAATAAATGAGGTTAGAAAGGTCAACACTAAAAAAAAAATTAGTGTTATTTTTATATATTAGCTATTAACAGTGGACAATTGGAAATCAAAAAATGTAATTTGTAATAGTATTCTAAAATTTATATGGAAAGGCAAAAAATCAGGATAACTGTAACAATTTCAAAAAAGAAGAATAAAGTGGAAGGAAACATATTATCCAATTTAAAGACTTGCCATAAAGCTACAGTAATCAAGACAGTGTGGTCCATTGGTGATAGACACATAGATCAATGGGAAAGGATAGAGTTCTGAAATAAATTCACACAAATATGGTCAATTGATTTTTGTCAACTGTTCATAGGCAATTCAATGAGAAAGGATAGTCTTTTCAATAAATGATTTTGGGACAAGTGGACATCTGTATGCAAAGAAATGAACCTCAACCTAAACTTTCCACCTTATACAAAAATTAACTCAAAAAAGAGAGGAAGGATCATTAATTTAACTTGAAATGTAAAACTGTAAAATTTTTAGAAGAAATCATAGGGGAAAATCTTTGTGACATGGGACTGGGCAAGAGTTTTTGTGGGCATGAAACCACAGCATGATCCATTATAAAACATTTGGAAAATTTCATTTTATTAAAATTAAAATTTTGCTGGCGAAAAACACCTTTAAGAGAACGAAATGACAAGACTGGGAGAAAATATTTGAAAGTCACATAGCTGAAAAATGATTTTTATCTAGAAATATATATAGAACTCTCAAATATTAATATTAAAAGCTCTCAAATATAAAGGACTCTGAAAACTCAACAGTAGGAAAATAAGAAAGCCCAATTAGAAAATGGGTAAAAGACTTGAACAGACACTTTGCCCAGGAAAATATATGGAAGTCAAATTACTGTAGGAAAAGATGTTCAAGATCATTAACCATTAGGGACATGCAAATTAAGGGCAAGATGAGATACTATTATTAGAATGACCAAAAAAAAAAAAGAGAGAAACTACTGGTAATGCCAATACTTCAGATGTAAAGCAACTGGAAGTTCTCATGTGTTTCTGGTAGGAATGCAAAATGGCTCAGGAACTCTGGAACGTATTTTGGTAGTTCCTTATAAAACTTCCTCATAAAGTTAAATATACACTTATATGACACATCAATCCCACTTCTAGGCATTCCTAGAGAAATTAAAACTTACGTTTACCCAAAAACCTATACGTGAATGTTTATAGTAGCTCTATTCATAATTGCCAAACTGGAAACAACGCAAATATCCTTCAGTGAGTGAGCGGATAAACAAACTATGTTGAGTCCACACAATAAATAGTACTCTGAAAAAAAAAATTAACTACTGATACACACAATAACTGAATGGATCTCAAATGCATAATACTGAGGGGAAGAAGTCAGTCTTAAAAGTTTACATCATATATGATCCCATTTATATGATTGTGATGATTAATTTTATATGTCAACTTGCCTGGGCCACAGGCAGCCCAGATATTTGGTCAAACATGATTCTGGGTGTTTCGATTTTTTGATGACATTAATATTAAAATAGGTAGATTGAATAAAGCAGACTGTCCTTCCTAACATGGGTGGGCCTCATCCAATCAGCTGAAGGCCTGACTAGGGCAAAAAAGCTGACCCTCTCTCCTGCCTGACTGTTTGAGTGGGACATAGGTCTTTTCCTGCCTTTGAACTCAGACTGAAACATCGGCTCTTTCTGGGTCTTGAGCCTGCAGGCCATTGGACAAGAACTTCATTATCAGTTCTTCTGGTTCTCGGACCATTGGACTTGGGTAGGAACTATATCTTTGGCTGTCCTGGGTCTCCAGTTTGATGAATTACCCTGCATATCATGGGACTTGTTAGCTTTCATAATCATGTGAGCCAATTCCTTTTAATAAATCTGTGTACATATACACATGTATACACATATGTGCATACATGACCCTAAAGGCGTACCACGAGGCAGTTTTTGTGGTTGATGGAACAGTTTGTATCCTGTTTGTGGTAGTGTTTACATGAATCTATACATGTGTTAAAATCCATAGAATTGCATAGCCCTCAGAAAGCCAATTTTACTGAGTGTTAATTGAAAAAAATAAAATCTCTCCCAAAGAAGGGAGAGAACAGGAGACAGACAGAAAGTGAGGAGGACAGGAGCATGAGACAAGACTGGGAGGGGAGCTAGGATCTGAGCTGAGTCTTGGGGAACGACTAGGACTTCAATAATGGGCGAAATGAGAGATGGATGTGCTTGGAGGGGACACGATATGCCAGTTGAAGGAACCAGAATGAAGCCAGGGGCAGAGGTGGTACTCTGGTGGCTGTGATTATAGAGGTGCAGATAGGGAGGAGAGAAGGAAAGAGGGAGAGGCAGGTGGGGACCAAATTGTAATGAGCTTTGGATGTCTGGGTGAGACTTTTCTACCTTGGTCTTTGGGGGATTTGCAGTGACTAAATAATGTTGATCAGTGATTCCAAACCAGAAATCCAGGAGGATCGAATTCCAGGGGATTTTGAAAGAATTCCAGGGGCTTTCTGAAAGCCTCCTAGAGGGAAAAAGACACTGAAAAAGGATTTCTTGGATATTCACTTATAAAATTCTTTCTTAAGTTTACAAATGAGACCCTCTATAAAATAGTGCGTTCACTAGGGAAATAATTCTGGGATTGATCTAAATCCTTTAGTCTCAAAGTATTTATGTAAACATCTGTCTCAGTCAGGGTCCCGGCAGGAAGCAGATGGTGCACTCCAAAGCAGATGCTGAAGAGAGAGTAGTGACAGCTATTCACAGGGCTGTGGGCTGGGTGAAGGGCACCAATAGGAGGTTGTCAGTGCCCTGGGCTCTTACCACCCCTGGGTCTGAAGGCTCAAGGGAAGGAGAGGGTTCCAACAACCCTATAAGAGCTGATGCCGTAGGAGGAGCCACCCTCAAGGAGTGTGGCTCTAGGGGGAGAAACACAGCCCAGTAGGGAGGGGGCTGGGCGGGGCGGTAAATACTCTGACCTGTCTCTCCTCCTGCCCTCTCTCTATCTCCTGCTGCTGCTTCCTATTGGTCCAAACTCAAAGGGATCAAGAGGCCCCACTGATGAAGAGCATGAGGGGCCTGGTCTGTGCACATCACATTGAGCAGGTTAGCTTTTATCCTGTGAGCAGTGGACATCCAATAAAGAATGTTGATGGAGATGAAGGACCTGATTTTCTTATTGGGAACATCATTCTATTTGGGGGACATATTGTAGGGAACTGAGTGGACTTGGGGAGTTGAGAAAGAAGGTGTGTTGGTCCAAGTCCTCAGGGAAGCAGAAGCCAAGACAGGATCAAGTGGCCAGTCTCCCTGGACCTGGGGGTGGGGTAGGGGAAGAAGGTGGAGAATGGATCTAGAGGGGCAAATGGAGAATAAACAACACACTATTATTACCTATTTGGGTTCAGATGCTATGCATGCTGGGACCTCAGTTTACAGGGGCTGCAGGGAAAAAGGAAGGTGGGATATAGACTGGAAAAATTAAGTTAGATATGGGCTAGCCTTTGTCAAGTGCTCAGATGGGCTGCTTGTCCCTGACCAGAAATTTTCCACTGCTATGACCCTCTCAAGTAGAGCCAAGTGCTTTTGACACATTTTGCGGATATATCTGTGAAAGCATTTATTATGTTGCATTAATTGCTTGTTGGTAGTTTGGTCGCTAGTTATACATGCCTGGCACACACAGAGGCCTTTTGCAAATACTGAGGGGACAGAGGGGGGTCAAGTTCAGGGCGCCAAATGAGTGCCTGGATTCTGCTGGGAGATTTCCAGTGATGAGGGCTCACGTTTCAGGGAAGGCACTTGAGGCATTGCCTGGGGATCTAGGCTTGCTGGCTCCTCTGGCTGCCTTTGTCCTACTTTATTTCCATCAGTCAGAGATAAGGAGAGCAGCCTGCACTAATGGGATGGAGCAGCAACCACAAAGAAGTGGGAGTCATGAGAAATTATGAAGAAGGAGCTCTGGGGACCAGGACGCCTCTCACTGCGTTGTTCATAATTAGCAGCACAGGTACTCAGGGGACCCTCGGAGACCAGCTAACGACCATTAACTCCACAAAAGAACATTGCCATCCCTGTCACCATCCCCGATGTTTCTCCTTTAGTCCTCACGGGATGCTTGCTTCCTTGGCAGGTTTTGATTTGGGCACAGGCTTGATTGGGTGACACTGAGGATGCCCCAAAGCTATGCCCCTAAACTGTGCTATGACTGATAAAAATCATAGACATGTGGAATTGGAAAAAACCTTAGAAAGCATCTGGTCCAATTTAATTTAGTCTGCTGAGAGGAAACTGAGGCTGAGACAGGCTAAGTACTCTTACCGAGCACCTATTAGGAGCCAGGCTTTGTGCCAAGCACTTTGCAAGTAGTACCTCATGCACAGTGTGCATCACATCATGGGACTGAGGTGCCACCAGGAGGCTCACTGAAGGGCTAGAAGGAGACCTCCAAACCTCAGATGCAGTCCACTCTTGATGCTGCTAAGGCACCTGTCCCCAAAAGGACCAGGTTGCTGAATTTGAAGGCACGGGCATTGGGACAAGTGTGAAACATCCTTAGAGATTCAGGACAGACTTCTTTGTGAGGCCCTGCACAGGCAGCCAGGGCTTGCTGACTCAGGGCAGTAGTCCAAGCACCTGTTACCCAACAGCATGGCTGACTTCAAGGACATCCAGGCAGGGTTGGTGGCTATTACAGATGCTCCTCAACTTACGATGGGGCTACATCACGATAAACCCATCATAAAGTTGAAAAATCATAAGTTGAGCCATCACAAGTCAGGGACCATCTGTGTTTCCTGGTTAGGTTTAACTCCCAATTTTCCTCTCATACACGTGTGGAATGTTGTTACCACAGTTACTATTAAGTCTCTCTCTGGGTCTCTTAATGCCAACGTTACTCTCTTGTCCCAGAAAGCTGTCTTCAAATGTGTCTCAGCCGAGGAGACGTTTGTCCTGTTCTGTCAGTGACGGGCATCACATCATTGCCCTCCACCATGAGCTTCCTGGTCCCTCATTCACTCACTCACTCACTCATTCATTTTTTTCCAAACATATCTCGAGTATCTGCATGCCAGGCACTTTGGAAGCAGAGATGAAAAAGATGACCTGTCTTTTTCAAGCTAGCTTAGCAGAAAAGAGAAGTTTCTTACAAGGGTATTGGGGTATCTCACCATAGCAAGGGGGGAAGATGGAAGTAGTGTGGTATTAGAAACACCCTTTCATCTCTGTTCCTTTCTGGCTACTTTGTTCTCTGTTGTTCACCAAATGGTGGGAGATGACAATGCAGATCCAGCTGCCCAAAGACAGTCTGACTTTCTCTTGGTTCAAAATTCAAATTCCTGGGGAGGAAACTCTAACTGGCCCAAATTCTACACACACACAATTGGTTCACGCAACTGTGGTAAAGGGAGCCTGGTCATATTGAATAATATGGCTGTCTGGGGCCCAGGAATATCATCCTGTGGATTGGGATGGTGGCGAAGCCCCTAGGAAAGGGGGGGTAAGAAGATAGCCCATTAGGGTCCCCTTGACAGTTGCTGTCTTTGTGGAGCTTGTCTGTAAGTTAAGAGGGAGGAGGAAGCCTCTAAGTGTTATACTATGAAGAGTTCTGGAAAGGAAGATTTGCAGGTGCAAGAACCTGAGTCAGATTGACAGGCATTCAGAGAAGTCCATGGGGCCAACCCCACTTGGCTGGGTCTTGACTGCAGGAAAGGTGGGGTGTGCATGCATGTGCGTGCTCATGTGTGCATGTGTAGGGGCAGTAGAAGATTGGGACAGGGTGGTTTTCCAGGCAAAGGGGAAAATGTGCTTAAAATAAAGCAGCTTAGGGGAGCATGGCCCTTCCGGAACTGTAGTAATTTGGAGCTGCCAAAGCATAAAGTGCAAGGCAGCAAAGGCTGGGAAGGAAGCTAGAAATTTGGCAAAGACTAGAGCATGAGGGGTCTGATCTGCACACATCACACTGAGCAGGTAGATTTTATCCTATGAGTGGTGGATATTTAGCAAAGAATGTTGAGGAGGGGAGAAGCAGGATCTGATTTTCTTTTTGGGAAGATCACTCCATTTGTGGGTCATATCATAGGGAATTGGCTAGACTTGAGGAGTTGAGAAAAAAGGTATGTTGGTCCAAGTCCTCAGGGAAGCAGAAGCCAAAACAGGATCAAGCATGCAAGTATTTTATTAGGGAAACACCTGTGAGTTTCAGAGTGGGTGCTGGAGAAGGCAAGGGACCACCAGACTGTGATGCAAGCCTGACCTCGGGCGAAGGAGAGAGAAAAGGAAGGAGAGGCGGCAATGTCCTAGATTGTCATGTAGTCTAAGGAAGGCTTGGCAAAGCTATCGGGAGTCCTCCAGACACAGTCGGCCATCAGAGGAATGTGTGCCTCCCCTGAATGGGCCTACCTTAGTGACTGTCACTGCCATGCTCTGTCACTGATGGGGAGCACAATTGAGCAATGGGAGGTCTGCAGAAGAATAAAGCAATAATCCAGGAGGATGATTTAATCAGACTAATTAGACATATGAGGTCTCTTCGGAAAGTATCCAGCCATGTAATATGAAAAATAGAGACATTTATTAAAGAAGATAAAAGATACAAGATACAAGAAACATTGTACATAGGACAAGGACACCTCAGTCCTCTTCAAAGTAGGCACCTTGGGACCTCACACAGTTCTCCCAGCATCTCTTAACCTAACCCGTACATGTTCAACATTCTCAGGTGTTCTGCTTGTTGCAGGCCTTCCAGAATGTGGATCACTTTCAAGAGATTCTCAACTATCTTTGAAGCATTTGTGCCACACTTATATTTGCACTGCATTCGTTGTAGTGTTCCTGAAATCCTTCGGAATCATCCAAATAGTTTCCACGGAGGAATGTTTAAGCTTAACACAAAATTTGATGCAGATTCATTGCTTTACTTGCTCAGTCAACAGCATCTAGCACCCCACTGACTATAGTAAAGTCGTTATTGTTCGCGCATGTGCATTCCAGTCCACTCTCCTTGGCTGCCCGGTTACCTCTATGTCGTGCAAACTGTTCTTGTTACATTAACAATGGCTGGATACTTCCTGGACAGACCTCATAAGCTAGATCACCAGCCGTGCAGCAAAAGGATATGAGATATTGGAAAGTATAATCAATTGGAATTGGCAATTGATTGAGCATTATTACAGGGCTGTTATTTACCATTGTGCAAGTTGTGCACCGCACAAGTTTATGTGAGTGGCGCAGCCTGCCCAAATGTGTGCAGGAGCTGGGATCAACATTTTATTTCTATATTCTGAATGTCTGGCCTAGTGCTTGATACACAGTAACCATTTATCCAACATATGTCAGATATGAATCATATAACTCCACCACCAGAAAACTCATTATCTTAAGGAGGAGTGATGAGTAAAACAATTAAAATGTAAAGTGGCCCATGTTTACAGCAGGAGCTAGAATGGACTCTCAAGTTTATGCAGCTAGTCTGTGGCTGCTCAGTGACTAGAATTGTCTATCCTGTCTCCTGAGCAAGTCAGACTATTCCCAGACCCTGGATGAGGCCGCCTGGACAAGTAAGCCAGAACTTGAATTTTTTGAGCAACTCTTTTGTTCCAGGCATATCCATTCACGATTCAGCAAATATTCAGCAGCACCAACCACGTTCCAGGCACTGCCTAGGTGCTGGGATTTCAGCAATGAACAAAACAGACAGACACAAAGCCCCTGCCTTCTTGGGGGGAATTCATGGAATAAATAAACAATAAATGTTAGGTAAGTGATAAGGAGGAAAGAAAGCAGAATCAAGGTGATAAGGAACATGGGTGCATGTACCTGTATGTGTGTGCACATGTGTGTGTATATGTGTGTTGCAGGGAGGGGTTTGATGTTTTAAGTAGGGTGGGTAGAGAAGGCCTCACTGTGAGGTCTGTCTGGATGTTCCCTGGTTCCCTGGTTCCCAGTGTCAAGAATGAGTACGGGTACCAAGTGGAGCAGATGGCAGAGTGATCACAGACACAGAGCAATTTTATACAAACAGTTTATCACATAAAAGAAAGAATGAAAGTAAAGAAGCTACAGAAAGTGAAAATACGTTCCAGAGAGAGTGGAATGGGTCAGTCTCTACAAGTGGAGAAAGACGCCGAAGTCTGAGCACACGCTGTCTTTTATATGCTCACTAGTTTGTCCTGCCTTTCCCCTGGCAGGATTGGTTGCTGTTTCCCGCCTTTGGGGGTGATTGACAGGTTGGGGTTATATGACAGGTTATAGAACAGATCACGTAACAGGTTGGTTATGCAACAGTTTCCCTTTCTACGCATGTGTCTTTCCCAAAATCCTTCATGAAGCTCCACCCATGCCATGCTAATTAGATGGTAATGAGCTCTAGGTCAGTTAATGGTTACTAGGAACTTTTTACTATATATGTTCCCACCAGGGGACAGTTTCTGCTGCAGTTTGGTTCCTAGCTACATTTCAGTTCCTGCTCTCTGCCCTTAGCCACTTCCTTGCCACCTGTTTACCCTCCACCAGACCTAACATCACTGATAAGGAGATATTTGTGCATATGTCTAAGAGAGGCAGAGAAACAAAATATGGAAGAGCATTCTAGGCAGAGGGACTAGTCAGTGCAAACAGAGTGGGTGGTGAGTTTGTCGCAGGAATTGCAAGGTGGCTGGGGGGGGTGGGAGAGAGAGAGAGAGAAACAGAAACAGAGTGAGAGAGAGTGAGTTGTAGGAGATGAGGTCAGACATAAGGAGGCTGGGGTAGACTGGAATGGCCTGGGAAGTCAGAACTTGTGATTTTGCTTTGACTGAAAAAAGGAAACCTTCAGAGGATTTTAAGCACAGAACGTTGTGAGCCATCACTTTTCACGAGGATCACTCTGGCTGCTGGGTTAAGGAAAGATGACAGGAAGGTGAGGGCAGAGGCAGGGATACAGTCTATGGTAGAATTAGAATTCTAACTCAGAGTAAAGGCAAGTCTGTGGTGGAATTAGAAGTCTAATGCCGAGTAAAGACCTTGAGCCATGCTAGATTCTGAAGTGCCTTTTGAACCACCAGCATGTGACTAAATTAGGTTAAGTATGGTTGGAGTGGTAAGAGCGTTTAAAAAGGAGGCAAATTATTTGAAAAGTTATCATCAGTTTATGGCATGTGTCCACTCTTTAAAAATGAAACACTTTTATTAACATAAATTTCTAATTTTCCAGCCATGTTTATGGAGGCACTCATTGGTCTCTTCTTATTTTAAACCAAGCTCTGTATTCTAATATCACAAACTTTGTTTAACCTTGTGGTGTAACGGCAAAAACTGGAGTCACGTTGCCGAAGGAAACACCGAGAGGCACACGACGATGCAGAGAGATCAGGTTTATTAACGCCAGAGGGCTCAGAGGGGATCTTCTGCCAAAATCTGAGCACCCCTGGTCAGGGGGACTTGTCTTTTATACTTCAAGGGCAAGGAGGTGGTACAGAGCGGCTTATACCAGGAAGTGTACACATACGGAAGTTACTGTAACTTACAAGGTAGCTGCTGCAAGGGGAGCTGTTTAGGAGAGCATGAGCTGCAGGCGTTAGTCAATTTCACAAGGCGACAAGCAGTCTTACAGAAACAGATTAAGCAATTAACATACATAGGGCTATAGCTCCTCCGTTTCAGGGTAAAAGGGTTTTAGTAAATTTCTATTTTTCCCTCACAGTGGTCCAAATACTTGTTTGATTTTGGTTTTCAGACATTCTGTTCTTGTAAAGAAACAAATGCACTCAGAGCATTTGGCTTCAAAGGCACCTAGTAAAGAAGTTAGGTTGTGAAGCAGAGTTGCTGTTGACACCACATTTTCCTATTTAGTTGTCACCTTTGCAGCTGCTGCCTCTGGAAAACCTTTCTGTTCCCTTGTTTGAGAGTAATGTTACTTTCTTATCTTTAGAAAAATGAATCAAAGGGATTTCTCATTCTTACTGGCACGAAAACGTTGTTAGACCTTAATCTCTCTTTTAGCCAGAAAGAGGGAACCGGAGCGGGGAGGTCAAAAGGAACTGGGATGAAGATCCTTTCCTAATTGGTAAAGAGGTTACAAAGTGGACTGCTAATTAACCCGGACAATTAACAAGGGGCATCTACCAGTATCTCAGGTGAGACAGAGGCAGAAAGCCCCTGAGAGTGTGGGGACACGTTGCTGGGAGGAAGCTTTTAACGACACAATGCTCCAGATCTTTGGAGCTGCCTCAAAGTGTGACCCCCCAGGAAAGAGTCTTGGAGTTAATTAAAAAGGAATATTCAAAGAAAGCCTTGGGATTATTTGAATCAGATTAAGTGTAATGATAGTATTGGAGAAAAAAAGATGCTAAGGTGAATCTTGGCCATCCAAAGGGGTAAGGATTCAAGTGAGGCTCAATTCTGTTGTCTACAATCCCAGTATCCGGGGCACCCAGGAGAGCATTTCTGGTGTTATACGGAGCTCTTTCCTTCCTACCCACAGCGTGGTTTCTTGCTGGTGAGGGGCTCACTGCATGGTTCCAGGCTGAAGCTCAGTTGAGGCCCTTCATGCATGCGATGGGCCAACTGAAGGACAAGCCTTAGCTCCATTCCGAGCCACTGATTTTCAACTTGTCTTCTGTGATACAGGCCTGGCATGTTCCTGGCTCACTCCCTTCGGTTTGATGACTTAGCTTCTGTCTTGTCCTCTGGATTGACCCCTTTGATCCTGGGCAAACCTGCTCCTCACTCCTGCCATAGGTCACCTATTGGAGTGAACAGTCCCCCCAGTTGGAGATATGGCTGTCCGTCTCATGAGTGTGAATTACTCAGTGGGGCGCACTTGCTGGCTGACATACTCGTCTGCCCTCTGTGCCAGGCTCTGGGACTGTGGTTTATGGTCAAAGTGGTCAGCACACGGACATTTCAAGAACAGTGTAAGCCAGGAGAGGGGCTAAGTAGCCCTGTGTGCTCTGGGCGGCAGCTGAGTTTAATGGAGACAGCCTGGGCTTTGATGGTGCATTGAGTGAACAATGGCTCTGGCTCTACCCATTCCCAGCGATGTGAGCCGAAGCATGTCGCTTTCTGAGCCTCTGTCCTAGGGTTTGTACATCAGAGTTGTTACAAGAATCAAATGTGGTGGCAACCACCAAAGAGTCATTGCTTGGTGAATGTTTTTTTCCTGTGCTTATGATGAGAGCTTGTTAACTTGAACCACGAGGCCGGTTGACTCCTTTGCTACTAGCCCAAATTGTGGACCCTGCTGCCTACCTGCTGGGATCTTTGGCATCTGCTGACTGTCATCTGCCTTCATTGACCTTGTAGGGTTATCCCCTTGGTGCCTAGATGGGGAGTTTTGGCCAGACTCCCCTACTCATTTAGTGGTCATTCCTCACCTTTCCTGCCCAATCGTATCCCTTCCTAACTAATCCTCTCACTTTATAGCTCTTTTCCTACATTATTTAACCTCACTTTCCTCATCTGTGAAATGGGAATAATAGAAGTACCTACCACACAGGAAAATCCACATGGGATAATTGGGAGGATGCAGTAAGATAATGCGTGTAAAATGCTTAGCTCGGTGCCTGGCAGATGGGAACACTCAGTTGGTGTTAGCTATTATTTTTATTATTGTTGTGATCATTGTTTCTATAGGCATCAGCCCAGTTTGGTTCATTATCCTCCCAGGAAACACCACTATGGTGAAACTAGCGAACGATTGATTCTCCTGAGCCTCCAGCCTTTTCCCCAATAACTCTCTGCTTTCTTCCACTTGTTTTCTCATTGGCATCCTTCCTTCTTATGGAATTGATGGAGTGAACACACGCTAAGAGCCTACAGGAGTAAAATAAAAGCAAGATGAGATGTCTTTCCTCTCTGAATTTAAAATCGACTCCTAGCCTTTGGAAAACAATCCCTTAGCATTGGAGCTTTATGTCATGCCAGTGAATGGAAATATTAATAGGTGTTGTTTTGACATAGGAATGATCACTTTTATTTATTTTGGGTACTGCAAATTCTTAAGGACATGCTGTACGGGATCCAGCCCAGGCTAGCATGTGCAACGGGACTGTTTGGCACTGTCTGATATCCCGATGCCTGTTCAGTACCCTTGTGCCTGAGGGGCTGTCCATGAGAAGAGGCTGATGACAAGGCCAGCTCTGAGGCTTTCTTTTACTTCCTTGTTGAGGAAGTGACAACACTTAGAATATATGCTCTGCGTTTATTGCTTTCAATGTGTTACTTCTCCATCTTAGCAATAACTTCTAATATAAACCATATAATGGTAGATTTTGTATTTTAGAACTTATGCATTCCTTCTGGGCGATTCTCAGCATACTGAAGATTGTTATTCACCAACTCAAAACATATTATTTTTGAGTGTCTCTTTGTTACATGCAGAATCTCAATGTGCAAAAAAAAATTAAAAATTGAAGCATTTTGCAAAAGACACTCTGTCTTCTGTCCTTCCCAATTTGGGCAGAAAAGAAATTTATTATGAAGCTCTTTTCTGATGATGTGTTGTCAGTATGTGTATGTGTGTGTGGGAATTAGTGGGAGGAGGACCCGGTGCCATTTTCATTCCAAATAGTAGATATTTTATTAGATAACTAGAAAAAATGCTCATGTCATTTATTCCAATTTTAGGCTTTCTTTTTAATTTTTAAAAAGTTTACCCACAAATTATTAGTATATTGAGTAAAAGAAGAATGGAGGAATAAGCTATGTGAACTGTTTGGTATTGGTCAACTCGATCCAGAAGGTCTGTCTATGTTTGCATGAAAATGATGCCTTTGCACAACCATGCTTGGTTCCTACCCGTTACCACTTCCCTTTATGACAGTAAAACTCCAGTGCCTCTCCCAGGGATGCATCTTGCCTCGCAGTTACTCATGAGCAATTTTCTGTTGACATCATTGGGGATTGCCTGCCATATGGCTGGAAGTGCAGTTTCGCCCTTTGCTGGTTAGCTATTCCTCACAGTAATGATTCAATTTTCCTACATGAACTTAATTGCAAAACAGTAGGTAATTGCCCAAGTTAGTGATATAGAAAGGTTTTGGTGGCTCTCTGGGGAATTCCCTGCATGAAGAGCTATTGTGTTTGAGATTATAAGGTTATGCCTTCTCTATTCTGTGGAATGGCCTGACCCTCAGGAATGTGTTGGGGACCAGGTGATATGGGCCCAGAGACTGGGATCTGCTGCTCCTGGTAATGTTCCACTTGCAGAAGAGGGACCCGAGTGGCGCTTTTGTAGGGTTCACAAAGGACCCATGAGTACCATGGAAACCAGGGTTATGTGGATTCAGGTCCTCAAGAGGCCCTGGCCCCCCAGTAGTTACAGTAGCTGGGGCCCAGAACTATCGCTGGTTAACTGGACTATTTGTTTTTGTGTTCTAGTTTTTGATATTTATGATCTATATCCATTAGATCATTACATTTATTATATAATTATCTCATATATTTATTATGATATGTTTATATTACTATGATCACACTTATGATCCAGTTCCAGCTAAATGCCTTCCTACCCAAGACAGATTTTGTGAAAAGAGGCCCAGTGACAAGGCTGGTTCTTAAGGTTTTCTTTTGCATCCTTGGTCAGGGTGTACCAAACCTACACAGAGTGCGTGTTCTGTATTTATTACTCTCTCAGCCTTACTGGGTATTCCTGCCAATAATGAATGATGCAGACGCTGCTTCCCTCAGTTATCCCAAACCGTGGAAAAATACCACGGGCTGCATGAGAAAGTGTTTATTGTACAAAGCTGCCTGGAGAAGCCCTGGCTGTGGGCAAGGGAATAGATAAGAAATGTGGCTGTACCAAGAGGCTTTAGTTTTGGACTAAGGGAGGCTGGAATGTTCCAACACCCAGGAGAGAATACATGGGTCTAGGGTGGGGTGGGGTGGGATGGGCTGGGTGGGGGGAGGGCTGAGAAAGTGGGAAGGAGGGCAAACCCCGAGGGTTTCTGTTCATGTGTTGGGAGTGTCTGTTCCTACGTGGGTGTCCGGGTGGGTTCGTGGGAAGGCTCAGGGCACTAAGGTGGGGTTGGGGAATGGTAAGTGTGAGAATCTGTGGTGTGAGGTTAGGACCCTCTGGGGAGGCCTCAGCCTGCTTTCTGCTTTCTTTTCCTGTGATGCTTAGCTGGGCCAGCTTGGCGTTGCACCCATCAGCACCGAAGTGGAAGCTGCCGTAAGGTAATTAACACTCAGATGCCTGACGCTACAATATCTGGAATCCCGCAGCATGCTGGAGTGGGCAGATTTCAGGGGTTGCTTCTTCTCCCAGGAGCAGCCAGCTGTCCTCCCTCCTCACAGAAAACAGAACGAGATGAGGGCTTAGAGAAGGGAAAGAGGGCTTCACGTGGATTTGATGACGGATTTCCTGGCTGTGAAAACACAAAGGGAAATATGATCTTTGGGACAAGATGCCTACAAGAGATCTGAAATCTCTTTCCTTCCTGTAATTCTAAATGAGGAGGAAAGCAGCTCCCCAGAGTGTTTGCCTTAAATGTGCTGCTTTTGGGATAAAGGGACATGGTCCATCTATTCAGCCCCAGTGGCCACCCCAATCCCCAATAAAATGAAGAATTTTGATACCAAGGAGAATCTGGGGTCACTTCCCACCTGTGTTGCATATGTATTGTATATAAAACCAGTCATTCAAATGTTTCGCTTCAACATTGGAAATAATGATGGCATAGAATGGCACTTGGGTTTGAGCATGCTGTTGATAGAAATTGGTTCTAGCTAGATGGGGGGAAAGTGCCGTGCTGACTTTTACAACATAGATAACAAAAATAGCATTTGCAGAGTTGGCCAACTTACCGTGAATATATCAGCTCCTAAATTATCCAATTGATAGTGTGTTGTATAGAAGGTTACAAGCCAGGAGACCTTTGTTCAAGTTCTGTCTCAACTTTTTGGAGCGCCAATTTTATTATCTGAAATATAGGAATCATTGTTTCTATTTTTTCTACTTCTAGGAGTTTTCATAAAGATCAAATATGTGGATATTTTTGAAAATGATAAAGCATGGGGTGAAATAGGTATTATTATTAACACCTTTTCCACTCTTGTTTTTATTCAAACTGTGAGTACGCTCATTGTCATAGGCAGTATTTGTGAAAATTACAAGTGGAGGAAAACATTAAAATCAGTTATGTAGTATATAATGCCTGTTCAGTCTGAATTTAGCCCAGGATGCTATTTCAACATTGGATTCAATAAACTATTCCTTTAGTTATGCTAAACTATTTTGTAAACCGTGAGGCACTATTCAGATTTAAAGTATTAGTACAATAGTAATATTAGCAGCATTTGTTGTATTGAAAGACAGTCTAATGTGGTGGATGAGAACAGAGGTTTTGGATTTCCTTGGTTCAGATCCCCCTGATATGTCCTGGCTGTATGATTTGGGATATATAAGCTCTCTATGCCTTTGTTTTCTCATCTCTAAAATAGAGATAATTATACTAGTGCCAACCTTATAGAGCTGTTGTGAGAATTCAGTGAGTTCAAACGTGTGAGGTTTTTAGGACAGTGCCAGGTGCATAGTCTGCCCTCAATACATATTAATGATTATTATGAGAAGCACTACAAAGAAATAAACTCTTTGGGTTCCCTGCCTCACCACACTAAATGACTATATTAGTGACATGTTCGGTTAACATCTACCATTTTCTTTGATGGGGACCATTTAAAAACGTGTTAACATTATGAAAATGGGCTCAGTGCATTAATCCAGAGATGTGTTATACATGTTGCTTATTTCTTAAAGTTTTTTAATGAAATATAATTCAAATACTATAAAATTCACCATTTTAAAGTATAGAATTTAGTGGGGTGTTAAAAAATATTTACAAAGTTATGCAACTATCACCACTATCTAATTCCAGAACATATTCATCACCCTCAAAAGAAACCCCCTACTCATTGGCAGTCACTCCCCATTGTCCTTTCCCCCAGCCCCAGGAAACCACTAATCTGCATTCTATTTCTATGGCAGGGGTGGGGAACCTGTGACCTTAAGGCCATATGTCACCTTCTGGGTCCTTAAGTGTGGCCTTTTGATTGAATCCAAATTTTACAGAACAAATCCTTTTATTTTTATTAATGCATTTTTGTTTGTATTTTATATTTTTATTTTTAAAATGAATGTATTTAAAATACCAAAGAATAAAATAAGTTTCAATGAAATAATCCTCCCAGATTGACTGGCACAATTAGCCATAAGGGCTAAATTGATGGCTGCTATGCTCA
Source organism: Daubentonia madagascariensis (assembly GCA_023783475.1). Lineage (NCBI taxonomy): Eukaryota > Metazoa > Chordata > Mammalia > Primates > Daubentoniidae > Daubentonia > Daubentonia madagascariensis. Next base: position 12,648,824 of record JAKFHU010002004.1, read on the forward strand.
TGATTTTGTTCTAACTTCCCCGGCCTGACTGGCACCACTACTGCATGAGGCTGGTTGGTGAGAGTTTATAGGGGTCAAGTACACCAGTCTGTTATCAGCTTTTGACAATGGTGCACTGTGTTTCTGTTTGAAGTGGAATTGGTGAATAGTTGCACAGCTCGACGGTATTTTTTAATTCTGCCTGCTTAACAGCCCATCATGTCAAAGAAGACCAAGAGAACACTGAAGGAAGGAAACAGATTTTTTAATGGGGATTGGGAATTTCTATATTGTCTTGCTTCTGCTAAAGATAAGATGATTTGCTTGCTACAATATCAACATTAAAGAAATTCAATGCTCATCGGCATTATATTAGTAACACTCATAATACCCAAAATACTTGAAAGTAAAGGGAGAGCTGTGAAAGTTTGTATTGCAGAAATTAAAAGATAAAAAGCAAAAGCAAAGACAATTCTTTCAAGCAGCAATAAGACCTGGAAATACTGCCACTGAAGCAACTTATTAAGTAGCTTACATCATAGGGATAAAAAGGAAGCTATTCAGTGACGTAGAAATTGTGAAAGAATGCATTGTTGAAGTTGTAGGATGCTTAGACCCCCGATGACATTTCAAAGTACAAACAACTGCCTCTTTCAAGGAGAACCATAACTGATCGGCAGCACGAATTAGCCTTCAACTTAACAGAACAACTTCATGCAATACTTCAAAAGGAAAATATATATTATTCAATTGCTTTGGATGAGTCAACTGACAATACAGACTTGACTCAGGTTTTATGCTTCATTCAGGTCATAACAGAAGATTTTCTTTGCTGTGAAGAGCTACTTGCTTTGGGCACGCTTGTGAACAGAACGCGGGGAATAGATATCTTCAACAACTTTCAAGATAAATGTTGTGAAGTTGGACTGAATTTGTTAAATTTAGTGAGTATATGTACAGACAGTGTACCTTCCATGACAGGAAAACATGAAGGGTTTATTGCACAGATAAGAAAAACGTATTAACAGATCCAGATGCTCTCATTTCTTTTCATTGTCTCTTTCATTGGCAAAATCTCTGTGCTAAAGCTACTATTTTAAGTGACACTTTGCAAAAAGTTATAGGTATTGTTAACTATAATCATGCAAATATAACATGGCATCCTCAGTTTAGTAACATGCTAAAGTTGAAAGATGGGGTATTCAGTGTGGACTTGCTATTTCATTCTGAAGTGTGTTGGCTATTGCAGGGACAGGTATTTGCCAAAATTTTATCTCTTTGAGAACAGATAGTTAAATTTATGAAGAACAGAATCAGCAATGTGAGTTATTGAAAGAAGATTTCTATAGGAATGCAGCATTTCTGTGTGATATCATGTCAAATCGAAACAGCTTGAATATTTCTTTGCAAAGTAAAACTAAGTCCATATATGATATGTGGCAAAAAATCCAAGCATTTTGAAAAAAGCTATCTTTTTTCAAAACACTTCTTCTAAAAAAGGAAATTTCAGATGAACATTTTCCCCAGTTAGCAAAGGTTATTGATGAGCAGGATGATATATGTGAATCATTTGAAGAACACATAGCTGTTATAGACCTATTAATTGGAGAATACAGTGAAAGGTGCACTGACTTTGAGAATCATGACATCACACTCAAATTAGCATTTTAGCTTCACCTAGGTGATATCACCAAGGCACCTAAAGAACTACAGATGGAATTGATTGAGCTCTCAGTAGATGACATTTTAAAGTCATTGTTTTATGCTAAGAAAGATCCAGTTGAAATATGGAAAAATGCAGAATACCCATGCCTTCGGCAACATACCTGAAAAATGTTTTCTTGCTTTTCAACCACTTATTGCTGCTAATCTACATTCTCCTACCTAACCCAAATCAAGATGCCTTTAACATCACAAATGACTGATACCCATGTAGAGGGTATCAGACCTCCATGCTGCAGACCTCCATGCTGCAGCCAAATATTCAAATACTTTCCAATAAAAAGCAGACACAAGTCATTAAAGAGTTAGTTAACTTAAAAATTAACAAATAGTTTTCATTTTTTGAAAAATTAACAAATAGTTTTCATTTTTTGAAATTATTAAGTACATTTTTACTAAATAATGTACATTTTTAAGTATATCTAATTGAAATTTCTTGAATTTGATTATAGCTAAAATTAATGCAGCCTTCCAACGTGAAAAGGTTCCCCACCCCTGCTCTATGGATTTGCCTATTCAAGACATTTCATATTAATGGAATCCTATAATATGTGGCCTTTTGTGTCTGGCTTCTTTCCCTTAGCATAATGTTCTCAAGATTCGTCTAAATCATAGCATGTATCAGGGCTTCATTTTTTGTGGCCAAATGATATTCCATTGTATAGCTATAGCATGTTTTGTTTATCTGTTCATCATTTGATAAACATTTGGGTTGTTTCCCCCTTTTGGCTATTGTAAATAATGCTGCTATGAACATTTGTGTACAAATTTTTATGTGGACATAAGTTTTCAATTCTCTTGGGCATATACCTAGGAGTGGAATTGCTGGGACATACGATAACTCTGTGTGTAACTTTTTGAAGGACACATTTTGCTTATTCCTCTGAAGTTATCCTCTGATTATTTTTTTCAGATCATGCAAACATTTGTGAAATATTAAAAAAAGTGAGCTCTTACTCATCCCAGCTGTTCAGTCATAATCAGGACATACTGCCAAGAGTGACCTTGGAACATCAAGTAGAGATGATACCTCCCTAATGTGCCACCTAGCCCTCATATGCTAGGACCAGGAATAAGGTGGATGTTCAGATGCCAAATGCCAAATGGCTAGAACTGGGGTACATTTTAAAAATCTAGGTTGAGGGTGGAGGTGACCTCCTCAACTATTCTCTTATGTGTGGAAATGTGGACTTTCAGCTGGTTCAGATTGTGCACTGCCTTCCTTGGAATAAACCAAGAAGAAATCAGAATTTGGCTACAGCTTTAGGTTAGATAGATCCAACAGCTTCCTAACAGGGCTTGACATGGGAGAAAACAAAAACGGGTATCTCCTCTCCTCCACCCTCTGTGGCATTATGCTCTGATAATTTTTCATGCTTTAAGTATAAAGTTTTATACTCTCTTCTTTTTGTCCTCAGATGCATTTTTGTATATGTTTCTTCTTCCTCTTCCTTTTACTTTCAACAAATACTTATTGAGCATGTGTTCCACTATGTCAGCCAAGGGGATACAGTGAAAGATTAAACAGGCAGCAGCAAATATGTTGATAACTGTTGAATGCTATCCAGGAAATGAATAAGGAGGTCATGTGATAGAAGACAGAGAAGACTTCCCTAGAGTTTCAAAAGAAGGCCTCCCTTTGGAGGTGACAAATAAGCTGAAAACTAAGCAGCAGTTGGCAATGTGAAGGTCATCTGCCTATTTGCTTTCAAATTTAATTCCTGCTCTTCTCCAGCTCTGCTCTGTGCAGCGAGGGGCTGGCCCTTGCAAACTACATTTCCCAGGCTCCCTTGCAAGCTAGCTTCTGCCTCGATTTGGCAAATTGAAGGCAGTGGCAGGAGTTAGGAGAGTGGGAGAAGAGACAGGACAAGGTGTATTTTCTCCTCTCTCTCAGATTTAGGGACATCTGTGCAGTGGCTGTGTCTCTCCATGGTTTAAGCATCAGCTGTGCAGCCCCTTCCTCTATAGTCCCAGCTCCTACTGAGGGGCCTTGGCTCCTGGGGACCTCCTCCGTAGACCTGGTAGCCCCTTTCTGCAGTTTACTAACCTCTGGATTGCCTTACTTTCCCCATTTGTTCTTCTACCTCTTCTCACACCTTTGCAACTAATTCCCCATAATTGAAGTCCTTCTACTGAGGTACCTGGTGTGGCTTCTGTTTTCTATAAATGGACCCTGTTGGAGACACTGGAGTTGGGTGTTTGAGGAAAGGGATTTGCATTCCAGGAAGAAGTAATAGCTCAGTCACGGCCATAAATTTAGAGAAAAGTTTGGGTGTTTGAAGACCTGTGTGGCTGGGATGCAGTGCTCCTGGGGGAGACAGGCAGGAGAGGAGGTTGGGGAATTAAGCAGGGCCAGCTCATGTTGGGTCTTTTAGGCTAATATAAAGCCTTTGGGTTTTATTCTAAGAACCAGGGGAAGTTCTTGAAGGGTTTCAAGCATGGGTATGACATGTCCTAATTCCAATAGAGTCAAGCTAGTTGTTATCTTATCACATTATGTTATAATTTATTTTCTCATATGTCCCCATTAGACTGTGAATTTCTTAAGGAAAGTGTCCCTTTTTGGTTTCTGTAACAATTAACATAATCTCTAGCACATTGTAGGTGCTTAAAAATGTCTGATGAATTTAATTTCCATTTTCTCTCCCCTAATATTTTCCTCTGATCTTATTGGATCCTTGGTAATGGTGAAGTAAATCACAACATTGATGACTCCTGGGGAACCATGACCTGGTATCCACGACCTTGTGTAGACCTTGCCCTCACTGACTATGGGCTTGCCCATGGGACTTCTTTGGCCAATGAGACTTTGGCAAACATGAGGCTTGTTTTCTTGGAATGCTTCTGCTGTCACGTAAGAAACTGGGGCTGTCCTGCTGGAGAAGCCACATGGAAAAGAAACTGAGTCACCTCGGCCAACAGTCCCCAGTAAACACCAGACATGTAATCGTGGCCATCTTGGGCCGTCCAGCTTTGGTTGGGCTCCTGCATGATTGTAGCTGTATGAGTGTCCCCATGAGGCCAGCAGAAAAACTTCCAGTGAGGCCACCCTGCGGGGCGTGGAGGGAAGTGGTATTTTGGTACCCTGCCTTTCCTCTCTCTCACCTGTACCCTACCCTAGGCTGATAACCAAGGTTTGCCCCAGTTCTGGTGTCACTTTGATCCTGCCTGGGGCAGCCTCGAGGCCCATGACCATCCCTCTAGCAACTGTCTTGTTCTGAGACTGGAACTTTCTCCTCCATGTGCTGGTGGCTAGCCCCGAATAAAAACCTCCCAATGAGTACCCTGGACACTGATGATTTCCTGTCATTCTTGTCCTGCCATGTCCCTGCATTGGCCCCCTCCCTCATTCCTGGATCCCTCTTCTTCCTTGTTTTTGGAGTGGTCTGTTTGTCCTCCTGATAAACTTACACTTTGGGGTTCATACTGCCATTTGCTATGTCAAGTACATGGTTGTGGACATGAATATCTAGAAGCATGGCTCTCAGGGATGGGTTTGGTGATGTGATATTACACACAGAGAATACCACAGAATTGAAGGTGCAGACTCCAGAGCAATATGATTTTGTAAGAGGGACCATGGAGCTGGCAGAGAGCTTGCTGACTTAGCACAGAGCCCTGGGTTTAGAATGGGCACTACAGGGCCACTGAGGGGCCATCTCCAGTGTTCAAAAATGGAACAAGAAGCTCCCATTTGCCAAGGTGTGCTGCAGAGAAGCAAAAACCCAGGCTTAAAGAGAGCTCTGAGCATTTGCAGCTACCCAGGCCTGGCTGCAGACACCTACTATGTACCAGCAACATTACATGTTATTTATCATCTTCACAACACACCTGCAAGGTAGAAATAATCTTCTCAATTTTCAGATAATGGAACTGAGTTGCAGACAGGTTAAGTAACTTTTCTGAGATGTACAAATCTCTCTAGTAGTAGTAAATATTTCTGACCAGTCCAGTGAGTCTACTTCAAGGCTCCGTGGCCTGACTTGCCTGCTGGTTGGATGGCTCTGCGCTTGCCAAAGGAGCAGGTTGGAATAGACCAGTGTCTCCCCATCCTGCTGCTCAAATACCCCTCCTGTGTCGCTGAAGGTTGGCCTCTCCCATTAGGATTGCCCAATTCCTTTGCCTCTGGCTCCTGCTTGTGTTCTGCCAATGGGAAGGGCAGGTGGGACACGGGAGGTCAGGAGGAGAGGTTGAGCTAATTTCTTCCTCCTCTTCTCTCCAGTGCTTTGTCTGGGTTCTTACCAGAACCCAGGTCAGGACACCTCTCTTCCATAGCTCCAGTCACACTATTTCCTTCTCTTGCCCCTTCAGCCCTGGGGGCAGTAACAGCTTTCTCCTCTAGCTAGTCTCTGGGTGCCTCACCATCTTGCTTGGTTTTCTTAACCCTGCCCACAACTCCCTAAGTATTTCCTTCCTTGAAGCCTCTCCATTTGAACCATCTGGGGTGGGGTGAATTCTGTCCTGCCAGGGCCACCCTATTAGGAGTGATAGCTAATTGCCAAACTTCGTGTATTACTTTCAGGATTTTTGCCATATCTGCATGACACCTGGGCTATTACTCATTGACTTACTTTTTCTGAAATCACCTCACTTTTGTTTTTCACATACAAATGACTTTAGCTTTACCTTAAGAAATAATCTCCAAGAAATCCTGGTTTTGATATGAAAGGTATATTTTCCCTAATACATATTAAAATACGTACGTAACTCTTTAAAAGAAATGGTATCTGGCACCATCACAAATCATGCTGCACTGACTCAATGAACTCTTAGGTCCCTTTTATCTCAGACAAGCTGTGATTCTAGATAAATGACTGAGACTTTGGTGCTTGTTTTAAGTCAAAAACATCTCAGTAGCTTATAGATTTAAATTGTTTTCTTTCAGCTGTATCCCTGCAGTAAACAGAAATGAGGAAAATAGTTCTCCCCTTTTTTCTTGTGCTAATGAAAAGCTTCTAAGCGTTAGCAAATGTGGAAAAATCATTTGGGCTTTCATTGTCTTGTTGGGCGAAGAATGAAGATAAATATGGTTTTACGCAAGATGAAATTTTCTTTCCTCAGGTGGCCCTCTCTGCAAGGGGCTTTGGAGGGAGGAAGAAAAATGGAAACTTCACTAATTGGATTCATTGCAGGGAAAGGCCCCGATTCCACGCACACTGCTGGCAGACAGGTGTGGTGTGGGCATCCGGACGTGAACACAATCTGGCAGACGGTGGCTTGAGGGCGTGCAGCTCCTTTAAGAATTAGGCCATAAAAAGACTCCATTAAAGGTCAATCCATGGCTAGGATGTTACCTTCCTAGCTCTTCCTTTTGACTTTGGCCTCTGGGCTTCAAGGCTCCTGAATCCACCTCTTCCCCAGCTGCATGATCTCCAACCAACATTCATTTAACACAGGAGTTCTTGCACACTTTAGTGTGAATCACTAAATCTAGTGTGCATCAATAAAGCTAAATTTAGTGTGCATCCATCTCTTAAAACATGTCTTGCTGAGCCCTGTAGCAGAGTGTCTGAGTCAGTGGGCCTGAGGATTTGCATTTCTAACAAGTTCCCAGGTGATGCTCATGCTGCTGGTCTGGGGACCACACTTTGAGCACCCCCGAAGCAATGTGTCAAATGTCTGCCATGTGCCAGACCCTGGGGATGGAAAGATGAATAAGGCAGGATCCTCCCTATAAATTGCTTACTTGGCAAATAATTCAAACTCTCCAAGGGTCAGCTGCCTCATCTGTAATATGAGCATAATTACACTTACCTCGCAGGGCTATTGTGAAAATTAAATGATATTAAGTCATGGACCTTTGCTATTTTAGAAGGATACATCTTGAGACCTTTGCAAGTCCACAATTCTGTGAATACTATTAAAACATGTAATTTTCTCCATAAAATTTAGTTAAGCATAAGTGAAAATTTTAAGTGACCCTTTCAGGCTTCTAATGATTCCCTAAATATAGGATTAAAGCAATTTATAAAGCAATTAAAATAAATTCTTGCTGGAACGCTCACTGAACAGTTTCAGAAATTACTTTCCCTCAATTCCTTATAGAGTATTTGGTGGCTCCAAGCAGTTCCCAAATTTGATATCTTACCTTTGAATTTATCTAACCCTTCCATTCACTTTCTCTTTATTCCTGTTATTCATATTTACAATTGTAAATGGGGTCTCTTTTTTTCCCCTGTAAAGACATAAGATATCTTACATACTAAGTGCTATGGCATATTTAGTATTGAACAGAGAAAGCAATAAGACCACATTAAGGTACAGATGCTAGGCAGTGAGCTAGGTCTCTTCACTAGCTTGGATGTCTGTGAATATGCCAGCTACTCCCACAGTGCTACCATGTTGCACAATTCCAGAAGGTACTATCCATGTTGCAGTCTATGTAAATCATATCCCTTGGAGTTCTTCAGAATGGTGGTGTTGCCTCTCTGCATGGAGGTCTAATTTGTGACTTTGTTGTAGACCTTCCAGGTTACCCATAAGATTTGGAAGCCAAGGTTAATTCTGCAAATGCCAAGACTCTGATGCATATGAGAGGTGCATCTCATCATATCTGGAAAATCACTGATTGTTCAAAAAGCCTCTCTCCCAGCTTACGCTTTAATTTTGGTATTTCCAGCATTGGCTCTATTCCATCTAATCTGGGCTCTTAACATGGTACCCACCTCCAATTTATTCTGCTGCCTTGGGTTGGCCTAGGTTTGGTTGGCGTTTTGGCCACCACTGCCTAAGAGCTCTCCTCGAGACATTTGGCTGCCTCAATCTATAATATACCAGGAAGAGAAGCAGGTTTGAGTTTTGGTGCCAACTCTGCCACTTTTATTGCTTGATCCAGAGTAGTGGGTGTAACCCCTTTGTGCTCCACTGTTTCCTCCAAAAAATGGCACTCCAATAAATGGTTTATGTTTGGAGAATAAATGAAATGATAGAGAGCCAGAGAGTCATGAAATACATTGTAAATTTGTCCACATTTGTTATAAATAGATTGGCCAACTCCTTTATTTTTGGAGTATGTGTAAAAAATTTTTTTTGTTGGACTTTGATTTTCTCAGAAAAGGTGTATTTTAATGCAGTGGCATTATTATCAAACAGAACAAAAGTTATATTACTTTTATGGAATGAATGTAGAGATTTCAGGCTTCTCTGCCTACTGCATCATGCATCATGAAAATCAAGTTTAATAAAATGTTGCTTTCCTATTCTCTTCCAAATTTAGTCATTGGGGCCATGTTAAACAGTTGTCTGCTTTGCAGATTAAGGGAAGTCCCTGCTTGGCTTTACTCTGGACTGGATTTCAGTTCATGGGCCAGGGGTTTGTTGAGTAGCCAGGGCCATTTGTGTGTGGATCTCCTGCCCATTTTGCTGGTAATCATGATATTCAGGATAAAAGCTCTAAACAGACTGTGGAGAGCTCAGTGCTTGTAAATGGTGCTTTTGGACCCCCTTAAATAATTTACTGAGGCAGCTGGTCTCCACTGCTCAAATATCTATGTCTTTGGGGTTGTTTTTCTCGTGTGAATTACGGTGGTTCCTTTCTCATTCAGGCTCCCCGTTCCCAGCAAGAGACCCAGGCACATTTGAACATTCAGAAAGGATAGCACTGTAATATGACTGTTTAAAAATTAACACACATTTTTTATTAGCCTGAACAGAAGCAGAATGCTCAGTTCAAGGAAAATCCTGGACTCAAGTCACCTTAGACTCTTAGTGCTGGGAGAAACTTATATCCCCCCTCGAGTGCCCTCATTCTAATTGTACTACTTAGGGCCATCTCAGGAAGTTTTATTCTACATCTTTGCAATAGCTATTCAGATATTTGAAGACAAATGTTTCACTTTCCCCTGTGACTTTTCTTTTCCTAGCTGAGAACACCTGTTTCTAAAACAATTTCTTATATGATGCTGTCTTGGTTTCTGACACCTCCCTGGGTACTTTTCCCCAAACGTTTTGGTTTACCTGTGTCCTTCTTCACATGGGATGTCTAGAAATAATCTCAATATTTCAAGTGTTATCTGACTAGAGAAAAGCATTTTGGGAGTATGACCTCCCCAGTCTTAAACAAAATAATGTGTTTATTTAACTCTTTGCTGGGCAAACCATACCTTGAATTATATTCACACTTTCAGTAAGAAAATGGTAGATTAGATCACATCTAATACAAAAGCTTTAGCGTGTCCAGAGGTCTGGAAAACGTCATTTAGTAACACCGAGGCTCATAATAACTACCATTTACCTAGTGCCTATATTTTACATGGGGTACCTATTTAGTTTTCATAATTCCATGATGTGGGCATATGTTATATTGTAATAATGCCATTAAATCCCATTTTGGAGATAAGGAAACTGAGGGACAATGGCATTCACCAGTGTGCCCACAGTCTGCCAGCCAGTAAGTATAGGATTAAAAGCCTGTATACTTTTCACTGCACTGCATTGGATTTTTTTTGTTTGGATGGTCAGGTGAAAAGAGGTATTTAGCCTATAACTGAGAAACTTACTGCCTTCATAAAGTTGAAGGGCTATTATGTATAACAGAAAGAAGACTTTGAACATCAACGGGGGAGAACTACTGTGGAGAATGCAGATGGGACCCTTGAAACAGACACGCTCTAAGACTCTGTGACAAATACAATCCTCTCGGCTCCTAAGCACTGTAGACTTTCCAGACTGAAGCAAAGCCTCTGAGCTTGTAGCTCTGTGACCTGATAGCACGGTGGGGGGGTCCAACAGGTTTTGTAAAAAATAAACAAAAAATAAAAATGAAAGTAGTTATGCAGGGTGTCATGCAGACAAAACAAAGGATTGAGTTATCTTGGTCCCTACTGGCCTCTGTGCTGTCATGAACAAGTGTTCTCTCTACCTAGCTCTGCAGGATAGTTACCTAAAGGGTTTATTTAAATACAGATTCCCTGGGTTCTGATGTTCATCCTACAGGTCTGGGGTGGGACCCAAGGGTTTCCATTTTATGAAGCTTTCCAAAGGCTTCTGACCTGCCAGCGGGATTGGGACCAAACTGTGTTGTGACCCCAGCCTTGGACTATAGGATGACTTAAATCTGTTAAGCAACCAGCCCCTTCAGAGAAAACTCTCTGGGCTGACTTTTATTTGCTGAATTGAATGGTAGGCTTGGCATTGCACAGTTTCAATCACACTTAGCACATGCAACAGATCACAGGTCTTAGGAATAGCAGCAACACAACTATACACAGGCTACCGTGCCAATAGGTCAGAAGATATTCATGAAAGTATCATCAAGCTAAGCAGCAAATTCCATAATTATCAGTATTCTTTTCATGTACTATAAGAGTTTGCATAATTTCCCTGTGGTAGAATGCAGAGAAATCAAAACAATAAACTAAGAGATCTACCAATTCATTGGAGCACAAAATTTAAATCTGTGTTTGCTAACAATATTTCAATTTCTGGGCAAATCTAACATGGAAAGACTGAATAATTATATTTCCATCTTTGGGAGGAGTCTGTTTATTTATTGCTTTGGTTAAGAATGCTAAAAACCTGGAACTCTCTAGTGTGATATTTACCTTTGTCAGATAAATTTATTGCTTAACATTGTATTGATTTTGTCTTATAAACATACTCATCAACTGATCACTCTAGGTCTTACAGTGAAAGAAATTCAGCATTCAGCTTAGGCTTTTTGTGTGTTAAGTCCTTGAATGAGGAAAATGAACATAAAAATATACTAATAATCAGTTGTGTGTTGCCTTACATTTTGTAAAACATCTTCAAGTCCTTGGCCTATTTTGATTCCCACCCCCCGTCCCCAGTCCTTTGAAGTCAGGAGACTAAATTTGCCATGGGACTTCTTAGATGAACAGACATTATTCTATCTTTGTGTGTTTTTCCAAACATTTGTATTCAACTGTGTTGATGATGTGCAACCCCTGAGAACCATGTTCTTTAATAGAAAAACCTCTGTTAACCCAAACTTAACCTAAAGAGGCTGTATTTTCACACCCTGTTTATAGAGGGAGGTGAATAGAGATGAAATGAGCAGATATCAGAATGCCTAACATTTCACCTTTCAGTTAATTAACTCACTCCCTGTTTCATTAATTCATGTACACAGCCATTCATTCCTCAAATACCTGTTGAGCATCTATTATATAGCAGATATTTTCTTCCATCTGTGACTAAAATCTTGAGATCAGATCTCAAGTCATTAAGAGCACAGGCTTTGGTTCTGACAAGTTTGGCTGTGAACTCCTCCTCTGTCACTGCCCATGTGACCTTGTACTTGTTGCTTTTCTTTATTCGTTGGTTTACCTTCCTCTAAAATATGGATGATAATAGTACTAGCTAATGTCATATTTTTTGGACAGGAATTAAATGAAATAATGTACATGGAGTGTTTAGCATAGTGCCTGGTGCATAAAAGGGTCCTAATAAATGATAGAATACAATGTGACTCTACAGTGAAAACTCTGCTCAAAAAGTTGACCACAGCCGTCAAAGACACATTGGCTCTGTTTGATTGGCCACACGTTGAAAGCATTACTCAGATGTTTAGAAGGCACTGTCTATAACAAGACATTCAGGGGCTAACCCTGTGTAATTGGCCATCGTGTCAGTTTGTAGTATTTTGGTTATAAGTCACAAAAAACAACTCAAGTTGGCTTACAGAGTAAAGAGAATTTACTGATTTGTATAAATTGTCAAGTGGTAGACTAGCTTTAGGCAAGGCTTGATCTAGCAGCTCAAATAGCTAGGACCTGGTTTCTTTCAGTTTCATGTCATGAAGGCTTCCTCCGGAAGCTCCATGTGGTGGTTTCGTGTCTCTCCTCAAGGTAAAAATAAAATGGCTGTGGCAACTGTGAGCCCCATAACCCATGGGGCTAGGACTCAGCTGAGGGAAGGGGGTTGAGGCCACTTGCCTCAGAAGCAAAATTTAAGGAGGGCTTCAAAAAAACTCAGCAACCAAGATAAATAATATTTTAATGCTATATGTAAAAAATTAATGCAAAAATCTGTGACCGACAAAATATCAAAGATTTTTTTTGGAAGATTTAAGGGAAGAATTCAGAGTCAGCTAAAGAGAGATGGTTTTTCTCCAGTAGTTCCAGCAAACATCTGTTTGCTGTCCTGGCTCTAGCTGAGTGATATCCCCACCCCAGGACAAATTGCTGTGGTCAGAGGGAGGGGATGTGTCCATTGGCTTCAGCTAATAAAGGCCCACCCTGGAGCTTGAGGTGGGGTCAACCTCATTCCATATGAATGGGCGAACTGACTCCAGAAGGAGTATTGTTGCTCTAGGAAGGGCTCATGAATGCCAGGTGTTAATAAGGTAAGTTTCACATTAGTCGTTAATTTAACCAGGTTCCATCTTTTCTTTGGTCCCCAAAATAATATGCTTATGTTCTAACTATTACAAATTGATAGTTAGCTGTCAAAAGTGTGTACTCTGCTTACATTGCCTCTCCATCTGCAGTTTGTTGGTTTGTTTGTAATGAGGTCAAGAAGAAAGAGGAGTTGATGCGGGTAGAAGGGCTCTAGGAGGTTTGGGTGCCCACGGATCAATGCTTGTGGCATCCATGCTTTTGGGTACGGAGGGACAGTGTGATTACATTTCACAGGATCTCCTTTGTGTCTGTGCAGTCATAACAGCAGAGGGGTGTGTGTGTACGCACGCTGGTCTACAACAGGAAAGGTTGTGGGCAATGGTTGTGTGGTTGTGTCAGGGACAGGAAGTAAAGATTTCTCTCAGCTGACCAACACAAGCACATTCTCAGTGGGGGACTTACTGAGTATCTTGGATGATAAAGATGCTGTTCACATCTGAGCACTTGCTATGTGTGTATTATAGACAAGGTGTTTTCGTGTGCCATAGCTCATCTAGTTATGCAAGCCTGGTATTTTTACCCTCTCTTTTAACAGATGAAAAAGACTGAGGCTCAGAGATCTTAAGGACAAATATAACTCTAAGGGCAGATAACTAGAGAGTGGCTGAGATCAGATTTAGATTTGGATCACTGTGGCCAGGAGGCTTGTGCTCTTTTTCCGTGTCCCTGGCTCCACCGAGGGTGGTGATAATTTGACCTGGAGTCAGGAGGCCATATCTGCTGTCAGCTCTGTACCTGGCTGTGCTTCCCTGGACAAGTCTCCTCCTCTTGCTGGGCCTCGGTGTTCTTATCTACACCATGAAAGCCAATTTTGAATTTTGTTTTTAGGGGAAGAACACTTTCTTCAAATGAAATCTTAAAAAGGTTCAAAGTGGGCTCATTTGATGGAAATCTAGACATGGGGCGTTGAGGTGGGTGGGGTTGGGGACCCTGAGCCTGCCACCTCGGTCACCCAATCCCACTGGGGAGTGCCTGGGTGCCAGTGGACACAGTTTAAAAATCACTAAACTAGACAGAAGTCCTTTTCAGTTCTACCATTTCACAGCTACAGTGCTGAGTGTTCTTTGAAGGAACCAGAGAAGCAGAGAAATTGAGAGCACAGGCTTTGGTTCTGGCAAATTTGGCTGTGAACTCCTCTGTCACACCCATGTGACCTTGTACATGGTGCTTGCCTGCCTTCCTTTCTTCTTTCCTTCCTTCCTTCCTTTCTTTTTCTGCTTCGGTTTCTGGAGGCATGAAGAAAATGAGGCAAGCACAGAGAGAATCCAGAAGCCCTGACCAACTCAGTGGGGAATCCCAGGTTATTCAGTTGGAAATCAGCATAAACTTAATCTGAGGAAACAATTATATCTTGGTAGTGGTTCCCTGCTTTGTTCTCTGAAAGTCTTCTTTTTTCCTTTTTGGACACACCGTTTATATTCTTTTAGGACAATGCCATTGTCTTCTCTGTGAATTCAGAATCTATTAGAGGGAACCTCAGGAGGTGTTGGTATGATAAATGTTAAAGATGATTAGATTGGGGCAGGGGATTAATGAGAATATTAAGCTGATCGAAAGATGGGTGGTTTCAAGAGCTGTAGCAGTTGGTAAATAAAAAAAAGAAAACCCTTTCTTTTTAGTTCTTAAAAGAAATCCATAATGGGTTTTCCTCATAAACTGCAATTATTTTTAAATAGCACTAATGAATAATTTAAAGACCTACTGGGTTAGGCAATTAGTTTTAAGTGTGGATTAATTGCTTTCTTGATAATATTCCATATTCTTTTTTTTGCATAATATGGACAGATATTTTATCTTCTTTTAAAATATTTTATGTTTTCTAAAATGTTCTGATAGGTGAGAAAAGAAGCTGCTATAGTTTTTGTAAAGTGTGAAGCACATGACTCTGAGCTTGTGCCTGCCCCTCTTTTAGGGAACTAACAAAATCATGGAGTTTTCTCCCCTTTCCCTGCCCCAGTAATCCAGTAGACAGGACAATACCTATGGTGCAGTGGCTATCAAACTTTTAAAATTGTGACCAGCTCAATAAAATACACACAAACGCACACAAAGATACACATTAATATAAAAGTTACATGGAACAGAAATGTCAGAATACAATGCTTGGCTCTATTTGATACCAACTAACATTTTCTACCCCACTCCACTTAAAATGTGGTCCCGCTGCTAACTTTTGGAGGAAGGAAGTAGGTTTCCGGGGAGGCTGGCCCCGTTCTATTTCTTGACCTGGGTGGTGGTTATAAGGATGTTCCCCTTGTAAAAATTCACTAAGTGGTACAATCATTCCATGTACCCACATTGTGTTTTTCTATATAAAGGTTAAAAAATATCTGTTCCAGCAGTTTGAAAAATATTATCCTAGGGATGCGGCAACCTGAATGAATTGTATCATGGCTTCCTGCTTGCCTTCATTTTTATTTTTAAAGCAGGAAGCAGGTTATCCAAAGGTAATTTCAGGGCACCAAAGGAAGCAGAAGTGGCAGAGCTTCCCCTCCGGTAGTGCAGCAGAGCGGGAGAACTTGAGAGTGAACCACATGAGTTTCATTTTCAGAGCCAACTCTATCCGCCCATGGTGGCCTTCCTGACTCACTGGACAGGTAGGACCCAGCCAGATGGGACTCCCTCAGGCTGAGGTCCACGGTGTCTTTGGAAGGAGACTTCCACAAAGTGGGGGGTGGGGGCAGGGAGAGAGAACTGCACAGGGCATTTTACTGTTGTGAACTTCAAACTTTGAACATCTGTCCACCCTCTCTGGAGAAGATACACTCTCCTCTGTCTTCCCTGAATCAGCTTTGTCTAACGGGTGCCTGTGGGTTAGTTAACATTCTGTATCCTCTTCCCTTATTTTATTGATTCTGTCTGTCTTGATACGGTCTTAAAGAACATTAGACATTTTACAGAAAGTGGTATTTCAAACAATGGCTGTAGAATGATGGGAGTTCAAATCTTGAGTTTTAGCCTTGGCTCTGACCCGAAGTAGCTTTGTAGTCTTGGGCAAAAGGAAGTGGATGTCTTTTCATCAATCAAGAGCAATCAATGGTACTATTTTTGCTCTCCAAGGGCACAGTGGCATGAAACTTTTATCTTGCAAGTAGGACAAAAAAAATTTTTTTAGTGTTAAGAAAAATGGTCCAAAACTTGGAAATAAGACAAACAGGTGAGTCCTTTCAATATCATATACAGACCCAGACCCACCCGAACAAGGGGAATATATTTTGTTTAACTCTCCGGTTACTATTTGTTAAAGGTCCAGATTATGTGAAGTTACATGTTAATGTGGAGATTTGTGTCCAGTAGAGATGAAAGTAATTTCTGTCAGATAGAACTGATAACTACAAAGGTTATAGTTTGTTACCCTGTTAGACTTTAAATGGGTTTGGTTCTGACCCAGAAATCATAGCCTAACATTTCTTTAGTAAATTGTCTTTAAATACCTAGCTCTTTGAATGTTCTTTGAACCAGTCTTAACATATTACTGATTCCCTCATTAGTAAATGAATTGAATAAAATCTTTGACATGTTCATTTTATATTTACATGACAGTCAAGATTTTATCTTTTTGAAAATTGTGCTTTTTATGGGTTGTTCTGCAGAGCTGGCCAAGTGGACTGACTTGATGGAGCCAATTAAACTGTGTTGCTTGAGAAATGCATCTCATGGCCTGCTTAAGCCCAGGCAAATCTTTTTTGAGAATCCAAGAGTGAATCTCAGGTGGCAATAGAGCTATAGCTCTCCATTTTTCTAGATTTCTTTCTTTTTTATTTTTTCATGTTTATAGCTTTTGTAATTTTGTTTTGTTCCTGGTTTGTTATTCCAACTGGTCTTGGCAATAATGGGGAATTTGGTTTTATGGTCCAACCATATGGTGATCTTTTATAGATGGATGATAGAGATTTATTCTCTGCTGGGTAAGAGAGAGATTCTGGTTTGATAGTCTTTTTTTTTTTTAATAGTTTGTATGTTTGTCTATTTGTGAACACAAATCAATTAAGAATTTCATATTCACTGGAAGGATAGCCGTTTAAGATCTGAACCAGTGATTTTTTTTTAATGTTTCTGGGATTATTTTTAACTTGAGACTGAAGTTATGAGATCTCTGTGTCTGGAGGTCGGTGTGTCTATGATTCATAAATGGCCTTGATGTTTCATTGTACAAATATGAAATTTTTTATTACCTCCAGATTAGATTAAATTAGGATCTCTGAGCTAGTTTTCAGAAATTGATATTATATAAATTTCATATTGCCCAAATTTACAGAAAATAAGCAAACTACAACTTTAAAGTGCTAGATTTAAAAAAATCATTCTACTAAAAATGATAGCTCAGGAACACATTAGTATAAGAATCCAAGTTCACATAATCAAGACAAATCTTTGGAAAAATTAGACTGGTTCAATAATTTTGGCTTAAAAAATAAGTGATAGCTATATGTCTTTCCATTTGAGTTTATTTGGAGATTTGTGTTTCTTTTCTCATGAACTTCCTAACCTTTTCATATTGATTTACTGATCAAATAAACTAACATTCCTACATAAAATTTGAGATTATGAAAAATATAAATTTTGTCTAACTACACTGAATAATTCTGAAAAATGTTTTCATAGCAGTGTTTATGCTTTGTAGTATGTCAGCTTTGTAGCATGTAATTTCTAACATCCTCAAGTAATTTGAAACCTTGAATTAATATTAAATTGAGTTAATTAATTGATAATTATTGATTACCTAGGTAATTTCTGAGTGAGAATGAATAATAAAACATTAATTACTAAACACTATACTTGACATTATTTTTATATGCTATGGAGTGTCTATACTTTTGGGTCATATTAAGGAAACTTCTTAATTTTAACACACTAAGAAGGTGAGAAGAAATGTGCTGTTAGAGAAAGTTCTGTTATGCATTCATGAATTTTGATAGTCTGCTAAAATGTTTGTATATGACAATGAGTTTTCAATTACCTTCTGCCAAGTTTTCTCTGAGACAGAAGTGAGTTATTTTGGTTAAAAGTTATGATTAGTATTGGTGGTGTATGTTCTAACCATTCCTATTCAACATCTTCCTGGAGGTCCTGGTCAGGCCAATAAGGCAAAAAAACAAAAACAAAAACAAAAGAAAACACAAAACAAAAAGAAATAAAAAGCATAAGGATTAGAAATAAGTGTCCCTACTAGCAGATGGCATGGTTGTCTACATAGAAAATCCCAAACAATATGCAAAGAGTCTCCTAGAACTAATAAGTTTAGCAAGGATGGAGGATACTAGATCAATGTATAAAAATAAGTTGTATTTTACATGTATTACCAATGAACATTTGGAAATGAAAATTTAAAAACCCAATACCATTTACAATGGCACAAAAACCCATAAAGTATTTAGGTATAAATCTAACAAATTATGAACAACATCTATATGCTGACGACTACAGAAAAAATGATCAATAAAATAAAAGAAGGCCTAAATAAATGAAGACATATTCATGGGTTACAAAACTCAATATTGTCAAGATGTTAATTCTTCCCAATTTGATCTATAAATTCAATGCAACCCCAATCAAATCCCAGTGGGACTTTTGTAGAAATTGTCAAGCTGATTCTAAAACTGTTGTAGAAAGGCAAAAAATATAGAAGAGCCAAAACATTTTTAGAAAAGAATAAAGTTGGGGGACTTACCCTACCTGATTTCAACACATATTATAAAGCTACACTAATCAAAATAGTATGGTATTATTGGTAAAATGATATAAATACAGATCAATAGACTAGAATAGCAAGTCCAGATATAGAGCCTGACATGTATGGCCAATTGATTTTGACAAAGATGCATTATAGTCTTTTAAATAAATGCTGGAACTGTTGGAGATCCACATGCAAAAGAATGAATCTTAATTCATACCTTGTACCATATACAAAAGTGGATCATAGAACTAAATGTAAAGACTAAACCAGAAAATTTCTAGAAGAAAACATAGAAGAAAAGTTTTGCCATTTTGAGTGAGGCAATAATTTCTTAGATATTACACTACAACCACAATCACTAAAAAAAATAAAAATTGTACTTTATCAGAATTAAAAACTTTTGCTTTCAGAAGACACTGTTAAAAGAATGAAAAGACAAGCCACAGATTGGTAGAAAATGCTTGCAAAACACATGTCTGATAAAGGTCTTGCATCTAGAATATATTAAAAACCCTGAAAACTCAACAGCCCAATTAAAAAATGATTAAAATATTTGAGCAGACATTTTACTAAAGAAGATATATGGAGAGAAATTAAGCAAATGAAAAGATGTTCATCATCATTTGTCATTAGGGAAATGCAAATTAAAACCATAGGATACCACTATATATTATGCCTATTTGTATAGCTAAAGACCACCATCAGTACCACCAACAAAAACTAACCAACCAAAAATAAACAACAACAAAAACAGAGTGCCTGTGGGGATGTGAAGCAACTGGCACTGTCACATGTTGCTGGTGACAATGCAAAATAGTACAGTCACACTGGAAATAGTTTGGCCGTAAAGCATTCACTTGCCATAAGACCCAGCAGCCTCATTCCTAGATATGCCCATGTGAAATGGAAACTTAGTTTACACAAAAGGCCATACACAAATGTCTACAGAGTCCTTTATTCATAATTGCTCAAAATTGGAAGCAGTGCAAATGTTCTTCAACTTTGAATGGATAAACAAACTGTTGTACATCCATACAATGAAATAGCACTTGGCAATAGAAAGGAACAAACCACTGAGACTCAACTACATAAATGAACCTTAAAATGCATTGTGCCAAGTGGCATGAGCCACACTCAAAAGGCTACATATATTAATATGTTGAATGATTCCCCTTATATGACATTCTGGAATAGGCAAAATATAGGGATAGAGAACAGATCAGAGGTTGCAAGGGCTGGGCGTGGGGTGAGGGGTTGATTAAAATGGGAATGACGGGGTTTTGAAATGGTCGTCTGAAGAGTGTTTTATGCTTTGATTGTGGTGGCAGTTACCTAACTGAATGCATGTGTCAGAACTCCAGGACTGTACGCTAAAAAGGGTGAATTTGTATGTAAATTATACCTCAATAAAATAATATTGGTTCTCAAAGATACACTAAGAGCAATAGCAATAAAGAAATACAACTATGTAAGCACTGTGATGAAATTAGGATTTGTTTTTCGAGAAAAATAGAGTTGATTTGTTCTGAAATGTTGTTTGTTCCCGAATACAAGAGCTTACTTAGTGAGTATGTGCAAGAAGTTGTAGACGATATGGAGGAAATGAATTTTATTTGTTTGAGTTCATAATACCAGAATCTGAAAAGAAGATACAAAATGTGTTAAAATTTGGCAAAGTTTGATCAATATTGATGGACTTATTTACAGGATTATGTAAAAAAAAAAAAAAAAGAAAAGAAAGAAAACTCATGAAACTTTTTCTGCTACTATTTTAACTTATTACTTGAATTTGGCTTTCTCTCTCTTACAATGATAAATTGTGTTTACAGCTTTTATTGCCCAGATAGTAGAGAGTCTGTAACTCACTGAAATGATTTTCTGGCCTTTGCGTGCACATTGCCATGTGTTTGATTATTTAAAAATAACAACAAAGAACAAAGGATCTTCATTGTAAACAACTCAGGTTCCTTACAGTGGTGTTGCCTTTAAAACATTTTATCATATCTTATTGTCAATTTGATTAAATAGCAACCAAATCGTTCCCATCAGTCACCCATCATCCTATCTTAATCAAGTGGCCAAATCTCTTTGGATACATTTTGGTTTTGCCCAAGTTTGGATCTTAAATTGAGAAAAATAAAATAACATTTTCAGGATATTTTTTACATCTAAAACAATGTTTTAGATTTTCAAGAGGTCCCATGGATGTCATAAAGATTTGTTATTTTACCTTATAAAAACACAAATGCTAGAAATAATTAGTTTTTTCTTTTGGTTTTCTCCATATCTCTAAATTAATTCAACATTATTGTAAGAGCTACATGGGAAAAATTGTCAAATCAAAAGAGATGTTCAGCCTTTCCTAGGTTAGGTTTCTATAGTTGAAATGTTATTAATTTAAATATTTCAGAAATTGTGCACTTTACAGGAATGCCCTGGAGATTAGTCATTACCCACACTATCCATATTAGATTTTTACCCTTAGGGGGAACAGTGATCAAACCTTGACAAAATAGTTGTGAGCTTTACACCAATATAAAATTTTCTTCAACCTTATGATATTATTGATTACTCTAATAAATGAGCCATAGTTATTCAGTTTCAAAATAAATAGGTTTCTGCTTTCTTCTGATGCTTGCCCTAAGGTTCTATAGGCTAGAATTTATTGTCAACAGGAAGGTCAGCCTCAGATCCTCATGGAATAGGATTGTACTGTAGCGGAGAAAAAGTAATATCTTTTTCTCACCCATTGCACAGTTCATGGCTGACACTCCTATAACAAAAGACAGATTAGTAAGAGAAAAACATAACAAATTCACTTAATTTGCTTTACATGACATTGGAGCCTTCAGAAATGAAGACTCAAAGACCCAGGGAAAACTATATTTTTATGCTAATTCTGATGAAAGTAGTAGATAATTGTGGAGAAACATGATTGGATCAGAAAAGGGGTATGATCTAATGATAATAAACTTGGGGGTGGGAACTTAGCAAGGCCTGTATGTTCAGATTCTTTTCGTATCTCTGTATGATATTCCTTGTCCCTGGATATAGGACAGGAACCCTCTGGAATAAGAGTCTTAGGACCTACTTTCAAGGGGGATAGGTCCAAGAATTCTTTTTATGGGCTCAGGGGAGAAAGGTAGGAGAAGAGAAGGTCAGAGAGACCTTTCTGCTTCTGTGGTTTTCACAATTTCCTTCTGCTTAAAATACTCAGCATGCCAAAGTGCCATATTTCGGGGTAGTGTTTTGGGATCTGAGAGACCAAAATAGGCACCCCTTTCTCAAGTAAGACAGACCATAATGTTAAGGAAACCAAGTTACCTACTGGGTCAAGGGTTCAAGGCCTGGCTAGCGTGGCAAATTTCTAAATTCCTACAGCTAAATTCCCTAACATTAGGAGCTATCAACTCCAATTTACAACCCAGACCACTACCACTCTCACTGGGTGGAGGACCAGCCTTATAAACATTCTTTTCTGATAAGCACTTGTAGACCCTAAGCCAGTTTCAGCCAGGTTATAGGGGCTGCACACAAACTGTCTTTGTGCCCTATAGTTTACCTTTTAATGTAAAGAGCCAAATTCCACTTCATTTTAATGCTGAAACGCTGCCCCAAAGTGAACAAGGGATGTATGTTATGTACATGTTTACCCAATCTGCATGCACTCAGCTCCCCTTATAAATGTGCATAGCTTTTCCCCCAAACCTGCTGAGTAGGTATGATATTGGCTCTGTGAGGCATAAAAACCAACCTGTCCTTCCCCTTTTCAGAGAGAGAGCCCCTTTGGTCCATACTAGAGACTTCTCTTCCCCGCTTGCAAACTGATATCTCCAATAAAGCTCATTTTCTACTATTCAGCCATCCTGGTGGTCTTTTAGATGACAGTTTCCTATACTCTATCAGTACTAAGAACTAAAAATAAAATTCTAAGTCCCTCAACCAACTGAACAGACCCCCTCCTGGCCAAGGGAACTCCAGAGAAACCTTAAAAACTAAGTTCTGGGCCATGATGGGATGGGAGATTAGACAAATCTCGTTATACTCCCTACCTTGCCATCTGCCATTAGGCTTTGAAAGACTTGTTCTGTCACTGATTTCAACCAACAGCCTGAAGCTTCCCCTCCTTTCGGGGGTTTAAACACAACAACTGACCAGCATTCCTTCCTGATAAGCGACCACCAGCCATGGAGTAATCCTGGCCAGTCTGCAGAGGCTTCACACAGAGGGCCTCGTGTCCTCTGCTTCACCTTTTGACATGGAAGGGCCCCAAACTCCACCCTCAGATCATGCTAATGCCTCCATTTTTTGAACATGTGACCCATGAAGCGGCTTGAAGCTCAATTGCAACATGTGTATGTTTTTCCTTTCATAAATATTAACGACTTCTCCTACAGCTTATTAAATATGTATATTTGGCCACCCACTCAGCACAAATTCCTCTTCCCTTTACCCCCTCCCTCGAAGTGCTTGCTCTTGGCTTCTGCCCAAGGCTATGCATCCCAGTCTGCAAGATGGCCAGCTGCAGGCTGCAATCCTTTATGAGAAATAAAGCTCCCCCTTTCAAATTTATGAAACTTGTGATTCTCCAGTTGACAGTACCAAGTACTCTAAACTATTGATATGTCTAAGAATAGATTCTTGGGTATAAGCTTCTAAGCTGACATAGCTTGACTTTCAAATTGTATCAGTAGACAGAGTCAGAATTTCAGGAATTCTTTTTAGTCAACTGCAGGAAAGCAGACTGCTCACCCAAACCCAGTAGAGTGCGAATTAATTATATGGGACTGAATAGACTGATTAAGGAAATTTAATTTTGTTTTTTTGGAATATTGTTGATTTTTAAAAATGTTGTATATATTTTACGGACATACAAGAAAATATGAGAAGCCTTTTCCCTTTCTTCTTCCCTAGCCCTCAATTTGGTAGACTCTGGTTTTAAACTGAAGCAAAATTTTTAATGGTATCTGATTCTCACCTGATCCCCTGGACTTCAGAAATAAATACTTTTACCGAGTCTCCTTATTTTTTTGTGGCAATATAATTTTTTCATGGGTTCATAAGATTTTGTCCTCTTTTTTACCAAAATATAGTTGGACAAATCAATTGTGCAACCAAGGCCATACCTGAAGTGTCATATTTGAGAAGGTTGCTCATTTAATTAGGTATGACAAGCCCACTATTAAGGACAACTACTGTAGAGGTTCATTTTATGTGTCAACTTGACTGCCCAGTGGGATGCCCAGATTAAACATTATTTCTGAATGTGTCTGTGAGGGTGTTTTGGGAATAGATTAACATTTGCATCTGTGGACTCAGTAAAGTAGATTGCCCTCCTCAATGTGAGTGGACTTTATCCCATCCTTTGAGGGCTTAAAGAGAACAAAAAGGTGGAGGAAGAAGGAATTTGCTCCTTTTGCTTCTGCCTGCCTGCTTGAGCTGGGACATTGGTCATCTTCCACCCTCAGACTGGGATTTATACCATCAGCTCCCCTGGTTCTTGAGTCTTTGGGATCAGACTGAATTATACCACCAGGAATGTTTTGGTCTCTAGCTTGCCGATGGCAGATTGTAGACCTCCTCAGCCTCCATAATCACATGAGCCGATTCCTCATAAAACATTTTTATTACTTATCTATCTTCTGTTGGTTCTATTTTTCTGGAGACCCCTGACTGATATAATTACTGACCTTCAATGTGGAGCCAACACCTACAAATTCTTCCAGAGAAAACTAGCTTACAGAGTTCCAATGTCACAGTTAATAAAAAAAAGCCCACCTCCTGCTAGGTCAGAGACCTTTGCAGATTTGGGGGACCTCAAGAAGATGAGAATTCACCCCAAGAATTGGTACATATACCACCAGGTAAAATCTAGTGGAGAGTGTCTTTTGCTTGGTTTCCTGGCCTTAGGGTAGAAGGCAAATAATACAGGCTTTCGAAAGTTCAATTCAAAATTTATGAAAATTTTCACATAGAAGTTGCTCAGTGCTACAGGGCTGTGGATTTGCAGAGCAAATTTAAGGAGGCATACATGGTTAATAAACACTCTTTTTTGCACATATTTGCATAATGAGGCCAAACATGCTGATATCAGGCTTTTTCAAGATTATTTATGATACCAGGAGGGTGGTAGAGAGACTGCTGAATTATCCAAAATTTTGAAATAAGGCAAAAAGGGGGTTACATGTCCTTTATTCTATAGGAGCACAGGCCCACCCAAGTATAGAGGGCTTTATCTTGTTCAATTCACTGTTTAATATTGATTAAAGCTCCCAGATTTAGTGAAGTTACATGTTAAATTTTATAGATTTTTGTCCAGTACAGATGTAAATAATATCCATCCAATGTAACCGATAACTCCACAATTTAGTTTTTTGCCCTATTGGACATTAAAAGTTTTGTATCTAGTCCAAAAATTTTATCCTAACAGCGCTTTATTAAATTGCCTATAAAGACCTGGCTTTTTAAATGCTCTTTGAACCAGTCTTAACATCTTACTGGTTCCCTCAGCAATTAATGAGTAGAATGAATAAATAATAATTTTAATGAATAAAATCTTTGGCAAGTGTTCACTTTATATTTTCATGAGTTATGACACACACATTTCGAAAATTGTACTTTAACATAAATGGAGATTTGTCTTTTTATTTTTGTTACTCTCTGAAATAGACTAAGGGATTCCAGTGTGAGTGATGTGTAACTAAACTGATGTAATTTCAAACAAAAGCAAAGAAATTTAAAGCAGTCAGCTTTTGCAGCAGTCATTGTATGGGCTTGGCCATGTATAAAAAAAAATCACTTATAGACTACCTTCATGAACCAGCTGGGGGTTTTGGGCCTCAAAATGAGATCCTAAGTGAGGTTTGTAGCTTAGTCTTCTTTTGGTCTTCTGCAATATGCAAACTGTTGTTTGAAATAGAGATTTGAAAATGGTTCCATTTCAAAAGAACCTTAGTGGATCCTAAAAATATCTGTTGAATAAGTGTCAACATAGAGAATCACTACCCCCTCAAAGCCCAGGGTCACTATGTTCCCAAGCCTTTCTGAAAGAACTCCGGGCATTTATATTCACATAGTCTAGCTAGAATTAAATTTGCCATGCCTTCCTGGACATGGTGTTTTGTTTGGCCTAGCTTGCCACTTGGGTCCTTTTCCTTGGCTTAGGCTTTGCTTGATTCCAATTCATTCATTTTTCCTGGGCCAGAGCTTCCAGCATGGTCTATCATTATGACCACATTATTTATAACCAGACAAATGCTAACAAATCTAGAAAAGTCCAGCATGGAACTTGGTTGATTAATGTCAAGTAGTGGAGGCAGAGTGAGGGGGAGGTAGATGGAATAGCAGCTGGGCTCAAATTCTTCTCCAGTTTGAAAAGAAAAAGACCAATTCACTTCATTCATGACTTGTTCCATTTTTAATATAGAAAAATAAAGTGACAGATTGACTCTATTAAGTCAAGAGCTCTTGAACCCATGGTCCTTAGGAAATTTGGGATTAAAATCCAGCAAACTTTTGGGAAACAAACTAAATTGTAGTCGAATGCTTAAAAGCAGGGATAGCGGGGTTAGGCATAGGCTGTTAGCGCCATCCAGACAGTAGGGGATAGTGGCTTGTATTAGGCTTGTAACAGAGAGCATGGTGAAAGATGTCAGAGTCCATATATAATTTAGAAATACAGCAGAAAGAACTTACTGATGAATTTGGAATGGGGTGTGAGAGAAGGAGAAGAAATAGGAGGTGACACCTAGGTTTGTGGCCTGAGTAACTGGGTAAATGACATGTGTTGGAAGAAAGACAACAATTTGAGTAGAAAGGGAACCAGTAGTTCTGTTTGGAACATGTTACAGTTGAGGAACCTTTGAGACGTCCGTGTTTCTACAGTAGGACATCTGGAACTCAGAGGCAAGGTCCAGGTGGGGAGAGAAATTAAGAGTTGTCAGCTCATTGGCAACTGCGGGACTGAACATTGCAATCTAAGAAAAGAGCATTGATGGGGAAGGTAATAGGACCTTGGGATCTCCTACTTTTAGGAATCTGGAGAAGGAGGAGAATCTAGCAAAGGAAGAGGTGAGAGAAAACCAGGAACATGTGATGTCCCAAAGCCTAGAGAAGAAAATATTTTAGGGAGAGGTGCTCAGCAATGTCAAATGCTGCCCAGAGATTAAGGAATGGGATGAAGACAAAAGAATTGACCATTAGCTCTGGCCTGACACAGGTCATCAGTGACATTGATAAGAATCCTACCAGAGAAGAGGTGGGAGGAAAGCCCAGTTTTTACAGCGTGCCTAATAACATGGGTTTTGGATTAACCAGATAACAATAATAGCTGCCATTAATTATGGCGTATCAGGTTGTTTTACAAAAATTGTGTCATCTAACCATCCAAACAACTCTATGAGCCAAACAGAGACAATGCTGCCATTCCCATTTTATAAATAAAGAAATGGAAGTTAAAATATTTAAACAAATTGACTAGTATCATACCCTATCAGTGGCAAAACCAGGATTCAAACAGAAGCTATTTGGCTTAAGAGCCATACTTTGCCTATTTTGATAGACTATTTCTATAGGTAGTTTCAAGCCTTGCTGTCCTATTGATTAGCTGTGTGATTGTGGGTAAGTTAATTAACCTCTCTGAGACTTGGTTTCTTGCATTTTTCATAAAATGGAGATTCTATGTACAGCATGTTTGTGAACATTAATTGAGTTACTGCCTGCAAAGCCCCTAGCACAGAGTCTGACACACAGTAAGTGCTCATTCATTATGTAGTACAACCTAATCATTTTATAGGTAAGGAAAGCAGGCCCCAGAATGTCCAGAGAACTTGTCACTGACACACACAGAGTGTCAGAGGAAAGACTGTCCAAATGCCATGGGTCCTTGCCCAGAGTACTGAATGCAAAGGACCTCTGACCAGCTGTCTTTCTTGGAGCCTCCTGCCTAGGGACCTAAATATTCTTCGATGCAGCCCCAATGCACTGGTGAGCCACTCAAAATACTCCCTGCTCTGGCAACAAATAACTCACAATGTCATTACCTGCCTGATGCCTTTTGAAGCAGCACCGTCCCCAGGGGTGCTCCGTCACTGGAGTGACAGTCCCTCATGTTGTACATCTCCCAGAAGCTGACGTTCTCTTTTTGTGTTTTAAAATGCCCAAGATAGATCACAGGAAGTGCCAGTTCATTCCAGAAACCAGAAGGTATACGTTAGGCTGTTCTGTGGATAAGTGGGGAAAATGTCTGATAATTTTTTTTTTGTCTATTTCAACTGGTCCCAGTCGTGGTTTGGTTATGAAAAAAATTCTAAAAGATGGAGTTTGATTCATAAATCTGGGAAGTTTACATGGTGCCTTAGACACAGAATCGTGGACCATGTATTGTGGAAGGGACCCTACAGAATAGATCAGTGTCGCCTTTGTACTTATAGCCATGGGGGTCTGTGGGACCCCTCCAAGAGCCTCTATGTGGAAAAGGGTAGGGATGGGAGATGGTGGCACAGGACTCTTGCTCCTACTCCAGCCTTTATCAGAATATCTCTGTCTTTGTCTGCTTTACACATAGAGCTTGCTGTAGACTACTTCCAGGACAGGGAAGGTCTAGATTATAAATATTTCTATATTTATAAACTAGATAAACTTTTTCTATAAAGGTCTAGATTATAAATATTTTCAAGTTTGCAGGCTATATAGCCTCTGTCACAACTATCCAATTCTGTTCTTGTAGTGCAAAGCAGCCATGGACAATATGTAAACAGATAAGCATGGCTGTATTCCAACATAAATTTATTTACAAAAGCAGGCATCAGGTCAGACTTGGAATGTGGGGTATAGTTTGTTGATCCCTGTTCTAGCATATCAAGAAACAAGGGGGTTCTGAGTTGGCCTTGGATGATGTGACCAGATTCAGAATAGGAAGATCATCTCAGACAGAGAAAACAGAACTCTAGGGGGTTTAGGAGTATGAATGGTGGGAAGCTGGAGGGAGATTGCAAAAGACCTTTTGTCTCCTGTTGGGAAGATTGAACTTTGTTCTTATGAATGATTGGAAGTCCTTTAAGTGGTTTTAATCAGGGGTGTGACATGTTTATTTCCTAGAGATCGATGTGTCACCAAGGGGTGAATGGAATGGTTTAGGGCAGGGAGAAACTTCAAGAAGTTTTTGGAATGGTCTGGGCAAGAGATGATGGGTCAAATCATTGGCGATCAGCCTAGTTCCCATCTCTGCACAGAAATTCCAATCGAGAAGAGTCTCTGTATATGATAAGTGATGCATGTTTGTTGCTTTAACTTATTGATTATTGCCTCAGAGCCAGGAGATGAGTCAAATGCCTGCCTCCTTCTCATTAGCTGTGCAAATTTGGAAATGTTGCTTTTGCTCTCTGAGCTTCAGGTGCCTCAGTGGAGATTATAACCCCTACTACCAAAGATTCTTGTGAAGATTAAATAGGATAATGTGTTAAGGCTTTACTTGAAATCCCACTTTTTTATGTATCAATGCACAGCAAAGTGCTTTTCTTTCAATATAAACTGAATTTCTCAAAGAGATTAAACCTGAAGAGGGATTTATCCTTACAGCAACAGGCGCTGTTCTTGAAGTTGTAATCCACTGTGGAAATGGGGGATCATTTAGACATTTCTTATGGATCACAGGGATGGTCTCAAAGGCCTGAAAATGGATTTTAAGATGTCTCCTAGGCTGGAATTATAATAAAATGCACATTCCTTGTAAATTACATTGCTCACATGAAAATTTGCTGTATGCTACAAATACAGATTGCTACTAACATCAATGCCAAATGAGGATTGCATTATTTTAAATTTGATTGATGTTGTTCTCCTGTGCATTCCTGAAAGAAATACTGTGAAGTCAGGTGACTCCATACCAGTCTTAAACGTTACTTAGCATGATGATTATTCAATAAGGATGTCTCCTTAAACGTGCAGGAGGCATCCGGACAACTATATTCCATTTCATGCTGAAGGGTGTGAATATTCATTTTTCCCAATTGTTACCAAGAGTCCAATTTTAATTTGTTTGCTATTTCTGTTAATACCAAGGCCTACTTAGTATATCCATTGAAAGTCCTTAAGAATATTAACAGGGAATCCTCATAGAATTGCTACAGAGTTTTTAAAAAAATGTTTGTGAATTACCCCGATAGGCTTTCAGTTTTGACTCACATTAGGTAGATTTTATCATTAACAAGAATACTTGCAAATTAAAATGAGGCCATTAACGTTTTATATACACTGCATTTTTAAAAAGAAAGCAAGTTTGAAAAAAAAGGTTGCCAAAAATAAAGAGACAACAGAAACTAAATTTAACCATACTATGAAAGACATACTTGGTTTACAACCAAATATTGAGAAATATTATTTAGAAGAAAGTGAATTGGACTAGAAATCTGGGGCCTGAGTTCCAGTTATTGGTCAATTTTCCACAAACCCAGTTGCTGTCAGACAATTCACCATATGGCCAATTTGCCAAACAACAAATTCAAAGAATTTGCTAAATTTACAAACAAGGTGTTTATTTTAAATGGTTGGATGAAATGTTTTAAATAGCTTGTTGACCTAAAAGGAAGAAACTGAGGCAAAGTTAATGTAGAGAGTTTATTTGGGCCGAGGTTGAGGACTGCAGCCTGGGACACACTTCCAAGTTGGCTTGGGGAGTACTCCAGAGAACAGAGAGGCTAAAGCTTTCAGAGAAAAAAAGGACAAATCAGGAGAGCAGGCAACTGATTACAAAGCTTGTTTGACAGGAATTCTCTTTGGTTTACAGAAATAACTTTGATTAGCGATGAGCTATACGTTGTTGAACTATAGGGTAAGGGTTATGGCGTCCAGCACATGGCACTTTGTGGCTACTCAGTGTAAGTTTGTCTAGAATCCACATAGCAAGTGGCTCCAAGAGGCAATTATTTAGCTCAAGGGGGAGTGAGATGTGACTGCTGTGACACTTTGAATGCCTCTCTGGGCCTGAAAATTTAAAGGGGCTCTTGTATTCTTCAGAGAAAAATTTTCTTTTTTTTTTTCCTTTCTCAAGCTTTAGAAGATTTCAGTGAGGTTTCAGGTGATCAGCTTTCATTTTGCCTTCAGAATAAGATTTTAAGAACTGTTCATCTTGCCTTCATCCTATCTCCCTGTGGCTGGAGCTCAGGGTGTCAGGATCAGAGAGGAGCTCCTCTGCTGGAGAAGGGCAGAAAGAAGGGTCAGCCAAGAACACCGCCTGGTTGTTAACTGGGTAAGAGAGTCACCAAAGGCCAGAAGGCAGAGAGCAGGCGGGGCAAAGCTTTAAAAGAAAACTTTTATCTGTACTCATACTTCTGACACCAAATGTATGAATTTCCGCTCCCCCCATACCAATTAAGTCTCCAACTCTCCAGACACCAACTGGGTGTCCTATAATTTAATTTAATTCTGACACTGACTGCCTGTAGTTAGTGTAGACCCCACTGGTTGAGGGCTCAGGCCCACAAGACTGCTCCTACTTCAGATGCCAATTGCAAGTAGTGGGTCCCTACCCAGCCCACTACAAATCAGGGTTCCTGTAGCCACCTCCTCAGGTGTGATAATTTGTTATAATGGCTCACAGCATTCAGGAAAACACTTTACTTATGTTTATTATAAAGGATATAAATCAACAGCCAGATGAAGAAGTGCACAGGGCAAGGTATAGGGAGGGTGGTTGCAGAGCTCCCAGGTCCTCTCTGGGTATGTTGCCACCCTCCCGGCAACTGGGATGTGTTCACCAACCCAGAAGCTCTCGGAACCCCGCCATTTAGGGTTTTTATGGAGGTCCCATTATGTAGGCATGACTGATTAAATTATTGGCCATTGATGGTTGGGCTTAATCTCCATCCCTTCTCCCTTCCCTAGAGGTCGTGGTTGGGGGTAGTGGTGGTGGTTAAAAATTCCAACCCTCTAATCACAGGGTTAGCATAAACCCAGCATGGTTGAAAGGGGCTGGTTATGAATAAAAAAGACGGTCCTCAGGAAATTCCAGGGGTTTTAGGAGCTCTGCGCCAGGAACCAGAGGCAGAGACCAAATATATATTTCCTATTATATCACAGTGCCACAGGCTTGGGTGGAGTAAGTTGAGGGGCAGAGGCTGGAGGATAAGGATGAGGAACCCAGAGCATTTGGGGCACAGGAAGAGATGGGGGCAAGGTGGGGGGCACAGACTGGTGGTAGAGGGGTGGGGATGGGGGAGGTGGTGGGAGGAAGAGCTGAGGGTTAGGCCGAGGATGTGAAGGTCCTGGGTGAGGAGTCCCTGCCCGTGGGTCCAATATGAATGGTGGCAAATCAAATCAATAGTTAAAATAGCAACTAATTGATGATTTGGGAAACTCAGAAATGAGTCATTTGGTGACTTGGCATTCAGGGGACTGATGTACAGTGCATTGACTTTTATCAAACTGACTTAGCAAACTAGCTGTTTGGTGAACTGGTGGTTCAGAAAAGAGACTCGGTCCCAGGTGGAGAGGCCATAAAGGGTAGCCCCAGCCAAGGGGTCCTCCTCCGTGGGACTCCCCGGTGGAGCAGCTGGGCCAGGTTGCAAAGGCACTGGAAGGCCCTTCTCCAGGGAGCTGCCTCAGGGATGGGAGAAAGCCACATACCAGGGGTTCTGGGCCTTGAACCCCAAAATCAACCAGGCCTGCCTCTTTTACCATTTGAGGTTTCTTTGGGGGGAAAAGTGTTTCTCTGTTAACACCAACAGAAACACATTTGAAAACCACTAGAAAGATAATCATACACCCTGTGGACTAATAGTAATTCATACCTTTTGAGCATTTACTATACCCCAGACACTGTGGGTATTTTAAAGACATTTCCTTATTTATTCCTTACTCCTTGGAGGAAGGTGACTGCCATCCCTCTCTTACAAGTGAGGAAACAGGCTCAGGGTGTTGCACAATCTGGATCCAGGATCTCTGATCTTTTTCTAAGAAAACAACACATTCTAGAATATTTCTGTGCAAGCTGCAACTCTCTCTTTTGATCCCACTTATTTGGGGACTCTCTAGGGGATTTTTAAACAGCCTTTAGGACCATGCTGTAATCTGACCCCAAGCTCTTTATTTAGCAGAAGCTCTGAGTCTCCCCCATGTGAGCCAGCTGGGTTGTTCCTGCTCCTGCATGGCTCCTGCATGGCTCCTGCATGGGTTTGCGGCCTCTTCTTTCCTCCCTTTCTGCCAACCTGTTGAGGCCCAGTGTCACTCCTACTTTTTCCACAAGGCTTAAGTGTACTGACAATCACAGATGTAGCACAAGACACAATGTGGAGCACGCTCACCATGTTCCCAGCACTGTGCACAGAGGCTTGCCTCACAGGTGTCACCTGAGAGTTCTACCATTGCTGCCTTTCCACAGACAGGGAAACTGAGGCATGACAGGTTGATTCACTTGCCCTGAGTCATACAACTGGGAAGTGGCAGAGCCCCGCCCCTGAGCTCCTTGCTTCCTCACTGGTTTCTGCTGACCCCTCACTGCCCTCTCCCCAGGCCACAGGGACACCCCTCCCCAACCTCTTCCAAACTCCTTTGGCTTTTTAAAAAGCAGCTCACAATTATTTGGCCTATAATATAGAGTGTTTGCAATTATAAATTTGCTTTTCCAGAGTGCATTTCTCTCCTCTCCAGCTAAGGCATGAGGCTCCTGAGGACACTTTTCCTTATCGAGTCCCTCTGTGGTGCCACCACAGAGCTGGGCACAGGACTGAACGGTGTGCGTGTGCATTCTCTGGGAGCACAACCAGCATTGGAAGCCATTTCTCCCCGGTAAGTTAAGGTGTTGGGTTCGTTTTTATTGATTACTACAGAGATTTGTTTCCTGTCTTGCTACATAAATGTCTTCGTGGAATAATTGCAGCAGTGTTTTAGGGAAGGTTGGCACTTTGTGGAGTCAGTCCCCTTGGTTTGGCGTCTATCACCCTTGTCTTCGGTTAAATGTCAGCAGCTCTGAGTCCGTCCTGTTCCACCTGCCTCATCTCGTCCTCACAGGCAACCTCGTCTTTGCTTCTCAACAGGAATGTGACCGTCTAGGCCAGTTTCCCTAACACCAGAACCCCCATCTCCTTGTGACAACCCCTCACGTGGCCCAGCCTTGTTCTATGGACCCTCCTAAGCACTAACCATTGCTGTTTCGGGCAAAGATTTGGGGAAAATATTTCAGGCCACATTTTTTTTTTCTTCCTAAGTATGGCAGGATGTGCAAGGGGAAGAGACCAAAGAGATCCGTGGTGGCCAAGGGCAAGGAGAGGCTGAGCTTCTGGACACAAGGAGGAGAGATTATAGGAGAAACCCCACTATTCTCTTCCCCATTAGGAAAATCTGCCTACATGGCTATCTACACAGAGTAGCAAGGCAATGTCTGCTGAACTTAAGAAATCTTAATGTTTGCTGGAAACTGTGCTGTTGGTAGGTTGCATGGCAAGGAGGAACTATGGGGGTGTAGATGGAATTAAAGTTGCCACTCAGTTGACTTTAAAATAGGGGGATTATCCTGGTTTATCCTTAACAGTAGAAGAGGGAATAGGAAGACATGTCAGGTGTCAGCTTGAGGACTCGGCTCAATGTTGCTGGCTTTGAAGAAGGAGGAAGGGTCCACGAGCCACGGGAAGCAGGCAGCTTCTAGAATCTTGAAAAGGCAAAGCAAAGGATTCTCCCCAAGAGCTTCCAGAATGCAAAGCTCCCTGCCCACACCTTGATCTTAGCCTAGTGAATTCCATGGCAGACTTTTGAAATTTGTGTTGTTTTAAAGCTTGATGACAATTTGTCACAGCAGCAATAGAAAACTAATACAATCTATAAACCTTAAATATGCTCAATTTGTGAATCTTTTGTCAATGAGAGGAAGAATTCACATCTTAGAGTTTACATATTTTTCTTTTTTAGGTTCTAAATGGTCTCCTGCACTGCAAATCTGGGTGCTTCCCTTTTTGCTCACTGTGCAGGTTGGCAGAACTGCTTTCCAGTGGTTTTCAAACTTTGCTATGATTTTCTTAAGATGCATGAAAAGTTAAGCTCTGGTCAACTGGTCATTTTGGCTTGGCCTCTGCTAACTCTTTCAAAAAGCAATTTTGTATTTGAACCAGCTTGGTTAAAATTGTGAAAGATAGCCATGGTTATGGTTGCTAAGAGAAGCTGCCGGGTGTTGCCATGGGAACAATTGTTTTAAATCAGGAATAACAAGCTCTAACTGTAAAGAACTAAGGTGGGGAAAGCAGGGGAGATAGCCACCCCTTATTTCCTCCTCATTAGAGGGAAACAGCCTGAGGTTTCCTGCCAATTCTGTAAGTTCAGCAGACACTCTGTGAAGGGCAACAGTAAATGCTTTAGTTTTGGATTCAAGCAGATTTGGGCCTGAATTCCTGATTCACCTTATTGCTGTCTGCAAGTCCTAGGGTAACCTATGGAACGACCCCAGGGCTCCATTGTGTTAATCATAAAATGGGGATTACGTGGTATTTACCTCTGGAAATTGGTGTGATTACTTGACAGGACACATGCAATTTACCTACTACAGTGCTTCAAAAATAGTAAGAACACATTACCTGATAGTGGTTTTATGCTGAGACAAGCGATTGTCTGTGGTTGCAGGGTTCTTGATGGTGCTTCCCAAGCCAACGTGGAGAAAGATTTCTAGTCTATCAGGCACTGGTAAGTGGTTCTCCTGCATATGACTCGTAGGCAGCTCAGTGCACATGTGACTCACCTTGAGTCAGCTACATGAGAACTGGTCTATACCCTCCCTGCACAGCAAGATAAGTCTGCACTTGGCTTTCGTGACAATGCTGTCAAAGTTTTGACATGCTTGCTGTCAGTTTCTGCCCTTCTCTCTTTGTGGGCCAATAGCAAGCAGCCTGGCACTGCTTGAGGCACTGGCTGTGAGGGACACTGGTCTACGTGCCATCCGATCGCGCTGGGCAGCAGCGGTTTGCTGTCTCTGATTTCACCCGTGCAGGACTGGTGAGAAGGGCAGGAGGGTGGGGAGCTTCCATGCCGTGAAGTCCAGAAGCAGGCACACGGAGTTTGAAGACTAGATTACCAGTTTGCAGAGCCACGGCCATGAAGGGGAAAGGCTCCGCTGAGTTCGGGGAGCCAAATCTACAATGTAGAGCTGGGAACGTGACTAAATGTTGGATAGAGCTGGGAGGACTGGGCAGGAGAGAGCCTGGAGGAAAACCAAGAGTCAGCATAGGGACAGCGGGAAAATAAGGTAGGGTACAAGCGATAGAAAGGTGGCCCTGGAGCAGCTCTGCCCTGGCTCGGGACACCCAAGGGGCAATGGCGAGATGTCTGAGCAACTTGCCCAGTAAGCTCAGCCCATGAGAAAGCCCAACTTGCCACTGGCACAATCTGCCTTCTTTTAAGATCTTTTAAAAAGTTTCTGTCTGGGCCCGGAGTCAGGAAAAATTATACCTCTCCAGGGTAATTGGTCTGTTTCTGTCTGATGGTCAGAGCTACAGAATGACTCAGGTAACCCTTTTTCACGTTGGCTGCTGAAACCTTAGAGCCAAACATGTGGCCCATGCAGAGCTCGTGCATGGTCTCCAAGGCCCGTGTGATTGCTTTAGACTCAGTCCTGAATTCATTTTATGTTCCTCCTCTGGTTTGTCTTTCTTACCTATGCTTAAAAAATCTTAAAAGATCTTAAAAGGTCTTGCTTCTAAAATAAAAAGAAAAGTTGTGTTTTTAAATGTGATTTTTCTTCATTTTACAAATAATATTTTAAATTGCAGAATACATAGTATAATCTATAATATATTAAAATCTATATTCAAATCTATCTATATAGTACATCTATAATACACTAAAGTATACTGTATCTATAGTACAATCTATAATATAATCAAAATAGTACAATCTTTATGCAAAATGGAAAATTTAGACAAACACAAGAAAAAGCTCTGCTCTAATCGCACTGCTATTAACATTTTGGAACATGTGTCCCTCTTCAGAGTCGTGACTGGAATGGAAACCAGTTCTTGACCTTCTCACTCAATGTTCCATGAACTTAATGGTCCAGATGCTTGGCTGGGGAGGACTTCTACAGAAAGATTTCCCTTAAAAATGGAATTGCATTTGAGAATAATTATAGAGGCCATGCCTATGTACAGACTGCCTCCCCGGACAACAAGGAAACCCAACAAAGCTTGAACTCAAACTTTTTTAACAATAGGTTCTTTTAAAATGGCTACCAATGGCCATTAACTGGTTATTTGCTATTAGCCTATTTCAATAAATTCTGAAGTTTTTGAACAAATTTATGTGGATGGATAGCCTGAGACTAGGAAGGTAGCAAAGGTTAGAAAAAGAATTTCAAGGAGTAATTTGATATATTAAGTCATTGCTGAGTTGCATCTCTTCCTGCCCTGAAGAGGAGGGGCACAAAGAATTCTTTAATAAGGCATTGTTTCATTAATTTAAATATTTATTAGCATATAAATATGTAGTCCTTTGAGGCTTGAAGAAGGTCAGAACATTTTTTTCCCACATGCAAAATAATTAATGAAGTCATGTACTATACCAATAGTTCATTTATTCATTCAACTTGTATTTACTGAGCACCTATTTTAAACAAACCAACACTCTTTAAGGACTATAGATAACTTATTCTCCCCATTCTGGTGGGTAGGTTCCCTGCTGGATTGTAACTATGTTTTGCCTCTCTGACAGCTTTGGTAGTACAGAGGAGGAACAAACTAAGTCAACCTAAGGGAGCAGGAGATGGGGCCCCCAAATGAGTGGAATTTCCCAGACAGAGGAGGGCAGAGGTGGCAGGCAGGGCTATGGAGGTAGTGAACAGCCAACAGCACAAATAACACAGTGAACAAGATCACAATTGGTCCAGGCTACTCTGAGTGTGGCTGAGGACTGAAGAGAAAGACAGAGAAGGTAGCAGCTTCCTGCCATTGCTAGTCTCTTGCATGGCTTATTGCTGCATTTCTACACTTTAGGATCTAGTTCCCCTTATTTCATTCCTATCATTGTTCTCCCTGGCATGGGCTCTGTTTTCTGGACTGAATGCAGCTGAGAGAGCATGGAAGGAATTCAGCAGTTGGTAAATGCTCACCAAATGTCAGCTGTTTTTATTACCAATCTAACTGGCTACCAAATTTCTATAAAGTTACAGTCACTTGAATTTGTGTGTCTCTTAGAAAGTGGGCATGGAAGCTTTACAGCTAAAGAGAAGCAGTTCTACACTGGATGAAATTTTTAAATTGTAATCCCCATGAAAATCTCTTTGTGTGGTGTTGGCAAGAGAGCATCTTTCCTCACGATGACTTGCCTTGAGAGAACTGTGGCTTTGGTCCTGTTGGTCCCAGAGGCCCCTACACTCAGCTACCGGGGGAACAAAAGTCCAGTGAAAAGAGGGTGAGGCAGGCTGCCATGTCCCCTGAGAGTCCAGACAGGGGCCTTGTGGCTCTGAGTTCCTAAGCAGGGGGCCATGTGGCCTCACCTTCCCCAACCCCTCTACAAGAGAGTAGATTCAAAAGCAAGCCCATGAAGGTGGAATCATTTGGCTAGAAAGACATCCCTTCAATTTTTCCTTTTGTGGAGGATGGCTGATGTGTCTGGAATTGCTACACAACCAACACACCAGGCCACGATGTGTAAAACCCATAACATTTATGTTTTGAAATGTCAGACCTTTGAGTTTAAAAACAGACTTTAGAGAGCTGAGAACTTGGCAATTAATCAGTACTCTCCACTCAGAATGAAAGCACAGAATGGTTTGTTGTGTCTCGATACACAGATGGATATGGCTGGATATAATTACTTTTTCTCTATGGTACTCAAACACCCATTTGTCTGATTCCATCCCCCCCCCCTTTTTTTGTAATTTATTGCTTGGCATTTGGTAGGCATAGCCCAGTATTGCAGTGGGTCTGCAAATCATTTTTTAAAAATTGGTGCCACTGTTATATTAAGAACAAAATCCACTGTGTTTTCGACCACCATGAGATCGGGTTCTCCTTGTCTTATGGTCACTGGCAGACCCAGGGTCTGGATTCTGTCCCTTGGTCTTCTGGTTTCTGTCTAAGAAAATGCCAGAGCCTCTGCCCTGTTTCCTTTAATTAGCATCTGGGATTTACTCTGCATATTTGTCCCATTCCGTGGGAATTCTATCCTGACTTGGCTCCTCACACTCATTTATTCCATGGTCAGGATGCATTTATTGAGTCCTTCTCTGTGCCTAGACCCTAAGGGTATAGAGAGAAATAGGCCACTATTGGTAATCTCAGGGAACACACACAGGGCAGCGAGACAGAAGTCTGAGCTGCGTGGAGACACAGATGGAGGAAGGCAGCCAGCAACGGGCAGCCAACACAGCTTGGGTAGTGGGAGAGGTTGAACGGGGAGACTTTGGGATACTTTCCTTTTTGGAAATTAACCATTTTCTGGTTTAGGATTCAGACACTATCCTTTAAGGCAGTTGAAGTTCTATTTCTTTCTACATGTGAGATTAGGAAGGAGTTACAAACATCACACACTGCTGAGCTGGCAGAGTTAAAAGAACTTTGAATTTCTTGGATATCAGAGCCTTCTGTAAAATGTGGATCATCAATGTTGTTGTCAGGATCAGGTATGATACCACGTGTGCGAAGATTCTATTTAGAAAAGCCTTATCTTATGACTAAATAGGTTAGACATTTTGCACACCTATGTGTTACTAATTTTTCTAATATTTGTAACTATTGAGATTAATAAAATATATTTTTATTTTACAGAATTGCCTCATTTATTGTATCTTTTCATAGTAGTTGCTATTCACGTCCTCAAATAATGGCTAAAAAGTATATGTACTACTATTTTGGGGGAGAGGGCCTTTTGGATTTTTTTGATGGTAAAAAGGGTGCCCCATACTCTCAAATGTTGAGAAACACTGATGATACAGTGGGAGGTGTTATTTTTAAAAGGCCGTCTCTGTTTTCTGCTCTGTGTGGTACATGAGCCTATAAACAACATGGAAAGTCCCTTCAACTTGGAAAATGACCAAGAAATGTCTCCTCAGCAATAGCAATCCACATTGTGCTTTGGAATCCTGCTGCTCTAACTGGAAGAAGCTAAGGGAAATTGGCTTTTCTCAGGTCCCATCTGTCAGTTTTGCCTGTGTGATGTCATGGGGAAGGCTGATAGGCAGGATGGCTCTCAAAAGCAGCCTGAGGTGAGAAAGACCCTGGCCAGCAGACCTAGTGAGGAGCACACCTATAGCTAGTCCCGTTTTCCTATTTTTCTGTTTCCTATTTCTTATTTGTAGACTGTCATTAAGGACTAGGATTTTTGAAACATTCCTTTCCTGATTCTTGGTGAGTCCTCACAATCTCCGAATACCTGTGCTGACTATCTCCTCCCAGGGTGACAGACTGGGCCTTCTGCTTGCTTGTTGATTTCTGGCACTGAACTGAATATTTCTGGTTTTCGGGTCTGCCCAGCCCAAACCACATGAGGTCCAGCATCAACCATCCCTGTCTGGAATCTTAAACAATTCATCCACTGGCAGGGATGGAGCTGTTGTGCGTTAGACCATGATATTCATCTCTCAAGACATAAATTCTATCTGTTCTGTGTTATCTTGTTTAGCAACCTAAGGCATGTTCTTTAGCCTCTCTGGATCTGAGTATCCTAATCTGTAGAATGATACTGTATCAGTTCAAGTCCTCTGGGAAGCAGATGCCAAGATGCAGTTAGAAGTGCAAGAGCTTTACTTGTGAAAGAAAAATAGGAGAAGGAGCCGGTAAAGCCTCCAGACCATTATGGTGTGGGCTGTTAAGGAAAAAATTATTCAATGACAGTTGTTAAAGCACAATAAGGAAGACTTTATTCAGAACCAGCATGATAGGTATAGGGATCACTGCAATGGGATCTTGCACTGGGGAAGAGGGATTAGGCTCAACTCCAAATACAGAATGGGCAGGTGGGAATTGATAGCCAAGGAGCAGTGTGGGGTCAGTGGATGGAAAATTACCAAGAGGAAACATCAGGGGTAAGGGGGATTCTGGCTAAACTGACCTACCAGGATTCTTGCTAAAGACATGCCAAGGTGACCCGACAGTAGAGCATGAAGAACCTGGTCAGATATCAAGCATGATCAGGTATCAAGGCTGAGGGGTTCTTGCTAAATGGACTTAGCAGGATGCTTGCTAAAAGTGGATTTTACAAGGAAGTGCACAGATGGGTTTAGCAGGAGATTCAGAAGCCTGACTAAAGTTTGGCCAAGCAGAGAATCTTTTTCAGGGCAGGGAATGCCTTCAGACCATTACGCAGGCCTGACACCTGTGAAAGGAGAAGGGGAAGGAAGGGAGATGTGGTGGCAAGAAGCTGAGACAATGATGCTACTGTGGGAAAGTCTGAGCCAGCTGAATGGGGAGCTGTAGTGCAGAGACAGTCCATAGAGAAGTCCCAAGTTGGGCAGAACTGGCCAGGCCCTGGTGCCCTGTCCAAGCTCAGTCACTGACTGGGGACCGTCTGAGAAGACTGTGGCCTTAGCTCAAACGTCGCAGCAGGAGGCTGACATCCAACCGCACTCCTTTCAGCTGAATTGCACATTCTTGGAAGGAGAGCTGAGTGCCATATCTTTGTGACTGCTTTTTATTTTTTTAAATGAAGGGCCAGGGTAAAACTATCTTTAATGTTTTAATTCAAGCAACATGTATCTCTCTATAAGCCTCTTAATTGTGTGAACATTCAAGCATGAGCACAGGAGAACTTGCCATGTTTCTGAATGTGTGTCACCAGGGCTGATGTCCTGGGCC
Organism: Daubentonia madagascariensis; assembly: GCA_023783475.1. Classification (NCBI taxonomy): domain Eukaryota; kingdom Metazoa; phylum Chordata; class Mammalia; order Primates; family Daubentoniidae; genus Daubentonia; species Daubentonia madagascariensis. Next base: position 12,690,328 of record JAKFHU010002004.1, read on the forward strand.
TACACGCCACTGTGAGTTGGCAAAGTCAGAGTCCCAGTGATGAGACCTGGGAGAGCTCTGGACACCACAGATGGGGAGCGAGTTCCGGAGCTGCCTGCCGCCCGAGGAGAAGCCGGAGCTCCAGGGAGAAGCTGGCGCGTGGGCTGCCTCTCGCTCCCCAGGAAGGGCCTCGCACCAGCCTCGTCAGCTCTCTCCGGGCTGCCTTCCAGGTCCAACAGTCAATGACGCCTGAAGAGCTTCACTGATTCCTGACTTGCCACTTAGGTTTTAGGAAATTAGATTTTAGAAAACACATCTTGCTTTCACTTTTTTGTTTTTTTTTTTTTGGCTGGTGCCTTTGAAGATGAGGTTTAGAAAGAAGCTGCATGGGCCCCAGGCCAAAAGGCACTACTCCTGAGCAGAAATCAGTCAGCTCATCCGTCTTCGATGGCCCTGCGATTCCCACAGTGGCCATCTCTCCCACTGCCCTGAGGTCGACCTGTGAATGTTCTGCTCCATCAGTCCTGTTCCTCCCCTTCCGGCTGTTGGCATCATGCACTGATCTGCCATCTTTGGGCCCCGTCTGCTTCTCCCCCTGTTGCCATCTCGTGGATCACGCCTGCTCTTGCTTCTCTGGTCTGATCTCTGTGTTTTCCTGCTTTCCACTGTCCCATGCTCTGGTATCCTGCATCCTGAGACCCTTTACTTCTTTAGCATCTAATCTGCTGTCTGCTAACCTCACAAGGGGAAAGTGGAATTGCCTTCTTTGGCTTGATATAAAGCATTCCGTTAAAAGGGAGATAAGACTGTCTCAAAGCCATAGATTAGGGGCTTTGGGGAAGGGGAAGGGACAGGAAAGGAAGAATGGTGAACAGCTATTTTGGACGTGAAGGTGATGGAGCTGGAGCATGTGTCATTCACCTCCATGCAGTACTAGGTAGACTTGGTTGAGTCGGGTGTATGGGTGAAGTATTGTCTGCCTCTGTGATGGACACTGGGATGTGCCAATCAGGTCCCCTCTTGAGAAATAAAGGATTTATTCCTCTGCTGTTAGAAGTACTGCCAGAAGATAGCCCTTAACTTTCAGCTGTCTTTAGAAAGTACTCAAGGTCATATGCCCTTTCTGGGGTAACCTGAATCCAGTGACTGATCAATGCAAGGGTATAAAGGCCCAACCACTTTTACCCAACTCTGGATGGCTCTGAGGTGCCAACCCAGCTTTGGAACTTCCCAAGAGGTATGCTGAGACCTTCCTTGAGGCTGCACTGAGGTTCCACTTCTCCATCTGCCCGTCTTGCTTCCTTCCCATCCCTCTCACAGGTATCGATCCCAAGAGCACTTCCTAATGACCTTATTCTCCATTTCAGAAGCTGCTTTCCGGGGATCCCAGCCTGCAACACCTTCCTTCACAGTTCCACCATATTTTAGACAAGGGATTTTTGGATGGTGATAACCTCCAGCTCATAGTCACAGTTCATCACTGTGAATTAAAACTGTTAATGTTTCAAATCAAATATTCATTGAAAACCTGTTCTATGTGAAGCATCAAGCTGAGCAATGTCACTAATCATTAGCAAATAGCCTCAGTGTGTCCTGTGAAGAGAGAGGTCATATCCTTAAAATGAAATATTTTGAGGCAGGAGGCAAGGGAAGATGCCAGGAACAGGTGAGTCCAAGGTTAGGTGCACTGATCCAGATGCAGACCTTGCCCTGAAGAATATAAGCGGGAGTTTAGATTTTGGTATTCAAAGGCCAGTGGAGAATTGGAATTGATTTGGGTCACCACTGAGTCCAAGGCAGAAAGACCTAAGTAATTCAAGGCAGGGAACCTCACAGGGCCTGTAGTTCAATGGGAGTGGGAACCAGGAAATAGTGGGGAGGTCTATAGCCCTCTATGAAAGAGGTAAACAAAAGCTAGGCAGGGTGTCAAGGGCCCATTTGGCTGGGGGTTCTGACAGGCTCCTAGGCAGGAATAGAAGGGCACATATCATATAGACTGAACTAATACATCTGACCTTAGAGTAAACCTACAGTAGTAGTAGGTCAAGATGCTAGCTTCCACCTGCTGGGGTCATGGACACATAGTTTACTTTTAAGGCCCTTGAAACTGGGTGATTTGGTAGATTCAATCAAATAATTCATGAAAATATCCAATGATATTTTGACGTTATATTGTGCCTCTGCTCTTCCTGTTGCGATGGGATCGTACCTGTTTGTTCAGGCAGTATGTAATGACTGTAGTTCAGGCTTTGGCATCTGAAAGCCCTGGATAAATGACTTCATCTTTCCTATGCTCAGCTGTCACATCTGCAAACTGAGGATAATGATAACCGCATCTGCCTTTCTACGGTTGTTGCGAAGTTCAAACGAGTAACGTTCTGGGCACAGCACTCAGCTTGCAGTAAACCTCCAAAGATGTTAGCCACATGAGTTTTACTACATGTCCCTTTGCATCAGAATGTTCTGGCCTCTCCATACCCTTCCAGCTCATCGGGGCGTCTGCGTTTGGAGGGGCCGTTTCAATGCTTAGGTTCACGGTGCGTCTCTGCCCAGAAGTGCACACCATTCCTCCGCCAGCTTTCCCTCGGGTCCCCTCCCACCCTCTTCTCCCCTGGACCCTTCCAGGGTGTCTAGAACAATGGAGGAAAACTGTTTGATTATAGTCAAAAGTCTCTCCGGGAGGCTGCAACCCTTTCAGGGTAATTTGGCATGATTTTATGGAAGTGAGCCTTGGGGGAAATTCAAATGTCAAGCATAATTTGGTACTTGAAACATGAAAGAAAAAGCCTTCTGATTTCTTTTCATCTACACTCCCCCCCTACACTCTGTCCAGCCTTCCCTCTTCTCTCTCAGGGGTCATTACCCCACAGCGGGGGAAGAGGTGAAGCAACAGTAGCAGGTGGAGATCTGTTAACCCTTGCTCGCTCCGTCAGCATGGGGCACTCAGCCGCACTCGCTTACCTGGGCACCTCTGCTGAACCCCCATGTTGTTGATTGTTGGCAAGGCAGCAATTCTTTACACACGGTAGATGATGATTGAAGTTCTCTTAAATGTTATCTGTTTGTCTAGTTTATTTAAAAGAACACAGAACGGAGGGAAACTTTTGTCTTTTCAGGTTAAAGTTGGTGTATTTTCAGAAGGCTCCATTTCCCATCCTTGCCCTGATTTGAGGTCAACTAGCCTATTAATCAGACCCTGAAGGTTGGGGCTTGAGCTCCACCATTTACTAGCCATGTGACTGGCAGGTTGTGTCACCATGCCATCCAGGTGCGCCGAGACGAGTGACAGCCCACCTGAGCAGACACCGTGCCTGTCCCTTGTAACGTGTCTTCTGGGTCCATGCTAACCCAGAACTATGCAGGGAAGGGGATTCTGGGAAACATAATTCCATCGTCCCTAAATTGACACAGAGCAAATCTACAGCAAGGGCTACGGGAAGCATGTAAGTCATGTGCTTGGCCCTTAAGGACGCTCAGGAACCATGAGTTGCTACGTTTCTTCCTCTTTCGTCAGGCCCTGCTCACAGTGGCCCTTGGGCAGTAGTGGGGGGGGCGGGTGGAGATCCACAGCGGGGACACGGGTCCTGCGTGTGTGTGTGCAGGTGTGCGCTGGTGGACAGAGAGCGGGTGCATGCCGTTCTGAGAGCAAAGAATAGAGATTCAGAAGAGCCTGTTTCAGACATTCTGGGCTGCTTTTCTTTCTTTTTTCAGTGTGACAGATAGAGAGTTTTTTCTACTTTACTGCTCAGGTCTAAGTGTCGGCCCCAGTCTGGAAAAAGCTGGCCTCTGAGACAGCTGACCCAGCCACCCCCTATTCCTCTTGTCCTCTGTTTTCATGGGGTTTATGGACAGAACCATGATCTGCCTCAGCCAGCCGTGTTTTCTGTTTTTTGTTAAGCAACTGGTTTTTACTGAGGATAGTTTTTTCATCCATACCATGATGGACAACCTGCCTTAAACACTGGAAAGCTAAGTCATAGGGAATTTAATTCCCGTAGGAAGCCTCGGAGACCATCTCATTACCTTAACCAGTTGGGAATTCCTGGGGCCCAGCCATAGACACATGGAATTTGCTTTCCAATAAGTCCCTCTCAGGCTGGGATGTGTGGGTGGATTCCACGCTGCAAGCAGTGAGACAGAAACCAAGTATCATGACCGTGGTATGATGTGGTATCTGCAGTGAAGGCAGGGTTTCTCTTTTCTGACTGCCCTGGGTATTCTTGGGTGCTCCTCTTCTGCATCCATGTGGCTATTGTGGGTCCAAATCTGTCTTTTTGTCTATTTCCAGATAAAGGGAAGTTATACTTCTGTTGATTGCAGGACATACAACCAATTCATGTAACTTGACTAGCCCTCCAAAGACTTTTCAAGATTTGCTTTTATAGTTTCTGAAAAATAGGGATTTTTCCATTGGCATATTTCAAGATCACACCTTCTTGTCCACAAGTTGGTTTGGTCAGTTACTGTGGTTATCCCTAGCCCATAAGGGCACTTTCATGGAGAAAGACCTCATTGGTTGGGCTTGTACCATTTGATGGCATCACAAGTGGACAAAAATAGTAGTAATGGACAGAGCTCTCATTATGGCACAAAAAGGGAGGGGTCAGAGTCCTGCACCGATATGAGCTTTCTTATTTCTGGAGTAGTAGTTCTCAATGTGTCATCTCTGCACCAACAGCATCAGCATCATCCAAGAACTTGTTAGAGAGGCAAATTCTTGGGTCCCACCTTGAACCTACCACAGCATAATCTCTGGGGATGCGGCCCAGCAAACTGTGTTTTAACAAGCGCTGCCGGTGATTGTGCAGGTGGCTAATGTCTGAAAAACACTGCTGCAGAGCTGGGAACAGACTGATACCCTTGACAGCCGCAACAGCTGCACATTTGCTCAGACAGTTCACACGAGAGGCACATATGCGATGTTGGAATGAACTGGAACATTCAGGCAAGAGAGGCAAGCTTTTCTTACCAATACATTTGTCTAAATCCTTAACTTTTGTGGGTAAAAACTGTGAGCCCAAGAGAAAGGAGGGGGAGCTGCCTAAGGTCACACAGTTGATTGCAGAAATCAGAATGGATTTTAGTCTCTGGATTTTCAGTTCACTGTTTTCTTTTATTTTCATTCATTCTAGGTTCTCAAGAAGAATTTGGGAGGGTGGATGGCTTGTGGGCAGTAGATGGTGTATTGCGTTGGGATAGGCATTTTATCCAAATTCTGCCATTTTCTAGGTATGGCCAAGGGAGAAGCATTATACTCCCCCTCCCAGGTCTCAATTTTCTCATCTGAAAAATGGGAACAACAATCCATGTTCTGCCTACCTCAAATGAGGTGCAAAAAGATCTGCAAATTGTAACATGAAATCTGTCCAGAAAGCAACAGTAGCAGCAGCAGCCTCCCTTGCTGCCTTTTCTACCAGCATCCAGCCATGCAGCCTGCCTTGCTCTGGGAGGCAGGAGGGAGACAGCAGTATCTCCCTGTTGTCAAGGAGGCCACAGAGCTCTCACCACGCAGAGAAACTATCCTTTCCTTTCATTGACTAATTCAGATGACAGCCTTTCCCATTCTGGTTCCAGCCCTATTAAAACCAGCAAAACAACCACTTATGTGATAATCATTTTATCACACAGCTGCTATTGTAAATAAGGGATGGAGGCCCCTGTGCTGGGCCATCTTTACAACAGCTCCATCTAAATGCAAATGCAGATCTCCTGCCAAACCGGGGAGGTGAAAGCTTTCCCATTAGCAGGCAGGAGATAGGAGAGTTAATTTAATGCTAAAACATTCCCATGCAAGGAGAGAGCAATTTCCCCTGTTGAGCAGTGGCCTCATTTTCTCTCTATGACCACCATGCCCATAATATGATAATTTTTACCTTTTTAAACTTTGCTGAAGGAAAAAGGACAGTCATCTATCTTTGGAAATGGCTCCTTCTGCATTCATTTTATCTACAAAAATGCAGATATTTGTCTATTTGGTGAATGAATAGCCTGGAAAAAGCTGAAAGATGAAGATGACTCCGGCACTGTGACATGTTGGGATTCAACGCCTGTACTTGACTTCATGAACTCGCCACAGGCAGGCTGGCTGTGTGATGCTATTTGCCTGGTCTAGACTAATCGTCTCCTTTTCTTCCTTGGGGTAGCCAATCTCCCTGGGCTGAGGGAAGGAGGATTGAGAAGGAAGAAGAAAGAAAAAGAATATGGACAACCAAGTTCATGTGTATAGCAGTTATTTTAGCAGTGGGTTGGGAAAATTTCAAATGGGTTCTTCTTTCTAAATGTTTCAGATCAGATGCTTTTAAGCTATGTGGCTTTGAGCACTCAGCCTTGCAGGGGTTCCTTAATTGTTGTAGGGATTGGAGATAATTAATGCTTGTGCCGAGGGAGAGGGCCGGGGAGAGGGAGGGGGAGGGGGAGGGGGAGGGAATGAATGGTTCCTGAGCCCATTTCACAAAGCTGCCACTGCCCTGGTTTCCTGCATCATCCCCATCCCAGAAACCCCGACAGCATGCCGGTATTAGCCCCATTTTATAGACGAGGAGATGGACTTGGGAGTTTGTCTCACCCAAGGCTACACAGCTAGTGAAAAACTAGAGTCAATGCTCCTTATTCATGAATTCTATATTTGTGAATTTCCTTATGTCCTCAACTTTATTTGCAATCCACAAATCAATACTTGCAGCTCTTCCGTGGTCATTTATGGACAGGCACAGAACTGCGAAAAATTTGAGTTGCCCAACGCACATGTTCTCAGCTGAGGTCAAACAAGGGGACGCTACCTCCTTATTTCAGCTCATGCTGTAAAGGATCATCCTTCTTATGGTCTGTTTAGTGCCATGCCTTCCCATTTTTGTGCTTTTGTTGGTGATTTTGCTGTTTAAAACGGCCCCTGAATGTTTGTGCTACTGTCCCTAAGCATGAACAGGCTGTGATGTGCCTTCTGGAGAAAATATGTGCATTAGATCAGCTTCACATGGGCGTGAGACATGGTGCTGTTGGCTGAGAGTTCAATGTTAATGAGTCAACAATAGATGTTAAATAAGGTATCGTTCAAGAGAAACCCACATAAACAAGGTTACGTATTGATCTGTTGATGAAAATATTGTGATCAGGGGCTGGCAGGAACCTAACCCTGCATTTCCACTAGGTGCAATGATTCAGGACTCACTAATTTAGTGCTGGCAGTGACTTTATAGAACATACCAGCCGTGTGTAATACAAAACTGACTGTACTTGGAGTCAGGTATGTGTGCCTCTTCCATCGTCCTTAAGAAGGAAGGGAAAATACCACCAGTGGTGTCTGGCCTCTACCCCGTAGCATCTTTTCCTAGCCAGAGTACCATTCTTCTCTACTGGGATCAGAGGATTTGCTGCTTCAAGAGGCCAGTGAGCTGTTTCCTTACCAGCTGGGTGATCCTGGGCAAGTTATGAGCTTTCTTCCTGTATAAGGTGAGGTTCTTAATATTATTTGGCAGGGTTGTTTGGGAGAATTAGGTGAGATCCATGTATATAAGGTGCTTAGCATAGTGCCTAGATCATCTTTAAAAATAGCAATTGTTGATATAATTATTAGGATCTTGGTTTGGGGTTATTTTGTGATGCTGGTGTTCCAAGTCCTTCCCTGGCTGGTTATTCTGACTCTTGGCTTGCCTGGGCCTTGCTTTTACTCTCTACCTGTCTTTTCTGCTGCTGGCACCTTTCTGAAGGTCTCTCCTGGCTTCTCTAGTTCTTGACCTTACCTGCCCAGGCCCCATTTGTTCTTCCTGGTGCCCAAGCCCTATTGGCTTTCTGTAGGTTGAAGGCTGAAGGAACTGCCATTACTAAGAAGAGAGCACTGAAACCCACATCAGGGAGTGTGCAGAGGTCAGAGGATGCCAGTATGTATCAGGGAGGTATTACCCCACTGCAAGAAATGCCACACTTTTTAGATTAAAAATCTAAACAAACCTCTGTGGCCCCAGTTAGCCAAGGGCATTAAGAAGTCTGATATTTGGGATTTCTCTCCCATTGGACTGTACAAGAACACAAGAGTTTACATAGTCTCACAAAAATCAGGATGGGATGCTCTGCCCCTGGGGGCAGCAATGGCACCTTTTGGAGTGCTGTCCAGCACTGCCCAGTGATGTCCCTTAATCTTCTTTGCTGATGGCAGGCTTGGCAGCAGAGATGTTGCTGATGGTCCCATGGCTGTGGCCCTAAGCCTCCATGGGTCTCCTTGCAGCCATGCACTACCCAGGTCCTGACCTCCCCAGGTACTTCCCCTAGTAGAAACCAAAACCCTGCTTCTATTCCCAGCCCTGAGGGAGGGGGAGGGCAAGACTCCTGTTAATTTTTCACTCTGTTATACTAAGGAAGTATTTGAATAATTCCCAGAACAGAAGCAAAGCACGAGAGTGGCTATTCTGAGATATCAAGGAAGAAGCCAAGAAGATCACCCATGGAGGCTAGACTGGAGGGAGGTTGGGATTGGTCCATCATGGAGCACACCTCATTGCTAAGGGACCTCTTTGAAAACTATGGACAACTGCCTTTGGAATTTCTGTTAGATTTAAAAGGACAATTTGTTATCCAACAAGTTCAGGTTGAAAAACACAGTCTTCCTGCTGTCATTTGATGGTGTTTTTACCTTCCCTTCTAGATGTGGGTGAAAATTTGCCTGGTAGTGCTTGGGAAATGGTGGATTCCTGTATTCTGCTGGTGCTGTGCTCACATTTCATGCTTGCAAAAACCTGGGAGTTACATACTAGCGCTATCTTTATTTCACAGATGAGTAAACAGTACTTGAGAGTTAAGAGAAGTGCCCAAAGTAAGATGACAAATAAGAGGAGTGACAATTCAAACTGAGGTGGGCTGAGTCCAAAACCAGTGCTCTTGACCACTGAGCACTTGTGGGCAGTATCGGAAAGATGAATCAGGTATAGATGCTGCCCTTAACAGGCTTCCAATCTTCTGGGAGTTTACATTCCATTTTGATTGATTTCTTGGTTTTTTTTGGACCATGGTATATGCCAGCGGGGTTGCCTCAGATGGCTGGTTTGGGAATTGGCCACCACACCCTCAGGGGTGGACCTCCAGAACACCCATGACACTTCCATTGGAGGGAGGACACTTTTCTCCAGGCCATGGTACATTGGCCAGGGTGAGAAGTGACTTTAGATGGGTCAATTAGAATGTCTCTCTCTCTTTCTCTCTCTCTCGGATGTCAGGAAGAGAGTCAAGAAAAATCAAGGTTCTAAAACAAAGATCTATTAACTCTTCTTGAAGAAAACCCAAGAGCATCCCTGGATTCCTATCTCTCTATTGGTTTGCTTGTTTAGCTTGTCCTTGTATTCTCCAAAATGCCTCTGTGTTATCATCACCATCATCATCATTTCCTTAAGCTCACTTGAGTTGTTTTCTGTTATTGCAATCAGAGTAAGCTTGAGGAAAATACAAACCCACTTTCTAACCCATTTTACCAGTAGATGTGGGGGCCTTGGCTCTGCTGAGTGCCAAGCAGACTAAGAAAAAAGACTCTGGAATCCTTACCAATCAAAGCACCGAGCGCCCAGATCTCAGGCTTTCCTGGGTCAGCTCTTTGGCTGTTTCTAAGTTTAGAGTCTGTCAAAATAATCAGAGACGCTGACTATTTGAATCTAAGTCATCTTTTACTGACAGCTATTATTCTGTAGAGACTACCATGCAGACGTATCCAGAACTGGTGAGAAGCAAAAGGGCGTGCCTAACTCAAAAGTTATAAAATGACAGGAGTTGAGAAAAACAGAAACAAAAATTGTGTATGTCAGTTACACTGAACATGGCTTTACCCTAAAAGGGCAAAGCCCTCGTTATTAAATAAAGTGGGTTGATTAACAATCTATAAAATCTTTGTGTGACTGAAATTCTGGAGCTACAGATCTTCATACATATCTTTTGTTTACCTGATTAAATCAAGAAAGATTAAATGTGTCCCCTCTCTTCACTGTAGCCGATTTCTCTTGTTTATGAAGTTGAGAAGGCAGCATTAGGATTCAAACCCTGTTCTTTTTGACTCCAAAGCCCCCGGATTCATTTAATACGCCAGTGGTCTTCAAACTTTCGCATGCACAAGAACCTCCCAAGGAGCTTCAAACATTTCCATTTTACGGTCCTGTCTGTCAGAGATTTGAAGCCAGTAGATCTGGGAGTGGCACCCAGGAATATGCATTTTTAACAAACTCTTGAGCCAATTGATACAAGGACTTCAATTTGAGAAATATTTTAGTTCCCTAGATTGCCCTCAGAAAGGTGGCATTTATGAAAAAAAAAAAAAAAACAGAATTATACACTAGGCGAATGCACTTAGAAACCTTTTACCAATCGGGAGAGGAAATTATACCAAGACCAATTTTTCTATAATAGGAGTTGATTTTGCTTTTTGTTCCCTTTCTAAAGATTGAAGATCCCCTTTCCCATGCATTTTCAATGGGATTGTGACATTTTTTTTTCACCAAAGATTACTACTTCAAATATAAAATAAGTATTTCCAGTGTCACTATAAAAATGTATGAGTGGGACGAAGGTGGTTCCGGAGGCCTGGCCACTAAGGAACAACGGGATCTGATGAGTACATTTTGCTTTCATTTATCAGAAGGGCTGCCAGCCATTCCAACTTATTTTAAAGCATTTCGCACTATCTGTACAGAAAAAGTATATTATTTCCTGTAAGAATTGGGTGCTTGGGATGCAGGTCACATGTAAGCTTCCTCTAGAGATACTTGCAGTGAGTTTTTCCTGTCGCCTTGAGCCTCCCTGCTCTGTTCTCCATCCCACGTTCCTTAAAAGGGATCAACCACTGATCCAGGCGGGAAATAGGATTTGAAGTGCCATTGATTCACTTGGCCTAGCTCTTTTTTTAATTTTTTCCCTTCTCTGTGCCCAGCGGGGGCGGCGGGTGGGAAACAAAATCCCCCAAAAAACCAAAACACCAGGGAGTCAGGAATTGGATAGTTTATCTGAAAGAAATGTGTGGAGGGTGAGGCAATGCAGCAAATTAAAGAGATAAAAGACAGAGTTCAACAATATAGATGACTTATAGTAGTTGTTTCCGTCTGGTTGTCTTTGCTCCAATTAATATGTTCTATAGCCTTAAGGTAAGATTATGAAGGAGGTAATAAGATCCTTTAAATCCTACTGTTTTGAAAGAATTCTTATTGTCTGATTCCCTTGGCTTTTCTGTAATGCTTTCAAGAGGTTTCAAAGCCAAAGTTCCAGAAATACAGGGCTCCCTCCCCTTCAGCCTGGGGGATAAGTAAAAATGATTGATTCTTCAGGGTCCTTAATTTGTCAGGATTGCAAACTGAATCCTCAAAAGATTGGGGTCTGTTTGTTACATAAATGTTTCTAAGATGAAAAAAGCTGAAGGCAGAGGAAGATTGGAGTCAGGTGGCAAAAAGAGTTTTAGGATTATCTCTGTGTCTCTATCCTCAAAATTTTAAACAGTCCTTGTGAATGTTAATAAAATTATTTTAAAAAGTTCCCAGCACTGCCACTCTGAGACCCTGGGCAGGCCATTTAATACTCTGGCTTTCTTTTCTTCATTTGGGTTGGATCCAACCTACAACTTGGAGCCAGAAACTGTGAAGTTAAGTCCTGGCTCTGCTCCTTTGCATGTGATGATGGAGAAGATTCTTTCACTCTTTCTGGAGGGGGTCTGTCCTAGTGTAGAATGGGAGTAAGAATGCTCACATTGGAGGGTTGTTGTTCACCTATGCTGTCGGCCATGCACTCATTCATGTATTCATTCATTCCTTTACTCATTTTTAAGCCCCAAGCATGCACTAGGTTCTAGGATATCATGGTGAATAAGCAATCATGTCTGGCTTTAAGAAGCTCAAAGATTATGGGGTTGATATACAGGCAAACAGTCAATTACAATATAGAAGTTTCAGATTTCCAATAGAGGAAATACCAGGGAGCAGTGGCCGCATGTGGTCAGCTAAAGCCACACAGGTGGGGGTGCGGAAAAGTGTCAGTTGCCAGCCCCAACCCATCTTCTTTTCTAGTGGACTTGATTCTGTCCCTGTAATCTGTGCTTTGCTAATCCTATCACGGTAATTCCCCTCTCGCTAGTGATTGATGTAGGCGTGGGTTTGTTCCACAGTGTTGGTTACTGAAAGGAAGTCTGATGGAGGATTCTGAGAAATGTTTCCTCGCTCTTAAAGAGAGGCACACGGGGGAGGGAGAGCCTTTTCTTCCTCTGGATGCTGCTGTGACCACACGTTTTGCCTAGACCTGTAGCAGCCATCTGTGACCATGAAGGAGCTGAGGAGACAGGAAAGGATGGCAGAGTAGAAAGATGGATACCATCTTTAATGACATGTTTAAGCAGCTGAACTCACCAACTGAAGAACCCTCTTATCTTGAGACTTCGTGTTTTGTGAGAGAATACGTCTTTGTTGTTCTTTAAGCCAGTTGAGTCAGGCTTTTGTGACTTTGGCCAAAAGGACCCTAGGTATTGACATGATCGTTGATTCCTGAAGGGGAAGTAGGAGTCACTTGGGGGATGAGAGAGGAGAAGGGCATTCTAGGCTGAGGACAGTGCATAGGCAAAGACTCTGTGGCTTTTGAAAAGAGCATGGTCCACTGAGGAAATTGCAAGAAAGCTAAATATAAGCAAGGGATTACAAAAGATGAACCTGGGGAGATAAACAGGTTTATAAACGCAATCAGAAAAGTGATTGCGTATCTTTGTAACAATGAGGTGAATCCCTTCTGAGAAAGCGTAAAGGACTACGTACACGTAAGTTAGGTGACCACCAAGTCTTTTAAGGCACTGATGTTTATCTCCAAGTGGGGGCTGCTGGTTTGCAGGACTGCAAGAGGAACCAGTCACACTCTGTTCCATGTGAGTGCCACTCCCACAAGCACAAAACATCCTTTTTGGCAGGTGAGCGTGTGAACGGTGCCTCCAGCATTCTGTGCACAGTGGCCTTGACCCACATTGGAGTTTCTAAGTGTTGGGGGTTCCTGATGTGGCGGTGGTGGCTGGAAGGGACCTCATGGGCTGCCACACCAGCCCCAGTGGCCACTCCTTGTTGGTCTTGTCCTTCACACCAGCCAGTCCCCGGCCAACTCCAGAGAGGTAATTGAGGCTGGATTACCATGTAGCATCCTTTTATTAAAAATAACTGCCAAGGTCTCAAGTCTTATAATCCCAATGACGAATATGCACACATCATTCCATTAAAATCCAGAAAAAGGTAAATCCTGCTTGCTTTTATAATGAAGCAACCACACTTCCTTGCAGGAGACTATTCATAGATACAAATGAAACAGGTCCACTGTTTTTACAGGAAAAATCTCATCTTCCAGTCAAATTGTTTGAATTTGGGGGAAACAAAATAAAAATGCTTTTCATGTTCACGTCTTTCTGTTTCTGCCTGTTTTCAGGAATGTGACATCTACATTTTGGTCTTTAACGGATGAGACTGTACTGGTAATGGTCGCGTTTGTATTTTGGAGATGTGTGTGAACGGGAGGCAGGAAGTGTGGGTGCTGACGCCACACAGATGGGCTGGTTTTCATGAGGTACTTTGGTCCATCGAGGGACAAAAGTTGGTGTTACTGAGAGCACACATAATCCTCTTAATTCTGAGAGGGCCACTTTCTCATGATGGCTGGACACAGTGCCAGGAAGTGGAAAGATCTGCCACGAAGGGTCCCTGAGACAAATCGCTTCACATTTCTGAGTCCGTTTCCTCATCTGGGCCCACCAGGAAGGTTTCCCTGTCTACGTTAGGTGTATCCCTTGCCCCCACTTTCTGCCTGCAGAGTTCTGCAGTGAGAGGACCGAGGCAGTGGCGATGGCCGGTCCTAAGTTCACCCAGAGGGGCCCAGTTGTGACGAGCCCTTCTGGTTTTCACGCTGTCTGGTTTGTCTGAAACCAGACAGTGAAGCCATTGAACTCCTGTGGCTTGGGCCACCACGCCGGCTGCCTGCCTAGCTTGTGACCAGAGGGATTGATGGCGGCCCACAAGAGTGCACACTCCACTGTGCCCTGCTCTGGAAAGGGAGTTTGTGGACTCAGAAGTATAGTTTTTGGGCTGATCTTTACCAGGCTAGTTTGCCCATTACTCCTCCCCTCTCTTCACAGGTACAGTTGATCCCTATTCCTCGTGGACTCTGGACTTGTGAATTCATCTGTTTGCTGAAATTAGTTTGTAACCCTCAGATCAACACTCATGGTGCTTTTGTGGTTATTCACGGACATGGGTAGAGAGGAGAAAAGTTTGAGTCACCTAATGTGCACGATCCCAACGAAGGTCTTCACAAGGCCATGTTCTGCCTTCCTGTTTCAGCTCTTGTACTATAAACAAGAGTCCTTTTAGGGGTCTATTTCATGACATACTTTTTGCATTTTTGTGCTTTTTATTGGTGATTCCCCTGTTTAAAATGACCCCTAAGCATAGTGCTAAAGTGCTGTCTAGTGTCCCTAAGCACAAGCAGGCTGTGCTGTGCCTTTTGGAGAAAACATGTGTGTTAGAGGAACTTCATGCAGGCACGAGTTACAGTGCTGTCGGCCATGAGTTCAATGTTAATGAATCAACAACACACATTGAAATAAGGTGTCTTTAACAGAAACACATATAAAACAAAGTCATGTATTGATCATTTGACAAAATCGTTATGACCAGAGGTTTACAGGAACCTAACTCTGAATTTTCTCTAGAAGCAATGGTTCAGTATTTGCTAATTCAGTGTTTGCAGGGGCCTTATAGAATATAACTACTGTGAATAATGAAAATTGACTGTATCTTCTATTGGTTATTGGTTTTACCATAGATATGTAAATCACAGAATCTCAGAGTTTATAGGACAATCCCTTTGTGAAGAGCTAGGAGGGATTGTGACCCGGCTCCTGCTCAGATGATTCTGCTCAAGGAGTGCTTCCTACCATATAACATAGCCCATCTTAGCTCTGACGGCCAGAAAGCACTTTCTTATGCAGAGCTAAAAAATCTGCTCCTCGAACTGTTCTGCTACGTTCTAATTGTGTTCTCTGGGGCCTCATAGATCAAGTTTGCATCCTTTCCTAATTTATTATTTCCTTCCAATAGTCAAGATAATGATCTTACTCATCTCTCCTATGTCTCCTTCCTCTCCTAACTATCTTCTTCTTCCTCTTTCCCACCTTGCCCCTTTTTCCAACTCCTAAATACTGGCTTTTAATCACTGCTCCTTCCTCTGGGTCAATCACTTCTTTGTTCTTTTGACTGTTCCTTATATGACACGAATCTGTTCATTGTCCACTGTTGGAAGGTACAGAGCGAAATATTTTTTTTATCTTTGTTGGATTAAAATATACCTTACATTCTCAGTCAAGTCCCACTCCCTTCCATAGTCTTCTTTCCTACCTAAATGTGTCCCTGGATTTCATTTGCTAATTCATATAACATTGGTCCCACTTAAACCAAACCCTTTTGAATACACCTGTTTTAGAAGTGGGCCACCCAGACCCTCAGGGTGGAAGAACAGTTGTGATAGAAGCTGCAATTGTCTGTGCTCATGAGGGATCAGATACAGCCAGTTTTACACATTCTTCTCACATATATAACGTTATTGAGGCTGGGCCCCAATTAATGAGGTACTATTTATAATTTTCCTTGAAAGCAACTGTTCACTTTAAAAATAGCTTTTAAAAAAGGATTTTATTATGGAATGAAGTATGTTAAAGAAGACTGCCTTGTGTCGCAGAGGAAGTGAAGGGATTATTCAGAATGGGGGGTTTGTGTGCGCCACTGGAGAGATTACAGAGCCTCGGGGCAGGAGGGGAGGATTAGGAAAGTTTGACACAGGACAGTAGATTAAAAGAATACAAAATATGTATTACAGGCTCTCCCTTATTTCACACGATATTTCAATGCCATTTCCTCTGAATAATTCAGGGCTAGAAATCAACCAATAGCTTACCTAGGAAGGTTTGTGAATGGGATGGAATAGAATTAAAAGTCTTGATTCCACCAGGGACTGTGTATTCTCACTCATAACCATCAGGATTGTTCTTCCAGGTAAGGGCAAGACGGAGAAAGAGAAGGAAGACTAAGATGTAAAAAAAAAATCTACTTACTAAGCCTTTTAAAGAAACATAACAAATTATAAAATAATTAGATTGTGCCTCAAAACTATCACTTGATTAGATTTTGCCTTGTGCTTTTGTTTTTCCTTTCTCCTCTTTCTAGATACTAGGACTCAACATGTAAGGCAGTCTTCAAATACACAGTAGTGAGCATGTCCTATCCAAGGAACTCAGCGCTGCATTTAACACATAATTTCTGACTCCCTGGCTGCTTTGAGGGCTGCCTTGCCTTCACACTAAACGAGAAGAAGCCAACTTCTCAACACTACCAGCACAATGTGTTTACCCCACACTCCGTGGAATAGTATCCTATCAACATGAATGTGCACATTCTCCATCTGCAAGAGCAGAAATTAAATAAAACCAAAGAGCAACTGTTCTGGTGAATCAAAAAATAAAAAAGTTTTGAACCTACTGGTGAAAGCTGGAGTGAGTTAGTGTGCCCAATCCAAATTTCCTCACTTCTTTCCTACAGATTCCAAGCTTCTGCATTAATTAATTTCTTAATTTCTTATTGATGGATTAATTTGTCCTTTCAATTTTCAACACCATTTATTGGCATGACACCATTCCAAGTCCTTTTAAAAATTCTGTGTAGACTTAATTCTGTGGGTGGTTTCTGAGTTTGGGTGGGATCTTATGAGTGATTGAAAGAAGTGGGGACATTTACAGATTAGTTGTCACTCTGTAGGAGGACACAGTTAGGAATAATTCAACTAATGTAAGATTTGCTTAATGATTGATTCACTTGATAATTTAAGTGTTTTTGTTTTGTTTTGTTTCTTGGGGGTGAGGGTGGAGAGTAGTCAGTTTTCACAGAGGAAAACAGAAAAGCTTTTCTTTTTTAAATTATATCTGTTCAACGGTCATGAATCAGAGAAACATTTTTGTTGTTGTTCAAGGTAATCTGTTGTAAAACAGTCTCTATTGACTCATTTCAGATCAAAACACATGCTTACTCTGGGCCAAGAGCAGGAGATGACAATAACTTGGTTGTCTGGAACACTTGTCTATGATGAAAATTTATTAACAGTTATAAGATTTCATTGGTATTATATTCCAACTTTTTAATGTAATTCATGACCCATATTTCTCTATTATGTATACAACTGCTAATATTGATGAGGTTAAGCTAATGAGTAGGCGCCTAGTCCAAAGGGTCTGTACTCTTTTGAATGGCTCTATGCCTGGTTCGATTTGTTTCCTGGCCCCTCCCCACCACATTATTGTTGGCTTGGTGATAGCAACAGGCCCTTTATCTCATGTTCTTCTGGTGTTCTTTACAGAGCCTACCACAGGGCTCAGCAGTGCAAAGTCTACAAAGTTTCATGAGTAGATGTCAATGGACAGCTTGCTTATGCCAGTTCGGGTCTCTCTCCCCCCCTTCTCTCCCTCTCTCTCTCTTTTCCCCTCCCTCTCTCTCACATGCTTTCTCTTTGTCTAGCTCTCTCCCTTTCTCCACATATAATTGCTTGCTGTGGCATTACCCCTCATACATTGCCTTACTGCCTTTTAAGAATGAGCTTTGCTGCCCTTAGAAATGTACCAAAGGAAGCGTCTCGAATGCATTTCCCTTTGACACTTATGAGATTTGCCTGTACCAATTCCCCAATGAATAGATGAGTACAGAGCCTCCTATGAACTCTCTTCCTGGGGAAAACTGAGGAAAACTGAGGAGATCTCTGCAGACAACCCAGGTGCTGAATTCGTATAATGAGTTGCCTAAAAGCTCAGCAGATGTTAAGGTATCTTTTTTTCAGGCTTCTATTGATTCTGGGGAAAAATCAGACAATTGGCAATTGTGCAGGTGTGTGAGCGAGGCAAGCTTTAATGTCAGGGGTGACACATCAGGATGTAATTTTTCATGTCAATGGGAACATGAATGTGTGCATTTTAACTTTCAGATTTCAAAAGAACTGAACTGTGGGTTTTTCTAAAGACTGGAAGCATTCTAAAGTGAGACGTTGGCAAACTAATGTTTTGTGGAAATAGACAGGAAGAAAGAAAAATCAGGAAGGAAACCGTGGGGAATAGAAGAGACGTCGGCACTAAATGTACACCAGGTAAATCTAAGCCTTGAAAGACAATGCCACCCTAGGCCCATGGCACTGAGTGGCCAAATAACGGGGGTCTCTGGGTTAACATCAGGGTTGAGAGAGGACAAAAGCTCAAAGTTGCCCAAAGTCGGACCAAGCAGGCCTCTGGCAATTTGTTTGCATTCAGAAAAGAAAGCAAGAATTGGCAAAGCCAGCATGAATCACCCAAGACGACGTTTGGCGATGTTTCCTTACTAGTACAGCTACAGACCAGTGAGAGGAGACACAGAATGAGTGCACAAGTAGACATGGGTTACTCTGTCCCCATTCTTTCATTTTGTTCTTTTGTGATCTCAATTCTTTTAGATATTGGTTATTTTTCATAGCCTCATTTTGGGGATTGATGCTGGGTTCATGAGTTTTCACCGTATTTTTAAAAAAATAAATGATTTGATAATATAAATAAATATTAATGAAATAAATCAGAAGAGGACCAATCTGGACTCAATATTGACAGTGTGTTGTTAACCAGGGATTATGATTAATTCAATTTTGTGCCTGATGGCTCTAAAATAAGTTATTAAAAATTATATGTAGGTCCAGCAAATTAAATGTTCTAGGATGAAGGATTTTGGTGTCTTGAAAGCTTTTCACGTGAAAAATACTGGGGCATTTTTGTGGACCACAAGTTCATTCTGAACCCACAATGTCGTGAGGATCCAACTTTTTTCCTCTGAGTTAGAGTGTACTCAGTGGGGAAAACAACCACATGAATCACCCCAATATCCTTCTGGGTCCCAGTATTTAGCCCAAAGTTCAGGTTGACCTGGGCTGGAATGTTCCATTTGCTGGAAGCAGATATAATTGAAAGGAACAAGTGAGAATTTTGCCTTGGAAATGGAGCCACAGATCATACCAGAGGAGCTCAAGGGGAGACTGTGAGGTCAGGAGCAGAGGGGATCTGGAAAAATCTGGAAGCAGAGTGTAATATGCAAGGAGGGGAAAGGGTCAGGATGTGGGGTATAACAGAGCAAGAATGCCAGGAGCTGGTGCTCATGGGGTGCTGGCTGCGTGCTGAGAGCAGGTGAGTAGGATGGACGAAAGGCACAAAGCTGATAGAAGAGCCAGCAGATTCTCAGTGGCATAACAACATTGAGTATTAGGGGAGGGTGTTGATGGTCTTACTGTGTTTCACCCTTTTGAGGTACCATCTGGACTACAGTGTACAGCTTTGGGCACCAAGTTTAGACAAAGGTAAGATCAGAATTGGGGCTCCCAAGGAACACAGGGCTGATGACAACCATGTTCCAGTGACTAAGTTGTGTCTTGTGAACTGGCCAGTCCTTGGCGTAAGACAATCAGAGCCCAGAAAGATAAGCAACCAGTGTTGGAGAGTCACAGGCCGATGTCACAGATTCAGGATTTCCTGGCTGTGGTCATGTGCCGGGGCCCAAAGGCCTGGCAGTAGCTGGTCGATACAGAACGATGGGGCTCAGAGGTCAGGAGAAGGACCCTGGTCTCTAGAAGGGGGAACAAAACAGGGAGCTAAAGTCGCTGGAATTTTGACAGAAAACAAAGACAGGTACTGAGGATTCGAGGCAGGAAGTGAGATGAGACAGGGAATCAGACGTGGGTCACAACAACAAGGAGAACCCTGGGTCTTAGAATTGACCATGGGGTCACAGTGGGCCCACAACCTCTCTGAACCAGGCGTGCGGACCCTCTCTGGCTCCCTGCGCAGAGCTGAGTCTCCAAGTATAGCTGCACACGTTCGGAAATATCGACAATGGATGTGAGGTGAAACTGTTGATTTGATTCTTGCTGCAAAGGCTTAATTAGCCTTTGACCTCCTCAGTTTTCTCTCTAATGGTTACTCTTCCATATCTCTGTATTTCTGGACTCCCTGCATTTCTATTCATTCCTGCCTGCAAGCTGGCTACTTATTTTCTGAGCTACTCTCTTTGTTATATTACCTGGCCAAATGAAGCCAACAGCCACCAGCATACAAGTTTTGTCTTCCAACTTCTTTCTCTAGAGCTACAATGTATTACTCGAATTCTAGGGTATGGCAGGTAACAGTTTTACCACATATTTCAGCCCTCCACAACAGGGGTCGCCATTCTTGCAGCGTCCAGTAATGGTTTTCTCACCATATGTCCCCTGAATCCTAAACTAATACCACATACAGTTGACCCTTGAACAACGTGGGGGGTTAAGGGTGCCAACCCCCCATGCAGTTGAAAATCCATGTATAACTTTTGGCTCCCTCAAAACTTAACGGTTAATAGCTTGCTATTGGCCGGAAGCCTTAGTATATAACATAAACAGTTGATTAACATATATTTTGAATATTATTATATACTGTATTCTTACAATGAAGTAAGCTTGAGAAAAGAAAATGTTATTAAATATTATTAAGAAAATATTAAGGAGGAGAGAAAATATATTTACTACTCATTAAGTGGAGGTCTTCATCCTGATTGTCTTCACCCTGAGTAGGCTGAGGAGAAGGAGGAAGAGGAGGGGTTAGTCTTGTTGTCTCAGGGGTGGTAGAAGCAAAAGAAAATCCATGTGTAAGTGGACTCGTGCAGTTCCCACCTGCATTGTTCAAGGGTCAGTTGTATTTGAAGTTTTTGTTATGACAGCACGTTATTTTTAGGTACCAGTTTATCTTCAGCAGAATAAACTAGCTAAATGTTGAGGTAGCAAACAAACTCCCAATTCCAGTGCAGATTGACTTCTTGTTTGTACTCCGAGTCCACCTATGCGGGCTGGGTACTGCCTGTGTATCCTCCCCAAGGCCTCAGGTTGAAGGAACCTCCATCCTCATGTTTCCCAAGTTGGGGAAAAAAGAAATTTGATGAACTGCAACCCCGCTCTTAAGGTTTCTGTGTGGAAATGACATGTGATACTTCTGCGTACATTTCATTGACTAAAACAAGTCCCGTGGCTGTCTTACGTTTTCGTGGGGAATCCTACCATGTGCTATGTACCTGGGAGACAGAAAGCAAGAACTATTTGAACAGCACTGATGGCCACCACCATACCAGTAGCTAATGTTTATCAATTTAAATGGTGGTCTATATGTATTAACTAATTTAATTCTTACAACCCTCTAAAGTAAGTACCATAATGAATAAACTTTTCTAAAAATGAGGAAACTGAGGCACAGGAATTTAAGAAACTTGGCTGAGGTCATGCAGCTAGTGAGTGGTAAAGCTACTGTTGTTTTAACCCAGGCTCTTAACCATTATGGTATACAGCTCCTAAATGTGCCATTGTTGATCTGAAGGTATAATTTCTGTAACTTGCCTGGGTGCCAAAAGGCTAGTTCCCTCTGCCTGCAAAGTAAGAGGTAAATGACCCTGGTCATGGGCCCTAAGGGAGAGTGCCTTGGGGGTGGAGAGTTGGCTGAATGAACAGGAGAAAGCAACTATTGCACAGGCTCTGCTGATCCAATGGGAGCCCTTCTCTGTTTATCAGAAAGCCCCGTGCCTTTTAGCTCAGAAACATTTTGAGAGATGTTTCTGAACCCGTAAGACTGAAGGCAGGGGCTGGCCCTGCTCGTGGAGGTTAGGATGTCGTTAATTTCAGAGGCTCGCTGCTGTGGTTCCCAGCCGACCAGGTGATGCCAGCAGGTCCCTGTGCGAGCATCCGTGTGAGGAGGCCCCTTGATTCTGCAGGACCTCTTCTGCCCTGCTTTGCCTCTGGTAATTGAGCTGCCTGACCTCTGTGGGGGCCTCCTTTCTCCTCCAAGAAAAGGAATTGATTTGTCAAACATATATCCACATTTCTCCACCCGGGCTGATTCATTCTCTCTGCGAGCTACACATCATGCTTTCAAATTCAAGCACTGAATCCTGCCACGGGCAATTCTGAGGATTGTACAACTCTCTATTTCTTCTCTTTTCTGACATATCCGAAATGTCAAGATATAAGGTAGTCATTTATTTATCTAACTGAAGTTTGGCTATAAAGGGCATATATATCAGATGGGTCTAGAACCTCTGTTAGCAACTCAGGACCTCAAGATAAACAGCCCTAAGGTTCTTTGTTAAGGACAACCAAGTTCAAATCAGGGATTCCTAGAGCTCCTAGGTGGGCTTTGCAGATTACTTCTCTTCCCCGACTACCATTAATTGATATATTGCATCCTGTATCTGCAGAGAGCAGCCTATCTAATCCCACCTCACTGAAAGAGGTGCTAGGTGCTATAAATATATCCAGTGGTTTTTTTTTAACTTTCTAAGAAGAGGAAAAAAGGATGGAAATAAAACTACATAGATCATAAGGGAACATCTGGATGAATTGTCACAAACTGAGCACGTTTAATTAGCACCCAGATCAAAAAACAGAACATTACCAGCACCCCAGAAGTTCCCCCTTATACCTCTCCCCGCAAAACACTCTCTATCAACTATAACCATTATCCTGACTTTTAAAAGAATTACCCTGTTGTATTAAGTCTTAACAACCTTGCCCCTTGCCATGTCTATATTCCCAAGAGGTACTCCCCATGTGACAGTCCTTAGAAGGTGGGGTTGGTTTTCCTCCTTGGCCCACAAAACTATCATGAGAAACACATCACGGGGGGCCAGGGCTGCAGTTTTCTCAACTTAGATGGTGTGTTAATTTGGCTCCTACAAGAATAAAACACCAAGATGGAAGTAGACATCCAATAAATTTATTGAGGGAAATACCTGTGAAGGATAAAGGTAAGAGTGAGCAGAAATAGGCTCTAGGAATCCCTGATTTGAACTTGGTTGTCCTTAACAAAAAACCTTAGGGCTCTTTATCTTGAGGTCCTGAGTTGCTAACAGAGGTTCTAGACCCATCTGATATATATGCCCTTTATAGCCAAACTTCAGATCACAGTGCTAGTCTGGCACCTGTGAAAGGACAGAGGGAAGGAAGGAGCATTGAAAGGGAGAAGCTTCAGGCTACAGGCAGGTGCTCATCACAGGAAACCTGCTTTGTCAAGCAGAAATGATCTGGCTCACATAACCCGGCCATTCTCAGTTATTGGCTGGGTGTAGCCTGGGGAGAGTGTGTCCTCAGAGCAAATGCTGCAGAGGACCTGAAGATGAAGAAGCTGGACTTTTCCCAGCTGGTTCTTATAAGAGGAGGTCTGGGTGGTGCACGCCATGACCACCCAAGGTGGCTGTTTTGGAGGATGCATTGTCCTCTTCCTTGGTCTAGCAGTTCTGTTGATGCGATGTCTCATTGTCATTGCCATAGCCAGGGACTGGAAATTAACACTGATTGGGTTTGAGTTGTTCCTAGTTCCTTCACTTTCTAGCAGTATGATTATACTTCTCTGAGCCAGTTTCCTCATCTGTAAAATGGGGAAAATTATTCTTACTTCACGAGGTTGCTATTAGGCCCATATGAGATTATTTTCAGTAAGGCACAGCATGTGACGTAGAGTAGGTGCTCCATAAAGACTCCTTCCCTTGTGGAATTTCTCTTCCTCCCCACCAGGGTACAGAGTCCACATCCTCTGCTCAGGGTCCGGGGCAGAGCACCTTCCGTGATGCTGGGTCCTATGCCCTGGGCTCTTGGGCAGCAAGTTCATTACACGCCACTTAAGCCACTGAACCCTCGGCAGTCCAGTGAGCTCTTAGACCCTCTCGGAATACCATTTCTAAAGAATAAAAAAAAATAACTCGGATTAAATAAGAAACCAATTATGTTTGAACTATTTATCACAAAATTACAAAAACAAATTTGTGATCTAGGCATAGATCTTCTTTATTAACACACTGGGTAACAAGTTCAAGCTGTGGGCCTAATAATGAGGCTAATTTGAAGTCATGATGAGCATAATTGATATTTTGTGATATCTGCACAAGTGTGATGTATGAAAATATTTATGATTTCTATTACGGATAAAGTCTCAGGTATGGCAAATCCTACTGCAGTTTGTTATCTGCATCGATCACTGAAGGAAATGCTAAATTCAGTTAGAGGTAAGGGAAAATTAAAGATACAAATTCTTTTCTCTATCCAAATTTATGATTGCAAACCCAGGTAAAAACCTCTTGCCTTACATGAGTGATACCTCCCCACGCGCTTCGGAGCACTTGATTCCAAGAAGTTGGAGGTGCCCCCGGGGTGTCATCATTCAGACCCTCCCAACAGGTTTCCCCAATAGCACATGGACGGATGAGTCCTCACTGAGTTTGATAAGTCAATTTAATGCCCTTTGTTAATGATTTTGTCCCTACAAGTTGGTGGGAACCCTGCACACATCTGGGCAATTCTAAGGCCCTGGAATCACTTTCCAATTTGTCTTTAGAATGAGTGGTCACATTCATTCGTTTCATCCCTTCTTCCCTCTTTTTTTTGAGGAATTTTATTTTATTTTATATTAATTAATTAATTAATTTTTGAGAAAGGGTCTCTGTCTCCCTTGCTTCACCTGATTAACTTCATGGTGCTGTAGGTGTCAGCTCAGGGGTCTTCTTGAGGAAACCCTGCAGAAGTCCCCAGGCTGACAGGAGCTCTCTCTGTGCTCTCACACTATTCGTCATAGACTTAGCTCACTGCACCGACACTGAGTGTAGACTTAGCCCATCACATCACCATTGAGTGTCTGTTCACTGACATGACATAGATATGGTCTTTCTCCTCTCAGGTGAACATCCCTGAGAGTGACAAACTTTCTATGTCTTATTGAGAGACCCCTTGTCTCAACCTATCTCATTTGGCCACAGAGGAGAGGAGGGGTCTTCTACTCCTGTTCCCTCTGGGTGGTCCTGAAGTGGGCACTCTCCACCAGCCTATTTGTGGCCCCTTCACAAGGGAAGAAGAGTAGCTGACCTGATTGCGGAAGCCCAATGTCTACTTTTTTCCAGTGGGAATGGTTCCAGGGAGAAATCTGGAAAATGGTAATACCAGGATTCCAACCCACAATTGTGGTTGGAGCCCATGCACTTAAACTTAGTGTTTAGTAGAGGGAATCAAATATGAAAATGATTCAGTGAAATAATAAGTTACAAGTGTGTGTAAAGAGCCCAGGTGACCCCAGGTACCTCAGCTGAGTTTGAATGACAGGCAGGTGGGTGGGGATGGAAAAGGGCATTTGTGGCAGAAGGAAGAGCAAAAGCTCAATGGGGAGGCATTCTGTGTGGCTAAATGTGATATGGGTGTCAGATGAGGTCATGATGGATGGTTGGGTTGGAGAAGTAGATAGTATCTTTTCTTAAAAAAAAAAAAAGACAAAAAATTCCTTGCAAATATATGTGCCCAAGAGAAGCTTTGCAGCACATTTTTTCCACCAGGGCTTTACTGGAATTTGGCGTGGGATCATTTTGGATTGTATACAGGGAGTTCAGCATTCCTGGCTCCCACTTTAAGTGAGTAGCATTTCCAGTCAGTGTAATGCCCCACCTCTCTACTTGCCTCCTGGTGGGTGGAGACCACACTGACTGCTTGAAACCTATGGTGCTTTGGACCACAGGTCTCAAACTTGAGTGTGCATCAGAATTACCTACCACACTTGGCTGGGCTCCAGCGCCTGAGGTTTTGATTCAGTAGGTCTGGGGCAGGGCCTGAGAATTTGCATTTCTAACAAGTTCCCTGGTGATGCTGATGTTGCTGGTCTGGGGACCACGCTTTGAGAACCAAGTCTAGTTTCATTAGACTGGGCTGGGCTCCCTGAGGTGTAGGGGAACCTCTCTACCTCTGGTAGGACTTGGGCCCCTCCCTGTGAAAAGCTTCCCCAAATGCTCTGAGGACTCCATGGGACCAAGCTGTGCCCCAGACTCTGCCAGGGTTCCAAGAGTGGCTGATGGTGAAGCTCCTCCATTCCCTGTCAAGCTCTCCTGCATTTTCTCTGTTCTCGAAGCCTTTCTTTTTAACACTCAAATGAAGAGCAATTGTTGCTTCACTTTGCACTTCTCTGTGCCCACTTCATCTCCCCTATTTTGTTTCTGACATCTTCAGTAATCTGACTCTGACATCCCTCAAGGATATGGCAACCGCAGCCCATGGGAACTGCTCCTGGCGGGTGGAGGTCCATTTGCAGTGTGCTCAGAGCACTCAAGCTCCTGGGCTTGACTCTGTGAAATGGCACTAGAGAGAAAAGATGCTATTCATTCATCCTATCTGCATTCCTCTTCTCTCTGCCTAACCGAGTGTCTGCAGGTAACTCAAAAATGAGTAGCTGGAAGCAGCTCAATGATGTTTATGTGGCAGAAAGTGGAATGAGAGCCGGAAAGAAAAATTGTGTATACCTGGCTAAACTCAAAACCATTACCAGACTGAACTACTGTGGGTGTCTAGCTACTACTGTCTCAGCCAGCCTGGGCTGGTGCTAATGTCCTTAATTCTAAAGACCTACATGTATATCCACCTCCTTTACCATAGTAATAGATGGCCCCCTTTGACTGAGTACAGATTTTGTGCTAGACAGCTGCTAAGGACCTGATGGGCCAGAATGATAGCAGGAATGCCATGAAGTAGGTGATAATGTACCCGTCTGACAGGTGATAAAACTGAGACTAAGAGATGTCACATAGCTACTAAATGAGGCATCTGGGATTCAGATTTTGCTTTAACTGATTCCAAAAAGTTCTTGTTCTGAAATCAGAATTAGTACACTGTGTGGATACTGGTTAATGCCTTTATTTTCTTAGTGAAAATGACCCTTTAATTTCTTCCTGTTAAGAGATAGAGGCACAATTTGGTTGTACATTTTGTGTGTCTGTGTGTGTATGCGTGTGTGTGAGAGAGAGAGGGCTTGGAGAGAGAGGGGAGGGAGAAGTGGGTGATGGATGTATTAGGAGGAATTTATTGAGTTTATTACAACTGTATACAAAGATGTGTGGGAAAGATGATGGTATATTAGACTTTGGCAATCATAAAACAAATATATCTAGATTTGGATAAAAAGTGATTGTAATTTTAATGATTCTTTTTGAAAAATCTTTCTATGAAGTTCCAAAGTAAATCTCAGAAAGATCAGAGAATGTAACAAGGGACGGATAGAAGTAAACAGGGCTGTTTAAAGTGGATTCCGTAGAATTGCCTGCTCAGCACACCCTCTCCTCTGGGAAGCCCTCATCACCGACCCTCCACCCCACATGAGATAGCCTGGAGAGCTGCTGTATTCATTGTCTATTGCTTTGTAACAAATTGCTACAATCTTAGCAGCTCAAAACAATACCCATTCATGATCTTGCGGCATTTTAGGTCAGAAGTGTGGGTGGGCTTGGCTGGTTCTCTGCTTAGGGTTTCACAAGGCTGAGCTCAAGATGTTGGCCAGGCTGGGCTGTCACACGGAGGGTCTCAGGAAGAACCTGCTTCCAAGCTCATTGAGGTTGTTGGCAGAATTTTGTTCCCTGTGGTTGTAGGACCGTGGCTCTGATCTCCTTGCTGGCTGCTGGCTGGGGGCCGCTCTCCACTCCTAGAGGCTGGTCTCTGGGCCTTGCTTGAAGCTCCCTGTGTCTTCAACGCTGAAACCAGCACATTGAATCCTTCTCTTGCTTCTCATCATTCCGATCCCTCCTTCTGCTACAAACCAGAGAAAGCTCCCTGTGTTGAAGGGCTCCCCTGATTGGGTCAGGGCCACCCTGATAATCTCATTTTAAGGTTGACTGATGTGGGGCTTTAATGACATCTGCAAAGTTCCTTCATAGCAGTCCCTAGATCAATGTTTGATTTAATAACCAAGGGACAGGATCTTTGGGTGTCATCTTTAGAATCCCACCTCAGCTGCCTTCTTCTGAAATGACTGCATCCTCTGGCCACATGTGGTCTGACCAGGGATGAACATCTGACCCAAAGCTGGACCAACTGGTTTATTTCCTGAGAGATTTGAAAGTAACCCCCTCTGCCTTGGGAAGTTGGGGGAGGTTTTTTTCCTAAGCAATGAGGAGCTTTGGTAAAGTTTTAAAGAAGGAGAATGATATTGTCACATCTGTCTTTAAACAGTGATGTCAGACATGGAACATAGGACTCTAGAGAGTGGAGGGAGTTTGGGAATCTGTTAGGGTGTGATGGAGGCTGACCAGGGCACTTGGAAGCGGCCAGGTGGAGGCGACAGCATCGAAGTTTTGGCAATTGGAATGAAGGATGGGAAAGAGAGAGACAGGCAGGGCTCAGAAAAGACTGCCAGCTAAGATCAGAAAGCAGGAGGAGGACGGGCTTGGGGAGAGAGTGACTTCCGTGAGGGACATGTAGGGGCAAAGCTTCCGGCGAGCAAGTGAAAATGTGAGTCTGAAACTGAAGGGGAGGGAGGAATCTGAACGTCTGCTTTGGGGCTTGTTGTGAACTAGGGGGTGGTGGAAACCTTGGTGATGATGACATTTGTGGCAGGGGGGTGGGTTAGAGCAGAGGTCACCTGAGCTCTGGAGGACGCTGGCATGATCTCTGCAAGCCCAAAGTGAGCAGCGTGGAGAGAGCAAGGACGGGGCTGAGAGAGCAGTGGGAAGAAGAGAGAGAAGACACTCCTGTATGAGGGCTGAACAATAGTCACATCATGTATTTTGCATGGACTAGTCCTCTGGTACATCCTCTGTCCCGCACGCCACAAATGCTTTATTTTCCCCTTTTAATTGTGGTAGAATATACATATAAATAAAAAATTTACCATCTTAACCATTTTTAAGCGTACAGTTCAGTGGTATTAAGCACATTCACATTGCTGCGCACCCATCACCACCAACTCCTTTCATCCTGCAAAACTGAAACTCTACTCTTTAAACAACAACTCGCCATTCCTGTCTCTCCCCAGCCCATGGCAACAACCATTCTACTTTCTCTCTATGAATTTGACTACTCTAGGTACCCCATATAAGTGGAATCATATAGATAGTATTTGTTTTTGTGTGACTGGCTTCTTTCACTTAGCATAATGTCCTCAAGGTCTGCCCATGTTGTAGCATGTGCCAGAACTTCCTTCCTTTTTAAGGCTAAATGATATTCCATTGTGTATATATGCTACTTTTTGTTTATCCAGGCATCCACTGATGGACACTCAGAATGATTCTGCCTTTTGGCTATTGTGAGTATTGCTGTTATGAACACGGGCATACAAATGGGTGAACAAATGGGCTTACAAAGGTCTTTTTGACACCCTGCTTTCAATTCTCTTGGCTATCTACCCAGGAGTGGAGTTGCCAGATCATGTGGTAATTCTGTTTTTAAGTTTACCAGGAACCACCATACTGTTTTCCACAGCAGCTGCGCCATTTTACCTTCCCGCCAATGGTGCGCAAGTGTTCCAATTTCTCTACATCCTCACCAACACTTGTTATTTTATTTATTTATTCATTGTTTGATAGTAGCCATCCTAACGGTCCATAGATGCCTTTTGACTGAATATCAGTTTGTCCAGCTGTTTTGTGTGATCAAGCACTGAGTGCCCTGGTTCTGGGTGGCAAAAAGGCCCCCAGAAATTCTGGGTGGCATCTGAGAGACCTGAGACCCAAGGGTGATAATGAATGTGTTTGATCCCAGTGGGAGGGAAAGTGAGGCTTTGGTGGATGTTCTTAGAATTCATTGAATAGGAGACTTAGATCAACATCTGCTTAATAATCCTGCACACAGATTTACCCTGGAATTTACCTTTCTTCTTTCAGAAAGTTAAGAAGCAGGATGGAAAGAAAATAAACCCATAATTGGCAATTCAGCATAAATATAAACACTGACTATGTTAGGCATATGGCACATTATTTCCTTTGCTGAATTCATTCCCACCAGGACAATTGCAATACCTGCAAAAAAATCTACTTCTCACGGGGCTCCACGTGGTTACTGACAGCTTAGTGAGTGTTTTTATAGGGGAATAAGGTATTGATAATTCAAATTCCGTGTGTTATTTATCTGCTTAACTTTTATTCTGCATTTAGAGCATTTCCAAAAATACGTCTCCTAAATTATCCACCTCTACTTTCAGGAGAAGACTATGAGATCCTTTAAAATTCCAGGCTATAGAGTGAATAACGCCCATCCCAGATACTATTTCTGATGGAGGATAATTGCTCGCTTCTTTGAGCAGATTAAAGAGGTAGGGATGATTCAATAACACTTCCTAGTTCTTTTAAGAAGAACTTAAAAAAGAGAAATGCAGAGATGGGGAAGGGGCAAAAATTCCCTTAGCCTCATGTTCAACTCTAGAAACTTGGGTGGCTCTGAAATGCAATTAATTAATAAGTCCATGCATTCATTCATTCCCTCCCTTGTTCATTCAGAATGCCAGTATCACCAGCAATGCTATTCTAATTTGTCTACCTCCCAGCTCCTGACAAAGGGTGGGCTTGTTGGAAACCGCTGAGAGATCCCAGAGAGACGGTCTAAGAAGCATTGTGCTAACTGCTCATTTTTGTGATGCTCCATTCCAGTATCTAGCGAGGTCCCCAGCAATCTGTACGCTTGGCCTCTATTCCTCTGAATTTGTGCAGAGATGCCTGCAATTTCACATCATGTTTTTGGCTTTCATCGGAGGGAGGAAATAAGAGCTGGCCAGAAGGAGAACATGGCTGTACTTTTTTTTTTTTTTTTTTTGGTAAAGCAATATTCTTCTCAGTTCAGGACACTATTATTTTTTTGCTTATATCATTTCAATAGGCTCCTAATTGGTCACTGTGCCTTGATTCTTGGCGCCTCCTCTGCTATCCATTTCCCACACTGAGTAATCATTCTAATCATTCTACATCATGTCTCTTCTCCTGATTACACGAGCCTCTTGGTGGTTCTCCCTTGGTTACAGGATACATTCCAATCTCTGTGCCATATCCCACAAGGCCCTCCATGGCCTGCTCTGGGCTCATTTCTTCGGCGCCACCTCCCACTCTGTTCCCTCTCACTCTGGGATGCAGAGAGTCCCACAGTGTAACCTGCACGTCCCCAGACATGCTCCGCTGTCACCTGCCCTTCCCTTTGCTTCTTCTTCTGCTTCTCCTAACTCCTATTCTGCTCCAAAGTTTGACCTGGGTGCACTCCATTCCAGGAAGTCATCCCTCCTCCCCCTCTCCCCGCCCCCACTCCCCAAGTCTTCCCAGTCTGGGTCATACACCACCCCCATGTGTTCCTACAACCTCCCCCGCCTCCATCTCCACTTTGGTGTTTGTCACACCCTTTTCTATCAATGTGTGCACCTCCTTCCAGGCTGTCAGTACCAGGCAGGCCAGTTAACTAGGCGTCCTTATGTCCCCAGTGTCTAGAACAGGCCTGGCATTTAGTAGACTTGCAATAAAGCTTGAATAAAACAGCCCCAACACCCTCATTTCCCTTGGGATACTAGCTTTCTCGTCCTGACGGTGTGGCCAATCCAGGAGTCTCTGGGGATGCCTTCTTCCAGAGTCAATGTCCCTTATCCCTGGTAAAGCCAACCAGGGTAGGCACCTGGCCTAAGCTCAGCTAATTGGAATGTCTATCCTGGGACTTGGAATCTTGAGTGAAATGGAGGAGGAGACGAAATGGTCAGAGTTTGTTTAATCTGGCTGGCTCCTGAGCTGAGTGCAGGGAAGAGGAGTGGAAAAACCAGGTGCCTGAGTTAGAGTTTGTTGGTTCACAACAGAAAGCCCCACACAACTTAATGGTTGACATGAGATAAAAATGTATTTCTCTCTCATATAAAATAAGTCCATGAATAAGCAGCCCATGAATGGCAAAGCCATTCTAGGAAGAGGTCAGAGACTCAAACTCCTTCTACTCTGTGTTCTTAGGCTGTGAACATGTCCTTATGATCCACAGTGGCTGCTGGAACACCAGCCTTTTCACATCAGTGTTCCAGGCAACAAGACACAGGAAGCAGAAGGAAAGAGAGATTATTCCTCCTTATAAAGATACTTCCTGGAAATATCACACCACTTTTATTTATATGGATGACATATATTTTTAGTGGGAAATCATAACTATATTACTAAGGAAGGGGGTAATATTTGTTGGAAATTAACCATTAGCCACTCTACACTGTTTTGTTCTTGTTGTTATTTTGAGAGGGGTTGGGAATGGAAGAATTATTTCAAGATAAATTTGAAGTGTTATTGTTTATATACTTGGCTAATGACTGAATGGGAGCAATAACATTCACAGCAGCAGAAAGAGCACACACCTTGAGGGGTTACTAAATAACAGGCTCTGTACCGGGGCTTTCCTTATGTGCATTTACCATAAACCTTACTGATGATCTGTCCTCATTCCCATTGTACATGTGATGAACCTTGTGCAAGATCACACAGCGCTAGAGCTGGGTTCGAATCCAGATCTGGTTTGAAGGTTCACATTCTTTCCTTTTGGTGCCTTGGTGTCCTGACTGCAACCTCCTAGCAAAATCACTTTAGTTAGTGCAGTGCTCAGAAACGTTGCTTGCATGGAGACTAGCAGGCAAAGGTCCTATAAAGGAAGGGGACAGTTGTGGATCCCTAGTCCTGATGGATAGGACGGGTCATTTCACGATCTCTTTCTCGTGAGGTGTGTGATGTCCTCATTTCACTTCCAGGATTATGATGAAGTGAGAGGTAGCTTTTTTTCTGAGAAACATTTTCTGAGTGTTTGGCCTCATGTCTAAAAATGATGTCCAATATTCCAGGAACTTATGGGTCCTGGTATGGGAAACTTAAGGCTCAGTGCTGAACAGGCAATAGTTTAGTTATATCAAGAGGTTACTTGAGCTTTCATCAGGACAGGAGTAAAGTTATTCTAAGAAAAATTGTGCATGAAAAGTCATATAAAATTAAATCAATGTGAGTACATACACGTGTTCCCTGCTGAGAGGAAATAACCAGTTCAAATTGATATTGGATGAGTACATGTGTGCATATACGTATGTGTGTGTGTGTGTGTTTCTGAGGGAGAGTATTGGATAGAATACAATAGAAATCTTATGGGTGGAACTTACTGAGCTTAGACAGTTTAGAAATGTAGTGACTCAAGATGGTTGGGATTGATAGTAATAATTAAAGGGACCCAGCAGCTAAAAGCAAGGTCACAGCTTAGATTTGCCAAGCCAGGCAGAAATTCACTGAAAATCCATATGACAAGAAAGGCACGTGATAGGGATGAAATGATTCTGATATTGGCAGGTTTCCATTTCTCAGCCTAAGTCACCCAGCTGGGATGTGTGGGCACCACACAGTGACAGCTGACAAAATAAATGTATTGATGGAATGATCGGCTGGTTCCCTGCTGAGTGACAGAGGAGGCCAGCAAGATTAGAGGTCTACGGCCAATTATCTGAATTGGTCATCATCCAAGTTAGTCATCATTTTCACCATTGAACTGGGCTTTCATCTACTGCAGCGTTTTAAGTTCTTTGAGAGCTGAATGCACATTTCCAGTCCATTAATTTTTATAGTGTTAAGGTAAGGCCAGAAATGCACTCTGAGAACAGCATACTGTAATATAGGGCTTTCATACAATAAGGTGTAGGGTTCTGAACAGGAAGGGATATCTTTGTGGGATTCAAAAAGGGACAAGGAAGAGGGCTCTGACCAAAGTTAGAGAAGCAGATGCCAGGCACCCAAGAAACCAGACAGCCATGCGTCCTTCGCCACTGGGATGAACAGGTAGGATTTTGTCAATGGCAGAGTGAGTGGGCAACATCTAGTGTGTGGTTATAACTGTCCACAAAGTGGGATGTAAAGAGACTGCAGCCCAGAAACTGAGGGGCTGGGCTTGTAATGGATGGAGAGAAGATAGCAGCTTAACCATGAGAGAAGCTGGCAGGGTTTTCCTTACAGCCTGCAGAGCTCAGGGCACACAATGGGGACAGAAACCCAGGACAGCTGTGGGGCTGAATGCAGAAGCAAGTGGACCGCCAAGTCTTGACTGTCTGCCTAGTAAATTCTCTGTGTCTGTGTGTATTTCACTCACTCGATGCTCAATTAACAGAAACACTATATAACATGTGTCACAGTTCTTAATAAAACTTTGTAGTAAGAGTGATTTTTCAATAATTCAGATACCCTTAATAGTACCAATAAAGATTTATGCTGCCTGGTGAGAGTCCATGAAGCTAATTATACAGGGGAATTTAAAGACATCACATGGAGTTGGTGCTGTAAGAATACAGCCATCTCTTCACTATACCCTGCATCATTCATTCATCCATTTGTTCGTTCAACAAACAGCTATTGTATAATGTTAAGCAATTAGCATGGGGTAAATTCATCTGAGCAGGTTTAAAATTAAAATCTCAGCATGTTCTGGACTTAGGAATCATATTGAGCATGATATTTTTTGCCTTACAAAGGGATTTGCCATATGATTTCTCCATGTTAGACACTTCCTTGGTGAATTTGGTTGTCTTTTATGACTGCACACTACTTTACAGTTTACAAATGGCTTTTCAGAATGCTCACTTGGGTTGCACAATAATCCCGCTAGTAGGAAAGGCAAGGATCATTATTTCCATCTGCCAGATGGGAAAAAGTATGCCCTGAAATGTTAAGGGATGTGTCCAGCCTTGGAAACCGTATGAACTGTAACTCCCCCTCCCGTGTTGGCTCTATTTTATCATATGGGCTGTTAGATAATCCATTTCTACTCAACTTGGCAGCTTACTTCACATTTTTATAGACATTACTTTGGTTATCCTCACAACAATCCTGCAAAACAGGCCAGTTATCACCATCATCATCATCACTGATATCATCCTCCTCAATAATTATCCCTCTTTTTTAGGAGAGACAATTGAGGCTTGCAGAGGGATGGATCTTCCTGCAAGTGGAGCCAGCATGAATCAACACATAATGGATGGAATTAGTCAGCTGCAGATGTAATCTATTCTAAGAGCTTTTATAAACGTGTTGCTAAGGGGATTTGGGGACCACCAGATGATCCCATTAGACTGGCCCATCTTTTGGTCCAATCAGTGTGGCCAGAGTATGCTTAGGACAAACATATAAAGGAAAGCCAGCCTCACCCTAACAAATCACTCCTGGTTTTGTCTAAACAAAGACTCTAATAATAGATACTGTTTGCATCCAGTCTAGAAAGGGAAAGTTGGTGAGCCAGAGCTTGTCAGAACTGATGAAAGAATGTGCTCTGTCTAGGAGCAAGAATTCTGTGGGCCGGTTGATACGTTTCTTCTTACAGTGAAGTGAGAGATCCCAGCCTGCCAAACAAGGTGACTTTGGTCAGCAGGTGTCAGTACCTCTGGAAAGCCCAACGAAATGCAGCTCCTCATCCTTGAGTTGATCCAGGCTCCAGACTCTGCCGGCCCTGCTGTGGGCTGCCCTGGGAGTGGGGAGATAGTCTGCACTCTCTGTGGGCCCCACCTGCATGTCCTTCCTGAATGGTGGTTAAGAGCACAGGTTTTAGAATAAAGAAACCTGGGTTTGAATGTCCATCCTGTTACTTATTAGTGGTGGGACCTGGGCAAATCTCATCACTTAGGAAACCCAATTTCCTGATGGAAATGGAAATAAAAATAATACCTACCTTGTAGGAGGCCTAGTGAGGATTAAATGAGATAAATAACTATGTATTTAGCACATAGCACCCACTAAATTAGGATTATAACTTACATAGGCTAAGCCATCTACCTTTCATGTGACTTCCAAAGAATATCTCATCGCGAGGGATGCATCTATATTAAAATGTCCATTTCAGTTTTTTGTTAAACTTGATAAATGGAAATAGCAGTTGTGTATCGGTGAGTCTTGATAAGGATACATATCAGAAACTCTTTATGAGGGGAGATTTATCAAGTGAAACAGGCTTCCATGGAGAGTTGGGTATCCCTGGAGCCTGTTTCTCTTCTGCTCCCCCATCCTCTTGAAGAAGAGCTGTGTGAATGGGAACTATTACTGATGGGATGTGCATGGTGTCTACCCAGCCCCTCAAAGGGTTGGGGACCCCTGGTAGTGAATCTCGTGTCATGGAAGAGTGGGTAAGGAATGCATATGGCCA
This sequence comes from Daubentonia madagascariensis, assembly GCA_023783475.1. Classification (NCBI taxonomy): domain Eukaryota; kingdom Metazoa; phylum Chordata; class Mammalia; order Primates; family Daubentoniidae; genus Daubentonia; species Daubentonia madagascariensis. The sequence continues at coordinate 12,726,301 of JAKFHU010002004.1, forward strand.
TTAACCGTCACCAGACCAGAGAATTTCTTTGAAGACTAAGCAGGTTAGATGTGCCCAAATGGTTCAACATGAAGGGGAGCTATTGAGAGATGCAGGCAAAGATGCCTGTCCTTTGGAGGAGAGGCTACTTATGGTTAGCCAGGGACCTTGGGTTTGGCTGGGACATGGACCTACAACCAGGGGCCAGATGCCAGCATGAGCAAAGTAAGAGCCCATGGTGGTGCTGGAGGAAGGTTTTTGTTAAGAACAGATCCAGGAGTCAGAATAAACCTAGATCAAAACTCAGAGGAAATTTACGTGGAATCAGATTTGGGAGCCCAGAGAACCAGCTGGGCCAAGCCAGAGGTGGGCTGCCTTTAGAACAGGATTTCAGAGAAACAGGAGGGAGGGTACTCAGAGAGAATAAAGCCAAAGGAGTCCAAAAATCACTAATAGTTGCCAGGGAAAGGCATATGGGAGCCAGGCAGAGTTTTACCAGACACTCCTACCTGCTGCTGACTATGATTCCTGTTCAATTTCTAGTGAGATATTGCTGTCCCACAAACAAACACCTTATAGATACCGACCATCTTTCAGCAGCAGGACAGTCAAGGGGAAGGCTGGCTCTGGGGTCTGCGAGGGTGTGTCCATACTCCCCCGTTGCTCTCAGAGCCCCACCTTCAGCTCTACTCCTTAGTCTCTCCTTGACCCTTTACAGCTGTGTCCTCCAGTTAAAGACCAGAGACCAGAACTCTTACCCCCGCTGTGGTCAAAACAAGCACACTGGTGGCTCAGGTCGCTCCGGCGTGTGCTGCTCACCATCTGGGTGAGCCGGAGGAGGGGAAAGGGGGGCAGTTTGTCTGTGCTCGCTGATGGAAATTATTATGGGGAGAAGGTGCTGGAAATTATTATGGGAGAAGGTGCTGAGCACAGGAGCAGAAGGATGGAAAATTAGAAAATAACAAACTAAATGTGGCATCAATATGCAAAAATGGGAGTGTGCCTGATGGAGGAAATTACAGGTCTATCAGTTTAATATTCATCGCGTATAGGAGAACGCACGCTTCCTATTGTACGCGGGAGTGTAATTAAATCAAGGAGTTGGACTAAAATTGGCTGCTGGAGAGGCTCAGGAATTAACAGCAGCTCCTCAGTTGCCTCCTGCCCAAGCCTTGCACCTGGGAAGTTGTGCAGAAACCGTCTCTTTCTTAGTGGGGGTGGGGAGAGCCCCCCAGTGAATATAGATTTTACTTTGTTCTTTTTTTCTGCTTTAGTCTTCATCTAACACACAAGCCCAGTCGTCCCTAGGCCATTTGAGGACAGAGATACGTGAAAAGCACAGATTTAGGCTTCCAGGGAAAAAAAAGTGACTTTTTTTTTTTTTTTTGTCACTCAAAATAGAGAAATCCTATGAATGAGGCATGAGCTGAATTCCAGCTCCTCCTGGCCCGTCTCTGTCTGGGCAGTGATGTGAGGCTGTCGGGATTCATGTTATGTAGACCAGAAGGAGGGGGCAGGTGACATCTTCCAGGCTACAGGCTCTGGCTTCTTTTGCTTTATGGATGGCAGTGACCCCGGATACTGGACAAGAGAGTTTATATTGCTCAATGGGACAGCCAATGACTTGCATCATTAAGGCTTGGAGTGACAATTCTACGTGGATTCCCTATTCAACAGCCCCCTCCCAAGGGCTTACCTTGTGCCAGGTCCTGATCAAGGGTCTGGAGATTTAGGGTTAATAAGATGCAGCCTCTACCCCTCAGGGACTGGGAGAGACAGGTAACCACGGTGTCAGGTGCTGCTGGAAGGAGCCGTGGTACAGCTGAGCCGCCAAGGGCTTCCCGCATGCCAGCACACAGGTTTGAAGCGCTTTACACTTATTGATACTTTCAATCGTCACAAGAACTCGTGAGGCAGCCACCATTATTAGTCCCATTTGACCGATGCGGAAAGCGAGACTTAGAAGGTTGAGAACTCGCTCAGAATGTGGGAGAGCCGCAACTTGAACCCGATCTCGTACATTCCAGGATTCCACGCTCTGTTCCTTTTATTCCTATCTCGCTGGCTTTGCTGGGTCTTCCTCTCTTCCCGCATCATCCTTGAACACCGCAGACACTGCTTTCACCGTAGGGCCTGTGTGTTGGCCGTTTCCAACGCCTAGAATGGATGCTCTTCTCGGGAACCACATGGCTAACCCTTGACTTGTAAGGCCTTGATCAAATGTCACCTTTTCTTCGGTGACCAGCATTTCCAATTCACCTGTCCCTATCCTATTTTGTGTAACGTGTATCCCCTTCCAAAACAGTCGATCTACTTATTACCCTTCTTGTTAATGCCTCCCTGCCTGTGCTAGAATGCAAACTCCGTGAGGGAAGGGGTGTTCGTCTGTTTTTGTTCATGGTTGCATCTAGGCACGTGCAGCACTGCGTGGCATGCAGGGGCTACTCAGCAAATGCTTGCTGATTGAATGAATTAATGAGCATCACAAAATAAAATAAAGCCAGGTAGAGATGCTTGTTCTTCACTTAAGCTCTTGTTTGAAGTTTGTTTCACGAACTACATCTGTATTGTGCTATTGTCAGGAGACTTTGCTTCCCTCCAAAATATTAATATTTGGCATGATGCTGCCTGCCTGCTCTTACCAGGGCAGATGTTCAGCTTATAAACACACCAACCACTGTGGGTGCCCACGACTAGCATCCCAGCCCGATTGGCCAGTGCTGGTGGCATACTCGTTCAGTGTTTTGAATATAACCTCTATTAACCACTGAGGGAATGGACCCTGTAGTTTATTAGCTTTTCCTTCCTTCTGATTGATTTGGTCACTTTGTGGCTTGTGTTTTGTAGCATTCTGGTTCAGCTGCTGGATAAACTTGGTCAAGTTACTCAAATCCTCTCTGTGTCCCTCTCCTCGTCTGTAAAATGGAGATAGCATTTTCACCCCATCATAAGGATCCAATGACACAATGAATACACAGTGCTTAGGACTGTGCTTGGTATGTAGGGTGTTTCCCGTAAATTCTAGCCATCAGAATCATCCCCTGTCCTTTGCCCAAATGAGCTGTGGGATTCATGCTTTTTTCCTATTCGGCTGGCTGTGGAACTTCCTGGTTGATATCTTCTAAGTGAAAATGGATTTCCTCGCTGGGCAGAAACAAAACTGCCATGATTCTTCCCGGGTAACGCTATTAAACAACCCTCTTGATGGCATTAGCTCAGGGGTTGTTAATGTGCAATCAATTTTGTATAGGCTTTCAAAAGACCCAGCTCCGTCTCAGGCATATAATATGTCCTGATAAATGTTCGTTGTTTTCCATTTCTACTTGCTTCCCTTCCTGCCAGTCTCAGCTGCTATGTTCCTCTCTCCAGGGGCTCTGCCCTTAAGGAACACACATTTTCAGCCCCCTGTTGTAGAGGTTTTAAATAGCAGGAAGCAGGTGGCAGCAGGCTCTCTCCCTCCCTCCCCCCACGGATGCTGTTCCACATTGGCAGCCTCGACACGGTTTAACGTGAAACATAGCAATCCTGCGTTTTCCCATGTGATGTTGTCGTTGATTAAATGAGCTAATGCTTGTCAGGCACTTACTTAAAACAGTGCCTGGCAATTGGGGAACATTACTCAAAAAATGTTTATTATAAGTAGTACCATTTAAAAAATGTTGCAAGGTGATCTGTTTTGGGAGGACTGAAGACAAAAGTTCTGGTTCCTACAGACCTAAGGGATTCCTATGGAGGGGATTTCCCAGCAGATTGATTTTTGTCAGAGTATATGTGTGCCTATACTGTACCGGCATGATCGGTCTACCTGGGTCCTTCCCCTAGGTGTTCAGGAGAGAATTTTCCTGCTCTGGGACCTTGGTGTTAGCACCCAGAGTTGCAAAGGCCCCCAGAATCCCCTCATGTTGGAGTCAAATAGTACATTTTTACATAGAAGTGGGAGTGTCCAACTCATGCTTCCTTTGCATTGAGCTACTGTGATCTCCCAACATGCCTTGCATTTTCCTGCCACCAACCCTTTGCACATGTGGGTCCCTCAGGCTAGTATGCCTTTCTCCTTTTTAACCCCCTGGAGGACTCCTGTGCTTCCACTGAAACTTGATATCTGTTAGGTATATGTATGGCTATACAAGTAATAGGAAACCAGATGAGGAATGGCTTAAATAAAAAAAGGTATTTTTCTCTTACTTAACAAAACATTCAGGTTTTGGTGGTAATTGGCATTGACTCAGCTTCTTAGTGCTGTCATCAGGGACCAAGGCCTTTCTGTCCTTGTGCTTTGCCGTTTGTGGCATGTTAGCTCTCATTCCCGTGCTTGTCACCTCATGGTTGCAAAATGGCTGCCCCTGCACCAGGCATCACATCCACATTCAATGCAAAATGTAGAAGGTAGGGCAGCATTGGCCATACCTGTCTCCTTTTTTTCCAAGGGATCAAAAGCTATCCTAGAATCCCCCCGTATACTTTTACATATGTTTTGTTGTCCAGAATTCTGTCGCTGGTCTATACCTAGTGCAAAGGAAGCTGATAAAGTGAGGATAGAGCCAGTCACATCACTATTGGAATCTGTTAGAAAAGTAAAAGAAAAGAAAAGGAGGCGGAGGGGATTGAATATTGGACAAATGATAACAAAAACAGCATCTGCCACATTCAGTATTATAATTCATTTGTTACACATCCCCCCCTATCAGCAGCGAGCTTCTTGAAGGCCAGAGTGCAGCTCATTCCCTCTCTCTGGGACCTACAGTGCCTGGCATAGTAGGGACTCATTAAACATTTATTGAGTAAATAAACGGAAACTACACAAATCCTCCAAATCCCATCAGTTTACACGCCATATAAAGGCCAGTTTTATTTTTGCCCAGGACATAGCCAGGTGTTTGGCTTAATTCATATAACCACTTGTTGTTTTGGCATCATGTGGTTGCAGCCAAAGCTTCACATTGGGGTAGACAATTTACCCCTAGGGAAAGCTCGTATAACAAAGTCTCCAGGTTGCCAGTTCCCAGAAGCCGGAATTTGGTTCTGATAATAAAAAACTGCAAGGTCTTTAACTCTCAAGAAGCTGCCAGCTGACACAATAGCATTATATTAATTTTCTGTTTAATAAAGCACATTGGAACCCTCAACATGGGCTGTGCAGGCTGCCTGGGGAGAGAAGAAACACGAGGCAGCATTTCACTTAAGGCGGAGGAAGGGCTAGATAAAGGGAATCTAATTGAAGTGTACAATATGCTTACCCATGTAGCTGCTGATAAAACCGTACCGTCTTTTTTTCTTTGCACAGTACAAAAGATAAAATCAGAGCCGCTAAGTCAAAATCATATTTAACAGTATCCTTTAGTCCAGGTCTGTGTCCCTCTGTGTTTTGTAAGGGATCACCCCTTGAAAGGGTGGCTTTGCAGAGCTTGTTATTGTAGGGGGCTGCAAAGAGGGCATCATTGTAGGCTCATAGGAGGCAGGAGATGTATAAATATGACTCCTGGCAAGAGAGAGGTAAGAATTTCTAATTTGCATGAAGGCTGAGGTTTGAAGCCATTCCTGGCTTACATGCTATAACTCTGAGTAACCTTTTAATTTGGGTTAAAGAGTGCATATAATTTCCTCTTAATACAACCAGCTAAAACAGATAACGGCAAGGTTATATATCCAGATTCTACCTATTTGAGTCTTTGACAGCTAGGCTGAAAACTTGCCCCCCCACCCCCCCTTTTTTTTTTTAAAAACAGGACCCAACCTGAGAAGGAAGTAGTGATTGGAATGTGTCTTTTATCCCTGACATCATTATTCCCACCTGTCCCTCATTCTGATGGCACATAAAGAAAATTACAGCTCTGCCCATCCAAAACCAATGGGATAAAGGTGAACCCCCTGGAATACTCTTTTCCTATATGCCAGGCAACCTAACCTGGGGCCAGAAATAGCCCAGCACCATCTCCCTAAGGCCCCTGGAAGCCGTGACGGTTGAGGCTGCATGCAGTAAGTTTGCAGGGACAGCAGGGTCCTTTCACATGTCCTGGAACCTTGTTTCAAGGTGTTGACCAACCATGTCTATTCAAGGAAATTAATATCCTGTTCCCTCTCCTGACTGTTTTAGTACAATCACTCAATGTCTCCAATATAGCCTTTGCACCAGCAAACAGAAAATGTAATACCAGCAAATATTCAGGGTTTTTGTGAGAGCAAGTATTGGGAACGCTTCAGGTTTTTTTTTTCCATTCTTGCTTGTACCTAGCCCAGGAGGTCAGAGAAGAAGGAAATTTTTAATTTCTAAAAATTACTTAACATTCCAACTAGCAAATGGCAACTCCAAATACCAATTGTTTAATTTTTACTCTGCATTAAAATTTTTATTTTAAACTAAAAATCTGTAAAGCTTGTCATAAATTCTTGATGAATTAGGAGGGAGAGCAGAATGAGGAGACATTTGAAACTGTTTTCACATCTACACAGAAAACAGTCCATGACCATGGGTGAAATTTAACTCCTTTTACTCTTCCTTTCTCTCCTATTCAAAGCAAAATCTCAGAATTGCTACTTTTTGCTGTGAATGAAGATTAGTCTAAAGAGCACCAGTTTTTACCAGGTTCTCTGAATTAGCAGTTTTCAACAGCATCTGTAATTTCAGAGTTGGAGCATATTTATTTATTTGGAGGTACAGCTCAGTTTTTCTTGCTAAAACCCATGAAGGGCAATTCTCCTTTAGAATTAGGTTATAACTCTATTCTAAGCTCTTGATGGCAGGGACCACTACTTAATAAGCTTCCCGATAAAACATTTTATTTATTGAACAAACTAATATATACAGAAAATATATAGTGCTTTTCTGTAGGAAATTTTGTAGGTGCTTAATAAATTAGTTTATTTAATCCTTATATTAACCCGATAAAGTAAGTGCCATTATTATCGTCAAATCATAGACAAGGGAACTGAGGTGTACACAGATTGAGTAACTTGTGCAAAGTCACAGGACTAGTAACTAGGGACACTGGTATTTGGAGCCATGAGCCTGAAACTGTGCTACGCAGCCTCGACCTACAACCCATCACCGTGTCTTACAGTGTGATATGAGGTCAGTGCTCACTTCTGATCTGGGGTTTGCTATTTGAGGTCCATACCTATCTTTAAAATCAGCCTTTGATCATTCAGGGAAGTTGTATCGACCGTAAGATGTTTGTGTACGGTGTAGGACATAGTAGATGCTCATTAAGTGCTTTCTAAATGTACTGTTTTCAGAATAAAAGTCTCTCTCTTTTTTTAAACTATTATTTCTTTTTCTCTACTATTTCCATTGCTTCTTGCATCTCCTCTGGACACAGCAGCCTCTGGTATGATATGTCCCACTGCATACAGTCTTCCCTCTGCTTGGACTGCCCTTTACCTACCTTGTTTGTCTAGAAACTCCTACTCATCCTGCAGGATACAGCTCAGAGTTAATGCCTCTGCCCTTGTGTTCCTACTGCTGTGTGATCATATCTCTTCATTGATTGTTAACCCTGAATATCCATCTTTTTCATGATGTGTATGCTATTTGAATGCAGAGACTGGGCCCCAGTTCACCTTAACATACTTGGTACACTGCATCTGGTACAATGAGTACCTGGTGGCATGATGACACAGTGAAATAAAGAGCTAAGACAGAAAACAAGAAAACAAGACCTCTGACATTTCATTATGCTTCTTGGAAGTTCTCAGGAATTTAGGACACTTCACAGTAGAAGAATATCAATAAGGAAAGCATCAAAGATCCTTGAGGTCAGCACAAAATTTTGCGCCTGGATGGGATTTGCAGGGTCAATGTATTTCATAGGACATGGCCACATTTTCATTTCAAACAAATGAACCCCAATCAAATGAGTCTCCCCACCCCCACATTCTATCCAAGGACACCCTTCTCCTCAACTCCCAGGTATATCAGTGAGCATCTTTGCTCCTAAATGATGCAAAAGAAAAGATTATGCAAAGCAAGACCATTTCTAACATATTTTCTCCCCTGCAAGATGCAATCTAAAAACTGCTTGCTATTACGGTTTGGAATAAGACATGTTATTAAGTGAGTGACAGGAAAATAAGAAGACATACATCAAAGTGTCTATTTCATTCCTACACCCAGAGCTTTTCTACATCCAGAGGGTGTCAATGTACAAATCATGGGTAACGATGTCTTAAGTAGAAGGAACAAAAAATACAAAAGGAAAGACTCTTATAAATTGTGTATTCTTGCTCTTAACCTAATTGTTTCCCTTTTGGCATTGTCTTTCGAAGGAGAAAATGGATGGTTGCTAGTTGTAGGGAGAAAATGGAGCATTTGGAGACTGAGGCTCAGAATTGCGCATACGAGTGCTTAGCGAGGAGCTGGCTGTAGCGGGGCCATGATGCTGGGAGTCCATCCTGAACCTGCCCTCCCCCAGCAGGAAGTGTCACGGGGACAGCATGTGTCTCATCTGAAGACTGAAGGAAAGAAGAGCCTCGGAGAGTCTGGAAGCCAAGCTCTATCCGGCAAACATAATTGACAAGGGAGAATGGCTGTCTCAGCCCCTCTCCTGGAGCAAACACACGATGGCAGGCAGGACAGAGAGGAAAAACAAGTGTTGTACAAATGAAAGTTCCCCTTTTTGCTCTAGTTAAGGCTATGGGGATAGGCAGATTTCAGAGGAGCCCCAGGATCCAAGCACACCTCCTGAGGACTGAGGTGAGACCCACACACGGGACCGGAGGGAGAGGAGAGCTGGGGTCTGAGAATGCCTTTGGCCGCTCTCAGTGAAGCCAAGAGCAACAACAGTTTGGTGTTCCGACTGCTTAGGAAATCTAGCTTCCATGTGCCACGGGCTGATTTACATGGTTTCTGTTAGGAAAACTAATTGTTTGATAACTTTGTGGTAAGGATGCCCTAACTTTTTAGAAGGTCCTATTGGCTCTATATTTAAGATGCTCCAGGCATGGTGGGAATGGATGACAGGGAAGGAGGTCATGCGTAGGGGACCCAGGAATGCCAGCAAAAGCAGGATTCCTTGAAAATAATAACCAGGGAAGTTATGGGATTTAACTTTTAGTACCTGCCTATTTCCAGAGGAAATTTAAGGGTTATTATCAATGGTGGCTGTTTATTGAGTGCTTACTGTGATCTGGGCTCTGGACCAAGTTCTCCACTGATAGTTTTCCTTAAGGCTCATAACTGCCCTGGGAGGGGGGTGTTACTATCTTCATTTTCTTGGACGAGGAGACTGAGGCTTAAAGAGAGGTTACCCGACTTGCCAAGCGGTGGAGCTGGGACTTGCACCCAGAGGTGCTTCATGCCAAGTCCTGCATTTCCCCATTGCACTGTAGGGAGGGGTCAGGCCTCTAGATTTATGAAGGGGTGTCCCTAAAACTGCCCAACTAAATATTTCTTCTCCTTCCTCTTCCTCTTTCTCTCCCTCTCCCTTCCCTCTGTTCCTCCCTTTCTTTCTTCCTTCTTTCCTTCCTTGTCCTCCTACCTCTCCCTCCCCCCCACCTTTTTCTTCTTACGAGTTGATGTTCTTCTTTTCCAACAATTATCTGTTAAACATGTGCTATGTTCTGGGCATTGCATAAGAGTTGAGAGAATCTAAAGGTTAAGGCAATGATACCACACATCCAAGGACTGTTTGTTACTATTTCGGTAGGAGAGGTGGACATATATACAACTCACGTTGAGGAGATGGCTAGTAAACACTAGACTATGTTGAGGGTGGAGTAAGGAATGCCGAATTCCAAATGCCTATGTGAGGAACATTTGGATAAGATAAGAAGGATTTATAAATATTGCAAATCTAGAGATTTGCAGCATAAGGAGAGGCAAGGATGAGGGACAGCCCGTTCACTCTGGGGCCAAAGTAGACGGACGTCAGAAGACAGTTCATGGCACATCCATGAGCAACCTCAGTGCTGTGGGAAGTGGTGTGGGATTTATTCTGTGAACATCAAGGACTTTTGGGAGTGGGGACTGAAGTGTCCCATTTTTGTTTTAGGAACTTTATCCTAAGTGAAGAATAGATGTCAGACGTCAGAGGCAAGAGGGGCAGAGAGCCCAGTCAGAGCCATTGCAACAGACCAGGAGAGAGAGCCGAGGAAGGTCAGGGCGAGAGAGGACGAGGTGGACTGGCATGGGAGGAAGTTGAGAAGACAGAGCAGAGATTGGGAGGGGAAAGGCAGGTAGTTCAGCCTGGAAGGAGGCTCCAAGATGAAGTTGTACTTGTACGTGGTTGAAGAGTCTTATAACAGAACGGTGTTAAACTAGAGATTTCAGGTGTTCGAGGACAGGGTATGGGAGGGGGTCTCAACACAGGTTTTGAAATTGTCCAGTATGATGGGAGGTGGGAGCGGGGAGAGACAGAGCAAAGAGGAAAATTGTGAGCCAGCCCTCCAGAAACACCGGCGAGAACACTGTAAGCTCACGGACGCTGGGGACGTGGAGGAGCATCTTGAGGTTGGTAAAAACAGACAGCGAGAGCTGTGAAGTGCAGAAATCCATGGTTCTGGAACCATTGTCTGGACGTGGTGGAGGAGAGTTGTCACATTGTTACTCTTTTTCTTCCCCAGAGGCAGAGGGTGGGACAAGGGAAGTATCCCTCACTCCAGAGGGCCGGGCGGGCGTGGATCCTCTAGGCTCCAATTAGGGCAAAGAAGTTAATGGAACAATCTAGGAAAAAATGACACATATGACAAGTCTCCTGGGCTGGGGGTGGGGAGAGGCTGACGAGGAGAAGGACCAAGCTGGTTGGACCTCAAGTGGGAAGGGCAGACGACCAAGGAGTCTGTAAACAGAAAAACATAGAACGCAAGCAAAGAGCTGGGTGCCCCAGGCCCTTGTGTGATGTGTGTCCGTGGAGTACCATACAGAAGTAAAAAGGCCCCAGAAGGAAGATTCCTGGCATTTTATCACTTGCAATAAGGAAACCGTAAGACTGGCCATTTGGCTGTGAACCGAAGGGGCCTTTTCTCTTTCTTATATTACTAAAATGTAGCTCTGCATTGAGGGTGCATTCACGATATGATGCCAGGTTTAGTGATAGATGTTCTGAGATGTCCTGTAACCAAAGAGCATATTCGTAAAAGTCACGGGCTGGGCCCCGAGAGGCGCTGGGATTGAGCACAGGGCACGTTTACATAACCACACTGCGCGTGGGGAGAGGAAGGTGGATGGTCAGTCTGTGTGAGAAGAGAAGACAGGACCGTGCTGCTGCAGGCGTGTCAGAGGGAGTAGCAATGAGTGCGTGTGGGGAAAAGGCGACCAGGAGGGGCTGAGAGTGTGACTAAAGGCACAGGAGCGTGCGACTAGCCTGGTGCCCTTGTCTGGGCCCTGGGGTCCGGGGGTGCTCACTGTGGAGACGGGGTGGCTTGCTCTCCCAGGGTGCGATGGGAGGGGTGCACCTGACCCTGTCAGCTTTCGTGTGCTGTTTCCTTCTGTTTCTAGTTTCGGTCCCATGTTGCCTTGTCAGATAAGTTTTTTTAATATTCTAATTTATCTTAGGTTTTGTGTATTTGTGTAGGGGTGTGTTTGTGTGTGTGTGTGTGTGTGTGTAGCAATCAAAGGAGAAGCTGAAAGAACCTCCAACAGCTAAAAACCCGGGGAAAAGGGGAACTAGACTTTCCGGTGGGACTTGTTTTGAATACAAGAAAATACCAAAATAAAGAAAGTTTAAGGAATTCATGTTATAAAGCTTCCAAGCCCACTCCTGGCAGATCTGTGAGCTCACAGGAACAAAACTCTTCCTCTGAATTTCCATCAGAGAAGTGACACATTTTTGGTCACCCACTACCTCAGACTTTTGGTAAGAATGAGTCCAGTACGAGTAAGGCTTCCAGTCTGGGTCTTGGCAAACCTCGTGTAGCAAGCCGGTGGGGGAAGCCAAGATGACTGAGACCCCCTTGAATGCTACCAACTAAGAAGGTGGCAGTTGGCTGCTGTTTTCCACCCATAAGAGGCCAAATTACTCATTTGCCAGAATTTTTTACTTTCCAGCTAGAACTATTGGTACCATGTGGTGTATTTGTTGTTATAACCTAGAATGAGTTTTCATGTCAAATCGTTTACAAATGATAACTTCGGTAGGATTATAACCTGGTATTTATTGACTACCTTTGTGTCAGACACTGAAATATGTTTGCATATAATTATAAACGTTTGATCTTTACATAATCTGTAATTAGGGATGTAACAATCCCCATTGCACAGATAAGGAGATTAAGGCAAAAGAGATTAAGAAATACACACAAGATGGCACTTCAGAGCTTGAGGCTACCTCTAAATCCACTCACCTTCACTTCTCCAGGAATAACAGCTGAAACTCCAACGACAAATAGTATGCCCAACACACGCAGCCTTTCCCCCGTGGGCTGTGTTTATATGCTTCTGTTTCTGAATTATTTTTATAGAATGACTGGGATGCAGGAAAGAAGATGGTAAGAGGAATTTGCTTTTCTCCCGGGAGGTTGTGAATGATGGATGGGCATTCTTGCTTACCTGGCTTCATCATCACTTCCTTATCACATGGGATATTGTCACCCTGCCTCAGTGTGCGTGGCTGGTGACAGTGTGACTGCCGCTGATGAAAGCCAGCATGGCAGCCATCTGTGAGTGTGATGACGCTTTAGTGGGGCAGGGCTCCTAGGTGTAGAATGCCACGCAGAGGTAGAGCACGTTGCGGTGCTAGCCAACATCTGTCTATGCATTTCCTGTTAGGAGAAGTTCTAAATTACTTTGAATTGCTTTCTCTTCCCTCTTTCAATGTTTAGGGAGAAAAAAAAAGTGACTCTTATGTTAAAGTTAATTTTATTGCCAAAAATTTCAAGTCTGTGTCTACTCTCCCGTTATTATCAGGAAAGGAGTTTGTAAAAAAAGGTAGCGCTGACAGCTTGCGTGAATCCTTTCCGACTTAGCGAATTCCCTGGCTGGTCTTCTGTGCTTAATGCAGCACGTCTCATCGATGCTAGCCTGTTCCAAACTCTTAACTAAAGACCGCCGGTCATGACCTGAGGAGGCCAAAAATTAATTCTCATCTGCTCAGAAATGGAAATACAGACACTTGAATAAATAGTTCATGCTTTCTTGGGGTAGCCAAAACTCTTCAATGTGTACTTGACAATGCTTCATTATCTTTTTATCCATTCTTGGGTGAAGTTTTGAATGCAAGCAAAAGATGATCTCATCTTCAGCTCAAGTACAATTGAAGGTTTTCAAATAAATCCCATCGTGTTAGAAATCATTCATTCATACATATATATATATCTATCTCAGAGACTGTAAATGATTTCTAACATGTTGGAACATACATATTTTACTTATATATTTATATATAATACATTATATATATATATAACCCTTAAGATATAAACAGTTAATTGTCCCTTTATAAAACTTTGTGAAGAGGACAATTGCTTAATTTAATAACGTGTTTTGGACATCTACTAGGGTCGATGGCATCATGCCAGACACATTACAGTTACCGTGGACCCTTGTCAGTTGAGGACTTTGACATTTGTGATTTTACTTTTTGTGGAACAAATAATATGCCATTGATAAATTGAGTGACACTGGCAAATTGAGGGATTTGTAAAGGCCTGTGGCAGTAGTCCTCTCGAATGGTTGAGGACTTGCATTTTAAAAATATGACAAGTTTAAAAATAAAAAACCATACAGGTCCCTCCTAAGATTTCCAATATGAGGACAGCTTATTCACTATTTTCACTACTGTTTCCACCTATTCATTCAACCATTTGTTCATTCCACCAATATTTGTCCAGCTTAGCAGGGGAATTAAGATCTGGGCACAATTGCAATCATGGTGTTATTATTGATGATTAGTAAAAGTGAAAGCAGTCCTGTGTGGATGCTTCAAATGTATCATCTGTGTTTTAATCATCAAATCAGCACATGGCATAAAGTGGTGTTCTGGGACTTCAGAAGAGCGAGAGGGGTTATTGGCCTATGGCCTATGTAGCCAGGGCAGTTTTCATTGAGCACTGGCATTGTGGTTGAGAGTTGAAGGACAGTTGCTCTTAACTCCACATCAGCTAAGCTGTCAGACGTGTTAGAATTTCAGTAGCAGAGTGGAGGAGAGGAGTGGAAACGAACTGAAATTAGGGCTGATCTGTCCAAGAGGGGACTCACTATCATTTTAAGAGAGCTTTAGGGGAACTGCTGCTCCACCCTGCTGGTTAGGGGAGGAAGGCACGGACAGGAAGGAGATAAATGTAGAGAACAGTTATTCTAGGAAGTGGAAATTACACGGTGAAAAGCTTAGAGATGAGAAAATACAAAGAATATTTATAGAACAGAGTATCAACCAATTTATTTGGAATGCAAGGTTCAAGCAAGAAAATGGCAGGGTAGATTCAAATTGTAGAGGGTGGCTTGAATTCCAGCAAAGCAGATTCTTTTTCCCTGCCCTGCTCTTCCCTTCCCTTTCTTTTTTTTGGATAGACCATGGAGATCCCATTGAACATTTTTGAGTAGGAAAATGGCAGGGTCCAAGTGACATTTTCAGATCCTTTCAGATACTTAGGAATTTGTACCTTTCTCTACTAAACCGAACCTAGTAATTGAGCCCAGGATTGAAAAGTAATAGCTTCAGCATTAATCATGGTGGTGAGTGCTTTTGTTTGGTCAACTGGACGGCACCTGTTTTCTTTTGAGGAGCACACCTGTGGTTTTAGTGGGAGCTGGGGTGGTGGGGAGCTAATCACAAACACTGTCTCTTCTTGTTATGGAAGTGAGTATGGAACCCACATTGGGTCAAGCCTAGTATTTTATTCCTATAATCACAATCATTAGTCCAGGCAGAGGGCACATGATCCAGATCAGGCCAATCCAAGTCCTTCTCTGGAGGAAGAAAAGGAGGACATGAAGCTCCCTGTCCTCCTGGGCACGAAGCTGCAATGATATGGTGCAGAGTTACTGGGGCCATATGTAGATAGTGAGGAGACTTGGGGAGAGGGGAAGAAGGAAGGAGAAAGAGAGAAAGAAAGAGGGTAGGAAAGAGGGGAGAGAGGTAGAGTGAGACAGAGGAAGAGAGAGGGAGGCAGGGAGGGAAAGAGAATTATTTCTGATGCTCTTTGGGCTTTGGAACTGGCCCATTCTAGGCCAGCATCACCCTGGCCTGTCTGTGTGTGGTTTGGATGAGTGAACCAATAAAATCTTAGTTTGAAATTGGTTTATATCACTAACAAAATGGAGAATTTTACTCACTGGAAATTTTCCACATGAATTCACACACACACACGCATGCATACATACATGCGCACACACAACAGTAAGGGAAAGCAGGACAGCACTTGAGGAAACTGTGTATACCTCCTGTTCTGTGGGGAGAAAAGGGGCTCCAGAGGGCATGGGGCATCCTTGGACCCCAGCTGTCCTGGAGACATTTTTCTCTGTGTTCTCCCTGGGTTCACCGGATTAAAGCCTGGTGTCTTAATCCGTTCAGGCTGCTATCACAAAATACCATAAACTAGGTAGCTCATAAACAGCAGAAATTTATTTCTCATAGTTCTGGAGGTTGGAAGTAAAACATCAAGGCGCTGCCAGATTCGGTGTCTGGTGAGGGCAGGTTCCTCATAGACAGCCATCTTTTTGCTGTGTCCTCACAGGGTGGAAGAGGGAAGTTCCTCTGCCTCTCTTTTATAACAGCACTAATCCCATTCATGAGGGCTCTGCTCTCATGCTGTAATCGTCTTCCAAAACCCACCCCCTAATACCATCACCTTGGGTGATGGGATTTCAACATATGAATTTTCTAGGCAGTGGGTGGGGGAACACGAACATTTCAGATCATAGCACCCGGTGTGGGTGGTACATTGGAATGGAAGTCCCTGCAGGCATTCCTGGTGCTAAGGATGTATCAGAGGGCAGGGAATACAGATGGTAGGTGGTAGACAAAGGGTGAGAGACAAGCACAGATGTCACTCTCCCTGTGCTTTGGAAAAACTTTGTTGTTATTTTTCCAGAGTGGTTTGCCAGGGTGAAGTTCTTGAACTGTTGAAAGGTATAAGGAAATTGGAGATGAGAAGAAAGGTTTCTTTTTTTAAAAAAAATACTCTTCTGGTTAGTTATACCTAACCGTAGAAACCTAGAAACTCTTCAGGGTTCCTTAAGAGAAGGATGTAGAGATTGGAATCTAATTAATACCTTGAGCCACTGAATGACATCTCTTTGAACAGGACTGTGCAGAAATTGGCTGTGGGATTTATTTGGTCACCTGTTAGTTGCAACATAAATGATTCTGATGAATACAACAACATAATACAACTAATGCAATGACCTAAAAGCGTTGGCTTTGGGTTGGCTTCAAATTGATCTTCACCATTTTAATTCATCAGACATTACCCTTCTCTGTGCACTCCCTGGATTGTAGGAGACAAGTGGTAGGAGAACATAGAGACAATTGGAATGTAATTGTCACCAGACAGTGTGATCCTTCCTGAGACACCACCTGTACTTCTGCCTGCTCACCCACAACCTGTGGTCAGTGCCAAGGACCGTGTTTGTTCAGGCCATTCAACACCATCTAGGACTGAGGGTCTGACCCTGGCCTCAGCTCCCCTTGCATCTACCTAGCTTTTTAACTTCTTCCTATATTGTCGTGTTTCCCAAACTCTCAATTTACCTCTTACTTTGAGCCTGCCCTCAATCCTGGGACCAGGCAGCATAGTGTAGTGGAAAGGTCATCTAGAAGCCACATGGTAGCATGGGACATGTATGAATATGAAGTAGCACATTCATTTAACAGGAGTTGATTCAGCATCTCACATACTAGGCACTGTGTTTGGAGAAATTCAAATTCCAACACTGCACTTTTAGCTCTGTGAAATTGCTCAAAGTTACTTCAGCTCTCTGGGTCTCAGTTTACTCATCTGTAAGATGGGGTGATGATAAGTAGAGATGATTATAACATTTGACGTCAAAAACTTTATAGAGAGTATTAAACAATGGATAGGTTTATATAATAATTAGCCTGTTTTGAATGTTGCATGTTTTCTTTTGAGATTTGGGCATGTTTCTTGCCCCTGTTCTTGTCTTGTAGGGTTTTTTCACAAATACAAATCATTAACTTCCTCAATTTCCACATCTACCTTAAATGTGATGCACTTATTCCTGTTGGTGCTTCTGTCTGGATTGTCCTGCTGTGACCAATTCACAGTGAGCACCAAACCTCAAACAATGACCATTCCTCCCAGTGACCCATTCCAGCCAGTAACAATTTGGGGTGTGCTCTTTCTTGCAGGCCTTACCTGCCAGGGACCCCTCGTTGCATTTCTGGCCCTCATATTTGCTTCTCCCTAGCTCCGTGTGTGAGGATGATTGGGGAGGAGGGAAGGCTGTGGCTAGTCACAAAGTCCATTTGGGGGACATCCTGGGGTCCCCAGCGAAGACAAACACCAGCCAGCAGACACATCCTTGGGAGATTTGAGCTGTCCTTGTTCTTAGCCCTTATATGTGGGCTACCAAAAAATAATTTTAAAAATTTGCTTTGTTTCTTTCCCAACCACAACCAATATAATAATAAAAAAAAATTGCTTGGTAAGACTTAAGATGGTGTTTTGAGAACTGCTGGTCTAAGTGATAACTTACCTTGATGATATGATTAGGAGCTGGTGTCTGGATGTGGAAGCACTGTCTGTGCTTCAGGTTTCTCATCAATAACATGTGGAACAAACTCTATGTCAACTACCTCATGGGGCTGGGGTGAGGATTAAACAAATAAAAGCATGATGGAGTTCACTATGAGTGTTAGCTATTACCATGAATATTTTACAGATGGCAAAGTGGAAACTCAGAGAAATTAGTTGACCTTTCCCAAGATCACGCAGCTAGCAAGAAGCAGAATCAGAATTCAACCCAATCCATGTGGATGTAAGGCTGGCTGCTCAATGGTAGAAACTTGGCAGGGGAAGATCTTTTGCAGGGTCCGGCTGGAGAAGGTGGGTGTCAGGAAGACCTGGGGCACTCCAGGCTCCCTAATAGAGATCTTTTGAAACTGCCCCACAAACTCTCAGAAGGGTTATTCCTCAGTCCTTGTAGAGCAGATCTCCTTAGAAGAGAGCTTATGCAGAGTGAAATAGTTGATGTAATGCCACAAGGCCCTGTGCTTACAATAATAATAATGAACATGCCTGCAGGGGGTGGAGTGGGTGGTGGGGGAGGGTGGGAAGCCATTTCCACAGGGCAGCCCATTAAGCAATTGTGACAGGGAGCAAATAGTAGCAGTCCATAAGCTGGGCCCTGCTTCCTGCCCTATATATGGGTCAGGTAACTGCTAATGGCATTTGCAGGTAATTAGCAGCCTGAGTCACAACAGAGGGGCTGTCTTTTACTGTTCTCTGGGAGCAGAGAGCCCTGTTCCTTCCTCCAGGCTGGGCTCAGCAGGGCAGGTTACTCTGGCTGGTTCCTGCCTCATTTTTGACGCTTCCTGTCCATTACAGTGAAATGTGGCCAGCAAAGGGCGGCTTCATACATCATTAATTAGCACTTATAAAACTCTCAACTCCAAGCCAATCTACACTCCCCATCCTACTCTTAAGCAATAGGCAGAGGAATTCATCCTCGGAGAGATGCAAAAATGGAAATTTTCTTTTCAGCAAAAGGTGCCCACAGCAGTAGCACCTTGAAGAGACAACTTTTAAAAATTACTATTCATAAGTAGAAATATTTTTATAAAATTTACACATTATAGATAAGCCAAAGAAGAAAACTTTCATTAGCTATAATCTCATTATCTAAAGATAATCATATTAATATTTTGATATCTATTCAGAACCTTTTTCTATGCCTATATAGCCTTTTAAAAAAATACCATCATAGTTTTGTTATTTGTAACTGGCTTATTTCCCTTAGCAGTTTGTCATGGCTTTTCCTGTCATTAAATGTTATTACCCATTATTACTTAAAGTAAGTGAATAATAATTTATTGTCTGGCTGTGTCTCATACTCTGTTGTAGGATATTTAGGTTGTTTCCAGTGTTCGTTCTTTGCTGTAGAATAAAAGGACACCACCTAGCTCCTTTCCTCTGAAACTGAATTGTAGACTCGTGCTGGCAACACTTTGTCACAAAGAGATTTGTTCTTTATTGGAAAGAGCTCACACGTTGAATTCAGGCTGATGAGGCCATGTTCCTATCCCATGTTGGGTCACCCTTATGAAATCTATCATTCCTGGTGGCAGGTGCCTTCATGCCCAAATGTGAGCTGACAGTTGACAGCTGGTGCTTTCCCAGGCTGGAAAGACCTACCTTGTGTAACAGGTCGTACCTGCCCTCTTGGTGTGGCATATCAGGCTGCCAGTATTCTTTTCTTTATTCGTAAATCTAGCAAACACTTATTGAGAGCACACAATATGCTAGCCCCTGGAGATGCAGAGAGAAATAACAGGAGACTTTTTGCTTCAAGGGGACCTCAAGTTTACATTCTGGATGGTACATTCCTTTTCCCTTGGGAATTGCTTTCTGCTGGTTAATCTCAATGGAACATCTAGTGTTAAAATGTACCCTGGTTTGACTTGCATGTTCTGCTGTGATGAAGGAGCTTGTATCAGAGCACCCCTCCTGCCAAGAATAACTATAACAGATGGATAAAATATCCCCAAACAAACAAACAAACACCCCCAAAGCTGTTTGAAGACATGGAGGAGAACCAAGGAAGCTCAAAAACTGCAAGGCTCAAGACCCTAAAGGGAAAGAAAACACAACTAGCTAAGCCACCCATTTCAGGCTGATTTTACCTTTGAGGTATTTTCCAATTTGTGAGTGGCTAGACATCCATAACAAAAACATAGCTAGATAAATTTCATGTTTGGAAAATTAGCAAAGCAATTTGATTCTTTCTGAATCAAAGAACAAATACAAGTGGCAATTAGAAGGTAATTTTTAATTTTGGAAAAAAATCAAATCTAGAAAAAAGTTGCAAGAATAGTAGTAATATACTATACCCTCATATACCTCTCACCTGGATTCACCAGTTAAGATTTTGCTACATGTGATGGTCAATTTTATGTGTCAACTTTGAGGGTGTTTTTTGGATGAGAATAACATTTAAGTGGGTGAATTTTTAGTAAAGCAGATTGCTCTCCATAATGTGGATGGGCCTCACCAATCAATTGAAAGCACAAATAGAACAAAAAGACCAGCCTTCCCAAACAAGAGGGTGTTCTCCAGCAGACCAACTGCGGGTTTCATCTATATCATTGACTGTCCTGGATCTCTGGCCTGCCAACCCATGCTGCAGATTGTGGACTTGTCAGCTTCCATAATCGCATGAGCCAACTCCTTACAATAAATCCCTTCATATATATATAAAAATTTCATGATATAAAATATATATAAATATATGCAAAAAATTTCATCACACAGATATACATATTTATATGTAATATATAATACATATAATATACATATTTATGAAATATGCATATTATATCTAATTGCACAATATGCACAAAGTAGAGATCACATGAGCACTCAGTGAAATGGCAACTGCCCACAAGCCAAGAGAAGAAGGCTCAGGATGAAACCTACTTTGCCAGCATGTTGATCTTGGGCTTTCCAGCCTCCAGAACTGTAAGCAGTAAGTTTCTGGTTTAAGCCACCCAGTCTGTGGTATTTTGTTATGGCAGCCCGAGTAGACTAATACAGTATTATTCCTTTTCCCCTTTGTATAGGGTTATGTTATCCACTTAATATACAGTTCAGTTCATTGTTTATGTTAATATTCAGTTCAAGAATTTTAATTTTTCCACCCTTGTTGGCTTAATTTTATTTTGAATATGTAAAACATTACCATGTTTCCCAAAGTAAAATCTATTAAAAAAGGTATTCTTAAAGAAGTCTTACTTCCTCCCCTGTCACTTTCACAGCATACCAGTCCATCTTCTATACATAAGCACTTTTGTGAATTTTTGTTTTAGTGTGAGTTGTGTCTTTTGCAAAAATAAGATATACATTCATAACTACATTTATATTTACTCTTCTTTCTCATATCAAAAGTAGCATTACGTATTCTCTTTTACATTTGCTTTTTTGGTTTGGCAATATATCCTGAGATTGCCTTCATGTAAGTTCATAGAGAGTATTTCCATTCTGTGCTATAACTGCTTGACTAGAAAAATATTTTGGATGAGAAATATTGAATATGAAATATCATAAAATTTTGGGATGCAGCTAAAGCCATGCTTAGAGGGAAATTATAGCTTTACATGCATATATTAGAAAAGAAGAAAGACTGAAAATCAATTATTTAAGTATGAATCTAGAAAACTAGCAAATTAAAGCCACAAAAGTAGAAGGAGGGATATAATAAATATAAGAACAGAAGTTAATAAAAAATTTATAATGGAGAAAATAAGCCTATCCAAAAGTGGATTCTGGAAAAGAGAGATAAAATGGACAAACCCCTACATAGTAAACCCTCTACTGCTCAGGAATCAAAGATGGATAACAAAAATTACCAATATAAGAATGAAAAGATCTTTTAGACATTAAATTTTAGTAAGAGAATATAATGGCCAACTTGCAAATAAATTTGACAATTTAGATGGAAGGGACAAAGTTTTTAAAAACTTACAAATACTGAAACTAGAAGAAGTAGAAACTTGAAGATAATTAGATTTAATAAAGTAATATTTTTAATTAAAAATATTTCCACAAAGAAAACTCCAGGCCTAGATGACTTCACTGGTGAAGTCTTCCAAACATTTGAGAAAGAAGTAATACCATTGTTACACAACCTTTTCCAGGAAATAGAAAAAGTGAAAACATTCCCTAATTTATTATGAGGCCAGCAGTACCACTTTCATTATAGTGAAAAAAATATAGTGTACAATCACTTTTTTGAACATAAATTTTAAAAGTTTTAAAAAATATTAGCAAATTAAATATAGCAATATGTGAAAAGATAGTACACCATGCCAAGTTTGGGTTCACTGCAGGAATGCAAGGTTAGTTTAACATTGGAAACTCAATCAATGCAGTTCATCACATTAACAGAGTAAAGGTGGAAAATATAATTATGTCAATAGACATAGAAAAAGCATTTGACAAAATTCAGTAACTTATAACATTTAACACATGCTACAGAAAGAAAAAAATTCTTAACTAGTAAGAAATAGAAATACAACATTAGAAATAGAAGTTAGAATTTCTTAAAACATAAGTGTATCTGGAAAAGTGTATAAAAAACCTATAATGAATATGATATTTACCATTAAATTATTAAAAAATTTCTGTCTGATGTCAGGAATGAGGGAAGGATATACATTGTTACCACTTTTATTTAACATTGCACTGTGGTTTATAGCCATTGCAATATGGCAAGAAAAATAAATAAACATATAAGGACTGGAATGAAAGGAAAAAATGGCATTATTTACAGATAATATAATTGGTTTTAAATTCAAAAGCCTGTACAGATAAATTACAAAAATTAGTACCTGAATTTAGCAACGTCACTAGATATAAGGACAATATGTAAAAAACAATTGTATTTCTTTGTACTAGCAACAAACAACTAGAAAATAAAATAAAAAATGTTAATTACAACAGCATAAAAATATAAAATGCCTGGGGAAAAAATCTGACAAAAAGAAGTACAGGACTGGTATGTAGGAAAATACTGAATATTACTGAAGGAAATTAGAGAAGACTTAAATAAATTGAGGGGTATACCATGTTTATTTATTGGAACAGTGAAGGTATAAATTCTCCTAAAATTTATCTAGATTTCAATACAATCTCAATCAAAATATCAAAAGGCTTATTATGTGGAATTTGAAAGGCTTTTTATAAAAGTCATATAAAATGCAAAGGGCCAATAATAGCCAAGTTGATCTTGAAGAAGAACAAAGTGGAAAGACTTAACACTATTATAAAGTATGAAGACCTATTACAAAGCTCCTATAATTAGCACAATGTGGTTTTGGTTTAAGGCAAAACAAATAGAACAAAGAAAGGAAAAAGAGACTACAAAAAAATGCCTATACATGAGTTATCATTTGATATATGAAAAAAGGTGACTCTACAGTTACATGGAGAAAGGAAGGTCTTTTTATTATTTGGGACTGGGTCAACTGTTTATTTATGTGGAAAAACAAAAGGAATCTTAACCCCACCTAACACCATACCAAAAAACTTCCAAACAAAATTTTAATTAAATGGTAAAGGCAAATTAAAGTTTTTAAAAGAAAAATAGGAGAAAACCTTCAAGGTAGATGTAGGTAAAGATTTTTTTTAAGCCAAAAAGAGTACTAACTGTACTGGGTAAATTGATACAATGAGCTATATAAAATTAAGAGCTTCTCTTTATCAAGAGACATCACTGAGTGAGTTAAAAGGCAAGTGACAGAGTGAGAGACTTGGTAATACCCGTAACTGACAAAGGACTTGTATCCAGAATATATAAAGAACACCTACAAATCAATAAAAAAGATAAAACCCCTCAAAAATGGGCAAAAGACTTGAACAGGCATTCACAAGAAAGTGCATACAAATAACCAACAAACATATGAAAAGTGCTCAACTTCCTTAGCCATCAGTAAAATGGGACCTGAAACTAGATTAGATGCCCCCATAAACCCATGGGAGAAATATACATACTAAATACATATTTATATATTTATTATTTAAATAACAAATAATTTTTTATATATATAGTGTGTATATATATACACACACACACACTCAACAAATCAACACACTAACAACCAACAACCCCAATGTTTGTAATGTAGAAAGTGGAAGAAGTAGAATTCTCACACATTCCCCGTAAAAGTGTAAATTATTAACCCCTTTGGAAAACTCTTTGATAAAAACTATTAAAGCTGAACATACAGTAACCCTATGAGCCAGCAATTTCAGTCTTAAATACATACCTAAGAGAAATGTGTACTTTGTACCCCAAAAGGACAAGAATGTCCACAGTAGCATTTTCCAAGATAGCCTAGATTGGAAACACCCTACCTGTTCATCAAGAGAAGAATTAACAAATAGACATCATGATATATTGGTGTAATAAAATATTCCAACCAATGAAAATGAACTATTGTCACATACAATAAAATTCATTAATTGCACACACCTAATGTTGAATGAAAGAAGCCAGACAAAAAAGAGGTTCAAAAATGGGCAAAACAGAATTTATGGCGACAAAAAAAAATTTATTGGCTGCCTTTGAGGTGGCAGCCTGTGTGGGAGGTTTAGGGGGATCTAGGGTTATTTATTTATTGATATGCTTGATGGGTGCATGAGTGCATTTTCTTTCTAATTATCCGTCTAAATGAACGATTTGTGCACTGATGTTATATAGCAATAAAACATTTATTAAGACAAAAAATGAAGCTTAGGTTTTACCTCTCCCGATGCTAATTGAATTTTTGAAAGTGGGGAGAGAGGCAGGGGGCTAAGGATGAAATCATCATATTTACTGAGGGTTATTGAGTGCCAGGGTCTGCATTTAGTCTATTCCATGCCATTTTGTCATTTAATCAAGGTAGGTGTAATAGCTCCCATCGTACATGTGGAAATTGAGATCTAGAGTAATTAAATAACTAGCCTGGATACTTGCATTGTAAGAAGCAGTCCCAGGATGTGCTCAGGCTGTAACCCAAGGTAGGGAATATTGTGGGCTTTTCAGGATCTGCAGCTGTTTTGATGGGGAAGAAGGGAAGAGAGAGATTTTTTAGGAGTGAGATGGGGGAGTGGCTTTCGTGGCCTCTAAATCACAAACATGGATGCTGATGTGTTAGATTTAATTGAATATTTAGGTAAATAAAGGACATGTAAATTTGACACAGTATATCTTTCAAATTCTTTTTTAAAAAAAAATTTTGCTATTTTATCAGAATGTCCCATTTGCAAAACCAAAGCTGTTAAGCCACGTGTCTTTGCACACCATCTTCGCAGACATCCCGACTGGTCTCAGTTTCAGAAACGTGTAGAGAATATTATGAAACACATTTTTATATTCCTCTCACAGTTTGGACCAGTTCACTGGCAACTTTCAAAATATTGCTTGCAAAGTGTTTCTGTCAGCTGTAGTGGGCATTAAGTATTTAGAATCAATCTGTGATCATTTTCCTCCTTTTTGTTTTTTGTGAAGAAAAATTATTGATCAAAGGTTTTAGCCTCATTTAATATACTAGAGCAGCTTTTAAATTTCCTTTACAAGCCACAGCAGGGATGAACATTTCCTCCCAGCTTAACACAACACAAATCAATCTGCCTCCTAGTCCTCTATTATTGCACATCAAACTACAGCCATGGCAGCCGTTTCTTCTTCTTGCGGTAGACTTTCTAGGATACCAGAAATGTAGGCTTTTGACTGATACTTTACGTAGTGGGAAAATGAAAAAAAAATTCTTTTTTAGTGTATAATTCCAAATCTCAACCACATCAAAAATAAATCACTTCCAAGTTTATCTTATCCCACCCAAAAGGAAATATTCTGTGGAGTTGAAATTTTGACCTGGGACTCCTTATGTGCATGATCCTAATATCCTCAGTTTTAGTCTTGTACAAATGCTCATCATCACTAGGGCATACAAATGTCCTGAAATCTTGGGCCATCTCTGCTTTATGCCCTTTTTCCTGGAATAATTATTAATAGTGCCACCTTTAACTCTCCAAAATGTCCTATATTGCTGATAAATTATATGAACACTTAATTATAATGAGAACATCTTTTCTCCTTTAAAAGAAGAAACTCTGAGACTAAGTCTTCACAACCTTAAACTATGGAATTTGATGGAAAACCCACAGACAACATTCAGTGCACTTCACCAACACCTCATGTGTTTAAATAACTGGATTGAATTTAATTTTTCACTTTCCAATTTGGCAACCATTTGTGTGTTTATTTGATTAATACTGATCTCTTACTGGACTAGAAGATCTAAGAGGGCCAGGAACATGTCTATTTTTGAACACCATCTCTAGACCTAGTATAATGCTGACAAACAGGTGGTGCTCAATATTTAACTGTTTAATGAATAAATAAATGAATAACATTTTACTGGGTTTTCAGTTTTTCAAAAAGGCTGAACACTATTTCATTTAATTCTCTCTCTCTACATTGTAAGTCCAGAAGGGCCAGTAGTATCAGTTTTGTTTACCAAATATTGAAACTGTGTTCTGTAGTAAAGACTTATCTGTTATCGTCTACAAAGCTAGAGGCAGGGCTGGTACTCTGTTTTAGGACTTCTCATCTTAATCTTTATATGAGTTTGTATGCTGAACTCATATGAACTTGCCTGCAAAAACTTATCTAATAGTGGTTTAAACTATAATAATTATTGTTCACTTAACAAGAAGTTTGAAAGAAGGCAGTTTCAAAGTGTTGCGAGTTGCTCTCTTGGCCTCTGTGTGATTTTAGGCCTCTCTGCTCATGGTTGCAAGATGGCTGCCTTAGCCCTCTACAGCACATCCTCACATTAGCATTCC
This sequence comes from Daubentonia madagascariensis, assembly GCA_023783475.1. Classification (NCBI taxonomy): domain Eukaryota; kingdom Metazoa; phylum Chordata; class Mammalia; order Primates; family Daubentoniidae; genus Daubentonia; species Daubentonia madagascariensis. The sequence continues at coordinate 12,752,719 of JAKFHU010002004.1, forward strand.
AGGCTTAAAGGAAGAGAACGGTTGGCACAAGAAAATAACAAAACAAGACAAAACAAACATTGTGTTTGAATTGTGTTCCTGCCAAAAAAAAATGTTGTAATCTTTACCTCCACTACTCAGAATGGCACCTAACTTGGGGAAGTTTACTGAGGTGAACAAGTTAAAGCAAGGTCATTAGGGTGGGCCCTAATCCAATTTGACTGGTGTCCTTATAAAAAGGGAGGAAATTTGGACATGGAGACAGACTTACATAGAGATAAGATGATTTGAAGACATACGGGGGAAGATAGCCATCTGTAAGCTAAGGAGAAAGGTCTGGAACAGACCCTTTCTTCACAGACTTCAGAAGGAATCAATCCTGCCAACACCTTGACTTTGGACTTTGAACCTCCAGAACTGTGAGACAATAAATTTCTGTTGTTTAAGCCATCCAATGTGTGGCGCTTTGTTGTGATGGTCCTAGGAAACTAATACATGGCCCTCATGTGCCAATTTTCCATTATGCTTTTTAGCCAAAAGACCTGCAAGGGAGAGTCTGGGAAAGTGAGCATCCATCAGAAGGGAATGAGAGCCATTCTGTGGGGTCGGGTGCCTCTAGGACTGGACATTCCCTAGGTTTGGGAAGACCACTACCCCGAAGAAAAGTTCAGTTCTGTTGACAATGAAGACTGGCATGATGACTGTGGAGTTGCCTAAGCATCGTATCTCTTGCAAGCTGATCCACTTGTTTTATAGCAAAATCCTATGTAAGTCACATTAGCTGACTCTTTAGAAGTAAAATTGACAACTACGTGTATTATTCGGTACAGCTAGGTTATGCCAAAGTAACAACCTCCAAATCTCACTGGCTTCATGTAACAGAAGTTGGGATTCTAATTCATGCTACATGTCCCATATCGATTGGCAAAGAGTTCTGTTCCACAATCACTTGGGGATCTAGACTGATACTGGAACGCAGGGCATCCTTAGTTGCCATTGTAGGGAAAAAGAACCTTGAAGGGGTCTCATGGCTGCAATTAAATGCTTGGGCTCAGGGACACATGCCCCTTCTACACACACTCATTAAGCAGTACAGTCACATGATACCACCTAACTGCAATGGGACCGGGAAGAGTATTCCTCCACGTGCCCAGAAGGAGAGGAGAACCAGATTCAGGTGAGCACTAGAAGACTTTATTGCAAAATGCTAGCACAGTACTTGCACATCCTATGTTTAAGCTCAATTATCTTCAGCAGTTAGAAATGCTTTGGGCTGCAAGTAACAGACAACCTAGCAGTGGATTAGGCTGTAAAGAGATTTAATTTTCTCACAGAACAAGGTGTACAGCTCCAGGGTTGGTGCAGGTGATCAACAACGCCAGCAAGGTCTCTGGCCCTTTCCATGTTTTTCCCTCTCCTGCTCTCAGCATGACCCCTTTGCGTTCTCAGTCCAGCGCCTTTATGGTCTTAAGACGGCTGCTGCAGCTCCAGGTATGAGGTTCTCACTCTCAGTGCGGAAGGCAGGATGAAGGTGCAGGTGGAAAAGCAAAGGGCCCCCCATTAACACAAAGGATAATCTTTCCTGGGAGCCTCCCCTACCAAACTTGGAAATCATATGACTGGCAAAAAAGAATAGGATGACCTTTATTCACCTAGACCAATTATAATTTGTTCATTGGAGCAGGGAACCTGCTACGCCATTTAATGTTAGAGTTTTATCACCAAGAAAGGAAAAGCAGCTGCCAGCAGGGAGGCGACTGGCCTCCTACGGCGTTCCAAGGCTTTGTTTTGTCTGGAGCACCTGGGAGCAGGTATGTGACTGCACAGGTGACTGGGAGGACTCTGCACTGGTGGGTGTCCCAGACACCGACTCCCGCAATGAATCAAGGCCATGACTGGACACACAGAGCCACTAGTAGAATGAATCCCTGGACATTCCAGTCAAATCTGCCATCTGCCTTCTCTATGACTATTGGGCACACTCTACCTCTCCTCTGTGTACACCTGTCATGTGAAGGGGAGCCACATGGGACTGGCCACACATATAGTCACCAGGCAGACAAATTAGGGAACATAGGCAGGACTCAGTTTTCAGCAGTGTACAGAGGAATCTGTTGGACAGAGATTTTTTCATGTTCCTTTAATAATAATAATAATAAAATGATATGCCAACAAAGTGCTGCAATATACTCTTATCTATTAATATACTGTAATTGAAACTTGTATCACATCACATTCTGAATGTCAGCATAAGAGTGACAAAGCATTGTCTGTAAGACGTGAATCCATGACCCTCACATTGAAACCTCTGGAGCTGATGCCTATTCTGGTCTAAATTTGATAATAGCATTGGAGTCACACATTTTGTTTCACCCTAATGTAGAGACGCTTTGGCAGGATGAATGAGCTGAACTCAATTTATATTAAAAACAATGGCAAGAGAGAGGTATTTTTTTTGTTTCCTTGTCAAATCTGAAACATCTGGAATTCTAGTTGCCATGCAAGGATTTTCATATTTAGTGTATAATGCAACATGGGAACTCTGATTAAAGCCAAAACATTACCTTTTAATCAGTGGAAGTTTTAATTGAAAAGACTCTTTATCTGTGGCTTATGTAATATTAGTGTGTATTGTGTATTTAACTTTTTTAAACCAATTTTATGCACTTTAATTTAATGTAGCGTAACCAATACACTTCACAGATGGTTATTGTTATAACTGTACACACAATTTAATCCAATCGTCTATATCATTGTACAGGGAGTCGTCCCAGCTTGCGCCCAATGAAGGCTTTCCTGGTCACACCTTAGGACACGTGAGAGGTGCAGGTTGGGGGATTTGATCAGATTTGTGTTTCCAAAAGATCTTCTGTGTAAGGAATAAATTGGAAGGAGGCAAGAGAGAAACAAGTCCCTAAACCAGCAACAGCAAGCAACAAAAAAGTGGGCATCATGGACAGAGATATGGGGGAACAGGTGTATAAAGTTCATCATCAGATCCAGGTTGTGAGTACATGGTGTGCACTGAACAGTTCTTTCAACTTTTCTGTATGTTTAAAAATTAAATACATTAAAAAATATGGATATAGGTATACCAGTTAGGAGAGCATTGCTGTAGCCCAGGCAAGAAAGTAAAGGTTTAGTTTATGTTTTTAAAAAATGGTTAGAATTTGAACCCAGAGGTTAACAAGCTTGGCGAGAGACAAATGGCTTGAACTAAATTAACTCTTGGAACTTAGCTGCAAATCATTCTGCTCTGGCCGGAGAGAGGGCCTGGCATCTTGTTTATAACCCCCTGATTGTTGGTTCTGTTCTAACCTCAATCCCAACTTATATTCTGCCTTTCACTTTTTTTGGTTTTTTTGCAGTTATATCGTCTTTCCCCAGGGCTCACAGGGAATAAAAGAAACTCTTGATAAATTAGCTGCTTTTTCCTTTAGGCCAGTGATTTTATCATTACAAAAAAGATATTTGGCTTCTTTGAAAAGCCATGAAACCCCCAGATAAATGTGTATATGTCCATATAAGGAAATTTGCATACCCTGGGGGCTGAGGAGCATTCTGGGACCCTTAAAGCTCCAGGTCCAGGGACCCAGATCAAGAACTTCTGCCTGGATCCCATCCTGGTGGCAGGTATCTCTGTAGCTTCTCCCTGCCTGGGGGGCCTGTGCAGCCTGCTGCCGGGTATAGAATGTTCTGAGAGCAGCAGAGGAGTAAGTAGAGCAGGCAAGTGCAGGGGCTTCTGTCATTCCATCTCTGGGAAATGGCACCGTCCCTGTAAGCCTGAAGGTGGCCCAATTAGCATACGGTAATTAGAATTGCTGCAATAATGCTGCCTGTGGTTTTCTTTTGTAGGCACCATGGAGGTAGCTGTGGTTGCAGACTGGGCTGTCAGAGTAGCAGATAAAGCTGTCTGCCTGCACCCCTCATCCTGCTGATGCACGAAGGGCTCAGCATTTGCAAGGGCAGAGAGAGAAAAGGATGGAGGGTGAGTTGGACGAAGAGCAAGTGGCAAGTCACTGCAGTAGAAAATGGTACCCAGTGCTGGTGGTGGTGGTGGGGTGCTCTGCCTTGCTCTCCTCTGGCAGTTGCACTTTGCTACCTTGTTTGTCATCTAAAGAGGGGGACGAACAGCAGTGCACCTCTTCCCTTGGTGAAGCAGTGCAGTCTCCAAGAGGAGGAGGGGACCCACAGGCGGGAGGGGACGTATAGGTGGGGCCTTGGGTATCTCCACTCTGGAAAGGCCACCTCACTTTGGGGGTCCCTCCTTACCCACAACAGGAGGAGGTGAGTAGGTATTCCCCAAAGTGGACACAGAATCCAAGTGACATTGAAATGAGAATGGACAGCAGTGGGAGAGGGGACAGGGCGAATGACAAAGAACAAGATTTCAGATGCCAGCACAGCCCAGAGGGCATGGGCGAATGTTCCAGAGAGTCGATGCTAGTTACAAAACCTGCTGGTATAGGACACGTGGCCAAGGTTGCCTGACATGGCTCCCATCGGACAGGCCGGTGCTTTGTGATCCAAATTGTGTGACTCACCTTGGGTCCCGCCTGTGACTTTTCTCCTGTTGTATGTTTGGGTTATGGTTTGGAGAAGCTTGTAGGTCAGGGCTTGACAAACTGCCACCAGGTGAAGCTCTTGGCAGGCTCATCTTGGCGACCATCTTTCCCGTCCCCTTCTTACAACCCCCTCTAATCACCAGCCTCCCAAATGCTCCTGCAGCTGGACTTGGGCCACCATCTGAGGCCCTCATGCTACCCCTAGGCCCCAAGCAGTCCTTTCCCTGTCCTCGTCCTGTCCTGCTCCCGGACCAGCCAGCAGCACTCCATGACCCAGGCCTCATTTTCTCACCTTGGGCTTGGGAGTTTATATGCTTTGTTTTCACCTCCTACCTGGTGGCATAGCAGGTTTGGAAAATCGCTGGTGCCAATAGCTGATCTTGGATTATTTATAGCTGGAGTGCTTCTAACATGTGTTTGGAGAGAAGACAATGTCTTAACCCTCAAAACACAATGTCTGGCACATGTACCTCTGCTAAAACAAAATATTGGGTGTCTCTCATTTGTTTGTGTGTGATGAATTCCAATTTCCTTAACAGGACGTTCAGGCCCCCGTGTGACAAGCACCTGGGTCCAAGGTTTCCCAGCTTGTCACCTCCACAACCTCTCATGTGTCTTTCACTCTGGCTGCCAAGGGCTCCCTGCTGCTCTACACGCCCTTCCCACTGCATCCTTCCTCATCTCTGTGTCCTGCTTCTTGCTCCTTTTCTAGTTGCTGAAATTCCACTTTTTCTTAAAGGCTCACCTCAGACTTTTGGACACTCTACTTGTCATCCTGCGTATCAGTGGTGAGTTTTTCCTCTTCCACTTTTGTTGGTCCCCTTCTTACAATGCCTCCTTTATCCATCCATCCATCAATCCATCCTCCATCCATCCGTCCCTCTATTCACCCATCCATCCATTTATCCCTCCCTCCCTTCCTTCTTTCTTTCCTCCTTTCCTCCCTCCATCCACCCATGCATTCATCCATCCACACGCCCACCCACCCATCCACTCAGCCATCCAGTCATTCAGAAAATAAATTCCATGTAGTACTCTGGGTTCAGGGCATAAGCAGGGAACTAGACACAGCTTCCGCCTCGTAGAGTTTATAGTCTCATGGTGGGGGTGGGGGCAAGGGGAAAACAAAAGTAATCAGATCATCACACAGTCTTGATGCTTAAAACTGAAGATAAAGACACCTGAACCCTGCCTCTGACCTCCAGGAGGTCTAGGTCTGATGGGAGAGACAGACACATAGATCATTATCTCCAAGACAATATTCTTAGTGCCAATCAGATAAAGTATGGACAAAATGTCATGGAATTGCAGATGATGAAGTGATTACTTCTGCTTGGGGATCTGAGAAACTCTTAGGAAGGACAAGTTCTATTAGCCTGACTTAACAGGAAGAGCAGCAGCCTTCCCGGGGGTGAGGCTGGGAAAGGAACAAGGTGCTCGCTCCATGCAGAGGAAACAGAAAGACCAACGTGGTTGGGGAACAAGTGAGAGAGGTTTGTTGTGGCTGAAGGGTGGGACCTGTGAGCTCAAAGGCCTTTTTCTCAGCCAGCATCCCTCCCTCAGTCCCTGCCCCCGTTTGTCCTGACATCCGTCTGTGCTGCCTGCCTTTGCCAGGCCCGTCTCGGGGCAGAAGCTGACTGCTCCTGGCAGCCCTGTGCTGGAGGCTGTCTCTGGCCAGGGACACACTCCCCTGCGGGGCCGTGATTTTAGAGGCTGCCTGGGTCTTCCCCACCACACGGGAGGCACCGAGTGCTCCCGCAGAGCCGTCCTCCCTCACCCCGCAGTAATCACAACGTGATGACTCATCTGTGGAGACATGGGATTGTGTGCAACGGAAACCGCTGTCAGTGGGTGCAGAGCACCTGTCGTCCGCTTTCCTACACTGCCCTTCTTTGGGTGGATGGGGGAGGGGAAGGCCTGAGCCGGCCACTGGGGTCTTGCACTTGCAAGCATCGCTCCCCTTCAGGGCTGCTCCCACCCCAAATGGCCCATTTTAGGTGGAGCAGAAGGTGGGGCACAAAGCTGTGGCTATAAGTCAAAGTGGAGTGATTTTCAGACCAAAAGATTCTCTGTTCTAGGAACAGTGCAGTCATTTAAGGGGTGAGAGGCCCAGAACTTCTTTAGTAGTGATGCGGGCCTCTGGTAAGGAAGAGAGGCTGAAGGAGGAAGGACATTGTTCTCACCGGTGATGGAAACACAGGTGGCTGCCTCCCCCACCCAGTGGCAGAGCAGGCAGAAAGGGACTCCAGTGCATTATCTCACAGCTATGCCAGCTGCTCTTGTTTTTGTTTTTCAAAACACCTGGCCTGAAATCAGTCCTGAGAAGAAATTCCGTTTTCCAGCATTGCCCTTTTCTCCCCCGTTGAAGGCTAAGAATCCTGCCTTGGAACGATACCAAACGATTACAGCATTTCGGAGACTGGGCTATGTTTACACAGTTTATCTCACTCAGTCTTCACAGCAATGCTAGGAAGTAGGGGCTAATACTGTTCCATTAATAGAACTCGGTCCAAGAGGTTGCAAGACATTGCTTGCAGGGGTTTGAACAAGCTCGCTTGTAATTTCCAACTTAGTTCTATCCTTCTATACAGGACTAGGCTGCTTTCTCTCCCATCAAGTAGTTGAGGACAGACGTCACAGTCTGCCTAATTTCCTCTTACTACTCGTTTTGGTCTTTGCCCCTCGTGTCAAATGTCAAATGATTCAAATTTGGCTAGGTTGGTCCCTTTCTTCTGGATATGTTCCAGTGGATTACTATGCTTAGATTAGTATGATATTTTAAATGTATTTGCAAGAGTAGGGCTTACAGAGCAACTGGCTTCTCCCTTATTCTGAATGTCATGTTCCTATTCATGCAACCATATCATCAGTTGAGAAGTCTATCACTACAGGGCAGAGCTTCAACAAAGGCATCACCACCAGGAGGGAAGAATGTGGGTCCACAAGCACTCAGGCAGGAGAATGCCTGGCTGGATTGATGTCTGCCTGTATCTGCTAGCTACTTTTCCCTCTAATATGTTGTCAGTGACATCCTAATTTTCCTGGGGGAAGTATGTGGGATTGGGGAAGATCTGAATGGCTCTACTTTTTACTGAACTCTGAACTTGGGCAAGTTTAAGCCTCAGTTATTTCCTCAGTGTTACATTTGGCCCATCGGGGATAAGGATTATGGCTAATATGTATGAAGCCTTGACAAATTGCCTGCTACATAGTATGTGTTGGACAAAGCATGAACATTATTATTATTCATTCTCTTCTTGGTTGGGAATGAAGGAGAAATAGCTGCCCTTTTATTGAAGTGCTGATATGGCTAACGATGTGGCCCTTGGTGACTTAGTGACTGAGTCAAGTGAAGCCAGCCCTCTCTGCAGGGTCCAAGCTGCCATGGGATTGCAAGTTTAGTGGGGTGAAGGCATCTGGGCAATGTGTTTTGCCTGAAGGGCGTGTGAACAGTAAGTCCAGTTTTAACCAGGAGTGCATAGCATGTAAGGTAATGTAAGAAATTAGTATGTAAATGAGGAAATAGATGCAAAATTGCATTGTAAAAGTGTGGGACACATGGTAATTGTTATTTTTACACAGTTCATTCTGCCTCTCTAATGCATGAACCTATCAGATCAACATTTAAGACTTTCTTGTAGAAGGCTACCATATGCTGGCCAGGCTGCCGGAAGCAACAGAAGCATTTTTCTCAGAAAGAAATGGCTGCAAGCCCATGGTCTTTATTGATTTACATTTGTAAGCCATAACTCCTTATCTCTTTTCTGCTTTTGATAGCATGATGTCCATTTGTGTAATATATTAGTGTGGCCAGCATTGATGCCAAGTCCTAAACATCTAGAGAAGGAGTGTTGATTTGTGTTGAAAAGTCAGTTGGGAATCCAGGTTATTGGGCTTGATCTCCCCTTTTCACTGTCCCTATGGAGAAAAAAGGGCCAGTATTGCTTCTCTGCAGGGTCCCAAGGATGAATCATTTATACTTTCAAAGTTCTTTGAGATCCTTGGATACTACATAAATGCGAAGCATAATCATTATGAATTATAAGTGAAGCAGACGGAGGTTTTAAATTAAATAGCACCATTGTGTTATTTTTCATCAGGATTCAGAGCAGCCGACCTTCCCAGCAGAAGTAACTTAGATAATTTGATTCTCTCACTTAACCAGGACTGATCACTGCAGGGATAGAAATTAATTTCTTGAAAAACAGCTGCCGGTTTTCCTCCCCACCGGCCTCTCTCCAAGCTTTGCAAATATCATAATGAAACTGTAGTGGAGGTTCCTCTGCATGACTCAATGGGGGCCCAATAAGTGGTTCTCCAATTTTTGGTTTACCTGAAAGATGGTCAGGACACATGAGCGTCCTCTGAGCATCAACCATTGTGGTCACTTCCACCCACACCAGTTCGAATGGTTAAAGGGACTGGTGTGCACAAACCAAATGATTTGGAACTTTAATGAAACAAGACTCAATCTAGCAATAATTTGTCCGAATTCAACCCTTCCAAATAACCCCAGAAGGGACACACTTGCACTGCCAGGATCACTGTTTTCCCCCTTGCCAGGGAAATCAACAGGAAGGTCATGTGTGAGTTGAGCTAAACCTTTGCAATTCAGTTGAAAGATTCCATGACATGCAGCAGAGTGACATTTTGGTGTAGCTGAATTGGTCATAAGCTGTCAGCCTGAATAAGAAGCTGGGGTTATGAGCTAGAGCAGGGAAAAGGATGGGTAGACCCAGGGAAGTCAGAAACTAATATTTATTTGAGTGCACACCCTGTGCTTGTAACATCCCACTATTTACTCATCCTTGGGTTCTGCCACTCAAGGGCCATGTGATCTCAAGGAAGTCATTTAACCCCTCTGAGTCTTAGTATTCTCACCTATCTGATAAAGGAACTGAAATAGGTGATGCTATGGTTTGGATGTTTGCTCCCACCAAATCTCATGTTGAAATTTGATCCCCAATGTTGGAGGTGGGGCTTAGTGGGAGGTATTTGAGTCATGGGGGCAGATCCCTCATGAATAGATTAATGCTCTCCCTTGGGGTGGGGGTGGGGGTGGGTTAGTTCTTGCTCTGTTAGTTCCTGCAAAAGCTGGTTGTCAAAGAGAGCCTGGTGCCTCCCTACTCTTTCTCCTGATTCCTCTCTTGTCATGTGATCTCTGCACACACTGCCTCCCCTTTGCCTTCTGCCATGAGTGGAACCAACCTGAGGCCCTCGCCAGAAGCGGATGCTGGTGCGATGCTTCTTGTACACCCTGCAGAACTGTGAGCCAAATAAACCTCTTTTCTTTATAAATTACCCAGCCTCAGGTATTCCTTTATAGTAACACAAAATGGACTAAGACAGGTGATCTCTAAGATCCTCTATGACCCTGAAATTGTCTATTGCAATCTGCAAACACCATATTAAAGAAGAGAGGGAAAGGCTGTGCTGGGGACATCATTCGGCCTGTTAGGATTCTGCCATATTAAAATAAGTCTTTCTTGTGCTTTCCCTTAGTGGTCCTCTATCTTGATTCTTAGATCATATCTCTCCAAGTATTCAACTAGAACTCAGATGCTCTCCATCAGGATGAGTCTGCCTTTCTAAGAGCAAAGCAGACTGGAAAATAGCATTTGTGGTTAGGTTAAGGGACAGTTTGCCTGAAACTTCAAAATTTAGGTCTATCTTTGCTGCTGTTATTTCAGAAGTATGTCAGAAAGGCAGAAGATAAGGAACATGGCTCTGTCAACTGTAGGCTTGAGGAACAGTCACATAAAAACAACTAAACAATAAGATTAATAAGTTACTGTTCCTCTGATCTGCCTCCAGCCACCCTGCACCAATAGTGGGACTTCTGTGACTTCTTTCCCACATTCAAGGTTGCCTTGAATTTTTCAGGGTAGAGGGAAGGGCAGAGTATGTGGCAGAGATGACACACTTTTCCACCAACATTTGTATTTCCTCTTCCATAACATGGAGTTATTACCGGGAAGCAACTTCCCAGCAAGGGCTACATGCTTAGCCTGGGGTCTGCATGTGGCCATGTGATGAATTCTCACCAATAGAATGTGAGCAGGGGTGATTTATATCACTTAAGAAGCAGATACACCTTCTCTAATACTCTCTCTACTTTTATGCCAGCTGGATAGGGATAATGACAAGAACTTGGGATTGGTTGAGCCACAGGTTAGAGGGAGCTTGGGTCCCTGAATCACTGCATGGAGGAAAGCCACTGGCCATCCAGGAACATCTATCAAAAATAAACTTTCTGCTCTCTCTCACAGCTTGACAAAGACTTTATAATACTCTGCCTTTGCATTCTGGATCTACTTCACTTTCTCCTTTGAAGATGCTTTGGAGGCAGGTTTTACTAAAACTATGGTTCATTTAAACGGAAGTGCTGTTCTGTGTGGAGCTGAGTAATGGGACTGGGCCTGTGCTACATAGAGAAGACAAGTGATGTGCATGGTGGGACATAGGGTAACCACTGCAGGACACCAATGCCCAGTTCGGTGGGTACCAAAGGGACTGGAGACCATGCAGAGCAGGATGTACTGAGGTTAAGGAGAAAGGAAGGAAAAGGCAACTGGAGGGAATGCAGAGCACAGTGAGAAACAAAAGCATCCAGTTGATTTTGACACTTTTCGAAAGCCCATTCCCTAATCTTTCAAATTTATAATCTGTGCATCCCCCAGCCCCCAACCTGGTCTACAAAGGAGCATCCAAAAAAGATTGCAAGCTTTTGACACTCTTCCCATTGAGAAATGGGGTTCAGGTCCCCTCCACTTGAGTCTGAACAGGCTGACTCAGCTGAGACTGTTTCAACCAAGAAAATGCAATGGAATTGATAGTGTACAACTTCCAAGCCTATATCACAAAAGGCTATAGAGTGTCTACCTTGTTCTCTTGGATACTCATTCTGGGGAAAGCCATCTGTTACCTAAGAAGTCTGACTGCACTGAAACCCTCATGCTGGTGAGGCCCTGTGTAGGTGTTTCAGTCAACAGTTCCCACTGTGCTCACAGGTGGCAGTTGGCATCAACCGTCAGCCCTGTGTGTCCGCCATCTTGGACGTCCAGCCCAATTGAGCCTTCATGTGACTGCAGCCCCAGCTGGCATCTGACTGCAACTACATGAGAGATCCCAAGTGAGAACTTCCCAGTTGAACCTTCCCAAAATTTCTGATCCACAAAGTCTTGAGCAAAATGAAATGGTTGTTTTAAGCTGCTACATTTTGATATGATATTTTTACTCAGTAATTATAATCAGAACACCAACTATGACATCAAGTATTACAATGGTGCGGTAGAGCCCTTAGGTGGGATGAGAGTCTCTCTAAGGTGCCCCACAAGACAGCAGGTCTCACTAGGATGGGGCATCTGGAACCCGTGCTTTCCATGCCTAGACAGCATGCAAGCCCTGATCTTTCCCATCAGCGTGACTCTGGCAGTTGTGACCTAGACTGTTCTGGCATTGGCATCTGCACTTACTTGAGGTTAGGTTTTAGGGGTTTGAATGACATCTTATTTCTTTCCATTACAAAATAAGCTAACTTCTTTGGTCAAACACGTTATTTCTCTGGAAAAAAATTATTGATTGTCACAATTCTCTAGACTGAGCAATCAGGGCACACCAGTTTAAAGGAAAAGGAATGATGGAGGGGAAAAGCATTGAGTGCTATTCTACTTGATGATATGCTGTGATAATTCAACTTCTAGAAAGTGGTACTTTTCTAAGAAACCAGATGTAAAAGCATTAGGGGATTTAGTGTCAAGATGAGTGGTAATGTGTTTGTGGGTTGACATTTTAAGCTTCTGATTACAAGAGGCATTGGTACACATAAGACCTGCTTGTCCGAGGGGACCCAGGTTCTGTTCTTGTGTCATTTTGGCCAAAACACTTAACCTCTCTGAGCTTAATTTTCCCTGATGGTTGATGACAAGCAAAGGATAATATAAGAAAAAGCACGTTGGAATTCCAGAATATCCAAGCTGGAAGGCACATTTGAAGTTATCATCTTTATCAGTTAAGATTAGAGTTGGCTGCCTGTAACTGAAAAGCCCAACGTAACAGTGGCATGAGCAAACTGGAATATCCTTTCTCTCTAAGGTAAAGGTAGTCCAGATATGGTAGTTGAGGGACAGAGTGGCAGCTTCTCCAAGTCCTTAAGCCCCAGCCTCCTTCTAGCTTGAATCTCTGCCATCTCTAGTATGTGACTCTTTTCCTTATGGACCAAAAAGGCAGCTAGAGCCCCAGACATCACATCTGCATTCCAGATAATGCAATGAGCCCCAGTCATACACAAGTTTGTAGGAAGGAAGAAGGAGAAAAAGGATATTGGGAGGCAACCAGTATCCTCTGCCACTGGGAAGTAACAGAAAGCCAAATATATCCGATTTGATTAATAAGTTATACCCTAGAAATCCTAAAAGCGTTCAATGTCTGGGGATTCAGAAAGGGGGTGGGAAAGTTATGTGGTATGTTAACCGAAATCTGGATACTTAGGTGCTTCTTAAAAATAAGCTTTCTTTAAAAAAAAGTTCAATTCAGTTAAAGTGACAAACTATATTTAAAAAATAGCAATTGAATGAATTCAGAATGCTGGCTACCAACTAGGCTCATTTTCAAAAGTAATTTAAGACTATGCAAATTCAGCTGCTGTTTCCTTTCAAATTGTTTTATGCAGATGGATACAAGTCAGATTCCTAAATTTAATTTCCACTTTGACCTTGGCAGGAATGAATTGTCAACTCTCTCCTCGTTTGTTAATGGTCGTTGACATGACTCTAGAATAACTGACCTGGTAAGTGTATGTTTAGGTATGTGCAGGAGGTGGGGGGGCGGTGGGGAGGTTGCTGGGAATGACTCAGAATCCCCTAGAAGTTTTTACAAATGGTAAACGTCTCTTTGTCAATCTCCCAAATTGGGTTGTATCAGAAGTAATGGGGGTAGATGACATGTATAGTTTGAAAACATTTTCTGGAAGAGTCCCAGGGACTGCTTTGAGCCCATGCTCCCTTATTATCAGGTATAGCATCAAAAGCACGTGAAGATTTTAATGATTCTAAGGAGAAAGAGATGCCATGGTGGCCACTGCCTAAGAACAGAGAATAACTACAGGAGAAGCGAGACTTGGGCTCCATGGCTCTAGGACTCTGCAGAGCAAAGCAGGTGGTTATATCTGAACATACATTATTACAGTTACCAAAAACAGGGCATGCAGCCATGGAGAGTCTGTGGCCCTTGAGAAAAAATATCAACCTACCTATAACCTAATTCTGCCTGTACTAAGGAGGATAAGGAGAAACACAGGACACAGCACCTGCCCTCAGGGAGCCCCTAACCCAGACCTAAGCAGATGGGCATTTAACAGGTCAGAAGTCCACCAGCACCAGGGTTGTCCCTGCACAGTGCAAGATTAATTTCTACATATTTTCTATGTATATTAAGTACACCTGGGTACTGAGAAAGATCATGACACCATGGCTTCTGGAGAAAGTACCTGTTCACACTGTTTCCTGATGTGTTCTCCACCTCCTGTGTGTGGGTAAGGCCCAAACATTATTTCCTGGCAAAATCCCTGCTCCTTTTTGCTCTCATGGCAGGATTCATGTGGGATGATACTCACAGCTGGGTTTTTCTGAGAGTGGGTGACCAGATCCCCTTTACTTTTCTTGCTGGAAACTCAGGGGGCGGGACGTGGCAGGAGGAGGAACCTGATCGTTGCATTTGGGTAAATGGCTCAGTATGTCACATGCCCCAACTCCCAGGACTTGTTAGAATACAGTGTGAACTTGTTGGTTTCTGTGAGGAGGAAAAAAATATCTGCGTTGGAGAAATTGCCATACTCAGTGAAGTCAAACCAGGTAAACAAATATGAGAACCTTCTAGCGCTCCTTCCTCTGGGCAGTGGCCTTAGCTAGAAGCTCATACTATAGTCTTTTGTTAAGAGCTTGGTTCTGGAGTTATATGACCTGCCTCTGAATCCTTGCTCTGACCCATACTAAGAGCAATTGTGTTATTAATACTTTACCTCACCGTGCCTGAGTTTTCTCACCTGTAAAATTGGACTAGTATTAATACTTACCTCATAGATTTGTGGGGAGGCATATTTCTTAGACCAGTACTGGGTGTCAGTAAAAGTTAGCTCTTAATATTATTATGTTTCTAGCTGAGTGCTTGCATAATGCTATGAAGACAGAGAGAAAACGCAGAGGAAGATTTATGTGCAAATAGGGTGGGTAGACAGGCCAATATTTGAGCTCATGGTTTATTATTTGTTTGGTTTTTTAAGTTTATTTTTGTGGTTCACCTAAGAAAGGCAACAGAACTTAACGTGGTAGGTAGTAAGACAGAGTAGAGTGAAGGCAGGTCGAGTCAGTTGACATGTGCTAATGTGGTCGTGGGAGGTAGAATTCTAAGGTGGCCCCAAGATTTCCACTCTCTGGTGCATAATTCTCCCTCACCCCTTGCATGTGGGTGGGACCTATGAGTGTTTTGGGATAGTGTTCCCAAGATCATGTTACTTTACATGGCAAAAGGGATTTTGCAGATGTCATTCAGACTTCTGTTCGGTAAATCAGAAAGGAGATTACCTGACCTAATCTGCTCAGTCCTTTAAAGAATTTGGGCCTTTTCTAAAGTGAGAAAGATTCAATATGTGAGAGGGAGTCCACACAAGGCAGCTTCTCTGTTGCTGACTTTGAAGATGAGAAGAACACAGGGTAAGAAGTGCAGGTGGCCTCTGGGAGCTGAAAGTGGCCTCTGGCTGACAACTAGTAATGCAACAGGGGATCTCAGTCCTACAGCTGTACGTAACTGGATTCAATCAATAACTTGAAAGAGCTTAAAAATAGATTCTTCACCAGATCTTCTAGTAAGGAGCCCAACCTGGCTGACACCTTGTGAGACCCTGAACAGAGAACCCACCCATGCTGTGCCCAGACCTTGGACCTAAAAAACTTGGAGCTAATAAATTTGTGCCATTTTTAGGATGCCAAATTTGTGGTAATTTGTCATGCGGTAATAGAAAACTAACAATGGTCTTAATGAAGAGAATAAGAGTTTGGACTTAGGTGGTTGTATTAGTTTCATGTTGCTGCTGTAACAAATGAGCACAAACTCAGAAGCTGCAAATAACACAAATTTATTATCTTACTTTTCTGGAGGTCAGAAGTCTAAAATGGATTTTACTGGGCAAAAGGGAAGGTGTTGGAAGGGCTGCGTTGCTTCTCTGGAGGCTCAAGGAGAGAATGTGTTTTCTAGTTTTTTCCAGCTTCTAGGATGCTGTGCACATTTCTTGGTTGATGGCTCCTTTCTGTCTTTAAAGCCAGCAATGACCAGTAGAGTCTCATATCACATCTCTCTGACACTGACTCTTCTGCTCACTCTTCCACATTTAAAGGCCCTTGTGATTACATAGGGCCCTCCAGGGCAATCAGGATAATTTTCTTATTTTAAGATCAGCTGATTAGCAACCTTAATTCCATCTGCTACCTTAATTCCCCTTTGCTATGTAACATAATATATTCACAGGTTCCAGGGAATATGATATGAACATCTGTGAAGGCCATTATTCTGTCTACTACCATAGTCATAGATTCAAAAATTCAGTTTGGCCATTTATTAATATGAACTGTGCAATCCAGGGCAGATCGCTTGACTTCTCTGAACCTAGTTTCCATATCTGTAAAATGAGAACAGGACAACTTACCGTGTGCTTCCTCAGAGGGTTAGAGCTCACTTAGGAGTCCAGCCCAGGGCATAATGATCACTACTATCCATTCAGAGGCTGTTCCAATTGTCTCTTGATTTTCTATGACAGTGGGTAACTTTTCCTAACCATTATTCCTTGATTCTACTGTTTTATATATTTCGTTATTTTTTTAATGACCCGAAGCTCCACTTGACCCCATTATTTAAGGAAGTTTTTCCTTTCTATCTGTCTATATCAGCATCAGGTTGGTATAGCCACTACATAAACGGCCAGTCCATTTTTGTCTTTCTGTTTTTGTACAGAATCTTCTCTGAGCCCTCCCTGCTGGTAGGGACATTCGAGTACCATGGGTGCCCAGGCTGAGCCATGGCCTGAATGTTCTGGTCTCTGAGGCAGTCTGCCTCACCTGTGTTAATTCAAGCGCAGAGTTATGCACACTGTTGACGTCGTTAAGGTTAATGACTGAAGGACAAGCGCCAGGGAACAGGTTTGCAGTAATGGCTATGCTGATTGCTTCGGTGATGAATGTGCACGAGGGCCCTGGAGCGATATGTTAAACAGCTCTGAGTGGCTGCCCTGCTACTGTCTGATCATGGGTGCGGTGGGAGGATTTGGGAAATACTGGAGGGTTGTTTGGAGAAGAACTGAGGGATTTCCCTAGAGGTTTGCTTGGTGAAGAGTGTTGATACACAACTGTGAAACCAACACACTTCATGGCTCCATCAGAGGTAGCAGGGACACTATGTTTATGTGCCTGTGTGTGCATACATGTGTGTGCATGTGTATGTGTGTGCATGTCTTAGAATGTGGAAAGAGACAGACAGTCATTACATGCTTGGGTAGGGAAGTCTCGCCAACTGCAATGGGTGGCCAGACTGAAACAGACTATTGTTTTTGTCTTCGGTCCTCTTCATGATGACCTCCTACCCCAGGGGGCTGCTGGCACAGCAGGCCACATGGACAGCGTTGTCCTGTGCTCACTGTCAACCCATTGCCCTTGATGTCATCAACACAGTTCCAGACTTTGGCTTTCAAATGCTGCTTCTGGCCCCATGTGCTTTCTGGCTTCCTTAACCAGGACTCCATTTCCCTGATTTCTTTTAACCTCCTCCCTGGCAATTTTCTGTAAGAAGCTCCCTTCTTTAGCCCAGGTTCTGGGCAACTCATTGCCTGTATTAGCCTCGACCTCACTCTAGAAGGGGACCATGAACTGACCCAGCTCTTAGAATTAGGTTTCTTCATCAGACAAGGCTGACACTGGATAGAACTAGATCCATTAGCAGTCACAGGGAGAAAACCCAGTTCCACTAACCGAACATAAACAGGTGTGCCCTGTGGCAATAGACACGTAGGGATAGCTTAGGCAGCAATTGGTCTAAAATTGAAGGTGCTCCAAATAAGCGGGTAGAGAAAACAGATGAGAAATCCAATAGCAAGAACTATAAGTGATCCAAACAGAGATCATATTGTGTCACATCATCATCACATCATGTCATATATCAAATCATATATCAATCATGTATATGTCATATAATTTATTCATTTATTAATTATTTCATGTAGTACTTCTGGTTTTTGGAGATGGTACTTCTGCTTCTGGTTAGAACAGGGCCGCCCCAGTCCTTGAGGGTGTTAGTTATTAGACTGCTTCCTAAGAGATAGAAATTTAAGGCAAGGAGCAGTTCTTGTATATTTGGGGGAGGGGCCTCAAGTGCTTATAGAATCCCTATTATCACAACTCCTTTATATTATCAGACAGAAGATCAGAGACAGAACAGCGGGAGCTGAGTTATAAAATCTGTATCCCTATGCCTCAGGTTGAGTTTTCTTCTAGAATCTGGGTGTAGTGGGGTCTGCCAATGATGGCCAGTCAGCCTCTGAGATGGAAGAGTCAGGCTTTAAAGTGTGGGGATTTGGCCAGGCCTGACAAGGAGAGAATGTGAGGATAGCATGTTAGATACTATTCTTTTTTTTGAGACAGGATCTCGCTCTGTCACCCTGGCTAGAGTGCAGTGGCATCATCATAGCTCACTGCAACCCCTAACTCCTGGGCTCAAGTGGTCCTCCTGCTTCAGCCTCCCGAGTAGCTGGGATTACAGGCATGTGCCACCACACCTGGGTAATTTTTCTATTTTTTTTTTAGTAGAGACAGAGTCTCACTCTTGCTCAAGCTGGTTTCTAACTCCTGAGCTCAAGCAATCCCCCTGCCTCGGCCTCCCAGAGTGTTAGGATTACAGGTGTGAGCCACCGCAGCTGGCCAGATTCTATTCTTTATGTCATTAACAATTCTATTCCTTGTGTGTTAGGGCCACTGTTTAGGGAAGTGCAATACTCTATCATTTGATTTGGTGAATTTGCCTCTCTGTGAAGAAGGCAAATGGCATTAAGTGGGTTCCTGATGTGTATTTTGAAAATACAGTAACAATCCTATATAATGGAACCCATAATTTCTGCAGGGTCTACATATCTGAGCTATATCCTTTCCAGTCATCTTGAGATCAAGGTAGGCGTTGGGGAGGAGTAGGATTTGAGGGATGTGGTAGCCCTGTAGGGGCTGCAGTTTTGTGGTTTGATTCCCTAATTGGGGAAGATGCCGAGGGTTGGAGTTATTTATGGTGGGGACAGCCCCCTTGGTCTCTGATTGACCCAGCTGGGTTTTACAAAAAGCCATTTGAAACCTATTGTGATAGGGTTCACCCCCTTAACCCACATGGATGTCAGCTGCATTCACAGAGCACCAAAGCAAACACTTGAAATGTGAAGACTTTAATAGCCCCAGATTCTCTTTTTTTTTGGAGGCATGAATAAAATAGATAAAAATCACCAAAAAGAAAAGAAAATCCTCTCTGATGAATGAGTTAACATGTGTGGTTGTGAGTGTGTGGATTATGTCTGTGTGAACAACAGTTGACAAGGGAGAAATTGGCTGACGCCACTGGCCGTCAGGAAATGGAAGAAATATAACAGCAGAATGGCCTGTGAGGCTTTTACAAACTACATTCTCCCTCTAAGACCTTTGCCAGAAATTCTGGGCTGTATGTGTAGAGTAGGGGGTGGAGAGTGAGCACAGGGGAGAACCAGGGGTGAGCCTGATGTCACGCCTCCCTCAAGTTGAGAACCACTGTTCCGTGTGGTATAAGGCAGGCTTTTTATTTTCGCACACAATTGTCTAAACCATTCTGTCATTTTGCCGCACACAGGCAGAGTCTCAGTTTGCTTGCCAAGTGTAGCAAGCAGTTTCATGTTCACCTCTCAGGGAGTACGAGGCACCAAGTTAAGAGGTTCTTGGCAGTGATTCCCACATGAACACTGGAAAACGTTATTTACGACTCAGAACAGGCAGTTGAGTATTAGGAGCTGACTTCTAAATTTAGAGATGATTCATGTAATCTGGAACAGTATTGTTTCAAGTCACATTTTAAAAAACACGGCAGGTGGCCCTTTGTGTTATTAAAACATTGCATTTTTTTGGAAGAAGACAGAACTTTGGAACATGGTGGCTGCTCTGACAGGGCAGCTGGAGGACACATGAGTTTGCTGAGATGATATAAGTTTGGGATCACTAAGCTGGCTAAACCTGACCTTTACGTGCTCTGTAGTTTGAGTTTATTTGGTTCTCTGTAGCTTTAGGATGTCTCTGGAGACCCTACAGGATCCTGTTAATCTGTGCAACGTAATTCTGTTAATCCATTGCAGGAGAATGTTATTATAATCAATACACTTGGAAAAAAGAGGAAGGTCTATAGAGTGATGAAATGGTTCATCTGATTTTTCTGTGGCAATGAGTTGGCAAGGGAAGTGTTGGTCAAATACAATCTGTCCTTGGGTCTGTCTGCTTTTTAGTTTCTGGATCATTTCTTGTTTTGTTGAGTGGTTTGGGTTTGGAATATTTGGGATGTTAGAGGTAGGGTCAAGGAAGCATAGTTGAAACTTCGTGGCAGGATGAAAGATCTAGAAATGGATCAGCTACGATTTAGTTTTCATCCAGAACACTACTGGCTTTACGTTTAACAAAGTTCTGTGTTCCTTTTCAAGTGATGTCTGGATGGACAGAAACCAGGGACAGCCTCTGTTTTAGAAGCAGTTCCTAATCAAGTGTGCCTTTAAACATCACCAGGTGAGCATTTCCCGAAGATCCTTGCCTTCGTCATGCCCTTGAAGGTTTTGATTCAGTATGTTCTGAGTAGGGCCTGGGCACTTTATCTTGAAGAAACTCTCTAAATCAAGTGATTCTAATCTCCACCCCTGGTTAAAACCCATGTCCATAAAGGAACCATCACTAGAGGCAATTTGCTGTAATCTGCGATGCTATCATCCCTCTGAATGATGTGGATGGTTTCGGGAGATGGCCCAGTCTAACCCTCCACTTGAAGATTGAATTATTTCTACAACATTTCTGCTGTGCAGTTGTCTGGCATCTGCATGAATATATGTGCTCAAGGGGAACGTTGTGTCAGGAAGGAATTCAGTCACTCTTCTGAGAGTGCCACTTGAAAAAAGAAACCGTTCTCCACACGGTTCTGGAATCTGCTGTATACAACTTATGCTTGTTACATAATGTGTGGGGCCCAGTGCAAAATGAAAATGGGGGGCCCCTTGTTCAAAAATTGAGAATCTCACGATGGCGACAGCAGAACATTAAACCAATTAATCAAGTGTGGGGCTCTTCCGAGCTCAGGGCCCTGTGCGACTGTGCAGGTTACACGGCCAAGCAGCCGGTCCTGTTCCCTGGTTCAGTTCTTTTCATCCTCCAGGTGCAATTTCTCCTCTCCTTGTCTTTGAACCTTGTTCATGTAGCACCGCAGATTCATAAAATAATGGGTCGTGTTCTTTCCAAGAGGGAGAAGCGGGAACTGGGAGCCAGTGTGTGAGTATAGCTTGTTAGTTAAAACATAGGTATTGACTGGGTGACCGTGGCATAGTAATTGTATCTACTGATAGGGTTGTTTTGAGGATTAAATTAGCTGATTTGTGTAAAGCACTGAAAGTAATGCAACAGCAGAAAGTGAGCTTTCAATTAATGTCAGCTGTTTTTATTCGGTGGCAACTGTTCCTGTTTTGATCTATGGTTTGTGAAATCCACCACCCTCTTCCTTTTAAATACTGAGGTGGGATAGTATTTGCCCATTGCTGTAATGCTGAGATCTCCACCATTCTTCACGATCTTGCAAGGCATCCTGGCGTCTTGGTGTCCCGGGCTTCTCTCTCACCCTGCTCCAATCTATTGTCTACACAGCAACTGCAGTGAACTTTTAAAAATGAACACCAAGTCAATCTCCTGCTTAAAGCCTCTCTGTGTCCCTCCCATGTTGCCTCTGGAGAGAGCCCATTTTCCTTAGCTGTCCATGACTTCCTGAGCCAGGTCTCACTACACTCCAGCATTATTTCACCACTCAATAAATATAAATGAATGATAATATAAACGAATAAATACATGGATTAAATATTCATTTAATAAATATGTATTGAGTACTTTCTAGTAGCAGCATCGTTAAGCACCCAGTACTCAGTGTTCCATCGATGTTAACTGTTACTATTATGGTGGTGGTTGTTATTACTCAGCAGTCCGTATTTGCCAGGCACCGGAGATTCAGCAGTGAACTAGAGGGGCGTGGTTCCTGCTCTCATAGCACTTGCTGACTAGTGAGGGAGGCAGACCTTCAACGTGTAATCACACATCTTCTGAACCAATTAACTCTGCAAGCAGCCCATGCTCACTTTGCTCCTGGTCCCCGATTCCCTGGGCCACATGCTGTTTCATCTGGGAGGAACACTCTCCCCTGATCCCCTTTCACCTGCTAAATCCAATTGTTTTCAGCTAGGATGGGAAGCCTTGCCTGACACTACCAATTCTGGATGCGGCACCCTTCCACTGTGGCCCTGCCGCCTGCAGCCCTGCTTGATTACGGGTCTGTCTTCAAACAGTGACTTCAAGCTCCTCATGGGCAGGCTCAAATATTTGTTGATGACATTTGAGGGCTTGGAAATGTGAATGTCTCAAGAACAAGTGAGCGTGCACCTCCAATTTCATGTCTCCTGGGCTTTGGTTCTTCCCTCTTCTGTCTGATAATCATTCTCTTTGTCAAATGAACAGCTGTGTGAACTTGGACTTCGTCTCTCTGAAGCCCAGGTTGTTTCATCTATAAAATGGGCCAATAACATGTCCCTGCCCACCTCGTGAGGGTCTGGTGAGGACTGGATGAATATATCCCTGGAAAGGGCTTGGTTTGTGGCAGAAGCACTCTTGGGAAGTAAAAGGCAACTGGAATCAGAGATATTTCAAAGTGTCTCCTACCTTTGTAAGGAGATCTACACTTTCTGGGTTGTTCTCACACCTTGGATATAGGCCCTTTCTGTGCCCATTTAAAATGTGAGCTCATCTGGAAGCCCCATAATATTAGCACATAAACCCACCTTTATTTGATACCTTCTTCTCGCTCCTCACTGGCATCACTCAAAGGTGGATAAATTAATTCGTTAAAAAATTGAGATGCCTTGAGCCTCTTGAAACCCATTTCATTGTAGAATCTGAAGGTATGACGTTACAAGTTGAGGGTTGATTATCCCTTGTCCAAAATGCATGGGAACAGAAGTATTTTGGATTTCAATTTTGGAATATTTGCACTATACCAGTGAAGCTTCCTAAATCCTGAAATCCGAAATCTAAACTGCTCCAATGAGCATTTCCTTTGAGAGTCATGTTGGAGCTCAAAAAGTTTTGGATTTGGGAGCAGTTTAGATTTGGGATATTTGGATTTGGGATGCTCAATCTGTGTATATTTTTTTCTCTAAGTCTTTTGAAACCCATATTTCTAGAATCCAAGGTACACATCTGACTCTGCCCAGCCTACTTTTCCCTGGTGATTGAGGGCTCCTGCATGACTCAGGCACCATGTGCCAAGGGTCCTCTCCTGCAGGCACCATGGATCAATGTTGGTAGTGTTGGAGCAGTGTCTCTTTCCCTTTTACCTCCCTCAATTTTGTAGACTTGGACTGTCTGCCAATAAAAGATCAATTATTTGGGGGTTTGTATGTCTTTACACTTAATTCTGATTTTTATCTATTAAAGTATAAATATTTATATGGAGAAGAGCACTGGATTAGGTATTGCTAATTGGTTTATTCATTTGACCAAAATGTATCAAATGCCTGTGATGTGCCAGGGAGTTTCTGAGTTGATATAATAGTCGCAAATGCATAGAGCACCTACTATGTGTTATTCTTTTCACATATTAACTCCTTCCATCCTCAGGGCATCCCTGTGAGGCACCTGTTTTTTAATTCCCATTTTACAGGTGGGAAAACTAAGACAGGAAGAGGGTAAGTAACTTGCCCAAAATGACAGAGCCATTAAAGGATAAACCTAGAATCCAAACTCAAACAGTTTAACCCGAATGTCCATCTCTTAACCATTGCATTATGACACCACGGGCCTGCATGCTACGATGCCAAGACAGAATAAGTTCCTGTTTTACCATACCTTTCATTCCAGAGGGTGGGAGGGTCACAGCAATAAGCGCACAAACTGATAGGCTAATTTCCGATACAGGTTGAGTATCCATTAGGACTCCTAAATGCTTGGGACCAGAAGTGTTTCAGATTTCACATTTTTCAAATCTTGGAATATTTGCATATGCATAATGAGATATCTTGGGGCTAGGACGCAAGTGTAAACACAAAATTCATTTATGTTTCAGCTATACCTTATATACATACCCCAAAGGTAATTTTATACATTATTTAAAATAATTTTGCTCATGAAACAAAGTTTGTGCACTTTGATTCAACAGAAAGCAAAAGTGTGACCATGTCAGCCACCCATGTGGGTCATCTGTGGCTGTCTGGCATCACCATCATTCCTGACTCTGAACTGATATGTACCGACATGCAATCATTTTCTTACATTTATGCTCTGATCTGTCATATGAGGTCAGGTGTGGAATTTTTCACCTGTGGCATCATGTTGGTGCTCAAAAATTTCAGATTTTGGAGCATTTTAGATTTTTAATTTTCAGATTAGGGACACTCAACCTGCAGTGGCAAGGACTGTGGGGACACGTAAGAAAATAAAACACTATATATTACAGGACAGAGATTGATAGGGCTGGAAGAGTCCAGTTAGCTGGTCCAGGAAGGCCTCTCTGAGGAGGTGACATCTGAGGCCAGACCCAGTGAGACCTGATGGGAGAATATTCTCAGTTGCAGGGAAGGCAAATGCGGAGGTCCTAAAGAGGAACAATTTAGTGTGTTTGGGGGACAGAAAGGATGGCAGGGATGCTGGAACACACTAACAGAGAAGAATGGGTGTAGAAGATGAGATCCAGGAGGTGGAGAGGCTGGGTTGGTTGTTCAGGGCACCACAGGCTGTGTCGAGGACTTTGGACTCTATTCTCCCTGTGATGAGACACCACTGAGGGTCTGAAGCCAGAGACTGATTTCCTCTTGAAAACGTACTCTGAGTTGGGTGTAAAGAGGGAATTACACAGAGCCACGAGCAGAGGCAGGTGGAGCAGTTAGGAGGTGAGTGCAGCCATCCCGGGGAGGACGGTGCTTGGACTATGCAGGCAGAAGTGGAGGTGACAAGAAGTTAAGCTTCAGGAAGTAGTTTGGGGCTAAAGCTCATAGCACTTGCTGATAGACCGGATATAGCATATGAGGCCACAGGAGAAGCAAGGACTGACTTCAGGGTGTATGTGCTGAGCAGTTGGGTGGATTCTGTCGTCACATCAGGAGACAGGAGGCTGGCTCCAGCTGTATAACCTAGAGCAGGTCATTTCAACTCTCTGGCCTTCGTCACATTATTCATCAATGAGGGCTTTTGAATGGGTGATCTCTGGAGTGGAATAAGTCGTGGCCCCTCAAAAACTGTGTTCATGTCCTGATAGCTAGACTCTGTGAATGTCACTTTATTTGGCAACAGGGTCTTTGCAGATGTAATTAAGTTAAGAATCTTGAGATGAGACCATCCTGGATTACCCAGGTGGGAACTAGATCCGATGACAAGTCCTTGTAAGGGGGAGGTAGAGAAAGATTAGAGAGAGGGGGAGAAGGCCAGGTGGAGACAGAGGCAGAGATTGGAGTGATGCAGCCCCAAGTCAAGGAACACCTGCCTGGAGCCACTGGAAGCTGGAAAGGGTCAAGGGACGTATTGTCCCCTAGAACCTTCAGAGGGAGTGCAGTCCTGCTGACACCTAGATTTCTGTCTTCTGGCCTCCAGAACTACGGAAGAATACATTTCTGTTGTTGGCAGGCTCCTGGTTTGTGGTAATTTGTCACAACAACCCTATGGAACTAATACAATCTCCAAGATCACTTTCAGATGAAATATTCCAAGGACCCATTATTCCAGCCCAGGCTGATGCCCCCACCCATGTGGTCTCGGCTCCCCTCTGAGCTCACCTGAAGCTTTCAGGAGAGTTACTGTGTAGGATGATGTTCCTCCACCTCAAGCACCCTCTACGGTTGCTTAGCTCCCTGGGGGCTTTCTCCAAGGCCCAGGGGACTGCCCTGTCCTGGGTGTGGCCCATAACTGCCAGGCATCTGATGCCTCCAGGGGCAACTGTCCATTAAAGAGAAACAAGGATTTTGGTAGAAAACACCCAGCTTAGATAAATATCACATGGTGAACTGATTCTGGGGCATGTCCTGGATGGCTGCTTGCACAGTCCTGGCTATACTGAGCCCAGTTTGCCCACAGAGGAAACCTCATTACCGTACAACTCATTGGCTTTTCTCCCTTGCTGTCTAAACTCAGTTGTGTTTCCTGAGAATACCTCCCAAATAAAAGGCCTGCCCCCAAGTCCTGGTTTCAGAATCCTTTTTGAAGGAGAGGATCCAAACAAAGAAACTGATCAATGTTATTCTTAACTAATTTAATTAAAATGCCCGTTAATGAACATGTATGTTGTTATGTTATCATACATACTATGCGTTAATAGAGAAGAATGACCATATAGAAAGTGTGTTAACTTCACTCTCTTCTTTCATCCTGGGAATGTGCAGTTCTCATCAGGGAAACTATTATCCATTCTGAATTCCAGGAAAGTGGTCCAGACCAAAGGCAGATAAGCCAAAACTGGGCAGAAAAGTTGACACTTATGGCCAAAACGCAAGTAATGGAAACTCTGAGACAGAATAACTAAACAAAGTTCCATCCGATAATAAAAGTTTCAGGGTGCCCCTCTAATTAATTTATGAGGCTTTTTGAGATAATCAGCTTTAAATGCAAACTTAGAGAACTGGAGATTCTCTGGAGACATTTGCAGAGCTGCTGACTTGGGCTTTAGTAGCTTTCACCTTATTAGAGGGTGCCAAGCCAGAGGGCTAAGCTGCCACTTGTGGTTGTGAAAATATACTCCTTTGAAGGTCAAACCAGATGTGGCCCTGGGAGAAAGGTGCCCCCGACAGGCAGATAGAATACTAACCTACTGATGGTAACAAATGGGATGAATTAGTTGTTTAAGGGGAGGCTTAGCGATCAATTCACTATAGCTGATCTTGAAGTAGGAAGTGGACCTAAACAAATCTTTGCTCACAAAAACCATCCATTTCAAGTTGAGAAAGCAGAGTTCTCCTATTCGTTTTTAGCTTTTGCCCAGTTTTTTATTTTCCTGCATATTGACGGCTTATGTGCTGCACGCATAAGATACTAAACAGAGTGATTTTACACAGGGAGAAGACCTGCTCCCCGCCCAAGGAACAGTCCCCGATCCCGTCTGACTTGAAGTATGAAAGCACAGGTTCTAGCATTTCAGATTTATGAGTATGTCTGTGGCTGAATATTTGCACCAGTCTTTATGTGTTTTCAAATACTGCAGCGGGAAATACATATTTGAGGATATTTGCATTGGCAAAAGCTGGGTTTTAGTCTTTGAGACTGTGAAACCTTAAGCAAGTCACACACCTCTCAGCACTTGGTAGGAAGAACAACTCCCCTTCCTACTTCCAGATGTGCAAATGCAGTAAAGTAACAGATACACGAGATGGTGTAGAAACAAGTAAAGCACTATATCCATGTCACAGATTAACCTAAACACTTTGTTTCCATTTTGAAGATTTCTTTTTTTCTGCTGCTACTGTTGTAATTTCAGTAGTGCCTTGAGGGTAACTGATTCTCCAGGACGTCTCTGCAGAGGTTTCTGTGCTCTACTTCTCATTGTACTGTGTGGAAAAACAAACAAAGGAACATTTTATTTAACTTCTCAGGCATTTTCAGGGCAGAATGAAGTGCATCCGAAATAAAAATTCACTCTGTTCTTTGGGAATTACGAATACGGTTCTGACCAGGCAGGCAGATTGCTACTAGTTAGGAGTAAAAATAAGTAACTTGGGCTGAGGCTGAGTGGAGTGGGAAGCGATTCTTTAGTATTCTTTAGAAAGGCTGGACTGGCTGCTCAAGTTCAGGGGTCACAGCTGATAGAAATGTCCCTCGAATTCCCTCTCACTTCTACCAGGTGATCCTGTGTCCCTCACGCCCTTTCTGCTTGGAAAAGTCCCTTTTTCCTGATGCTGGTATCCAGGTCCATGTATTTCTTCCCTTCTTCTCCTGTAAGTTCCTCTCAGGAAAGGACTTGGTAACCATACTTTATTTCGAGGTGGAAATGCAGCAGGTCCTAAAAAAGTCTTAGCATTTAATGAAGATTACCGTTCAAGCTGGAAAAATGACTCTCTAGTATCCTTTCAGGGGTTTCCTGGGAGAGGCTTTTGCTTTTTGTTGATTTGTTTTTATGGCGAGGCGGGCTGCAAGCGCATCGCAGAGGGGTTGTCTTCACATACGGCTGCTCTGATTAGAATCCATGTGCTGCTTTCCCATCACAGCCTTGCTGGAATCACTCCCCCAACGGAGCTTCTTCAGCTGTGGCTCTCTCACGGACAAATCCAATCCACCACCAAAGAGGATTGCTGGTTACCTTGCCAATTTTATCCTGGGCTGCACGGATCATATGACTGATAGGAACTAAACTATTTTATAGCCCGGAAACTCCCAGAAGCCTGAATCTTTGTCATGAATTCTCGATTTGACTCGTTGGCAGTTTCGTGGCTCCAGTGGCAGGGAAGTGAGTGAGGAGCAGCTGTTCTGGATTTAACAAGGATGAATGGGTGTCCATCTAAGGACGTGGAGGGGACGGGGACCTGTGGGGAGGTGACCGTGCTGCCTTGTCCTTGGTAAGATTCAAGGCAGGGAGGCCCCTGCCAGAGCCGAATGGCACCTTACGAAAGCGGATTTCAAGAAAGCTTAAGAAATGACAGTGGGAGTTAATGACTAGAACTTCTGAAAGAGGTTTTTTATGAAGTATGGGTATCAGGGAGGTGACTTCTGAGAGGGAAGCAGAGGAGTCATTTTAAGGGATGATTAGGTTTTCCTGGGCATCCTTTATAGTTTTATTGTTCATCTATTCGTTTCATCTGACAAATACTTAGCTAATGAGCTCATCTGCATAGGATCTGCTTCTCCAAATAGGAGTCCGGTTAGGGCAACCTGGGGACTGGAGGTTCAGCGGCTACATGCGCGACGGGAGTGGGAGAGCCTAAGATTCCTCCTGTGGCAGGGTCTTTACCTCCATTATCCATTTTTTCTTTGGAACAGTGCTGAGACCAGGCGTGTTTGCCCAGCATTTTATAAACGAGGTGACTAGGGCTCAAAGTGGATAAGTGTCTTGCCCATAGCAAAATAGCTAGTGACTTCAAAACCTGTGCCTTTTTACTTTCATCAGCTTAATTTCTGGCATGGCAGTGTCTGTGGGTGAGCTATGGCGGGGAGAAGCTCCACTCGCTGCACCCAAGCCCTTCTGACCTCGAGTCCAGCCCATGTGGCCTCTGTGTCCCGGCTGCCTCTGTTCCTGGACACAGTCAGTGTGGCTGCTGCTTCCTGCTGCTCTCAGCGCTACTGCGCTCCCTGTCCAGCCAAAGCCATGACCATCTGGGGCAGGTAGGCCCTCAATTTAGTGCAAACAGCGTTGGGACAGTTTTATTTGTACTGGCACTGCATGCTTGTTAAGAGCACAAGCTTTGAAATCTGGAAGACCCCAGTTCATATCCTGCCTCTGCCACTACAAGCTGTGTGACCTTGGGCAAGTTACTGAACCTCTCTGAGCCTCAGGTTTTTTAATGTTCAAATGGGGTTGACATCAGAGTATACCTCATAGCATTGCTGTGAGGCTTAAAATAATGTGTGTAAAGTACTTAGTACAGCACCTGCTACATAGAAAATAATCCATTGATATAAGTTATCATTATCATCATTGTCAATATTATTGATTATCTAATATTCCACACCTGTGTTCTGGACACAGAAAAACAGAGACAAACCCTGAATGTCTAAGAGAAGGCTGGACAGGATGAAGAGATTCTGAAGCTTGTCGCATGGAACATTGGGGATATTTGGAAGAAATTCTTTCAATAAGATTTAAATGTGGTCTTCAATATCTGACTTTTCTTGTGGTTGTCCAGGACAGCATCAGAACTGTGGAGAAGAAGGTATAGACAGGCAGCTTTGGATCAATGAGCCCTTCAGCTATGGGATGTTTTGCAAGATGATAGTTGATGCTCTAGAATGAAGAGAACAATGGTGCCCAGCACATGGGACTTTCTCAGGGATTTAGTGGGTAATGGATGTAAAGCTCCTGGCATGGTGCCTGGCACTTGGTTATTGCTCAGGAAGTGTTAGCTGTTGCAATAATTATTACATGCACTGTACTTTACAGTTTATAAAATGCCTTCACATCCTGAAAGGAGGTGCTGGGCCACCCATGCAGGAGGTGCTGAGGGGTTATAAAGATGGTAGGTCCAAGAATCCATCCTGAGGATACACAGGAGGGCACTGGAGCACATGAAGCAGCCCTTGGGAGAAAACTGTAGGTGTTCCATGGTGGTTTGCATTTCTCCCTCGTGATAGCCAAGTAAGAGGATCTTTGTTCTTGGAGGACGTGACCAGTGTCCTGGGTATTGGGAAACAAAAGACTTGCATGTGGTTCTTACCCAGAGAGGACGGAAGGTGCCATGCTGTGGTCAGTGCTGTCCCTACTGCACCACCTGAAGCCAGGGCAAAGATGGGTGTATTCCAGAGACACTAGGGAGCCTGATGTGGGGTGTGGCCCAGACCTGGTAGAAAGGGCTCTTGCTCAGGAGGTCTTCCTGGAGTGGCAAACAGATCCTAACAGTGAGACTCGGTAAGAAGTGGCATCCGGATGTTGAGGACCTGGAGGAGGGCTTGGAAGCTTCCATCAGGAATGGCTGCTCTTTCGTGGAAGGGACATTGTCAATGACCACATCTGGGCAACCAGCATAAACTGGGACTTCCCCCAGGGAAACTGGTTTGTACGATCACTTTGGCCAGCCAGGCGCTCTGATCCACTTGGAAGGAATGCCGTGGAGACAAGCCCTGCCCCAGGTGGAAAGTCGGCTGTTGGCTTAGGTAACACTAATGCTGCCATCTGCTGAGTGGTTATCACTGGACTGGTACTTTCATCATCCCCAGTTCTCACAAGGCCATAAGAAGAATAAATTATGACCTGTTTCTTGTAGATAAAATCTGATCCTTGTAGATAAAGAATGTGAGGCCAAGAGAGATTGAACTTGATTGCCCATGCCGTGGCTTCCACTGTAGCAAGGCCAGGAAGTGAATCCACATCTTTTAACTGTGGAATTTATAGTCTTTTCACTCTTCCATAGGCCTCTCTAGATAAACCTCTAGAGTTTTTTCTAGTTCTCTGTCAGTGTAGTTTTGAAGGAGACATTTTTAGGATAGCCAATGCTCTACTGCCCCAGTGCCATATGTGTAGACTCTTTCACGTGAATTGCCTTTGTCACCAAGGGAAAGTAGACAACTAAGATTGCATGGAAGGTTGGGGACATGTGTCATTTGCTTTGCTAATAAGGTTGGTATATTCTAGGTCCTACTTCACCCTGAAATAATAGGAGAGAGATTAAAATTGATTTCTAACAAAACACTGTCAAGGAACGTCTCTGAATTGCCTTTTGGGAATGAATCTCTCTGCCCACTTCTTCAAAGAGATTGGATGTCATTTAAAAAGATGTCAACATGTTTGTCCCTGATGGATGAGCTGACTTAACAAAAGCCTCAAACTCAATATCGGCCACAGGGTGATCAGCTCCTGAAGAAACTTGTGCCATGCTGACTGCATTAATAGGAGCATGGTGCCAATCCAGGGAGGTGATGTTCTGCAGGACTGACCAGCCTGTTTTAGCTTCTGCCCTCTTGGGGATGTTAACAAGATAAAGTCCAGTTAGAAAAGGCGAACCGGTGTTGTGAAGGATCTGGAATTCAAGTGGTGTGGTGAATATTCGAGAGTTAATTAAAGAGTCTTCTTCCGGGAGGAAAGAAGAAGAATGTTGCCTTCAAAGTTTAGAAGGGCTGTCCTGGAGATGAGGGTGTAGATTTCATTCAGTGTGTCTTTAGAAGGCCGTGGGTAGAAACCACAGGAGGGCAGATTTCATCTTCATAGAAGGAAAGGGTTTCTGACTGTCAGGGCCGCCTGATATGGAAGCATTTGGCTCCTGGGGGTCTGAGCCCCTCCTCCCTGGGGTCTATGTCGGAAATACTCCTTCTTTGCTCATTCTCTCTGCACAGGACGTCACAGCAAACTCTCTGGCTTAGGGAATTTGTCCAGGCCTCCCCCACCTGCACCTGGCTCTGGCCCTCCTCGAACATCAGCCCTCTTAATTCTCAACAGTCTCATTTTGGCTCCTGTTTTACAGTTACCTCTTCCTCTGTTTGCCCCTTAAATATCAGCAATGCAGTCACCTCCTCTTCCCATCTCCTCCCCATTCTGTACTCTCAAGTTTCCCATCGCTATTTATAGGCAGATGATATCTTTAGTGGAAAGATCAGGTTTGACGACATAGAAAACTAGCAAATTCTAGTGACTAAGCCAGGAAGGAGTGTTGTTGTCTCTTATGTCAATGAGTTCTAGGGGTGGGTAATTGAGGGCTGTTGCCAACTCCACAATGCCATCAGGGACCCAAGCACCCATCCTTCTACCCCTCTAGACTCAGAGCCTGACTTCTACCTCATGCTTCAATATAGGTATTTTGGGTTCCAGTCATCACATCTGCATCCCAGGCAGCAGAAAGGAGGATGTGGCAAAGAGTTCTCCTTTAAGGAAGCTTCCTAGAGTTTCCTCACAACATTTTTGTTCTATCTCACTAACCAAATCTTAGTCCTGGGAAATGTAGTCAGGTTCAAGGCTGCCCTGAAAAAGTTGGGGTTCTGTTTCTGCGATGGAACAAAGAAAGGATATAGGGATAGGCAACTGCCATAAACTTAGCATAATTCCCAAATTGCCAGCTCAGACACCTCTGCTGAGTTCCAGCCTGGTGTCTATCAGACCCTGAGGTATGGCTCTACTTGAATGTGGCACAGGTACCCCAGAATCTCCCCACTGTGTCTCTCCCCGGAGCCCCCTATATCAGGGTCTGGCACCTCCATTTACCCTGCTGCCCAGACCAAAGGCTGGTTGTCAAGGAGATGCTTCCTCACTGTCCCCAGCACTCAACCACCAAGTCCTAGATGCACCTTGGAATCCATTCACTTCTCCCCATCTCTTCTGCCTCTACTGGCATCAACTGTGATGCACTGTGAACATCCCTTTCTAAAATCTGTGCTGGAAGAGGGCAGAGCATCACTGGGGACCATGATGTCTTTCTCAAGTAGGAAGCTAAGGATTAGGAAGTGGTGTTTTCAAGGATTCTTTCCACTGATAATTGATAATTTCCCTCCTGGGAAAAAGGAGGGCATGAATACCACCTAGGCAGATGGCACCCACGGCTATGGCTTGGGTTTATGGCCCATTCTGAAGGCCTCTTGGTGGCATGGAGAACAGTCCATGAAGATGGAATGTCCAACAGAGCTGACGAAGGTAGCATTAAAATAAATGTGGGGGGGGGGATGGAAAAGCCACTGTGAATCTTATTCCCATGGAAACAGTAATTGTGGCCTTGGATCTTGAGCGCAGCGTAGGTCACTAAGTGAATCGGAGATTTAAATACAGCTGCCACCATCTTGGCTGGGATTCCTGGAAAGAACCTGACCCTGAACCTCTCCTGCTTGAACAGAGAACAGCATCATCACTTTGTGCTTCAAACAAGATCCTCGCTCTCTGGCTTGCCCCGCTGTGAGCCTCACGAGCACACTTCACTGTCTCGTGCATCCGAATTGCGTTTTTCCTTTCCTTTCTCCATCTCCTCTTCTGCCTCTTCCCAGCCTTTGCTTTCTCTTGTCTCCGACATCATCACTTGTTCTTCTGTTGCGTATTTCACTGCTTCCCACTTCTTTCCTCTCTTTGCCTGTCTCAGGCCTATTACTCATTCTGCAGGTCTCCCTGTAAAAGTCACTGTCTATTTTTTTTCTGAAGCTAACATTTATTGGGCATGCACTACATGTGTGGCAGAGTGGTTAGCCGTTTATATGGATGATCTCATTTTCTTCTTCTCCAGGACCCTATGATATGGAACTATTATTATACGTGCTTTACGTATTTGGGAAATGAGGTGTAGGTTACGTAGAACTCAAAGTCAAGTGTTCTGATACGGAAGTGCCTTTCACACTCTGACTGAGGTGCTTCCCAGGAAGCCATCTGCTACTTCTCCTACTGTAGACTCTGCTAGGGGCTTGTAATGTGATCCAAGGTGACTTCACAGACTGTCCCCTCTGCCAGACTTCTTTAAACTTCTTAGCGTCCCAGTAAATTATTCTACATTCCTGAAAGCCAACATCACTACAACTATAACCTCTGGATTCTCAAAAGATCCTGTAGAGGGGATTCAGTATGCACAATTACATACTGACAGAATTAGCCTGTGTTCTTATCTGTGTCCTACCACTTATTGTAACCTTGGGCAATTCCTTAACCTCTCTGTGCCTATGTAAAATATGTGGAAAGTGTCAAATGGAGTCAAAATAGTACTTTTCTGCATAGGGTTCTGATGAAGAATGAATTAGGTAATACATGTAAAGCACTTGATGCAGCATCTGGCCCATGGTAAGCCCTCCAAGGTTAACTGCTGTTATTCCTGTTGTTGTTATTACTGTAATACATTGACCACAGTGCCTCAAATGCTCTGTTGTGATTTCCTGAGGGCAGGCACCATATTGAACCATCTTTGGATCTCCAGCATCTGGTGAACTGCCCAGAGCATAGCCCTGTTTAATAGCTATTGGTGGAAGGTGCCACACCCAAAGCCTCCTCTAAAGGAGAGGCATCAGAAAGTCGGATTGTTGAGTGGAGCCTGGTGACACAGATTGGTTTGCCTTGGAAAAGGTTACAGCTGGAAAGCACAGCCATTCGGGCCTCTCCTGTGTGCTGCTGGCTCTGTGTTTGTGCAGATTTCCAGAATAACATATGAGCAATTCTTTCTGGAAAAGGTCTTGGAGAGTGTGCAGGACATTACTCTGAGAGGCAGTGACGAAGGTGTAAATTGCATTTCATGTGTCTGAGCCATCTTTCAATCAATCGTCTGAGGGAACTCCTCTGCAAGAAGGCTCAGAACGTAGCAGTCAAGAGCTGGCGTTGCAGAAGTAGACAGCCCCGTATTCAGTCTGAGTTCCACTACTTCTCACCCATGTGACCTAGAGCAAGTACTTGAACAACGCTAAGCCTCAGTTTCTTTTATTAAAAGGGCTTAATTATTATTATTGGGCTAATTATAATTATTCTGCAACTTACTTCATAGGGGTATTATGAGAATTAAAGGAAATGCATAAAAAGCATTTGGCCCAGTTTTTATCCGGTAACACTCATTAAATGACTGTTCATTGTTTTTATTATCATTAACTTCTCTTTTGAAGGGTTTTCCAGTCTATATCTGAGCACACAAAAGCTACAGTGTTGAAGATGCAGGTAACAGAGGATGGATGGATGGAATAGGGATGGTTTGAAGCAAATGATGCAAAATCTGAAAGAGTGGATAGTGGTGAAAGACGGCAGAGAAGCTCTCCAACCATATCATCCTCTGAGCCTTTGTACATGCTGTTCCCTCCCCACTGGAATGCAGTTCCCTTTGTTCCCCTACCTCTCTCCACCTTATAACTTGTATTTACCCTATAGAATTCACTCCAAGCATTACTCCCATTGGGAAGGCCTTTCCTGATTTACATTTACTGTATTTCCATGAGCCCCCGACCTATTATCTATTATTGAAATTAATATTCAGTGCTTTAATTGTCTGCTAGCAACCAAACTTGGAATTCTTCAAGGGCCAAGACTGCCTTATTCATCAGTTATTCCCCAACACCTAGTAGGTGCCTGACACACAGGTATTTAATATTTGAGTACATGACTAAATGTCATTTAAATAAATAAGTGAATGAAGTGTACCTTCCCCCCAGTTAATTGCCCCTTTATTTGAGGCATGAATATTTGCTGTTTTCTGGGGCTGCCAGACATCAGTTCCCCCTTCTCTTCACAACAGAATACCGTTTTCATCTGGGGAATCCACTACTCCCCCAGATGGCCCGTGTCACTGAGAAGAAAATGACACCACTCTCTTCTTCCTCAATTACTCAGTCACTGGCTCCACTGAGCAGACGATTGGTTCAAGCAAAAGATATGTGACCCTCCTTCTTAGTTTTCAGTGTTCATTACACCACTTATGACCATTTATACCCCTCGTTTAGCTCCCACTTATAAGTGAGAACATGTGGTGTTTGTTTTTCCATTCCCGAGATAATTCACTTAGGATAATGGTCTCCAGTTCCATCCAAGCTGCTGCAAAAGACATTATTTCCTTCCTATTTATGGCTGAGTAGTACTTCACGGTATATATATGCACCACATTTCCTTTATCCACTCATCAGTTGAAAAGAAGTCATGGAAAGCTTGATGGAAATTAGAATGTGTTTAACAGAATTACATCTAAAAAATTAGGGGTCAATTGGGAGGAAACTGGGTGGAGGGTACATGGGATCTCTCCATGCTATCTTTGCAACTTTCTGTGAATCTATAATTATTTCCAAATAAACAGTTTAAGTGTGAGCTTTCTTCTACGTGCTCAATGTGTCCACAACTTCTCACTGAGACACTTTTGTGGGATGTTAAATTTATATATTTTTTCAATTTAAAAAAAATTAACAGATAACATTTGTACATATTCATGGGGTACACAGTGATGTTTCCATACATATAATGTATGGTGATCAGATCAGGGTAATTAGCATATCCATCATCTCGAACATTTATTGTTTCTAACCAGAATGTGAGGCATGTCAGGTCTATGACTTGATGGGTGCAGGAGAGACAATCATGCGGAGTAAAGTGGAGGAAGGTGGCTGCGAACCTCACCTTAAAAACTCGGTAAATATGAAGTTCACAAAACAATTTGACTAAACATTTTCCCCCGATTACGAAGCTTGTCTAGCGTCATTTGGGAGGAACCAGAATAGGTTCCAGGACCTGGAATGCTACATAGGGCTTCCTCTGCCAAAGGTGTCATAGGAAAGCTGGCATCAGCTTCCCTTTGGGGAAGGGGCAAAACAGTACTGTGCCAACTGCTGCCAAGTTCAAGACTCAGGACTTTCTGAAAAACATGTATGCCTTGAGTAACTTGCCTTGCATAGTAGATATGAATAGAGACAACTATGGCAAAGAGGTTTTGAAAACTAAACCTTATTTTAACTCATCATGTAAAATATTTTATATCCATGCATAATATTACCTATTACTCTGCACAGCTTAACATGCTTTAAGAAGATGTGTTACCAGAAAAGTGAAGTTTTGAAATCCCCATTGTAATTTTTGTGTGTGTAAATATGGACTTTCTTTACCACCTTGCAGTTTCTTTAAGCAGGGTGTGCTTGTAATTGTTGCAGTGAATTCCTGGTTCCTAGTGGAAGGTTTTGCGGGAATACTTCGCTTGTTGGTGTTTGCCATGACTGAGGAAGCTGATCTTGGATAGATTGTGAGCTCTGGTGAGCCAAGTTCACACCTTCAGCGTTACAGCTCTGACCTCTGAAGCCCTGCAGGATTTGCACAGTACTGAGGATCATCACCATGCAGATCTTTGTGGCTCTGTGTTCTGGGCCCGGCAGACGGCTGTTGGCGTTCTTCCCTGACCACCCTGTTCAGGCAGCTGCTGGGGTGCAGGTAATTGCTTGCTGCAGCCAGCCCAGCGCAAAGCGTGGGAGTCATCACCTAGAACAGTGGGGCTGTTGTGGCCACTGTGTTCGGCCGCAGTGAAGAAGCCTGTTGCGTTTTCCTGAGACCACATTTTGCTTGGGGTTCAAGTAATAGCATGTGGTTGCAGGAACCAGGCGCATACTGGCTCAATGCCTTAAACATGGTGGTGGTTTTGCCCTTTGCAGTGCCCAAAACAAAAATAAAGGTGGAAGTTCTGATTTAGAAGCGTAGAATTTTAGAGCAGAAAGGACCAGGTGGAACTTGAAGCCCAAACACTTGATCAAGGTCAAAGCCAGTGTTTACGGTGGGGCTCAGACTAGAGGTTGTATCTGTCCGTTTCTAGTTCACATGGTGCTCTTTTCTCAGCCCCAGTCTGTTCTCCAGAATGACTGAAATGGCAAAGCACGGCTGTGTTCAACTGTGCCCGTCTGGAACCTTCCGATGTCACTGGGCTGTCAGTGGGACATCCCTGAGCCCTGAGGTCTGGATAAGGCTAACTCCTACGCCTGATCCGAGCCTGGGGAAAACCAAAACTTTCCCACAGTTTCTGTAACTTCTCTAAGACTTGGACTCTCCTGGTCCTCTCTGTCTCTGGATTCTGAGTCTATGAGGATTGTCGTTCTACCTAAAATTTAGCCTCATCACCAATTTCTCACACAGGAAAAAAAAATTCCCAGTGTGCCAAGAATGTTTTGACTTCAGAACAATTTGATAAAGTCTTAATGGTAGATAATGCGAGATAGGGAAGAAAGAAGAGAGACTTACAGAGCAGAGATGTAAACGAGTATTTTAAAAAAGCAATATCCGCATCAATTCTTCCCCCCGCCCCTTTAAATAGTCTTTATTTTTTTAGAGCACTTTTAGGTTCATGGCAAAATTGAGCAGAAAGTACAGGGTTCTCATGTACCCCTGTCTACCCTCCACGCCAACAGCCTTCCCCACTGTGAACATCCTGCACCAGAGTGGTATATTCATTGCCCTTCAGGAACCTACTTTGACACATCATTACCACCTAGGGTCCGCAGTTTACATTAGTGTTCACTTTTGGTGTTGTACATTCTATGGGTTTGGACAAATGTATAATGACATATATCCACCATTACAGTATCATACACAGTATCTTCACTACTCCCAAAATTATCTGTGCTCCCCCACTTATTCCTCCCTCCCCCCTACTGGCAACCACTGATTTTGTTTACTGTCTCCATAGTTTTGCCTTTTCCACAATGTCATTATAGTTGGAATCATACAGTATGTAGCCTTCTCTGCCATTTAGTGACATTGACTTCTTTCATTTAGTGATATGCACTTAATGTTCCTCTATGGAACATCAGTTCTTAAAAATGTCCTTTGCCCCACCTGCCACCCCCAGGCCCAGCCTTCCTCCCACTTGCAGATTCCCTTTCCTTGTCCCCCCTCCCATCTTTGTCCCTCAGTCTCTCAGCTCCAACTTGGCCTCAACGATTCCTCAGTCCCCTCCTTCTGTTGAGCAAAGCAGCTTCTGTCCACCCTCTGATGTCTCGGTGCCTGTGCAGGAACATTCTCTGCAGCATCTCGCCTCTCCCTGCAGACTCACTAGGTCTTTCTACAGAAAAAGCTATGCTCTTCTAAGAAGGATTCTGTTGGGGGGGAACCCCAAACCTTCTCCATCTCCTTGTTCCCACTAAAGCTGCTCTGTAGGAGGACGGCAAAGCTGCTGGGAAAAGCTGGGGCTCGCACTTGCGCTAGAGCAGGACTGAGTCTCTCCAGAGGGGAGTGATGGGGCTGTCTGTCCTGAAATTACTCCCTCCATCCCCCGGCAGACTGGCCTAGGACCTTAAGGGTAAGGCACTATTTCTGCATTAAAATGAAGACATAAGTGACAGCAGTTCCCCCTTCGTCCCCTCTCCCACCACGGCCTTTCCTGGAATCTCTGCTTGCGGCACTTCCATGATGCTGACTCTTCCAGCCATACCCTTCTTAGACTCTTGTTCCCACTTCAGCCCCGTCTGTGTAACTCCCCCCAGCGTTCAGCACTTGGCACCTGCCCCTTCTCTCTCCACACTCATTTTCTTACAAACTTGTTCAATCCCACGGCTTCTGATGCCACTTAGCCATGTTCAGCTGACTCTTCCGTCTGGACCTTCAGCCACATCTCTGTCCCCAGATCAGGCCCAGACGCCTCTCCTGGTCACCTCAAAGGCATCTGAATCTCATCGTCTGGCAAAGCAAATTGGCCATCTTCCCACCCAAACCTAGTCTCGTCTTCTGCCTGGCTTCCTCTTTCCATGTTTGGTGCCATCAAGATTTTGATCTTTTGTTTCTTTCCTGTGCTTCTTGCCTCTGAATGTAATCACAGCCCAGCCTGTCCCTGGATCTCCCTCTTGCTCTCCTCTCCCCATTCCCTGGCTGCTACCTGAGTTTCACATCCCATCACCTCTCACCAGGTCACTTACCGGGATCCTCCAGCCGGCTACCTACTTCCTGTGTCTCTGCGTCAACCCTCCCAAACGCGGCCCTTGGATTAAGCTTCTTATAGAGATTGCCTGATCTGTCACCCTCCTATGCTCTAAGACCTTCAATGGTTCCCTATTGTCTATGGAAAAAAATCCTTAACTAGACTTTCCAGGCATTTCATGATAGAGTTTCAACTAACCTTTCTAACCTCATTTCATTGCTCCTTTTTATGCGGCCCAGTCAAATTGGATTATTCCCTATTGCCAAAATTCACGGTGTGATTTCACTCAATATTTCCTTTGTATTTCCCCTCTGTCCATTATGCTGTTGTCCTCCATCCTTGCACATCAGGTCCTATCCGTACCTGTGGTACAGCTCAAATAAATGCCACCTTTCTGTAAAGTCTTCCCTTCTTGTTTCAGGGAATAGTGTTCTCTCTCTCTCTCTCTCTATTTTAAAGAATGTTTCTGTATTTTTATTTTAGCACTTAACATTTTCCAATTTATAATTGTGTGTTAGGATCCCCCTACCTTTCAGATTGCAGGCTCCTCAAAGAGAGGTACTATGTCTTGTTTGCATCCTCTAAAGCGAGTAATATGTGCTTAAACGAATCATTTCATAAGATTGACAAAAAGCACAGAGGGTCCCAAAGCAATGGAATGAAAACGGTGAATTTTGAGGCTGTTGTGGGAGCTGGAAGGCAAGTATGCAGTATTGGTTCTGGTGGGTGATGCCACGGTAAGTGGGCAGCGGTCATTGCCAGGGGAAGAGGGAGTGTTGACAACATCTTTCTTCAGCTTTGCAATGTTGCCGCCGGCTGGCCCCGAGTGTGAGAGCCTGTGGATACGGGCAGGGCTCAGATAGAGTGTGTGTTGTGTTGGATTATTCATTACGCTCAGAACAATGGGGAATTCTGCTGGGGAGAGAGGGAGAGTTTGCTGGAAGCCTGTGTAGCAGCTCATAACACTACATCCAAGTCTTTTGTGTAATGTAACCCATTACCATATCCCTTGGGTGGCTCAAAGTCATAGAATGTTAGAGTTGGAAGGAAATTCAAAAAAGATCTTGTCATATCCCCTAGTTTTATGGGTAGGGAAATTCAGACCCGGAAAGGTTAAACAACTCTCTGAAGGTCACACACAGAGATACATAACAGTGCCAGGAAAGAGTTAGAAAAGAAAACACATTTGTCAAGTGAGTGCCTACTCCGTGCTGGTGCTGTGTGTCGACTAAGTGAGGTGAACATCACATTCTCATTTGTAGGCAAGGGAGTTGCAGCTCAGAGAGGTGAAATGTCTTGCCTGGGTTTCGTAGGTGAGTGATGGACCCACGATTTGGTCCCAGAATCTGATTGACTTCAAAGAGATGGGCTTTCCACTGCTTGGCGCTCCTCATTAAAAGCAAGCAGGTGGGAAGGAAGCTGCCTCTCAAGCATCTGCCACATACACAGAGCTCTTGAGAAATCCTTTGCAAGGATAATCTTGTCTACTCTGCACAATGACCCTATGAGGCAATTATCACTTTCCTCACTCTGCTGATGAGTAAGAAGAGTCAGAAAGGCTACGGCAGTCCTCCCAAGGTAGCTCAGCTTGTAATGGGTGCAACTAGGATAATGACTGCTCCTGTTTTGCACCTCTTTAG
The DNA here is from genome assembly GCA_023783475.1 of Daubentonia madagascariensis. Classification (NCBI taxonomy): domain Eukaryota; kingdom Metazoa; phylum Chordata; class Mammalia; order Primates; family Daubentoniidae; genus Daubentonia; species Daubentonia madagascariensis. Next base: position 12,794,172 of record JAKFHU010002004.1, read on the forward strand.
ACTTTAGTCTCCTCATCTGTATAAATAAGGAACCTGGACATTTTCCATCCTCATGTTCCACAGAATTCTACTATTCTTTTGAAGCCAATGCTAGTCACTTAGTCACTTATCCATGGCTAAGTTTCTAAGCTTTTGTTGAATGCTGGAGTTAACCAAAATAGCTTCACCCACTGAATTCCTAGAGCTTAATCATTTGCCACTCGATGACATTTACTGTCTTGCACTATGAGCATTCCTTTTTAAGATCTGTGCCGGAAGAGGGCAGAGCATCATGGGGACCATGATGTCTTTCTCAAGTAGGAAGCTGAGGACAAGGAAGTGGTGTTTTCAAGGATTCATTCAACTGATAACTGAGCCCTGGGAAGAAAGAAAGATGTGGGTGCTGCCTAGGCAGAGGGCACTCATGGCTATGATTTGGGTTTATGGCCCATTCTGAAAGCCTCTTGGTTTGGCATGGAGAACATTCCATGAAGATGGGAATGTCCAGGAGTGTCAATGAAGGTGGCATTAAAATAAATGTGAAGAAGGATGGAAAAGCCACTGTGAATCTTATTCCCATGGAAACAGTAATTGTGGCCTTGCATCTTGAGCACAGCATAGGTCATTAAGTGAATCAGAGATTAAAATACAGCCTTACATGTATCAATTTAATGGGTGGGAAGAGGCTCAGAATTAGAATGTGGTCATAGCAGTAGATGCCATCATTAAAAACAGAGTGACAACTGTGTGAACTAGATGACTTTCAAGGCCACTTTGAGAGTCAGGGATTCTTGAACCCTGCCCTTGGATGTCCCATGTCTCAGCACGTGCACACAACCCAAGTGTGTTCATGATGAGGGCATGGCTGAGTTTGGCCAAACTCCCCATTATCTGCCAAGGGGTGTCGAGTATTAATTGTTTTTTTGCAACTCAGCTCTCCTCTGACAGCTGGAGGACAGATCATTTGCAATCTCCCAAAGCCAACGGTACCAGGTATTTAGAACTTTGGTTTGGTTTACAAATGGCTGCCTCTTTGGGGGCTGGGGCATTGTCCTTGTGTCTGTTCTCAGTTCCACTTCTGAAAGGAATTGAGGCTCCAGGGGAAACTCCTAAAATCTAAGTCTCCACCTTCAAATCAAGTTCCTATAAAAGAACATAAGACAAACAAAACAAAATGCTTGCTATAAAACACCCTCTTCCCTGCCCACCCCCCCCCGTTTTAAAATATATAGTTTGGACTTTGAATTCAGCTGGTGTAGGACTGATCTTAATCAAATTGTTTAACTAGAATGGTAAATAAACATCATTGGATTCTAGTCTTAATGATCTAAATTATGCAATTAAAAAATACAATATAGAGATCTTTACTTATCTGAATGAATTGATTAGTAAAATGTGAACAAATTCTCCTTCCTGAACATTCATTTTGGGAAAAAAATGATTAATTTTTATGTCTGGTATAAAAACCACAATGACCTTGGTTGTCATAAGGGTAATATTCCTCGTGAAAACAAAGGACAATTAGATTATCATTAAAAAAGCTTTATGATGTTGGTTTGATGGAAAGATTCCAATGGAAATCAAACATGTATTCCCTATTTAATTAATATTATGAACAATTAGAGAATTTCCTTAGCAAATGCTATTCATATGAAAACAAGCTTCAGGATTTCCAGGGGTGTTTTTGATACACTTGCATTTTCTGGTTTTCAGAAAGTCTTTTTGAAAAAAAAAGAAAAAGAAATCAGATTTTTAAAAAAATTTTAATGCAGCTTGGCTCTCTCAGCCTCCTAACATGGATGTCCCAGATGTCTGCGTTTGAAAGCGGACAGGTGTGTTTTGGTTAGAGATGCCAACCTTCTTCCCCCAATCTCTCCTTCTCTGAATGATCTTTGACTCCCCGCCCACCCCCTTTTTCTATTAATTAAAATATTACCCACATTTTTTAGGTTTTTTAGGTTTCTTCTCATCACATTTACATAGTGTTTTCAGGAAGAGTTGCTTCTAAATTCAGTCAAAAACACAAGCTGCTCAACTTAACATGACAACAACAGCAAAGCATGTGAGTCCTAAAAATGGTCGGCCCTCCACTTTATCTCCTTTTTGGCTGGTTCTCATTCTGTTCTTACCCTGTGGTTATGGCATGGTCATTGTCATTGTCTGCACTGACCTGCTGCCTTTTAACAGGCTGTTCAGCCCTTGTCGCTGTGCCAGGGGAACACACAAGGAAAGCCTTGTTTGGTTTGGACTGAGGAGTGTTTTAGAAATCAGGATATCTCACATAGAATTCCAAATTTAAGACTTTGCTTTTAAACATCTGAAGAGCTGATAACGCGGAGGTCGCTTTCCTTCCTGTGCGTTGACATCCAATTCTGTACACTTTCCACTTCTCCCTCTTATTCGAGGCCAGTGGTTTGCAAAGTGTGGCCAGGAACCAGCAGCATGTGACATCGGTGGGAATTGTTAGGCATGCTAATTCCAGGGCCTCACCTGCTAAATCAGAATCTCTGGGTCTGGGGCCCAGCAAGCTGTTTTAACAAGCCCTCCGGGGATGCTGGTGCACGTCCAAATTTGAGAATAGCTGTCCTATACCATTGCCTGCCGGGCCCCTGAAGGCATCTGTGTTTGTCACCACAGCCTACTTCTAATCCTTACAACTCCCCAGGGTAGGGGCTGCTTTTCCATTTGATCACTTTGTTCCTAACATGTCAGGGACTTTAATGTATATAGTGAAAAGCGTTTGCATCTACTTTGCTCCCTTTGCATTTGAGATAGCACTGGACGTGGTGGGCTTTTCTTCTTTCTATTCCAGTGTGTATCTGTTTCTTTGTGTGTTCTTCCCGTGCTCTGTATTGGGCATGAACCTAACTGAGCCTTACATGTTAACTCATTTAATCTTTACAACAACCCTATTAACAATGTGAAAAGTAAGGCACAGAAGGGTATAGCAATTTGCCTGAGGCTCTGGAATTAGAAATTGGTAGAGCTGGAAGCAAGCTCAGGCAGGCCAACTCTGGAGTCTATGTCCACAACCACTGTGCTAGACTGCCTCTCTGATGGGCAGGTTCTTCATTTGGTCCTGGTGCTGGCCCTGTGTAGGTGGAGATGGTATTTGGCTTTACCAGGTTTGGCCTTGGTGCATCTGATTTCTAGCTTCTGTTCACTTTCTGGATCTTTCAACTATAAGACATTTCAGGAGTCCTGTCATCATTTTTGTCCCCAACATGGTTCACAAGGGAGAACTGGATGCTTATTCTCTGGGCAGCTGCCTTGAAATAAAGGCTGGTTCAAAAAGTGAACTTCAGCTTTGTGCTGTACACATGGCTCCTGCCTGGATTGGGACACCTGCTTGCTGAGATCCTAGTCCTGGGTTGCTGGCCATTCCCAGGTGCCTGATCTGTTGTGACCTTGCAGGGTTTGTACTGAAGCCACACCCAGTTCATCAGAAAGTTTTTGCCTTGGTTTGCTTCTCTCTAGCTCATACTTGTGGACTAAATTCTCAACCTACCATCTCTTTGCAGTAAAGAGTCATGGTTTAAAAAAAATAGACTCTGAGAGCCAATTGCCTGACTGTGAATTCTGGTTCTGCCACATGTGACCTTGGGAAAGTTCTTTAACCTTTCTGTAACTCAGTGTCCTCATCTGTAAAACAGGTTGATGTTAGTAATTATCCCACATGTTTGTTATTACCCAGGTCTAGCATTGTTCACAGTTTTGATGGCCTCTGTGCCCATCCCCCTGCCTTGTGTTTAGGGGCAATATTTTCCCTCCATGTAGGTTACTGAGGTTGTGATTTACTTGGAATGCATGGAAGGTAATGGAAATCCATTTCCTATTGATTTCATGTGACAGTGTTGGAAAGGTGCCTCTGTGTGGAAGGAAAACCCTGAGAGACTGAAGAGTAAATTTGATGTTGGCAGAGTTAGGATGGAAAGTGGCCAGTGCCTACTTTGGGTTTATCTCTAAAGGCCAAACCCTCCGCTGCTTCCTGTGTCTGCCTCACACACTTTCCCACTATCCCCTACTAATGAGATAAAATTGAGGGCGTGCAAGGTGCCAGTCTTCATTCTGAAAGCTCTGAATTCTCGGGAGCACACGTAAATCTCCTGCCTCCAACGGGTATCGCGGTGGAGAAATAAAGCCAGCATCTCAGCCATCAAACATGAAGCAGCTCCCAAAATTGTGCTTCTTGGACTGCAGAGGCTACGGCCACCGCTGCAGCTGTGACTTTGGCTGAGCGCAGAGCCAGGCGGAGGCCACATGTGTGAAAGCACAGGCTGGCGACAGCTCTGAGGCTACTTGACTTCCAGGAGGGTCTGTCTGTGCCCCGTCAGAAACTCAGGCAGTTACGGGAACACGCAATGTCAACGGAGTATGTCCCTGACACCCTTTCCCCTTTGTTCCTGTCTCAGCTGCTTTGTGGTCCCCCATCACCCTCCTCTCAGGTTTCTGGAACCTCAGTAATACCTCACCCACACTCACTTCACCCCCAGCAAAGGATCAGATCCCTGCCTCAGGCCTCTGAGCATTAATATGTCTGCGTAGCCGGTCTCTCCTCTCTTTCACGACTTGCTTTTGACATCTGATATCTTATTGTGGGACCAAAGTGTGTCCTCTGTAAGAAAGAATTCCAGGCTCCAGGGGCAGGAAGTGGGTGCAATCATTGGGCAGAGGCCTCTCCCAGGTCCCTCCAAGGACCCCAGAACACACACCCAGTGGGTGGCCCATTGCTTCCTCTACAAAGAAGCCTGACCCCTTCCTGTCAAACCAGCCTTGCCTTTTCCAGTCCTGCCCTAAAGCCCTCCCTATGCAGGTCTCCTTGAGCCTCCATGACTGACCCTGGGCCTGCACTAGAGCAAGGGAAAGGAGTCTCATTGTGGTAGCCGGGCCATCAGGTGTTCATTGTCTCGTGACACAGGAGTACCGAAATGGAACATTCAGATACTTTAAACTTGCAGAGAATTGTGATTTAATATAATTATTTCTGAAAGATTCTTCATCAGAAAGGTTAATAAGAGCAACATAGGTTAATAACAGTACCAAGGAAGCCGACATCCTCTGATAATTGAACTTATTGATATGTAAAGTGCCCTGAGCTTCAGCTTGGGGTGCAAGGCTGCCCTACCCAGTCAACTACCTTCTCAGGAAGCCTCTCCTGCTGCTGTGACTGTGGGCTCCAGTCTGCAGTTCCTCTGTTGTCCTTGGAGAGGAGTCCTTGGAATTCTCGGCAGGCCCTGGCTGGTTCTCTGACTTCTCGCATCAGGATAATGGAAAATGGAAGAAGAGAGGTGACATTTATCAGGCACATCCCATTTGCAGGACTCTGGGCTGGCTCTTTCACAGGCTTTGATCTCATAGACCTCATAACCAACTGGTGGAGCAGGCTTGGCTCATCCCATTTTACTGATGGTTAGATTGAGGCTTTGGGAAGGTAAGTGACATGCTCATGGTGACAGTTAAACTTGGCATTGCTGTTTGTTGGTTTCTCCCATTATTCAGCCCCTGCCGAGGTGACTGCTCTCCCAAGGCATCTGTTAGTGCCTCAGCAAAACACTGGGGCGTGGAGGGGGAGGTGAAGCCTTGCGCCTTGGTTCTGCATTTGTGTCAGAGCCAGACAGCGGGCTTAGAGTATTGCACCTTTAAGATCGGCGGAGGCAGATGCTGAGATGCAGGGTTGCTGGATCTCATGAGGGGTCCTTTCAGAATTGAACGTTGTCCGCAGAAATCCATCTGGAACCACAGCATCCGCCCTAATTTCTTGTCACTCTCTTCTGGCCCTGGAGCTGATCTTTCTTTGAACACTAGTGCTGACAACTTGACGGGCCCCCAGTGGCTGGCGTGGTGTAATTAGAGTCAACCCTACGTAAAGCATCCTACACGGCAAAGTGATGACACTAAGCAAAATTGTCACTGGTGCCTGCCTGGTGTGTATCTCAGCTACTTGTCATCTGGCTGTACCCTGGAAATCTGCCTCCAAGAACTTCTAGACCTCAGTTATCAATAACCCAATCCCCACTAACTAAAGTTCTGCAGATCAGAACTTTGCCTGGGGATCTCCACCAGGTCCTGGCCTGGTGACAAAGCCTCCTGGAGACTGTCTCAGAGCTTCAAGACCTGTCTGTCCCAGGTCGCTGGGGGAGATATTTAGGGAGCTGGGTTGGGATTGTAGGGTCCAGTGCTGACCTTCCCTCCTCACCCCTGGGCTTAGCAGCAGGCTGAAATCACCCTGTCTCAGGTCATATAAAGGGGGAAGAGTTATTTTTACCAACTTAAGCATTTCAGAGTCAATTGAGTGAAAAGCCAGATGGCAGAAATTTCCCCTAACCTTGGTGGGTGGGATGGGTTGATAGAAGGGGTTGCTTTTAGGAAATGAGTGGTTATTTTCTCCTTTCTGAACTCTAAAATGGGTGTTAAATTGTCTTTCTCATAGTCCTCTGCTATAACAGTTAGCCAGTCAGTCAATGTTTACTTGGCATCTACATGAAAGGGTTTAGGGAGACATCAGGAGAAAGCAGGCTAGGAGTTACAGACTCCATGCTGGACTGGGCATCGAAACACCAGGGTTTTAATCCTGGATGGCACAATTCTGGCTGCATGACTTTGGACAAGTTACTTCATCTCAAAAGTCAACGAAAACATCTGCTTCACAGGCTTGTGGTGGAGGTTAAATAAGGCAATTAAAATAAAATAAAATAAATACTCCTAATATTAAATAAGGGCTCAATGAATATTGGTTAAATAAGTACCTTGCTGTTGAGAAATTTCCAATTTCTAATTTTGAGGAATAATCTAATAAAGAAACTCCCTCCCCCTACTACACATGTATTTTAAATGACAGTGAAAAAGATTAGAAATTGATTCAAAATAGTTTTGAATTAGAGGGAGCTGGTATAATGGAATAGGTGGTTTGCGGAGGGTACTCCGGTAGACTTCCTGGAAGAAGTGAGTTTCAAAAATGGATAGAAGGATGGATTGGCGAAGAGGATGAGGTTTCTGGGAAGGCATTTTGGTGGCTGAATACCCCTTGGTGTTCCTTTGGAGAAGCTGTTTCTAAAGACGGTGGTGCCTGCCCCACAAGGGCCTTTGTATGCCTAAGCTGGTGCCAGACGGAGCAGCTGTGTATCTGCTCAGGCAGCCTGAGCTTCCGAAATGCCAGGCCCTGCTCCTCCCTATACGCCTCCCTCTTCGTCACCAGCCTGGAGTGATGTCCCCTCACCCTCCCACTGACAGTGGAAACGTTCCAGCAGGGATCAGATGTTAAATTGAGGCTATTTCCAACTAGCTGGCCTGATTTGGTTAAAATAAGAATAGGACATGGAAATTTGGGAAAATAGAGTTTGATGTTGCTGCCATGGACCTAGATTTTGTTTGACTGCTGCTAGGACCATGGAAACCATGGGCATGGAAGAGAGAGTTGTGTTTAGAGGCATCATCCCAATCACTTGGTTGACCCTCTCTCTAACCATGTGAGGGGCAGGCTAAATGCAGCCAGCAAGGGTAGAATATCTCGGCTCGGATCCCTAAACCTGCCTTGCCAAGGAAGCCTGGATGCCCCTCCTGGCTTTGTTCATAGCCCCATGCACCTGGCCGCCCTGTCTCTGCATCACTGTGGTTCCTGCATTCGAGGGGCCCATCTGGCTGTCATTGACCGGCTGTGTAATTGCTGTGAAGCCACAGACCCCCCAGCTCTGGATTCGGTTTCATTGTACTGTTAGAGGGTGTGTGTTCATCCCATGCCTACCGGAGTGGCCGCTATAAATACTCTTCATGCTTCATTCCCCTGGAGGCTTCCACTGCCATGAGAATGTTTCAGGCTGGCCTTGATAATCAAAGAAAGGAGGTGCCAAGGGTTACGGTTTGTCACAAAGTTCACAACAGGTATGTGCCATAAGTGAGGCTTATGTCCAAGATCAGCTTGGCTCGGCCCCATCTCTGCGTAGATGCCTGTCGAGGACAGGGTGAAGGAGTAGCTCTGGAAGGTTTGATGGGTCCAGCAGCAGCAGTGGGAAGCCAAGAGGGGGAAATGACCTTCCCCAAATGGATTCTTGCACCCAAGGCTTTTTACTCTCTGTTCCATTGCCTGGAATTTTCTTTCCCAATATTTGGGTCTTGGCCCAAATGTCACCTCCTCAGAGAGGCCTTACCTGACCACCTTTACTAACCCCACTCCTCACCCTCACCACTGTCTTGCACATTATTCTGGTTTATTGTCTTGAGAGCAAGCGTCACTGTTCAAGATTATTTACCTACTCTCTTATTCACTGAGCTGTTTGCTAGGTTGAGCATCTGTCTCACTGACTAGAATGTAAGTTCCATGAGAGCAGAGAGTTGTACTCATTGCCCACAAGTGGCTTCTTCATAATTTCAGTTTTTCTGTGAATGGCACGACAGTTAGTTAACCTTTGACCCAGCCCCTCCCTTCGCCCTAGCATGCCCCTCTACCCCACCTATCAAGCTACCAAGTCCCAGGCCTGACACCCAGCTGATCTCGGCTAACTTCACTTGGTCAAATCTGTGTTGTGCTGGAATGTTCTAAGGCTTAGGATCTGAGCAGCTGTGTTTGAGCAGGGCTGGCAGAACTGACTGGCTTTAACTATTTGGACAGATTTTAACTCCTTTTAAAAAACCTGTTAGAGATCCCTTTTATTTCAGACAGTCCAAAAAGACAAAAATAAGACTAGCCAAAGAATCTACATAGTGTACACTAGTAGTATTAACTCATTGTCATAATAAGGTGAATAAATTCACCTCTTGCTTAATTTTTTAAAAAAATTATAGAGATGAAAGTCACATAACATAAAATTAGCCATTTTAAAGTGAACAATTTAATGGCATTTAGTACATTCACAGCATGGTGCAACCACTGCCTCTACTTAATTCCAAAATATTCCCATCACTCCAGAGTAAAATCCTGTGCTCCTTAAGCAGTTTCTCTGCATTTCCCTCTCCCTACTTTCCCTGGAAGCTACCAATCTGCCTTCTGTCTCTATGGATTTATCTATTCCCGATATTACATATAAATGGGATCATACAATGTGTGGCCTTTTATGTCTGGCGTTTTTCAATTAGCATAAAGTTTAAGAGTTCATCCACATTGTAGTGTGTGTCAGTGCTCCATTCCTTCTTATGTCTGAATAATATCCCACTGCATGGATATACCACAACTGGCTGATAAACTGGTTGTCACCTGTTGGTGGACATCTGGGCTGTTTTCACCTTTTGGCTATGGTGAATAATGCTATTATGAATATGGGTGTACACGTACTCATTTGAGTACCTGTTTTCAATTCTTTTGGGTGTATACCTAGAAGTGGAATTGCTGGATCATATGGTAATTCTATGTTTAACTTTTTGAGGAGCTGCCAAACTATTGTCCATAGATGAATGAACCATTTTTCATTCCTACCAGCTGTGCACAAAGGGTTCTGATTTATTCACATCCTTAACCATCCTCACTTATTTTCTGTTTTTTTTTTAACTTTTATTATTATAATCATCCTAGGGGGTGTGAGGTGGTACCTCATCATGGTTTTGATTTCCATTTTCCACCTATTGCTTAATTGAGCAAATTGAATTTTCTATAACAAACACATTTGATTTTAGTTGGATAGAAGAACTACTAGTTAAGGTAGATATTAATAATACCATGCAGCTCACTTGTTGGCTGGTAGAAAAATAAGCTTCTGTTTTGCTACCACGGAAGAGCTAAATCTTGAGGATATTTATCTATTTGTCCATTTAGTCAACAGACATCAACTGAGCATATGAGGTGCTCGTGGCACTGTGCTAGGTGCCGGGCGCGCAAACATTAAGATTTGGTCCCTGCTTTCAAGGTGTTCAGAGTCTAGTAAAAGGATTAAGCTCTGAGCTGAGGCCAAACTACAGAGAAGGGTGATGGGTGTTCTGTGCTCCAGGCTTTCTAGGGCTCAGACTGAGGCTTATGTAGCCTCCTCTGTTGACTGCTGAACATCCCCTGCAATTCCTCGAGTCATTGCTCAGGGAGAGCCCTGAAAGTTAGAGGCAAAAGGTGAGATCAGATGTGCACAGGCCTGGAGATAACTGATCCCACCTTGGGGTGGAAGAGCCTGAATGCCCATGACAGGTTTCCAGGGCGATGTGAGGAACTAAGTGGGTATTTAACTAGCTTTGCCCTCAGCGTCCAAGGAGATCAAATCCAGTGGGTGAAGTGTAGTGTAAGATTCTAGGTAGCAGGAGGGAAGGAGAATTATACTTTCAATTGCAGAAAGGTACCAGACACCTGGGGAATATGTGGGACAAAGTCTGACCATCAGACTAGGTGGCAGGGGGTGGGAGGTGAAAAACCAATTAAAGTGGCAAGGGTTTAGCTATGCTGTCTGCAGCTCGGATCTGGTCTTTCCAGCCCCAGCAGAGAGCTAGTGTATAAGCTACAAAACAAATGTACCAAGAGGGTTGGACAAGGATTGGAGAAAGCTGTCACTCCGAGGGCTGTGACACACCAGGTGCCGGGGCTATGGCAGTTGGCACGGCCAATTCCAGTCTCTACTTGCTGATACTGCTGAAGCTTAACTGCTTCACATAAACCTGGTCTGGCCTGGACTGACTTGGGATCTGGGCAGGGTGGAGAGGGTGAAAACTTCTGTGCTCCTGCAACCTGATTGCATTCTTGTTCTTTCTTGATACTCTACTCTACTTTGGTGTTTGAATCAACTTCTAAAAGCTCAATTTGTATGTAAATTTGAAGTGTGGTAAAACTACAAGTTGCTGTAATGATTTGTTAAAAAATATAATTATGGCTTCTGAACAAAGGGTCAAATGGTCCCCCTCAAAATTATCAAATATCAGTCAATTCAATGGGACTAATTTTAAGAGAGTTTAATACATAATAATAATAAAACACTGATGATAATAACCAGTTAATGTTTTTTGAAGCCTTACCGTATGTCAAACATTGTACCAAGGACAAACCCCAAAGGAAATGTTTCCAGGGGCTAGGTGGGCCTTTTGGAAATCAAGCCACATAGAGAATCAGGTAAGCACCTCCCCACTAATAACAGGTTGAGCGTTGGTTTTCCAACATTCCACGCCTTCAAGTTCGTGTGAGCAATGCCTACAAGAAAACCTTTGCCTTCTTACTTCAAGCAATACAATGGGGGGATTTTGGTGTGAATCCCAAGTGGCTCACACCCTGCTTAAGAGGGCAGATGATTCCACCAGAAGTTATTTTCAGAGATTAGTCTTTCTCACTGGGGGAAGATGATGGGTCCTTACAGATCATTTTAATATAATTTAAGAAGTGATGATTATTAAGTTATCAAGGCATTCGGAAATTAGATTTTCTATTGACAACCAAGTGTTCTAATATTTGGAAGCAGATCATATTCCTCTTTAGTAGACAAATATCAGAGCCCTAAAGAATGAAATGAGAGTTCTGTTCTTCTCTCACAGTGGCGGCTTAGTGGACGTAATACCTTTTCCAAACAAAGTGGTTGAACACAGCAAATAAAGTGGGATGTGTTGAATTGGAAGAAGTAGGGAATAGTGGAAAGAATGCTGCCTTTGAAGGTAGAAGATGAGAAATCAAACAACTTAGGGGCTGGGAAAATCCCTTCACGGCAGGGCCCCAGGAAGTTTATGCCTGGACATAAGAGGTGCTCACTGTGTAAGAGGTGTGCTGAGTTGAATTAGGAATCATGCTTTGGAAAACCCTATATGATCCCTGCAGTTAGCCTGTGGGCAGGGCCCCACCTTGTAGGCTCTGATTTTGATTAGTTGCTGTAGCAAGTCTGGGACTTAATACTTCTCACAACTTCTGATATCTTAACAGGGGCCAAGCTTCATGGTGAGGTCATTCAAGGCTTCCAGAGCTGGAATGGGAGCATCAAAGTAGAAAACCAGGGCAAAGTGAAGTCAGGTGATGGGTAGACTGTGTTGGCAGGATGTGAAAGCTAAACCCAGACAGGGGCGGGCCAGGGCTAAGGCCAGACTTGGCAGGAGATGTTAGATCCAAATCAGGGTAAGTTGAGAGTCAGAGAGGTGCTCACAAAACCCACAGAGAATTGGCAGGGAGGAGCAAGTTGGGAACAAGAACATGTCTACTGTCTAGTGTATTTACACAACTGAGTGCGTTGCATTTGGAGGGCTAATGACTTGCATCTTTGGGTGAATCTTAAGAACTAGGGAGGATGATGGAAATCAGGTCACTTCTGGAAGTCCTTTCTAGCTCTAAATTCTGAAACTTTGTGAACTTGGGTTGCAGAAATATTAATATGGCTGGACCTGGGCTCCACGTTAACATTGACACTTTGCAGCTGCCAAGTTCTATGATAGATGAGATTTGATATCAAATGGTTCAGAGATGCTACTTGCAGGTGCCTGGGATCAACCTGGTTGTGCTTCTAGCTTCAGCCTTGGGTATGGGAAAGATGAACAAAGCTTTGGCCGCAAAAAAGCAGGAGTTATTCACTTTGTTGCTTTCCGTGTGTATTTGGTTGTATGGGTGCCTGGAGATTTTTAAACATTAGCTACTTTTAAATCAAGTTGGGCACCTTATAAATCAAAATGATAGATGATTGATAAATAAACTGTCATTGCTACAATTAGATTCTCCATTATACTTGTATGCTATAATTTAAAATGTAATTTCCCTTGAAGCTCATAAAGGCACTGTAGTAATAGGGTGTCACAATGTATTAGGGGCCCGTGCAAGCATTGTGGCTGAGCATGCACCTTGATGAAGCACAGGATTGAGCTGTACTGTTTAATGCAAAAGCACATGTTTGGCTGTGGGCTCACAGGCAGATATATGACATTCAAGGAACTGGGCATTTCAAGGAACTGGGCATTTCAGCTAGACAAGCAGGAGATTTAAGAAGAAGGAAATCCTCCAAATGGACAGTAAAAAAAGTGAGTTAGCACAGGCATAAGTATTGGATTGGTGGTCAAAGATCTCAGTTGCACACATAGCTCATCATGACCCAGTTGATCATTTAAGGAAATTTACCATGAAAGATAAATATATATTTCACAACTCAGTTTCTGCAACTGAGCAGTGGGAGGATCGAACTTCTGATCAGCCACTAAACTCAAATTTTTGGAAACAAGGTTTAGGGATCTGCACTTCTGATAAATGTCCCTGGCGATGCTGATGCAGCCACATCTATTCCAGTCTCCAAACATTTGGGAACAACTGATATAACAGTTTATAATCTTAAGACAAATTATACAAAGACAAGGCTCAATGACTTCTGATTCAGCTCCCCTGGGTGTAGCCAATTTCATATTTCAATATCTATGTGGGCATTTAGTCTACTCTTACAAGTATATTTTTTTCTACACTCAAAATTGTTGTGGCTTCCCTTAACTGTTATCTGTGAGAACCATTATATTTGAACATACACACCAACTCAAGACCAATTATAGCTTCTGAATTCCTCAGGTGTCTGCCCCTAATGTCTTTCCCAAAATGACCACCCAAATCTCCACGAAAATGACTATCCTGCTCATGAAGTGACCTCTAAACCATCTTTCCCACCGAGCAGATGTTCTCTTCAAGTCCTGCCTCACTCAGTCTCGACCCATTACAGGACAGAGAGTGTTGTTTCTAAGACAGGATGGCTGTTTTAGAATTGAAAAGAGAGCCCCTGACTCTCAGAGAAAGGTCAAGTTTCCATAAACACTTTAAATCCCTATTATTTTCCCCCTTACAGCTCATTAGAGCCATATCTCCACATTAAATTCCACCCACAGAGGGAGCAGAATGGATGTCACCAGGCTGCTATTAAATCAACAGTCCCTGTGCTCACAGAGCCCTTTGACCTGAGCTTTTTGGAATGACCTGAGATCATTACAGACTCAGTCGAGTGTGGCTGCGAGGGTCTGGTTGGTGTCAGAAACCCTTGTGCCCATTTATAATTTCTCACGTAGTTCTTTCCTTGTCCCCAAATTGGCCATCAAGTGGTTCAATTGACCTTGAAATGTAGATTGTAAATTGTGACTTGAGAAAACCAGAGATTCCAAAGTGATTTTTTTTCCCAATTTGGCCTTAACATGTCATGCATATAAAAAAATTTTCCAAGGATTTTTTTTTTTGTTCCACTGCTCAGAAGTATGCATGGCACCTTACTTGGGCAAGGCCTTGTTAGCAAGGGCTCTTGTTCAGACTGTTCCAACTCGTCATTAAAATTAATGAACCCAGCTTCCTAGAGCTTGATTGGAAGTTGACATTATATAAAAGGAAGTTCATCAGACTTGCTACTGGAATGGGAGAATTTCCCTAACCTGTCTCTCCAGGCTGGCAGTAACCTATGGGGAAATTTTTCCCTTAAGATTCATCAGGAGGTTTGATGTTAGATTTGGCGAAGCTGAAGAGTTAACCTAGGAGAGTGCATTAGTGAACGCTTGGGCAGAGCTAACACTCTGTTTAAGGTTTCCAATAGAGTGTGTCAAACCTCCTTGCCCCCGCCCTGGCCTCTGCCTTGATTCAAGAATTGGCTCAGATGTTTTCTACTGCGCTCTACCATCACCCAGATACAGTCTCTTTCTGCTTTTCTCCCTAGCCTGTTTCCCATATTCCCTTACTATCAGCTTCCAGGTTCCCATATCTTATTCATCTCTGCCTCGTGGGCACCCGGAGCCTGGCAGGTAAATTTTATTGAATGGAAATGGATATATCTGTAAGTGCATTCAGTTCTTATGAATTAATCCAAGGCACGAAAAAAAGTGACAAATAGGAACTGAATAATTCACCGACTCATAAACTTGAAAAGTTCAGAGAAGAAATTTTACCCTACTTCATCAAGTTACAGATAAGAGGACTGATGCATACAGTGGAGATGTGATTTGCCCGAGGCCACTTGAATTGGTGCACGGGACGGCCACCAGGCCTCTTGCCTCTCCATCCCTTCTCCCTCCATCTTATAATTTAATGTATGACTCCTGGGCCATTGTGTTTTGAACCCTGAAGCACTGAAGTTTATAAATTTCAGCAACTTGTAATTCAACAGAGGTATTGGAAAAATCCCGTTATAGTTGTACTTGATTTTGCCTGAGAGAAGTTGCATGTAAATCTAATCACATTTGAAAAATAGAAGGAAATTGCTCTATTTGAATTAATCCCACGGTCAAATCTTTCACAAAGCCAGGAATCCTTTTTTATGTGAATATGTGCAGCCTAATTAATCCATTTTTGTTACTTTCAGTTCTTTTGAAAGTGAAGACCTTCTTATTTAGGAAGACCCTGAAGGTGAGGGTAGCAAAAATTACCAAGAAATGGGAGGCGGTATTAGGTCATTAACTATGAAAAGTCCAATTTCGAATCAAAAGTGTAGTTTATCATATCTCAAATAAGAAACAGTAAAATTAATCAAAGTATGTGCCTAAACTATCAACACAGTTTTGCCATCTTAACGGCAGCTTGCTTATGCCAGCAGCAAAGAAGCCTGGAGAGCGAGTAGCAATGAAATTGTGAAAGGCATTTTCCGCAGCTTGTTGAGAATTGAATATTTTTCCTTGCAAGAAGTGGTCCAAAGCCTGGAAGAAGTGATAGTCAGTTGGTGCAAGGTCTGGTGAATACAGTGGATGACAGAAAGTTTCCAAGTCCAGCTTCTGTAGTTTGAGCAGTGTTGTTTGTGTGACATGTGGTCGAGCATTGTCTTGCAAGAGGATTGGCCTGTCTCTATTGACCAATCTCGGCTGCTTCACCACAAGCATCCTCATCATTTTGTCCAATTGGTTGCAGTAGACATCTACCGTAATCGATTGACCCAGTTTCATGAAGTTGTAGTGGATAATACCAGTGCTAGACCACCAAACAGACACCATTACCTTTTTTTGATGAATATTCGGTTTTGGACTGTGTTTCAGCACTTCATCTTTATCCAACCATTGTGCCGCACACTTGTGATTGTCAAAAAGAATCCATTTTTCATCACATATAATGATACAGTGTAGAAATGGTTCGCCTTTATGTCGTGACGGCAAAGAAAGGCAAGCTTCCAGACGATTTCTCTTCTGAGGCTCGTTTAATTCGTGCGGTACCCATCTATCCAGCTTCTTTACCTTGCTGATTTGTTTCAAATGGTCCGATATTTTTCGAATAGTAATGTCAAACTTTGCTGCTAATTCACACGTAAGTTGAGTTGGATTCGCTTCCACTACAGCTTTCAGCTCATCATTATTCACCTTGGTCTCAGGTCGCCCACTTGGCTCATTTTCAAGATTAAAATCACCAGAACGGAACTTCTCAAACCATCTCCATACTGTGCGTTCATTAGCCACATCCTTCCCAAACACTTTGTTGATATTTCGAGCTGTCTGCACCCCACTGGTTCCACGACGGAACTTATATTCAAAAATAACACGAATTTTTGACCTATCCATTGTTGCACAAAAATTTTCTCTAAAAACCAATTTGAAACATAATCACAAGACAAAACGTGTGTTTGAAAGACTGAGGATGTACCCTCACAATAAAAATAAAACTAGAAGTGTCAAAATGAAATGTCAGAGATATCAACTGTCAAACTTAGTACTTAAGGAGATCGGACATTTCACACTTAATAACCTAGTTTAGGAAGCTCAGGTATCGTCTAAATAGTTTGTCACAGGATTGGTATATTTACGTACTTGTATTCCTCCTTCCCTCCCCTCCACTTTCTTTTTCTCCTCTATTTTTTCCTTTCTTCCTATCTTTTTTCTTAAATAGCATAAAGGTGAACATGCTACATGGAATTTTCAGTATTTTCTGCCTTTAGTTTAAAGATGGTCCCTGTTTTCTGCTCAGGTGAGGAACAAGGAAAGGTGCAGGTTCCAGGCAACTGGTACTGGGCAAATTGCCAGACTCCCTGGAAGTACTCAGTAAATACTCATCAGTGCTGCTGCAGCTGCTGATCCAGACACTTCACACCCACCTCCGGAAAATTCCAGAACCAGCATTTATTAAGCATCTCTTTATGCAAAATGCTTTGCTGGGAACTTTGGGAAGACAGAAAAACACCTGAGGCCTCTTCCCAGGCTCATAATGCCATTTTCTCTCTCTTTCCACCATCAAACTCTCCTGGGGACACCTGACTGTCTTCATCACTGCCAACGACCAAGGAGCCTGGAAAAACTCATGCCACATGTGCGTAGGCAGAATCACTCACTTAGACGTGATGGTAGGAATTAAAGTGCAAACTGCAAAGCTGGGTATAAAATTCTTAGCAATTCTCTGAATTGCTCAATTGCAGGACTAGCCCATAAATTTCAGCTGCTTTGTATTAAATTGTTTCCTTTAATGGTGCCGGCTTCTCTTCCCTGTTTTCTTCCATCTTTCTCACTGTCTACTCCTCTGTATCCTCTGGATTCACTTGTGTTATTCACATCCTATCTTCCCCCAATCCACCCCCACCCCTTGGCAACTGCACTGGTGGACTGCAAATTGCCAATGTTGCAAGTTTAGATGAACCGGACCTGGAACAATGCAGACCATTTGATACCAAATCCCAGTATATTTTAGGAACTCCTTGGCCATTCAAGCCATTCAATAACATCCAGTAATGGTTGTGAGGGTGGGGGACTTCCTGGGCGAGGGGTACTATGGTTTTAACAATGGAAGATTTGCTGGATTTTATATTCTTAGTAACAAACTACTCTGACTCCTTAAAACATATGTGTTCTGCTGGGTCTTTTCCAGTTTCTAAGTATGGTTCAGTGTGCAACCTGCTGGAAATCATGCCAGCACATAACTGTTCTATCGCTTCAGAATCCAATTGTTTCTCTTATTCATTAACAGCTCTTCATTCTCTCTGGGCTTTTTAAAGAGTGTCTTTGATCTCTTGGAGGACCTGTGGACTCAATTGCTTTCCTGAAAGCAGAGCTTCTGTGAGGCTGGGAGTGCGTTTTCAAATGCCTGGGAGCAGAGCCATCTCTGCGTTGGGCTGGTAATGCATATGCAAATGCGTCGAGGGCTCTGACCAACCAGAAGCCGGCCTGGGCCTGTTGGTTTATTCACTCTTTGCTCATCTCTACCTGAACCTTCCTAAGGCCTGCTATACAGGATGCTCTTACTGGGAAGCACAATGCAAATTTCCCAGAATATTCTTCTACTGGAATTTTTTCCCTTGGATTGTTGAACAGAGATTCTCAAGTCCCCCTTGCCCTGCCCTTAGAGAAAACAGGTCTTTAAAGGTCCTGCAGATGTTGATGACTGCCTGTCACAGAGCCAGGCCCTGAGGGCAGGGAATTAAAGCCAGGGAAGGATGCTGCTGGGCCAGTCAGTTTCTGAGAGGGATGTGGAGGGCAGGAGGGAGGCAGGACACCTGGATTGAGCATCAGGGATCAAAGTTTAGAAACAAAATTTAGATCCCAGGAGAGCTGGGGAGAACTGAGCAGGACTCCTGTGTAGGCAGATTTGGGCAATGCCATTTTCCAAGGCAGGAATTCAGGCAGGTGGGCAGGCAGAAGATCTGCTTAGCACGGCCTATTACTGCTGGAAGTGTGGATTGTGGTCAGAGCAGGACTGGCATCCACATTGACAGGGTGCTCAGCTGCTGCACCAGGTTTAGGACTTCCCAAGTTTCCTCTGACCCGAGCAGTACTGGCTCTCAAATCTGAGTCAGCAGAGAAGGGGTAATTGTTTTTGAGCTTGTTTATGATACTAAGTATGTTACTGAGAGATATGGAGGAAGGGACTAAATAATTGAGTATTAACTATTAATACTTAATAATGGAGTAGTAATTGAGTAATTGACTAGGTTAT
Organism: Daubentonia madagascariensis; assembly: GCA_023783475.1. NCBI lineage: Eukaryota > Metazoa > Chordata > Mammalia > Primates > Daubentoniidae > Daubentonia > Daubentonia madagascariensis. The sequence goes on from JAKFHU010002004.1 coordinate 12,812,869, forward strand.
TGAGTATCTGCTATGCTGCAGGCACTGATTTTAAATACATGTCCTGTTTTACTCTTGCAAAGACCCGTAAGCCACATGTTATCATTCCTATTGAATAGTGACACTGATGGTAGAGTTCAAATGTTCTTTTTAACATTTTGTTCTTTCAGCAAACAATAACAACAGGTAATAATGATGGTAATAATAATGAAAATAAAATTAAAATTCCAGAGTGATTTTTTTCCTGGCCCCATGTTAATGATGATAATAACTAACATTTACTGAGCACAAACAATATTCCAGGAATTGGACGACCACTTTTTAGACTTTATTTAATTTGCTCATAACACAACCCAAAGAGACACATTCTCTCCTTCTCTTTTCACTACTTTGCAGATGCAAAATCTGAAGATTGCAGATGTGAACTATCTTGCCCAGGGCCACAGCTGACAGAAGCAGGATTGGAACCCAAGTGATCTAACTAAAGAGCTGAGACTCCCAAACACCATGCAGTATGTATGTATTGTGTATTTACTATGGCAAATATAAAGACAAATACATAATCCCTGATGTTGAGAAGCTCACAGTCTGTCAAAGAGAAGGGCATGCAAATTGTTACAGTGTGATGGAATAAATCCTGTTAACTGGGCAAGTACTACAGGAATCTGGAAGGGAGGCCACTTAGCTGGAGGTGAGTGGAGAAGAGTCACAGCCATGGCCCAAGAAAGCGGGAATAACTCGAGACGTGTGGAGTTATCGGGGTTGCTACAATGGAATGATAATGCAATTGATAGAAATATTTATAATTAGAGGATATGAAGTTAATTGACAAAGAATATGGTTGAGGGTGGTTGAGGGGATACTAGATGTCCTCATCAGCCTTTGAAGCCTTTCTGTGATTTCTGGCATAACAGCGTTTTCCAAACTCATTTTGGACTTTCTCTGCCCAGACCAGAATTAGCTGTTTTTTCAAGGAATTATGATTCCTTTTAGTGGAATGTTTGAATATCTGGATGTCCCTTCATTGCTACTGGGGTTTCAGGCCTTTTTGATGTACAATGCTAAGATACGCACGTACACACCCACACCCCCCTCACCTACTTTATTTTAAATGAGTTCACACTGATATTACTCATTCAAATTCAGCAACAGAGTTCTCAGTTCTCGTATTTCCCCAACCATATTTATATCTCTCTTGTCTCCCAGTAAGAACGTTTCTTAAACAACCTCAATATATTTACTCTTTTCTCTACCTTACCAAATTGTTTCATAGTTAGGACACCAATACTACTAGCAGAAGCAAAACTACTTAGTGACATTGTCGGAGCTCTTTTTAGAAAAAATATATAGTCAGAGTACTGTGTTCAAAGCCACTTGAATTAATTCTTGTGTTCTGTTAGGTTGGTACATCAATTTAATATACTGCTAGGTACATTTTTAAAATTTGATTTTAGAATGTGCCTTATTCATCCCTTTAAATTTATTTTTGTTTTGGAATATGTACAATATTTAGATGGTTATAAAATCAAAAGTCCCATCCCTATCCCTTTTTACCTTTTTCCTATCTCCTGTAAGTAACCATCCTAATTAGTTTAGAGTTTATTCCTCTTGTAGTTTTTCAAAACTGAGTAAATACACACACACCACAAACACCCCCAAAAGGTAATATACGGTTGTCTTAGTCCCTTTAGGCCACTGTAAGAACATACCATAGACTGGGTGGCTTAGAAACAACAGAAATTTATTTCTCATAGTTCTGGAGGCTGGAAGTCCGAGAGCAGGGTGCCAGCACTGTCTGGCTCTCCTCCAGGCTGCAGACAGCTGTCTTGTTGTTGTATCCTCACGTGGAGGGACAAAGGCAAGGCAGCTCTCTAGAGTCCCTTTTATAAGGGCACTAATCCCATTCATGAGGGCTCCACCCTCATGATCTAATCACCCCCCAAAGGCCCTGCCTCTAATACTATCACATTGAAGGTTAGGACTTCAACATATGACTTTTGGGGGGGGACACAAACATTCAGTTTATTACAACTATACCCTCTTTTAGATGTTTTAGATTTTTTTTTTGCTTAACAACATATCCTGGAAATCATTCTATATTAATTCATAGAGATGTCTTTTTTTGGTTCCAGAGTATGCCACTGTGTGAATACACTATAGATGATTTGATCAGTCTTCTATGGGTTGTGTAAAGCATATCTTGAGAATAATTTCCTAGAAATAGAATTGCTGGCTACAGGAAAATGTATATGACTTTTTCTTGGATGTTGTCAAAATCTCCTTCTTATAGGTTTTACCATTTTGCATTTCTTCCAGCAATGTAAGAGAATATCTATTTTCCAAAGCCTCATCAACAGCAAGTGGGGTTAGGATTTTGAATGTTTTCCAATCTTATAGGTAAAAAATTATACCTCACTATAGTTTTTACTTCCGTTTCTCTGATTACAAGTGAAGTTGAGCATCACTGTTTAGGTCTAAGGGCCACATCTATCTCTTTCTATGAACTCTGTTTATATCTTTTGCCCATTTTTTAAAATCAAGTTTTTGATTTTTTCCCCCTCAGTTTAAAAGAACAATTCATATGTCAGGAATATTGACTTTTTGTCTGTGATGTATGTGGTAAAGTTTGTTATTTTTCTTTCTTCTTGTTTTTTTTTTTTGATTAATTTTTTTGGTCCTATGTGGTAGATTGCATCATTAGTCCTAATTCTTCACTCTTCCCTGTATTCCTCATATTCATACCCTTTATCAGGTGACTATGGAGTTCTTTCCAGAATGACAGAATATATTTGCCCTCTCCTTGACGTTGGTCTTAGCCATGCGTCTTGTTTTGGTCAATAGAACAAACTAGAAATGATGCTATGCCAATTCTGAGCCTACACCTTACGAGGCCTTATGTGTTTCCTCTTGCTTTCTGTACCTCTGATGTCACCTTGAGAAGCATATGTGTCAGCTGGACAGCTGGCCCAGGGAGGGGAGACACATGGAGTAGAGGCAGCCTGACTGAGCCCAGTGTAGACCCACTGACCCTGTATTCTGCAGGTGTGTGAGTGAGCCTGGCTGAGAAGCTGCCTGGCTGAGCCCAGTGCTTATTAGGTGATGAATGATCGTGAGCTATAGTGAGTGATCGTTGTTTACACTACTGAGTTTTGGGCTGATTTTTTATGCGGCAATACATTGTGCAAAAGCATTTTAAAAAAAATTTCAGTGGAGTTGATTGATTTTATTTTATTGCATCTGGATTTTGAATTGTAGTTAGAAAAGTTTTCTCCACATTCAGGCCATAAAGGGATCCACTTATATTTTCTTCTAGGGCTCGGATGGTTTCATTTTTTACACGTATAGCTCTGATCCTTTTGGAGTTTATTTCGGTGCATGATGTGAGGTATGTATCCAATATTATTTTTTTCCAAATGACCATTCAGTTGTTCCAACATCACATTTACAAAGTCATGTTTTCCCCAGAGATCTGAGATGGGTCTTTTTCACATACTGAATTTCCATATTTACCTGGGTCTATTTCTAGGTTTTTTATTCTGTCTCATTGGTCTATTCATTTGCAAGTACACACTGTTAATAGTAGCTTTGCATTATGTTTTGGTACCTGGTAGAGCTGATCCCTATGGGCTAAAATTGGTTTAAGTTATTAGGGAAGGTAGCCCTGAGGAGGGTATTATTTAAATTGAGTTATAAATAGTAAGAAGGAGTCAGTCATATGAAGAATATTCTATGCAGAGAGAAGGGCTAGAGCAAAGACAGGAAGAAGGGAAAATGCTTGGAAATGACATCTGGGTTGAAGCCAGTATCAAATATCACAGGGACATGGAGGCCTTGCTTGAGAGCTTGGATTTTGTTTAAAATTCAATAAGAAGTCAACAGAGGGTTTTGAATAAAGAAAGTTGGGTTGGGGAGGAGGTGGGGAAAGACTCCCTTCGATTGACATTGTAAAAAGCTCCCTTTGGCTGAGGACGGAGAAATGGACTGTAGGAGTCAGGAGAGGAAGCTGCGAGGCCAGTTAGAAGGCCGTCTCCATCATCACAGCACGTGGCACAACTTGGACGGGGGAGAGAGACAGCACCGTCCGTGAGGATGAATGAACAGATGACTTAGGGTACTGGCGTGGATGTGGGTGCATAAGAGAAACAGAAGAACTGAGGACAATTCCTCTGTTTTTGGTTGAGTAAAAAGGGAGGAGCAAAAAGGTTTGAAGATAAAAATCAGCAGTTCTGTTTTAACTATGTTAACTCTGAGATTCCTCCTACATATCGAAATGGAAATCTTAAGTAGACAATGGGGTACATGTGTTTGGAACGTAAAGGGGAGATCATGGAAATATAAATTTGGGAGTCACTGGCAGGTAGGTGGTATTTGAATCATGGACTTAGGGAGACTTTAATAGTTGGTAGCTATTTTAATACTTTCATTGATGTAGCCCAAGGCCACTTAACAGAACAGTCATTCTATTAGTTTGCCATAATTCAGCATATTTTAATGGAGTATATACTTTTTTTGAGCAAATATTTATTGAAAGCCCACTTTTCAAGAGACTATATCTTCTTAAATGTCTGGTACTGTGCTAATCCCTGAGGGCAGGAGTAGGATGAAGATATAAAAGAATTTTGAACATGTATCCCTGTCCTTTGGAACTCACATTCTATTAAAAGACTTGCAAAGACATGAAAAAGCTTACATTGTGTTTTTCTGTGTAAATTCAGCCAAGAAGAAAAAAAATGTATAATAAGTTCTAGAAACAGAGGCACATAATGGCTTTTCCTAACTCTTCTTGAGTTTGCCTATGCAAGTCCGCACGTGCAAATCACTTGCAGAGCAACAACACAGTAAAAGGCCTCTAAAGTGGCTTCCTGTCTTGAGTCCACGAGCTCAACTGAGCCAGTGGGGTAGAAATGAGTCAGATGAGTGTGTCAACATGTAGACTACACAATGCTGGGTTTCAGGAACAAGCACCGCTTTGTCCCGGGATTTTGTACTTGGCTCCTGGCTCTGTTCTCTTTTTGACCTCAGTCTACTCTGGTGGTTTGGATTACCCTCTACACAAATGACCCCAAGTATTAAACCATCCTACTCATCTCTGAACTTCTGGCTCATGTATCCCACTAATTCTATGCAGAACCTATTCATTTGAAAGTCATGTGGACCCTTCCAGTGTGCAACCGACACATGACTAAATTAACCACGTCCTTCCAACCCAGCCTACAAGTGATCTGCCTCCTTGGGCAGTGGCGTCACCAGCCACCCTCACCATCGCCAGAGCCAAGGGTCCTTCGCCCCCTTTCCCATATCCAATTAATCATCAAGCTCTGCTAATTTTTCCCCCATTTTTTAATTATGGTAAAATTTACATAACATTAAGATTTACAATCTTGACCATTTTAAACATACAGTTCAGTGGCATTCACATGGTTGTGCAACCATCACCACCATCCATCTCCATAACTCTTTTCATCTTGCAAAATGGAAACTCTTGTAGGGGAGTCAGAGATCACCTCCAGCCCTCCTTTAGCTCTTGGTGGGCTCTTTGGCTGGATCTAGAAACCAAATCGATACCAGGCAGATTAACAAGGGAAAAGCATACACATTGTATTAGTTTTATAGGTACATGGGGATCTTCACAAGAGAGTGAAGTCCAAAGAAGTGGCCAAAGGAAGATGCTTTTAAACTTTTTAGACAAAGAATGATAAATTTAAGAAGAAATGACAGTACAAAGGGGATTTGGCTAGGGGCAGTAAAAGGAGTCACTGGGAGGTATATGGGGGATGTATAAAACCAGTGGAAGATAAGCGTTGTTAGGTTGGAGCTGAGAGGAAAACACGTGAAGCCCAAAGATATAAAGAACTGTTTATTTGAGTGTCTAGGTGCAGACGGCTGGAAGATGAGAAAGGCGTCCACCCCTAAATGGGGTCTAGTGAGTTTTTTATAGAGGATTGGGAGGAGGGAGTAGAGTTGGGGGAAATTAAACAATCGCAGTTTACAGCAAGTCCTTGATGTTTGGGAAGAAGTTGTGCTGTAGCAGAGGGCTAGTCCTTGAGATGTCTTTCTTTTCAGCCACATCCCCCTTTTAGGCTTGCAAGCCTTCCTCCTTTTGCCTGCTCAGCTGCCTCTTATCTCCCCTCCTCCCTCCCATCCCCTTTTCTGGTTTTGCAAACCGTCCCTCAGGGTAAAGACCACACACCTAACAAGTGTCACTTCACTAAGTGTATTTATTCAGGTCCAATTGCCAGTCTGGTGATAAGGGTTATTTTTTTCACCCTGGTAAGGGAAGGGTATCCTTCCCAGAGGAATCTTCATGGCTTGCTGCATAAAGAGACAGGTTACCTACCCTTTCTGAAACTACAGTTTTTCCAGTGTTTTCACCTCAAAATAATCAATATACCAACACAGCCTATTTTGGGAATGGCACATCCTTCTTGCCTTCATCCTATACCCATTAAACAATAGCTCCCCACCCTGCCTCCCCATGCCCTTGGGAAAAAACCGTTCTACTTTCTGTCTCTATGAATTTGACTACTTTAAGTACCTTATATAAGTGGAATCATACAGTATTTTTTTTTTTGTGACTGGCTTATTTTACTTAGCATAATGTCCTTAAGGTTCATTCATGTTGTAGTATATGTCAGAATTTCCTTCCTTTTGAAGGCCGAATAATATTCTATTGAATGTATATAACACATTTTGAGTTAATTTGTGGCCTAACATATGGTCTATCCTGGAAAATGTCCCATGTGCAATGAGAAAAATGTATCTGCTGCTGTTGTTGGGTAAAGTGTTCTGTATATGTCTGTTAGATCTAGTGGGTTTTCTGTAAGTCCTCCCTTTCCCTACCTCTGTCTGGTTATTCTCTCCATTACTGAGAGTGCGGTATTAAAATCTCCAACTATAATTGTAGAATTGTCTATTTCTTCCTTCAATTCTGTCAGTTTTTCCTTCATATATATTTATGTTCTATTATTAGGTATGTAAATGTTCATAATCTTTATATCTTCTTGGCATATTGAGCCTTTTGTTAATATATAATGTCCTTCTTTGTCTCTTGTAAACTTTTTTTGACTGATATTAGTCTATTTTGTCTGATATTAGTATAACCACCTCTGCTCTCTTTTAATAACTGTCTTGCATAGAATATCTTTTCCCATCATATCACTTTTAATCTATTTGTGTTTTTAGATCTAAGGTGAGTCTCTTGCAGACAGCAAGCTCTGCCAATTTTTATCTCCTAAGCATTTCTTATTTGTTTATTTTTTAAATTTCTTTTTTTTTTTTTTTTAGAGACAGGGTCTCACTATGTTGCCCAGTCTGGAGTACAGTGGCTATTCATAGGTATAATCATAGTACACTATAGACTCAAACTCCAGGGCTCAAGCAATCCTCCTGCCTCAGCCTCCTGAGTAGCTGGGACTACAGGTGTGCCCCAACAAGCCAGGTCTCCTAAACATTTCTTGAATTCCTTGATTCTATGGCTTACTCTCTGAGTTTCCAACCACTACTCTAATTTAAGCCTTTATTTCTCTTACTTGATCTATCATCATCAACTAACTGGTTTTCTGTTATAAATTCATTGCCTTTAAATCTATCCTTCCACTGCAGCCAGAATGAGCAGTAGGTCTCTGTGTCCATTTTAACCTTGAAGCTTTTTCCCTCCCATCCCTCAGTGACTGTCCATTTTGCTCTAGAACGTCCTCAGGCTTCTTGGCATGGCTTTCAAGACCTCACTGACAGGCTCTGGCTTGTCACTCTGCTCTCTTCAGAGTTATACTGAATGGTTTGGTGACTGTCTTGATACATCACAATTTTTGCTGTTCTTTCTGTGGCTGTTCCCACCTTTCCTCCGTGTTCTTGCTTCTCCCTGAGACTAGATTGGGTATGGGAAAACACCTCCTGGGAGTTGTCCTAGAGCTACTGAACTCCCCTTGTCATAATGTGCTGAAATCTGCCTTTCATACACCCTTAGACTCCTCTAGACTTGCGCTGTCCTGTAGAAATAGAATGTGTGCCTCATGGGTAATTTTTAATTGTCTAGTAACCACATTAAAAAAAAGTAAAAAGAAAAGAGTGGAATTAATTTTAATGACATATTTTATTTAATCTAATATATCCAAATATCATTTTAACATGTGCCATTAGCCATATTTAAAGTGCTCAGTAGCCATATGGGGCTAGTGGCTACTGTGTCAGCTCTGCTCAGACAGTAAATTCACAAGAGCTGGGACATATGTGATTCATCTTTGTTCCCCACATTCTAGGGACAATATTTTTCCAGTTGCGCTTCCCTGACTACCTGCTTCAGAACCATCTGGCTCTCAATCAGCTTCCTGAGTGATTAAAAATACTGTCCCCTCAGCCCCAACACTGACCTGCAGAATCTAAGGCCCTAGGGGTAGGTATTTTAAACTAGTGACTCAGGAGAGTCTTCTGCACACCCAGGTTTGAGAATTTTAGATTGTTTGCAACCATATGTTTGTTTGTGTATTGGAGTCCTTGCTTGGCTGTTTATTAGATGTTAGACTTTGAAGCTCGGAGGTGAGGTAACCTACCCAGTTTCCTCAAAATGAGGGAAATAATAGTTGCCCAGTTTATCTCAAGAGATTAGTATGCAGATTGAATGAGATGGATGGATATGAAGGCTCTTTGTATACTTTACAGTACTCCATAAAAGTTAGTTTTTATGAGAAGATCAGCTCCTGGTAGCAGGTTATAAATGTATAATAAATGTAGGTACAGCATTTACTATTTCAATTACCTCCTACGTGGGCAAGTGATGAAGATTTCAGGAGAGGAAGGATGAGAAGTGTGTGGCACTTTGTGTGCCTGCTGTCTATAAAGGGTCTTTCCAGAAGTTTCTGGTGGTTCCCATCTCTTGGGACCCATTGGCTCCTGTGGGCTGCCCTCTGGCCAGCTGCTGCCCTGTGTCCTCCGAGGATCCCATTCTACTGGGCCCCATTGCCTCTTAATGGCCTCCCCAACCCTGCAGGCTCAGGGACCTGTGACAGCAGCTGTCATGGGTGGAGACAACAGAGACGCTGCACTGCTGCTGCCTGGATGACAGACTCAGCACAGTGCAGCACATGGCAGGGCTGGCAGCCTGCCAGCTCCGGGTTCTCTCTGTTTTGTGTTCCTCACTCATAACTGTTTATTGTGACAGGTAAACACTTGTTTTGAAAGCTTGCAGGCATACTATTAAAACACAAGTGTTCTTGACACAGTCAAGCTGGGCTGTAAAATGTTTATCTTTTTGAATGACAAATGCCAGGCTTTTCTTCTATCTTCTTCCTTTGCTTCCTTCTCTCCGTTTCCTTTCCCTTCCTAGACTTTCTTCCTTCTTTCCTTCTTTACTAACCTATTTCCTTCTTCTGTCTCCATGCTGTCCCTACCACCTAAGGAGCGACCAGGAGCTGCAGGTTTGGGCCTGTTGTCTTGTGAGGAAAGGGTGGAGATGGAGCAAGCAGGACCATCTAACGACTTGTCCTGGTGCCCGGTAGTTTGAGCATCTGCATGTGTAATTGATAATTGAATCTATATATTGTCAACAAAATTAAATATGCTGCTGAAAAATAATGAAATGGAAACAATTTGATTTAACGAAAATCAAAAATTTTTTAAACTTGTTTTGATATAATTATAGATTCACAGGAAGTCACAAGAAGTAGTACAGAGAGGTCCTGTGTACCCTTCACCAAGCTTCCCCCAATGGAAACGTCTTGCATGACTATAGTGCAATATTAGCTCATTTTGGAAAAGAAGAGGATATGGTAGAAGCCCCTCTTGTCTACAAATGGGATTTTGAAGGAAGAATGGGTCCTTCTTGTTGAATGTGTTTTTTTCTTCCCAACTTCCCTTCCCTAACATAGTCCACTTTGCAGGTTCATCTAAGCTATATGATTGGGTGTCCCATTCTTTTAGGGACTTGCTGGTTTGTAAAACTAACCTGTGTGAGTGTGTGAGTAAGAACAAATAATTTGAGGGGTTATCCTTCTCAAGTAAACCATTAGTAGGAATCCTCTGGCAAAGCTACCCTATCCTGGAGGAGTAATATAAATGATGAGGACTTCAAGCCACAAACAAGGCCATTTGGGGACATATTCGGATCAGGCAAGTCTTAATGAGACTCTGCAGTCTTCCTTATATAAAGTTGAATGGTCCATTCTCTAACTTCCATCACTGATCTTAGCATTAATTTCTGTAGATTGATTAAATCTTGCAACTTTATGACAGCCCCTGAAATATGAAAAGACAGCTCCAAAGGCCCATTTACATCTATATTTCTGCAGATTAAATACTTCCTCATCATTCTCCTTGGTTTCAACTTCTGTTCCTTAAAGTCCCTCTCAAACTACAGAGTCCCAAATTGAAGAGAATAATATTGTGGGTATTGTCTCACCAATGAGGATACAAACAGCCTTGGCAGCTCTTCCTCTGCATGAGCTGTGTGCTGTGTGAACTTGTGCAGCCATCTCATGCCATGAATCACTCGTTGCTTCAATCACTGAAATCCATGTACGTCCACTTTACGTTAGGCCCTCTTAAATCTTATAAGATGTCACCCCTTGCTCTAATCTTTTGAAATAATTTTCCATTTTATTTTATTGTAAGAGTTCATGGTCTTTAGAACCATGAACCAATTTTAGAAATCATCAATATAAAAAATAACACAAAATAAGACAAACGTATGCCATTAGTTCCCTCGTGTAGTGAAGCAGTGCATCATTACATTGGTGTGTGTAAATGACAATTGAGTCTATCATTTTGTAACAGCAAATTTAAACATCCTGCTGAAAAATGAAGGAAATTTTAAAAAATTAGATTCAACTAAAATCAAAATTTTTAGAACTTGTTATTTTGTAATTGTTATAGATCCATAGGAAGTTGCAAAACATAGCACAGACAGGTGCTGTGTATCCTTCCCCCAGCTTCCCCCAATGGTAACATCTCACATGACTATAGTACAATAACCAGGAAATTGACATTATTATTCAGATTTCACCTGTTTTACATTATTTGTGTGCATGTGTGTAAAGTCAAGTGTTTTTAACACTTGTGATCAAGTTTGGTGTGAACACTTTCTAGATGTCAGACCTGACTGATTTGATGGCATCATGGCATCACAACCAGAGAAGTGGACTGGCTGTGAATGTCCCCAGGCACTTAGCTTGTTCTCTTGTCTGTAAAATGACTGTAATTCTATTGACACTCACAGCGTTGAGATCATGACCGGGGGAGCACTTTGGAAAATGTGAACCTCTGTCTTCAATTCATCCTTATTATTAGAATATTACTCTCTTAAAAGACACACACTTTATTCACATCAGACATAACCCATTATACTGTATTTAGTGTAAGTAAGCTCATCACATTTGATGCTACTGAAAGAAATGAAGCTTTCAGCCTGGTTTCCTGTTTCCTTTCATGTACAAAAACATTCATCTGGTAATTAAAATAAAACATTCAAAGGAGCAGAAAATAAAAGTGCCCTGCTAACATTACAGAGTAAATTGAATAAGGTTCAGACAAAGTAGAGTATTGAGGCCCTTCTTGAGATGAAGGAAGTCTTTATGGTGGAGAGTGTTCCCATTGCAGTTACATTGGGATATCAAGTCAGGTTCAATGGCTACTCTAGTGAGACAAAATAGGAAGGGATAATTTCTTCCAATATTGCATTTAGAATGTCTTTGGTATTAGCCATTCTATTGGGGTAGTTGGAGGTAGGTCAGCTGTGAGAGCTGATAAAACCTGCTCTCAAGAATGGAGAAAGGTGGGTATATAAGGTTCTTATAAGAGAGCAAGTAGGATCCAGGGTTTAACAATAGGACCCCCATGGTTTTTGGCACTTTGAGATATTATTGGACTCTGGGAGAGACCTGCAATGGAATTACTCAACTAAGGACTCTATACAAAGGTCCAAACTACCTTCAAACTTAATTCTTTTCTGAGTAATATGACTACATTAGAGGTTGAAAATATAAAGAACTTCAAGAAAAAGTTTAGATAAACTCATGAATAATAGATCTATTGTGTGTTATTAAGGGGAGGTTAGGAATGTTCAAAGTACCACCCTTGAGGTTGACATCAAGAACTACCATGCCCTCCCGCAGCATGTCTCTGGAAGGCCCTGTCAAATGGGGAACATTAGGTTGAAAGCCCAATGTGCTAATTGTGAAAAACAGCAGAGAACTTATGATGCTCTTAAGTTTTTAGCATTTAATATTTAGTCAGAGTTGAGAACTTTAAAATAATCTGTTGATGTATGCATTTAAAACCTCAGGACTTTTTTCACAAAGGATATCTTTAAGGGAACCCACTATTTTATATGTGGTGGAATACTCTTCCGTCTGCTAATCTCTTTTGCAGGCTATCTGGGTGACAAGGAGGGGAAAGATCCAGGATTTTGGAGAAATAATGGGGCCTGGTTCTTCCTGGTGCTGAGATTCTGGAAGGCTGCTTTGTAAAGCATCTGAGAATTTAAAGTCAGGAAAAGCCCTTTAAGCATTAGAGCAAAGCTGAGCGAGCTGGGAGGTTGTGTATTAATATCTCACACATGGACATGATAATGGCTATTGGCAGGATCTTTATCCTTGGGGAGCAAGATGAGTCTCTCTGCCCACACAACATACATGAAAACAACCCCCTCCAGATCTAGCCTTCCTCTCTACCAAGAGCAGGGCCATTTGGAGGACAGGGTATCCATCATGTCTGGCTTGGGTCCAAGGCTGTGAAGATACAGCAAGAGAGAGATACTTGAGACTGGCTTGCTTTTTAGAACAATTTAATCAGAGAGCATGGAGATAGGGATGAGTTATAAAGCTACAAGGACTGGGGGTAATAGAAGTGAAGAAAGCACACCAAGGAATGGAGAGAGGCCCATAGAAATAGATGCTGCCAGACTACACAGTTGTCAAGGAAACAATCTCAAGATTTGGGGACTGAGACCCCATCCTCTTGGATAGTACAAGGAAACCTGTTAGCTAGACTGGGGTGAGCTACACCTTTATGTTACCACCTCCCCTTAATCCTGTATGATTTAGGGTTTCTCCTCAGAGAGCTTGCATGTAGCAAGAACATGCATGGGAGTCATAGAAATGTAACTTAATTTTCTAAAATTAAACATAATTTCTCTCATAAGCCCCCATTCTGCAAAGTGGCAGGGATGTTATTTCAGTCAATTCATGGTCCTCCCAGGAAGTTCTGGGGTGGGGTGGGGGTTCTTTGTGGTGCTTGTCCAGGTGATGGAGGTCCTTGCTTTTTATCTATATGGACTGGCATCCTCTGATACATCCCTCCACCTGCCTGAACTTTGATGTTTGGTCCTTGTAGGTCACTCATTGCAGTATCCTCCTTATCTAACTTACAGCCTCTGTGTTGAGGATCCCCAAGATCAGGCCAAGATTGGGCGATTTACTAGGAGGATTTTCAGGTGTCCTCATGTCTATGATTTATCACAGTGAAAGAATAAATAGCACAGTCATCAAAGGGAAAGGGCATATGGGGCAAGCCCAGGTAAAACAGGCTCAAGCTTCCAAGAGTCCTCTGCCAGTGGAGTCACATAGGACGTTCTTAATTCCTCCAGCAAAGAGTGTGACAACATGTGAGAAATGTTGTCTACTAGGGAAGCTCATTAGAGACTCAGTGTCCAAGGTTTTTATTGGGGGCTGGTCACACAGGCACCCTCTGCTCAGTACACGCCAAAATTCCAAACTCCCAGAAGGAAAGCAGGTATTCAGCATAAACCACATTGTTTGTACAAACCATTTAGTCACAGTGAATCACTCTTATCAGTTAGGGAATGGTGGAGACCCTTCCAAAATCCAAGTTCCCAGATGCCAGCCAACGGCCAATCTTGCAAACAACTCTCTCTAAGGACAGCAGTCTCAGGTCTGCTAGTTAACTCTTTTTGTCCAGCCTCTTCATCTCTCATGGGATTTTGTGCCAAGTCTGTGCTCCTTTAGACATCCAGGAAACATACTCTTCACCTAAGATGCCCTGAAAGGTGGGAAAACCATGAGGCTCTCTTAGACCCGTGGGCTAGGTGTACCATGCGACCTTCTGTTTGCTGGGGTCTTTCTGCTTTTCTGGGCTCTACCTTGGATGCCACAGCCCAGGGCTTCATGATTCCTGACTCCCCAAATCTACCTGCTGATATTCTTGTTCCTCCTCTTCCTCTACTTCTAGGACGTGGCTAAAGGAAGCAAGTTGCAGAGCCTTTTCTTGGGAACCCGCTGATATCTAAGGATGCTTCCTGTCCCTCAGCCTTGCTCTCCTTCCCCTGTTTAGAGTTTTTTTTTTTTTTTTAAACCCAGTAGCAGCCATGGCCAAACAACAAGGGAAGGAGAACCAGGGAGGGTGTTCTCTCTACCCCCAGCTCCACCTTATCATCTCCTCCCCAGCACGGGGCAGCACAGACAGCTGCGGGTAGATACTATGGGGCAGAAAAAGTATCTGTTTGTGGAAGGAGATCAGAATGAAGAAAAAACTGGCTAGGTTTTCCACAACTAGGGTTTTTCCCCTCCCCTCCACTCCCTGGGGCTCTTCGGAATAGTTACTGATCCATTTGTCTTCAGAGGGGGACAGGGAAGGCAATTTCCCTTTAAAACCCACAGCAGGGAGTCTGAGAATAGCATTGTGTGCTCAAGAAAAATACTCTGCTCAGAGGGTATGCAGGGCCTCCTCTGGCATTGAGTATACTTTACCTTCTCTTTACCATGTTGGAAACTTAGACAAACCAAAGCCAGTGGCTTGCAGATGAGGGGACTGGCTTCGCTCTTCAGATTCCACATTTAACTTCCCCCATAACATGTATAAGACTTTGACAAGTGAAATAGGAAATTTGGCCCCATTTTAGTGAATACCAAGGTGCACGATGATGCTGTTTCTGCATACCCAGTGGTTTGGTTTGGGAGAAATGGATGAAAACAGAACTCGGTTTTAGGATTTGGTGTGCATAGGAGAATATAGACTAAAATACACTTCAGGTATGATCATGATAAAGTATGATTTGGTATGATTAGCAGGGACAGTAAACGTGATGGATATTGAATTTCTTGATTTTTTAAAAATCCTGTAAGCCTGTGGAAATACCATGTCTACTTCTTGAAGCCTGGGTATTTAAAGTTCTTTTCCATGTTTCAGATTCAATTTTGATTCTTCATTAAATGGTATTTTTTTCCCAGTGCCTGTGCTTGGTATTTCCATTTTTAAAGGAGCCCACAGCAAGGGAAAATTGCATAATAGTTGCTGAGAAACAGAACAGCTGTGATTAATTCAAGTTGGTTTGTTCAGGTAAAGTGGATTCATTATCTGCGTTAGAATAGTGTGTCTTCAGCAAGAATGAAATTATTGCCTCCTTCCTTGGGTCGGCCTCTGTGGGGCCATGGTGCTGTCAGTGATTTAGAAACCATAAGAATATGACATGAGCAGGTCTGGGGCCATTGCTGATGGACCTAACGTGGTGACAAGACATTGGGGCCTATCAGGGCCATGGCTGGTCCCTGTGGACATTTTTGGGCAGCCCACTGTTGCATCTCATCCCTGCCTGTGGGCTTGTTTCTGTCTGTTTGAAAGTTGTGGTTGTCTGAGAGTGAGAACCGCAGCTGATCCACACAATTGAGTGGTCAGTGTGCATCCACCCATGTCCTTCTTTCTGCCTATGACTGGAAGCCTGGTACCAGGGCAGAACCCAGTCCTTGGCACATTTCTGTGAACAGGTTGCTGAGATTGCTCTGAGCTATGCCCATATCATTTATGTATGTATGCATGTATGTGTTGTTAGTTGGGAGAAACACCATCCCAGAGATGGGAACAGGGAATGCAGTAAAGAAAGAGTAACCTTCGTGGTAAAATCCTGACATCGAAGCAGTTAGCCTCAGTGGCCCCAGCTATATTCTAATCCTTCCCAGACTATTGGTAGACCTCCCTCTGCCCCTACTTTAGATTTCCTTAAGATCTTATATAAGTCATTTGCACTTTAGTATGAATTTTAATCCCAAAGGGATACCTACAATTCTCAATGCAAAGGTTACAACTCCCCTTTTTTCTGTCATTCAAGAAAGCAAGTAGGATGATCACAGAGAGATAGCTACTTTAATTCATATTTTTAAAAAGCAAAAATAATTCCCAGGTTTTACATTTATAATTAATAACAAATTGCCTGCCAGTGAGCTCACAATTCATCAGGACACACCAGCATGTTAGGTAGTTGCCGTGGAGACCTGCTGGTTTAGAGGGTAAAGTGCCCAGGGCCTGAGGGCCTGAGACCCAATTCTGAGTTCTCACTGTTGACCTGGTGTGAGGCAATGGGCCTGAGTTTCCTCCTCCACGAAATGAGATGGCCGGACTGTTGGGCCAATTCAGCCAGAGAAGGCTTGGACTCTGGTGAGGACCAGAATCACAGTGTGTCATCCATCCCTGTGGATCCGCTGCCAAGTGCTGCTTGCTGTAGAGTGTGAAGCTCATTTTATTTAAAAGTGTACTATCTCACTTATAAGTAAAGGACATTGTATTTATTTTACTGTAGTATCTGGTTATTCTTCGTAGTTGTAAAGCCTCAGCCTGGTATCAATGAGTTGAAGCCAATAGATTGCCTTAGTGGCATCGGCCTCAAAGAGAAGCCCAGGTCACAGTGTGCAGACTGTAGGTGAGTTCTTTCACCTTTCCTAGGAACAATCCCTACCAAGGACCTAACACTCTGGAGTCTGCCAAAAGGAAGAGTGGAGCATGGTTGTACCTAATTGGTGATGCTTTTAAGTAAAAGCAGATTCATTTTCCCTTTCCCAACTGATGGGGCAGTGTCATGGCCGGAGCTACAAGGCCACAGCAAAAGCAAATTATGCCTCAGCAATTCTGCCAACATGCTGGGTTAATTGCCTTTGCAGACCTCTGTGTGATGCAGAGCAAAAAGGAGAAAAAATGATTTAGACTTTCAGTAATCTCTTGGGGGTGACGCCTTCAAGCACTTAAAGGGAATAAAAAACATTCTAGAAATTTAGGTCTCTTTTAAAATTCTTTCCAGGCTTGCTCCATCTATCATCCAAGTTGAAACTGCTTTTGTGATATATTGTACGTGGAGACCACAGTACATCATCCGAGTTCTGACATTGCCACGGCTCTGTAGCAGGTTATAATGCAACGTAACAAATTACAACGGTGGACATTGACAAATTCAGTTTTGGGGGGGTTTAAATTCATTTTGAGCTGCTTCAAGTTGGTTTAGAAAGTAATTTTTAAATAAATCAGAAGTGGATGGGGAAAGAGCTCCAAAGATTAACGTGTGCATGCGTAGGAATTTCAGGGCCAAATGTGGCTTTAGTTCCTTGAGAGGAACGGGGGTGACAATGTGATCCAGACACTTCACCTGCTATCCTAAGAACAGAGCCAGCAGAGGGAGAAAGGGCTGACCTTATAGGCAAGGATATGACCGTCAAATGAGGTCGTGTGCTCTAGGATCCTATAGGCAGTGTGAGTCCATCTTACTTCCTGGAGACAAAATTGGGTTTCTTAGAGTGGGAAAACCTGAATTATATAGCAGCAGCCTGTCTGAAATAGTAGATGATCCTAAAAATAGCATGGCTTTTTGAGAACATTACAGATAGCAGAGGTGGTATGGTGAAGTGGAATGAGCACAGAGTTAGAAATCAGGAAACCTGTTTTCTGTTCCCATCCTTCACACCTGCTTGTTGTGTATACCCAGATCTCTCTGGGCCTCAGTTTCTTCATCTGCTAAATCATGGAACAAAGGCTTCCCAGGACTCTTAGGAAGATGTGGGAAATGCATGTGAAACCCTTTGCCCTTTAGAACCTACAAAGAAAACAAGACATTATTGTTGTTATTGATGTTATTGGTGTATTTTAGAAGGCAAGACATTCTAACCTGATTGCAATTATGCTAGCATAATTTAAAATATATATTCACATTTCCTAAACTCACACCGAGTCACCAATGGTGGGTGATAGTGACTGGAAACATTGTGGGGTGTGGGAAGATGCCGAGAGGAAACTGAGTGGGATGTTCTCTGGGAGATAATGGAATGGGTTGCAGGAGACCCTAAATAGGGAAAGATTGCCTACCATTTTGGAGACACGCTGTCCCTTTTAAAAAGAGCAGAGACAAAAAGAATCCGCATCAGTGAAGTTTTTTTTTTTTCTCCCACAAAGAAATACTCATTTCTCTGTGCATGGGGGAATCAATTAGCCACAGTGCCGTGTTCAGGTAGACTTTAGATTAGCTCGAGACCACTCCACTATAGATAATTAACCTTCGTACCCAAATTAGCAGTGAAATAAGCCAGTTATTAGTTTTCATAATGAACAAAATTGAGTATTTTGAAAAAGTTAAACCCCTAGAGCTTAAATTAAAATAAGCATCTGGGAGAAATCCCTAAAGTATACTTCAATTCATTAATACCACAAATTCCACAGTAGATTGAACTGACAATGTGCCTTCTCTAAAGGAAATTGAGTCCCTCAAATAATCATTTGGATTGACCTCAGAGAGTGATTCTACTTGGTGCCCAGAATCTCAAAGACCAGCTGAATCACTGCGTTGATGTCCTTTTCTTGTTAAGAGGCAAGCAGCAGGCAGAGAAGAGGACAAGCTACACGTAGCACTAAAACAAACAAATGGTTTTATTAAAGGTCTAAAAGAAAATTGTCTTCACTCCAGCCTGGAGGATGTGCTCCCGTTCATTTAGCTTTCCCTGTGAGAGTCGGCGGAATATGGTCACTGGGCTGAGTGTCAGAGGATTGGGTTCTCTCATTTACTGGCCCTGTGACCTTGGCAAAGCCGTTGACCTTCTCCATGTACCAATTTCCTCCTTCGTAAAATGGGAGCAGTAACGACAGCCTCACTTGTTTCACAGTTTTTAGGATCATTGTCTACAAAACTCTGTGCATGGGAAGGTGCTGTAAACATTCACATAGTCTTTTCCTTTAGCTGGAAATAAAATATACTCGACTCGACCCCACGTTTCTTATCCCCATCCTCCTAGAGAAATGATAGGATCTCAAAAATAATCAAGGAATTGGATATTAATAAATGCTTATTAAAAATATTTGTTAAGTATTTCACATGAGTTATCTCTTTTAATCCTCACAAAATCTGATCAGTTCAGATTTTATTAATAATATGCTTATTATTTTATTAGTAATATGCTTATCACCTGTCTAAGATCACTCAGCAGCCAGGGGGCAGAAGCAAGATTTGAACCCCGGTCGTCCTACTGCTTAGAGGATTCTCTATACCAGTGAAAGTCCCACAAAGTCACAAACTAATACCAAAGTCAGAAGTTCACTACCAGATCAGAAGCCCTGGAGAAGGGCAGACCTTATAATCAAGCAGGTTGTCTCGTTTCTTTTGTAAGGCAATCACGCTACCATCACAATATTGCCTCCATTTTACATAAGAGGACATGGAGGCTCAGGGAAATTAAATAATTTGTCCCAGATCATGCAGCTAGGAAAGGTGGAGCCTTTTGCAAACACAAGGGCCCTGGTGTTTCCAAGTGAGGAGCTCTGGATCATTCCAGCTTGCCCTGGAGACAGTTCCCCTAATACTTTGTCACAAGGGAAATGCTCTCCAGTTTTACGCAGGGGTAAGACAATTTTCCCTTTCCTTTAGTCCCTATCTAGAGTGGCAAAGAATGAAATCCCTCCTTTTGGTATCTTTTGGAGTGCTCAGGGTTCTGCGGACTGTGAATGGGGATTGGCCAGTAGAGTCATTGATGCCTGACGTTTGTATGTGCTTACAATTCCTCTTCCAAGTGCATTATACTGTGTTATACTCATACCATCTCTCAGATTTTAAACCAGAGTGATTCTTAGTGTGTAAATAGGCAACACCATCAGCCTCAGGTTTATAAGACTTATATTGGGACTGGGAAGTGCTGGGGTTGCACTGGCCCAGGCCCACACATGGCAGCTGGGCCGGTAGATGCCATTCCATCATTCTGCTCAGCTTGGAAGTCACCCTTCCTGATGTGGGCAGAAGTGGGCTGATGAGTTTGGAAGGCAGGCTCTGGGCTGGTGACTATATGTGGCACGGACCCATCGAGGCTGGGGCTACCCGCAGGGTCTACGCTTGGGAAGCCATCTTGCTCCCACATAGCTTCTTCACTCAGGCGGCCAACCAGCACAAACAAGGAAGGAACAAAGTCAGCAAACTTTTGTGAGGGTTATGCAGTGTGTTAATATGAGACAGTGGCAGGAACAAGCCGCCTGTGGAAAATAATCAAGGTGAGGTTGCATGGGAGATGAAGATAAATTCAGAGGGATTTTTCACGCACGTGAAGAGTCTAGAGTTCAGTAAGGGAGACATGGTAGCCTCTAAGAGGAGACAGGATAATTTATTGAGAGAGGAGGAAAACAAGGAAACAGAAATTCAATCAATATTTCCCCGAGTATTCAAAAGGAGGCTGTAAGCAGATGCTTGGATTAAGTACACATCCCCAAGGGAGAAAGCATCATAGAAAGAAATCAAGACTGAAACAGAAAAAAAGATGGTGAAGAAATTAGAAATTCTAAAGAAGAACAGAACTTGGATACTCATAGAATCTGTATGTACATCCGGGGCCCCGGAACAAGGAGACCAATGGGTTCCTCCCCTGTGCCAGGCTGGCTGGATTAGGGCATAGGCATCTCTTAGCTCTTGTTTTGGTGTGTGAAGTCAGAGGCAGACAGGGGCCAGGTGCTGGGAGTATGCTTCAGGGCCACATCCAGGCTGGAAGTCCAAGCAGGCCCGACAGAGAGCAGGGAAAATAGCACTGGGCAGAACAGGGATCACAAAACAAAGGCATAAAGATGCCAGAAGGGATTTGGCTTTTTGGACTTTAAGGATGACCTAAGATTCATTAGAAAGGCCAGATCAAGAGAGATGAATGATCAGAATTCACGGCCAACTTCTGTTTTGCTGAGTGACACTTAGGGAGACGCACAGACTAAAAAACATGGTCTACTGAATAAACATTTTCCCAAAGAAGACATAAGAATGGCCATCAGGTATATGAAAAGGTGCTCAACATCATTAATCATCAGGGAAATGCAAATCAAAACCACAATGAGAATATCACCTCACACCTGTTAGGATGACTATTATCAAAAGGCAAGAGATAAAAAGAGTTAGTGGAGAAGACCTCGTACACTGTTGGTGGGAATGTAAAGTGGTATAGCCATTATGGAAAACAAAATGGAGGTTCCTAAAAAATTAAAAATGGAACTATGATGTGATCCAAAAATCCCACTACTGGGCATATATCCAAAGGAAATGAAATCAGCACCTCGTGGAGATGCCAGCGCTCATGTGTTCATTGCAGCATTATTCATAACAGCCAAGAGGAGACAACTTGAGTGACCATTGATGGATGAATGGATGAAGCAGTCATGGTGTGTTTGTATGTGTATATATATACACACAATGAAATATTATTCGGCCTTAATAAAGAAGAGGATCCTGCCATTTACGACAACATGGATGAACCTGGAGGACATCATGCTAAGTAAAATAAGGCAGACATAGAAAGAAAAATACTGTATCATCTCCCTTATAGGTGGAATCTAAAAAACAGTCAAATACATGGAAATGGCAGAATGGTAGTCACCAAGGGCAGGCAGGTTGGGGAGATGTAAGTCAAAGGGTGCAAAGTTGCAGCTATGTAGGATAAGTCTAGAGATCTAATGTACAACATGAGGGCTGTAGTTAATAATATTGTATTGAATACAGGAAAATAGCTAAGAGAGTAGATTTTAGGTGCTCTTACCACCCCGCCCCCAGAAAGGTAACTAGGTGAGGTGATGGATATGTTAGTTTGTTTGAATGTAGTAATCATTTCACTATGTATGTGTACATCAAAACATCATGTTGTATGCCATAAATATACACAATAAAAAAAAATTTTAAAAATGGTCCACAGCCTATGAGTTCCAAATGGTTGGAGGGGGGAAAATGGAAGCTGAATCCTATAAAAAGTCGCTTTTATTTGTCTTTTCCAAACCATAGGAGCTATGTTTCTATGCATTCAGTTCCCAACATTACCACTATGGTTGATTTACAAAGGAGGGATCTAAGATCTCATGGAGAAAACTAGGAACACAAGGATCAGTAGCAAACATCTGAAAGTCCCTAGAAACACTGAAAAATTTAAAAAAGGAAAAAAAAATAGCACACCAAATATAGAAAATATCAATCCAATTTTAAATGTCTTAATTTAGTAATATTGCACTGTTAATTTGCCTTTGCCATCCTTCTGTGCCCTAGAAACTTTTTACACTCTCCCTTCTTTGCAGTCTTAAATAGATTTGTTTTGCTTTGCTGCAGTTAATATACATGCTAAAGAGACTTACTCCAAATCTGATGCTTCCTCCAAATGTTCAATGTGTTTCTGACTTTGCTATGGTTGTTAATTTCTATCTTCTTGGATCTCACTATAGCCCCTGAGCAACTTGGATGCTTGAGATAGTCAAAATTTTGCATAACTTTATTTAGCCCCCTAAGCTTCGTAAGTCTCTCTCAAGCCCTCAGCCCTCATGTGCAGGTTTACATGGTAACTTAAAACCAAAACATAGGTTGGCAGGCCCTTTATTCACATCTCAGCTCATTCTCCCCTACAGACACTAGACAGCATTTCTAAAGTCTAGGTTTATTTCCTCTCCATTTCTTCTACGTCTCGCTCAGATTATTGCAATGCATATAATCCTTGCCATCTGCTTCACTATGATGTTCTGTCCCAACCCTCGGTGCCCTCATTTTGAATCATCCCCAGTGCAAGTCACTGCGGCACAGTGTTCCTGAGCACAGGCTTTGGAAACAGACCTGGTTTAGAATCCTGACTCTGTGCTCCAGCAGAAATGTGTCTTGGCGGCCCAGCATCTGACCTGCTGTGACAAATTGACACAAACTTAGTGGCTTTAAAACAACACATATTTATTATTGTACAGTTCTGGAGGTCAGAAGTCCAACATGGGTCTCGCTGGGCTAAAATCGAGGTGTCAGCAGTGCTGGGTTCCTTTTTGGAGCCCTGGGGGGGAATCTATTTCCTTGTCTTTTCCAGCTTCTAGAGGCCACCGACACTTTGGCTCGTGGACCTTTCCTCCATCTTTAAAGCCAGCAATATCCAACTGAGTCTTTCTCATGCTGCTTCTGTCTGACACTGACTTTCCTGTATCCGTTTTCTATTTAGGAGGACCCTTGTTGATTACACTGAGCCCACTTGGATAATCCAAGATAATCTTCCTATTTCAAGGTCAGCTGACTAGCAACCATAGTTGCTTGTAGCTATGAGACCTAAATGACACTGAAACCTACCAGCTGTGTGACCTCTGACAAGAACTGAACTTCTCTGGTCTCACTTTTGTTATGCAATACCAGCCTCAAGAGTTTTGGGGAGTGTAAATGTGGTAAGGTGTAGAGAGTTTGTCACAGGGCTTGGCACCTGAGAAACATTTAATAAACGTTAGGGAAAGGAGGAGAATGGAATCTCTATGTCCTGAATTGCGCAGTTACAATCTCAGGATGGCAGAAGGTATACGGAAGTGAATTGCCACATGGAAGTGGCAGTAACGCATTTCATTTCAGAGTTGTTGGTACATTTTGAAAAGCACCAAGTGCCATTCAGAGGTTACCTATAAACCCATGCCATAAATGCAATTGCTTGAGACACAACTGCAAAAATATAAAGCTAGTCAGATTAGATATAATGAGAAAAGTCCAAGAAACAGGTTATTACCACATAGCCAAAGAGTCTACAAAGAGGTACCTGATCTTCTGCCCTTTTGGGGACCACAGGGTGGGATGAGGTGGAGAACCAGTCCCAAAGGAGCCAGAGGTGCTCGCGCACATTTCTAATGCAAGCTGAGTGCTTTCTTTAGAGGTGCACAGACCTTAATTAACGCTTCATACTCTTAAGAGCAACCCAGATATGATTTCTTGGCTTATGACTGCCACACAAGGTCAAATAATGTGACTGTCAAGAAGTTTCCTTTGAGATGGCATCTTTTTAAATTGCTGACTGGCAGAGCATATTTATTTTAGTTGGTTAATCACTTAACAGCACTGCCTCTATTCTTCTAAGTGCAAAACAGGGGTAAGGATGGTGCACGCAAGCAATAGCTAACATTTATCGAGTACTTATCATAGGCCAACGCTGGGCTAAGGCTTCACCTGCATTGTTTTCACGATGATCTGCCCAGGTAAGTATCATGATTAGATAGATACCTGGGTCCACTGGAAACAGCTGATGAGAGGGAGTTAGGAATGCAAAAGGTTACTGGGAAGTAACACCTATGAACCACAAAGGGGAAAAAGGCAGGATTAGGCAGAGGGAGCTGTCAGGACAACACAGAACTGACAAAGTCTCTGCCAGCCCAATGGAGAGTTCCAGAGCATGGATTGCCCACTCGAGGGGTCCTGCGTAGTATAGAAATGGCCTGGCCAGAGTACCCCTGCCTTGCTCAGTCACTGGCCAGCAGCTGCCCCGAGAACAGCGTGACCTCAGCCCCTTCGTTGAGGAAGACCCTAAAGGCCTTAGTAACAGCATTCAGCAACTGTACTCTGTACATCTCTGAGTCCACCAGAGCGCTGTCAATTTTATTGTACAGTTGGGGCCCAGAAAGGATGGACCAGTTAAGGAATTTGTCTGCAGGTGCACAGCTAGGAGTATCAGAGCCTGAGGTCTAAGCTGGAACTCTTAACCACTGACTGTACCTTGAGACCCCTCTCAAGAATCTTACAGAGGTGTTAGGAAGATGAAAAGAGATAAGGCACTTGAAAGTTCTTTGAAAAGAATAAAGGTCCACAAATGTTCAAAGGATTAGACAAGTAGATATTAAAGAACAATAAGCAATATCCTATTTATTAATTTTCCTCAATTTGCCCTGTCTGCTCTGTGAGACGTTTTGCTCCAGTTCCCAGAGAGGCATGAAAGAAGGCTTTTTACAGCATATGAAAAGTATTAATAATTTGGTATGGTCTTAATTCATTTCATGATTCAGTTCTGCCGAATCTACAGAGACTGCTTCCAGCCTAGTAATTATAAAAGGTGCTTCCAAATCAGTCCCGATTTGATCTTACACTATTTGATCATTTTATTATTCCGTTTTACTTTATTATTCAGTTTGATTTGGCTCTAGGAAACCTGAGGCTACATAAACTGTATGTTTTATATCTTTAAAAGTTCTGTTGAGATAAATTCTTATATAAAAAGGCTCTAATGCTAAATCAATGCCATTTATTTTTAAATCTGAGAATATTGCTCTAAGAGCAGAAATACTTGATACCAGATACAGGATCACATATAAATCCAGCGCAAATGTTCATAGTACAGATGTAATGGAAATGACTTAATTTGTGTTATTTTTTCTTTTGAGCCATGGAAGATTTAATCAGCAATTTTTAAAACATAGATCACTTTGTGCTAATGACAAATATGTGGCTTAGATACCATTTTATTCTGTAGCTGATAATTTTGGTGTAGTCAGAGAAGTCAGGATGGAATTTAAGGTTCATGAGGGCAGGCAGGGCAGCTCCCTTGTTTCTCTGTCTCTCACATGGGGACTTTCAAATGATAAATATTTGATAAGGAACTATTAAGTGAGCAAAGTGAGTGAAGTGAAGTGAGTGAAGGCTTTGGAATCATCCAGGCCTAGGCTCAAATCCTAAGCATGTTGCTTTCTAGCAAGGGCCTTATGTATGAACCTCATTTAAGTTATTTGCTCCTTGGTTTGTTGGTAAGGTGGGGTGAATAGTCCTTCCTGCCAGGGCTGCTGTGAAGATTATAGACAACACTACATACAAATGGAAATTTCCATGTCCTAATGGTGCCAAGCAGAGTGCCCAGCACATGGTAACTCTCAACAAAGGAGGCACACAGATGGGATTAACACTGGGTTGCCTGTTTCTGGAGCTGTCCCTGCTAGCCACCATTCTATCCTGCCTCTGACACATAGATAGACCACCAGAGGTGTCTAAGACAACCTATAGAATGGGGAAAAATCTTTGCAAACTATGCATCCGACAAAGGGCTAATATCTAGAATCTGCAAAGAACTCAAACAGCTCAAAAAGAAAAAAACAAATAACCCCACATCAAAAGTGGGCAAAGGACATGAACAGAAATTTTTCAAAAGAAGACATACAGGTGGCCAACAAACAAGTGAAAAAATGCTCAACATCACTAATCATCAGAGAAATGCAAATTACAACCACAATGAGATATCATCTTACAGCAGCCAGAATGACCATCATTAAAAAAATCAAAAAACAACAGATGTTGGCAAGAATACAGAGAAGGAACTCTTATACACTGTTGGTGGTAATGTAAATTAGTAAAGCCTCTATGGAAAACAGTATGGAGATTTCTCAAAGAACAAAAAATAGAACTACCATTTGATCCAGCAATCCTACTATTGGGTATCTACCCAAATGAAAGCCAATTATTGTATAAAACAGATACCTGCACTTGTATGTTTATCACAGCACTAACCACAATAGCAAAGTCATGGAATCAATGTAAGCATCCGTCAATGGGTGACTGTATAAAGAAAAAGTGGTATATATATACACCATGGAATACTACTCAGCCATAAAAAAGAATGAAATCATGTCTTTTGCAGCAACATGGATGAAATTGGAAGCCATTATTCTAAGTGAAATAACTCAGGAACAGAAAGTCAAATACTGCATGTTCTCACTAATAAGTGGGAGCTAACCAGTGGGTACACATGGACATACAGAGTGGAATCATAGACCTTGGAGACTCCAAAAGATAGAAGGATGGGAGGGAGGGTGAGGGATGAAAAATTATGTTAGGTAAAATGTACGGTATTTGAATGATAGGTACGCTAAAAGCCTAGACTTCACCCCTATGCAATATATCCATGTAACAAAATTATACTCATCCCCCAAATCTATATTTTAAAAAAATCAAACAACTAGCCTGAAGGATCAAATAATCTTTTAACAAATTGACTAAATCAGCTGGTTCTATTGAAGATGGATAAACACAATTCTTTTTCTTCTAAAGCAAGTAATACTTTTGTCTGAGAGGCTCTGCATCATACATACATGTGTGCGTGCATGTACATGCATACTCCCACACATACCCCCTAGTTGTAATAGCAGAACAAGTAGCCCTGGGTCATCAGGGAGCCACATGTGAACTCCTCGTTCACTCAGTCACTCAACAAACAGGTGTTGTGTTCATCCAGTATACAAAATATAAATGCTAAGTACTGTAAAAGACAGAGGTAAGTAAGATATTCTTTGTCCTTAAGGAGATAATTAGCAACTATAAACTGCCATTCAATCAGTTTTATGATCTGGTGGCTTTCAGTCTAGTCAGTGTCTATGCCATCTAGCAATTAACAAATTAAGTCTATTCAATTCAAAATAACAGAGGTCAGTTAGGCCCATTAAGTCAAGTTACCATTAGAATTACACAATTCTATTGGATGAGCTTAAGCAAAGGCAGGTCAGTTGAATTCCAACCATAATCAAGCCTGGTAGTTGAAGTTGAAGGCAGAGGGAAAGGCAGAGAGGTAGATGTTTATAAAATATTTACAAAAGCTGTTTGAAAACCAGGCAAACGTGCTTTCTGATTGCTCTGGGTTTGAACAAGCCTTTATTCTGATAACAAAAGAAGTCTTGGTATCATTATGGGAAGAAAGGCTCAGTGTTTTGAATTCTCTATTACTATAAGTACATATTTGGCTACCTGCTCAAGCACCTGTACTCCTGGGAAAATCCTGCTAATGTTTGATGGTATACTGACAATAAGAGTACTTTACTTTTTAATAAAGCTTTAGCATTTTCAAAGCCTCTTCACATTCATAAGCTTATTTGATTCTCCAAATAATCTCATATATTAAGTCAGGCAGGTATCATGTCCTTATTTGATAAACAGGCATTTGACACTTGGAGGGTTAGGCAAATTCTTCATGGTAGTACTGTTAGGAAGTGCTGGAGCCACAGCTAAAACCCACGTTTGCAGACTCTGACCTTTTGGTTGTTTCCCCCACAATAATATAAGGCCAATGTGTGAACTAGACCACCATTTTTAATCTTCCGAAACTAAAAGCTATTGAGTGGGATTTGGAGTAGATATCTCTTATCAGGGATGACAAAGACATACAGGCTTGCTGCCCCTACATATGCCCAGGGAAGAAAGTACTTCTCTTTCACTGAATCCAAGTGCAGCCTCTCAGTGTGTAGTCTAGGCAGCCACCTTTGACTAGAGCTGAGAAACTCAGCTGCTTATTCCTGGGAGCATTCAAGCAGAGGGAATCCATGCATTGAGTAGATGTCAGCAGTTCCTAAGCACAGAACCTTCTGGGCGCATTCAAAAAGACATTTGTTTGTTTATTTTTAATTGAGATTTCCAAGGTCCTGGTAAGACCTGATGAATCACAATCTCTGATGGTGCACCCCAGAAAACTTAATATCATTTGTAAATTCTTCTGAGCTGATTATGATACAACAGTTCTATTGTTTGGGAACTGAACCAAATGACCTCTGAGGTGGCATCTCTGAATTTGAAACCTAAATGTTGTGACCTACCACAGCCCAGCACTGACAATTCGATACACTGTGCGCACTACATCATATGGTATGGAGTTGCTGAATCACACTGAAAACAATCAGCCAAAACAGGTGAAAGAAAACACCAACTAGCTTTCCAACTGCATATTAGTGGCAAATTAGACTTCCCATGTTAGCTGTGTTCTCAAAGATATTAGTCTTACAAGCCCTAATGTATTGTATTTTATACTTCTGAGAGCTGGAAGAGAGTACTAATTACATGCAAGTTTTCCAAGATTTCAGCTGGGAGTATTTCACATGAAAGTTAATTGTTCTTTTGGGGCTTTACCACTGGTTTATCCAATTAACTTGGAGTTTGCCTATATATCATGGTTTTGCTTACAGAAGGGAAACCATATTATTCACTTGGATAAAATGGGGCTTGTTCTAAGGGTATTTTGAAACCAGCCCGATAGCTTCTGGAACACATAAACAACTGTGTTCACCTGCTGTCTTCTGAGCTGGAATGAGGTTTGTTCTGCAGGAGAACAGCAGAAGTTGCTGATGAAATGCAATGATAATAAAAGAGGCCAAGCAGATTTGCTTTCGAGGGCTTTCCTCTTCCTCTTCTCTCTATAAACTGGGAAATTGTCTTAGATCAAGTGCAGAAATGGTACAAATGATTCTTCCATTGATATTATATATGATCCAGTTCACAAACAGCTGTGCTTTCATCTTATCTGACCTCAGAGGAGTCTGTGCTGTAGGCATTATTATTCTCATTTTACAGGATTCTATATACTCAATATTTTTCCCTGTTCGGTCTTGTAGATTTGGCCTATTCTCTTTTAGAAAACTCTGGACATTGGTGTGGCGTATTTTTAAAAGTAGACCCTAGTGTCCCCCAGTGAGAGTAAGTAGTGGGAATGGTTGGTGTGCTGTTGAAGTTGAGATAGTACTAATCCCATCTCTGCTCGGCCCTGGTCAGTGCTGTGCATCTGCCCTGATTCTTTTCATTTTTGGAAGTGAGGTTCAGCATGGTGTTGGCATGAGGAAGAGTTCAAAGTCTTACGTTCACAGAGTCAGGAATAATTATCTACCCACTCAAGCACAGTCCATGATCTGAGTACAGAGTAAAGGTGGTTACCAGAAGGAAAACTAGGGAGACACTTACTAAGAGCTGTACGCCCGAGAGGGAGCCAAGCTTTGAGAAACGGGGCAAAGGCCAGCATCTCATGACAAGAATATGTGATTGTTCCTGGGAGGGTCAACCAGTTCTTCTTGCAGGATGCCTTCTTGCAGGAGGCTGTTCTTGTTGGGGAGGTATCACTCAGCATCTGAACCTCTAAGGGAGGTCCATGTGAAGGGTATGCAGTGAGAAGGCCCTGATGGTAACAGCCCCAGGAGCCCCAAGTTGTGCCTCTGTAATTCCTCCAAGGAAGGGTCTTCGTTCTCGCTGAACACCATTCTTGATTCATGTAAATAATGATGACTCTGCAGTTTAGGTATCAAGGTATGGTGGGTGAGAGTGGAGGTCCTGAATGGTGTGCTGGTAATTAAGCTCTTGTTGTTCAGGCCCAAGCCCAACATCTGTTTTGCCACTCTTTGGCTGGGACTCTGCCATGCCACATCTCTGCCAGCTGGGTCTATGTTAGTTTCTGCCAGTAGGGGCACTGCAGGAAGATAGGACAGGTGCAGGTGGGGAGATGAGGACAGCTTGCTCCTCCTTGTTTTCCTGTGGTTCCTGTCAATGTCCTGCCTTTCTTCCTTAGTAATACTCTCCTGGTCCTGCAGTGGAAACTGGAGGAGTTCTCCTGAGAGTTGGCATCGATATGTGAACTCAGAGAGGGAGGATTCGGCTGAGCACAGAGCTGCACACTTGAACTTCTGCAGGACCTCTTCCCATGCAGTCGTGTCTCCATCACTCCTGGACCTCACACTATTCCATATGGGCCACAAACAGACCCAGGATGCTGAGGTTAATTGGCACTCATCAGGGGTCATTGACAGTGCTGGTGGCATAAATCTGATAAAGCCCTCTACACCTGGTCCTTTCCTTGTTGGTAAGTGGAGCCACCATCATCCAGTTATGAAAGCCAGTAACTTGAAGGTTAATCTGAACTATCCCCCTTCCCTATTATTCCATCTTAAAGCCATCATCAAGCAATTTTAATATAAACAAACAAATAAATATGCTCACACCTGTCCACTCATAGCCATCTCTACAACCACCATCCTGCTGCAGTCAGATGACTGGGAAGCGTTGCCTGACTTTCCCAGGTTGAGCTGCTGATCATTTTTTCTCTTAGACCTCCAGGTTCCCTTGTACTCAGCCTCCATATAAGCATTTATTTATTTCCAGTTTTGACTTTGCCGTTGTGTTTCTGGGTCCCATCTCTGGTCCTGTCCATATGAAGGAAGGGAGATCATTGCTGTCTGTGTCTCTTTGTGATTTGCATTATGATCAGGGCATCAAAATCTTATTTTGCTAATTCTCCCAGGTCCTGCCTGATGATTGGCATATGGCGAGTGCTGGGTCAGTGCCAGAGATTTGATGCAATGATGCGGAAGTCGGCCTGTTCTGTTGCTGAGTGGTTCAGAAGGGCAGGGGAGGGAGAGTCCCTGTCCCCTGTGAGCTTCTGGGGGGCTGCTCTGGGCATCAGAGGGAGAGGGAAGAGAGGCAGGGCTCACTCTTCCTTGGATGAGGATGTGCGAATGACTCCTTTTCGGTGGTCAGTCTCATCCAAGATTGGTTATGAACATTGATTAATGATCTGGAGGTTTCCGGTGGCCTAGAGGACATGGTGAAGGAGCCCCCCAGAGCTCCCTTAGAGCCTGGTCTCCCTTTAGACAGTAGCTACTTGATTATTTTGAGCCCTTGAAAGACCTCAGATTACAGAAACATTCTCATACTTCTTGGGCTTCAGCAGCTATATTCTTGAATTCTTTAATTCTGAACTGCAGTTTGCATTGATGATAAATAAATCACACCATCATCTTTAATATCAGGAAGCAGGACAAGAAAAGAAAAGCCCAGATATCATCAAAGTTTAATGTTTCTTTTGAAGAATGTTTTATCCTTATTTAGCTAAGAAAGGATTCTAATGGCTAGTATTACTTCCCTTTCTACAGACTGGATAACCAAAGGACTTCAATTGGAAGAGGACAGCAGTTTGCTGTTCCTTGCTATTTTAGAAGTCACCTCCAAGAACTTGGTGAATGCCAAGGAGTACCTGCTGTTCCTTAGCAGACTGAAAGCCAACTTTGACTTTGTGACTACCAATGGGAGGGACAGAGAAAGAAAGGATGCTTTGTCTTCTCTGTGTGGAGGCTTTCTTCCCTGTTTGGCAAGGAATAGGGGGTGTCGTGGCTGAGATGGCCGTAGGTACACTTTTGTTGTTGTCATTACTTATCCATAACTTTGGAATAATTTGAACTACTGACTCTAGAAATTAACAGGAAGGTGCCCACTACAGATTTAATTGGGGGGGATTCTGTTCTTCCCACAGCTCAGGTAGTCTGATGAGAACCTAGGTGCCTGATTCCAATCCTCAGATGCCCTGCAAAAATTGGTTCACATTCCAGTAGACATGATACTCTGCAAGACATAGTGGTTTCTCCAGCGGAAATGACAAGCCAGGCTCTACAACATGACTGCTCCTGTTCCAGCAATATACATCTCGTTTCCCTGGAGGGCCATTCAAAGTGTGTCAGGCTGATTGCATAAGGAAGCATAGAATTTTAGAACTAGGAGAATGTTAATCTAGTCCCTTCACTTTATAAAAGAGGAGACAGTGTATATGAAAGGCTAAACACCTCAGCTAATGCCACACTGTTTTTTGATGACATTTCCAGTGCCCCACAGCTTAGCTTTTCACCATTAGCAGAAGATCCTTCTATCTGAGGTGAGAATCTGTGGTTAAGTTTAGAAATAAAAGGGAGAAAGCACTCAAAATTAATAGTTACTATTATTATGATGATGATGAATATGCAAAACATAGGGCCCAGAATTATCTCACATTTTAATAACACACATGGTTTCTTCTTCTTATAAAAATGTTTCCATTGTTACACATTTTGGGAATACAGAAAACCTGTAAACCCTGTTAATATATTAATATATTTCCTTCTGGTCTCAATCTCTACCTTTTTTCCAGGGGTAAATAACCTCATTTTACTAAGTGGCTGGGCCTTCAAGGCCAAGGATACACAGAGAGTAAATTGTGGGACAGAGACTTGAAACCAGGTTCTCTGAATCCCTGTGCAGTGTTTTTTTTGTTTTGTTTTTTGTTTTTTGAGTTTTGTTTTTGTTTTTGTCTTTTTTTGCTTTCTCATGCTGCATAAATGTTCACAAAGACATGAAGACTCCGGCCCTAGAAAAGATTAGGCTGTAGAATCTGTAGGGAAGCTGTGAGACCAGCAGGGTGCTGGAGCTTAGCAAACTGCTAAGGAGGCAAGGCACTCCCTCCTTCCCCACCTCCCCTGCCTCATTTACTCAATAAGTATTTACTGGGCATTCATGCAATGCCAGGCCTTGTGCCAGGCTTCTGGGCTAGCAGGGCAAACAAACCAGTGTCCCTACATTGATAAAACTTGACATTGAGGGAACCAAGTTACACAGAGCTCATAGAGAAGTGGGTACGTGATGTCAGATTCTTCTAGCAAGTCCCCTTCCCTTCCTCGTGACCTACCTTTTTCCTGCGCACCTGGGAGAACACAGCAGGTGCAGGATCTGTTGTGAAGGAGCCAGGTGGAGCATTTGTGTGTATGCTCTGGCCTTTTCCCTTCCATCTGTGGCTGGGAGAAAATGGAAAGTCTATGGGAAGTTTTAAGCTGGAAAGTTTTTTTGTGGGGATGATCTAGGTCAACCCCTTTGTTTTGCAGGTGAGAAAATCAAGGTTCGTAGACTCATCCCTAAGCAACTTATACAGAGAGTTTGCAGCAAAGACAGAACTAGAACTTGATGCCTTTTGATTTTCTTGCAATTCTTTTAATCAGGGGAAGAAAACAAGTTACAACTGTGCCCGTTAGTTAAAAAGGTCAGTGAGACACGTCTCTGAATAGTAATGGCTAGCATGTACTAAGGCCTTCCCATGTGCCAGGCACCCTTCTTAATGTCTTCCATTAAATAACTCATTTCCTCTCACAGTGTGAGGTGGGTACAATACTATCCTCATTTTGCAGGCCAAATACATGGTGCACAGAGGGTTGAGTAACCGTCCAAAGTCACATAGGTTATGAATGGTGGTCAGGGGCTGCGCTCAGGAACCTTTACTCTGAACCATGTCACTGTGAATGATCAGCAGCAGAGACCAAGCTTAGAACACAGCTTCTAGATCATGTGGGCCCCAGTGCCAGTTGCCTACTTCACATCTTTTTCAGTTCCTCGCCCTGTCCTCAGGCCTTGTCCAAATCCTGTTCCTTAGGCTGGGAGGCTGGGGGCTGGTAGCCAAGTGGGCAGAGAGTGACTCTCACCCCAAGTTACAATGATATCAAGATCAAAGTAGCATAAGAGCCTAAGGTCAGGCAGACAAAGAGGTGATGGTTTTTTTGTTTTGTTTCATTTTGTTTTGTTTTTTGCCAATGAGTAGGGTCCCAGTGGGCACTCAGCAAGAGTGGGCGAGGCCAGACCTGGCTATGTCGTATCGGAACTGAGTGAGCGGGTGCAGAGTCAGGAGATGAGGGCTTCGATCCGTGGTGGAGGAAGTTGGCAGGGGCTAAGTGCCAATGAATCCAGGGACAGGACTGTTGGCCCCAGCTTGCATGTCTGTGTTGCCTCTGGGTGGTGCATGGGGCCTAGTGGCCATGGTGGACATCTGCAGTAAGAACCTGAGAAGGGAGGAAGGCAACGGACAGTGAAATCTGTGTGATTTGAGTCTGGTCATGTGCAAGTGTCAGGGTACGAAAGAAAGCTGAAAGGTTAAGCGAAGAACAGGGGAATAAGGGATGTATAATCAAAGGGTCAGACAGGGGCTCTGAGCAATACGCAAGGCCTTAAGGATATTTCCTACATTTGAAATTGAAAGAGACGCCATAGAGACAGGGTGAAGCTTTTGAAGAAAAAGAAGAGGAAGGAAGTCAATAACAGATTGGATAAAGAAAATGAGTGAACCTTGCAGGTGACATGGTAACTTTCCTCATGGCTGTGCCAGGCCTTATGAAGGAAAAAACTCTGGTTCCCAGTAAGAATTAGACTTCAGCACTGGCAACCCTTTTAAGGAAAGATACTAAAACAAACAAACAAACAAGCAAGGTCAGAATTTTTGGAAGTAGCACTTACTTATGGAACAAAAAAAAGATTGAATCAAAATTATTGAAAAGTAGGGCTCCTTGTACTGTCAAACGTTTAATTTGTACCCCCTACCAAGCAAAACACAGCAGTGCATTCTCCCTCTGCTTTGCTGCCCCAGTAAGACTCTAGTTCTGCATGGTGGTGCTCAGAGATTCCCCTGGTCGTTAGTTTCCAGCTAAGAGTATACTTTAGGATGAGGGATGTGACTAACTCTTATTCTAAGATCATAAACTAGTGATAAGCTGGCTATTATTACCATCATGGGCTAAACTGTTAATATTTAATCATAAATTAAATAATTTTAATGTGTTAATTGGGCACCTTAAAACACCGGAAAAGGCATGAATTATTAGAATTGTGCTAAAATCTAAGAATTAAATGGAAAAGCCTAGGGAAGGTTTTCTGTTTCCTATGCAATTTTTGACCCAGTATATCTCAACCAGGAGCAGTACCATCCCTCAAGGGGCATTTGGAAATGTGTGTGTGTGTGTTTGTGTGTGTGAGTGACAATGATTTGGGGCTGCTACTGACATTTATTAGGTGACTATACGGTTGTCACCTTATGTGAGACTGAACACCTGTATAGTCCACATTAAATTCTCAGTACAGTCCAAGAAAACCAAGAATTGTTTTATCTATTGAGGACACTGGATACCTCATCCAAATTGCAAGTACATTACTAGAATGAAATGCACCCCAACTCTATCTGTGCTTGCCTGATAAACCCAAACCAATAAAGAAGTAGACAGGTATTCAGAAGGCAATTCCTAATTCCTTGCACTTGCTCTACCGAAATCTACTCGAAGGATGTGACCATGCCTTGTTTAAGAAGGGGAGCTATCCTGGATTATTTGAGCAGGCCCAATGTAATCACAAGTGTTCTTATAAGGTGGTGGCAGGAGGGTCAGAATCAGAGAGAGATTTGAAGATGCTACACTGCTAACTTTGAAGACAGAGGAAGGGGCAATGAGCCACGGAGTGCAGGCAGCCTCTAGAAGCTAGAGAAGGCAAGGAAATGGGTTCTCCCCTTGAGCCTCCAGAGGAACACAGCCCTTCCAACCCATTTCATACTACAGACCTCCCACACTATAAGTAAATAAATTTGCATCTTGTTAAGCCAGAACATTTGGGGTAATTTATTATAGCAGCAGTAGGACACTAATATACACATGAAGAAACGAGTTCGAGAATATGTATGTCTACCGATCGTTACCACCATGCTTTCCTCATATCATCATTGAGGAAGAATACTTGGACAATCCATGCTGGGGAGGGTTGAGAGCTCTCAACCTTCATAAACCACTTTTTATAATGATGATGCCCAGAGGAAACAGCTTCTCAAATTCTGCTCTCCCACCAGATGTTATCAAGCTACCTGGTGATAGGACATGGGCCACAGACAACCAGGGTGCAACCTGGAAGTGCAGGGTATTTAAGCAGAGGTCTGGGTGAACACACCTGCTTGTATTATTTGAGGTTGGCTTTATTGAGGAATTCCATCGTTTTCTGACTGGGTGAGGGAATTTCAATGGTGTCTTCTCTTTTTCCGAATTTCTCTTTGTTTTGCCTAGGAGAGGTGTCTGTAAGTGGTACATCTCTGAGAACTTGGCACTTAGTGGCATCAGGAAGACAAAGCCACTTGGGACCATCTGACTTGCATCTGCAGCTGTGCTACCCGATCTTCACTTTTAGTAAAAGGAGTTTGAAGTGCATTTCAGCACCTCACCCTGCCTGTGCCCTGTGGACCACTACACGGATCTGTAGGGGGTGCTTTTGGTAGAATTTTACTTCTAGAAAGTGTTATGTTTAGCAAGCTTGGCCTTGGGGTATAGGGAGAGATTTTCAGAGGATAATAGTGGAAAGCATTTTTAGCATTCCTGATCTGTACCTTTGCTGTTTCCCCAGGCCTGTGTACCAGGAATTGCCTTGGACTGATCCAATAGAGACTAGAAGTTACAATGGCTTAATGACAAAGAAAGCTATTTATTTTTCTCAAGAAATAGAAGCATGGAGGTAGGTAGTTCTGGGTTAGCTGGCAGCTCCTTCTGTTTTTCTTTCCTGCCATCCTTATGGCATGGCCTGTGTCTTCAAGGTCATCTCATGATCTGAGGTGGCAGGTGAAGCTCCAGCCTTCACCTCCACAGTCTAGGCTGAGGCAGAGTAAAAGCAGAAAGGCAAATGCTGCCCCAGTTCCCTCTCCCTATTTAAGTAACACTCCAGAAATTCCTGCCCAATAATTCCCACATACTTCTAGGGATCCGAACTGAGACACACAGCTGCAAGGAAAGCTGGGAAACTGGGGTTTTAACACTAAGGAAAAGGGAAGAGTTAACATTGGTTAGGCAACCAGCTGTCTACACACATTGTGTGGGATTAAAGCACAAACTCTCCCTGCAACCATATGTCTCTCCCGCCTTGCACTAGAAGGCCTGAAGGTTTACAAGAGCCACCTGTCACCATGTAAGGACCCCAGGGAAGAGTAGAATGGAATGAGTTACCCAGATATTTTTGGTGCTGGATCAACGTAGCTGTGAACAAAGCCCTGACGATGGTGAATTTTACCTAAGTCTTGTGCTCCTGGAAAACAGCTGAGGTTCAGAAATCCCCCCATCCCTTTGTGTTCTGGAAAACAGCTTACTGCAAAGAACTGCCTTTCCCCCTATGACTTAGAGTAGACTCACAGATGCCCGTCGTTTAACCTATGGCAAGGCTAGACTCAGGCTCTCCAAGTTCCCATTCTTTGCCTCATAAAGAAATAG
Organism: Daubentonia madagascariensis; assembly: GCA_023783475.1. Taxonomy (NCBI): domain Eukaryota; kingdom Metazoa; phylum Chordata; class Mammalia; order Primates; family Daubentoniidae; genus Daubentonia; species Daubentonia madagascariensis. The sequence goes on from JAKFHU010002004.1 coordinate 12,850,402, forward strand.
CTGAACTGTTTCATTCCAACTGATCAATCGTTGGACGAAATGCTCGTTAACGAAACTTGGGTGAAGCTTTTCTCTTTCCCCCGGGCCCCCCTGAACTCTGGCCCACCCCCTGGCTGAGCCAGCATACACCTCTGCTGAGAACAGGCTGGCCTTAGGGTGAGATGTTCTTAGATCCACTATCCGACTATGCTGCCTCTTCACTCCCCTTCCCCTGCTTCCTTCCTTCTGGCTTTGCTTACCCTTCTCTGTAAATGGAAACCCCTTTTTTTTTGACAGCCCCTAAGTAGTGGAGGCACTGGGCAGGCACCTGGGGACATCAGCGAATGAGAAAGCGGGGGGCAGATTTTCCCTTTGCCACCGTTGCCAAGTAAAGCTGAGTCATGGCTCTCCCCTGGGCATCTTCTGTCTCTAAAGGACCCAAGGAAGTAGGAGGGTAAGTCGGCACAAGGACCCTGAATAGCCTCTATAGTTATAAATAGCTTTAACGACAGAGCTGAAAGTTCCACAGAGCTGCTGTTTCATGGGATAAAAAGGTTTGTCATCAAAATGATTGTGAAACCCTGGGTTAAGTGAAACCAAATAGGGTTCTTTCCTGCAGGACTTTTCATAGGCATTTTGTGAAATCCTTAAGAATAGGATATAGTGTGCACAGCTTCCCCAAATTATTTGACCATGGTATGCCTTTATTTGTCAAACACCTAGAAAAATTATGTGGAACAGTTTGGGAAATGTTGTTTTAAAGCCTTTCATATCTTCTGCTGCAATTGCTTAATGCACTGTGTGCCAGAAAAGGTTTGCCTTTGATTTACTGGGGGGAGGAGAGGTGGAGACTTCGGAGCCAGGAGCCCGGGCTGCAAGATGGCATCAGAGACATCAAGTGTCAGGCATTCTGTTCTCTCTCTTTAAGTGGGAGGTGTGCTAAGTGGCCTTTATCCTCAGGGAAACGCAGTAAATGGGTCAGATTTCCCAACAGGAAGATGCTGTGTTTAAGACACATTTGATTTATGGCAGCTTTTGCCATGACCTTGGCTTTCCAGTTTGCAAGTAATGTCACCAGGGTATCTGACTAATGTACGGTTGTGAATTTTTCATGGCAAGGCATGTATTTGTGCTATTGGCCTCCTGGGCAAGGAAGAAAGCATGGCATGTCAAGAGCAACATAAATTGTTAGGTAAATCTTTATTCCCCCCAGACCTCCCTGCAAAGTCCCATTATTCGTGTCTCACTCAACTGTTCATTCATTTACAAACATTTATTGAGCAACTTCCATGTCTAAGTACTGTGGGGGATACGAGGAGGTATAAACCAATGTGGTGACATAAATGTTCACGCAGCAGGTGTGAACGTGAGAGAAGGGAGAAAAAAGCTTTGAGAAGGGACCCCTCCTTTGAGTGAGTTCAGGCGTCTAGAGCCTGCAATGAACATGCTTGTCTTGTAAAAATAAGTCTTTTCAATCCTGTAAGACTCCCCTCTAGGGGCACCCTGAGGGACTAAATGGCAGGTGTCTTGTTGAGTTCAAATCTCAGTTATGTGACCTTAAGCAAGTCTTGTAAAGCTTCAGGACTTAACCCCATGATCTGTAAAAGGAGGGGTTGAAACAGATAATTCTTAAAGTTCCTTCAGCTCCAAAACAATGTAATTCAGAGCTGGAGATAGAGACATACATATACAGCTGACCCTTGAGCAACACGGGTGTTATGGGTGCCGGACCTCCACACAGTCGAAAATCAGTGTCTAACTTATGACTCCTCCCAAATTCACTACTAATAGCTTGCTGTTGACCAGAGTCTTACTGATAACATAAACAGTCTATTAACACATAAATAGACTAGTATCTACATATATTTTATCTATGTATATTTCATAACATACTTAACTTTTTCTTGATTTGTTTGATATTTCAAGGCTATGCAGTTCATCTGCAAGTTTTTTCAAATTGTTGCAAATCTCCAGAAAATTTTCAATATACTCATTGGAAAAAAAATCTGTGTGTAAGTGGACCCTTGCAGTTTCAACTCATGTTGTTCGAGGGTCAATTGTACATATTCATATACATGCCTGTGTGTACTTATATATGCAGGTGCATATACACATATTTACATATTAGCATAGAAGAGGACCAGGTTGCTTCCAGCCAGAGTATGTAGGTCAGACTTGGAGCTGTTGAAAAACAGGCCTTTATGTGGGCTTTAAAAGAGGCCTGAGTGTCTATGGCTATACCATCCTGAATGCATCTGCTCTCCTCTGATCTCAGAAGCTAAGCAGGGTCGGATCTGGTTAGCACTTGGATGGGAAAGAGGCCGGAATGTTGGATTTGGAAGGTGGGGATGCTGGGATGACCCCACTCAGGGCAAAGTGCACAGTTGAAGGCACGGGGGCAGTGGTGGCCAGGGCCTGTGGTGGCTGAAGCCAAGCATGGTGTCTGGGTGCAGTGGTGGAAGGCCCAGAGGAGGAGAGGGGGCTGGACCTTGGAGGGCCTGCAGAGACAGTCCTGACCTTGCTAATGGGCTCTAGACCCAACCCGCCTCTCCCTCCTCAGGCTCTACCTCTGCCTGAATCTCTGCCTGAATCGCTCTTCCCACCTCCTTGCATGCATGTCCCTTGCAGTCTTCAGATTCCCTCCCTCCTGAGAGAGCTCTGCAAAGTCCTCCCCATCCCACCCTGCACATCCTGTATCTCAGTCTCCAGCTGATTCCCTCCAGCATGCTGGTCGCTGTTTGTGATAACATATTCACCATGTTTGTCCATCATCTGTCGTCTTTATCCTTTGGAATGAAAGCACCATGAGGCAGGGGCCGTGCCAACCTGGTCTACTTTAATATTCCCAGTGGCTACGCATACACCCACTAAATACTGTTTGAATGAATGATTGAGCTGAAATACACTCAATAAATATTGTTTGAAATGAGCTGGAGTATGCCCAATAGATATTGTTTGAATGAATGAATGATCTGGAATTCACACTGTTGTAAAACCACAGGAGAAACCTAGACTATATTTCTTAACTGTGCAGAGCCCATATATTATCAAATTTAATGTCTTCCCAAATGTCTACCTAACGTCCAACATATGGACATGAACATAGACCAAAAAATAAAAATATTTTTTAATGAAGGAAAGACATTTGGTCCTCTTGCTTCATAAGCTTTGGTGAGGGGACCATTTTCTCGATGCTCAGGAAGGGGGGTAGCGCAACCCAGATGGAAACATTGAGCTATCAGTCCTGTAAGAGCCACACCCTGCCCCTGTTGAATGGCCCTCAGTGCCCTCCCTGGCATTGCCCTCTCAGAGCTGCTTAAGCTTGAATCTCATGCCCAAAGTTTGAAGTTGATTCTAAGTCCCAGCAATGGGCACCAGGGTCTTCTGACAAGTGGGGAGCTATGGTTTCTTGGCTGGAGCTGCTTTTTGGGTGGGCTCTGATCCCCTTCCCTGCTCCTCCCTCTTCTTTCTGCAAATGCTCCACCTGGGTGCCTGAGCAGATGGGCACCTGTGTTCCTGGGTATCTGGGCTCCTAGGAACCTGGGCTCTTGGGCACTTGGGCACCTGAGCACATAGGGTCATGGGCACCTGGGCACCTGTTCACTTGAGCACCTGAGCATCTGGTCACTTGGATACCTGAGCATCTGGACACCTAGGAACCTGGGCACCTGGTCACTTGAGCACCTGAGCATCTGGATACCTGGGCACCTGGGCTTCTGGTAACTTGGACACCTGAGCATCTGGGCACCTGGACTCCAGGGCACCTGGTTGTAGCCCTCAGGCTTTGCTCAGAGATGAGCTAGGGAAACAGTTTGCTCAACGAAGCTACCCAAAGTGTCTCTCATGCACCCTGTGTGTCAAAATTTCTGGGAGCAAAGGCCAAGGCAAGGTGAATATTGCCCAGTTAACAAATACTCCCAAATACTCTATACTATAAGGATAAGATTGCATCAAATAAGTATTTCTTTCATTATTTGAGGATGAATATTGGCCTGTAAGTGGAGGCCATGCCAAAAAATAAAAAATGGTGGCCCAAGTTTAGACACTTGCACTACAAGTAGTCATTGGCAAAGGAGAGTTCTATGCTGTTAATAATAATAATAATAGAGTTCAGTGATATTAATATAAGCCTTTAAAAGTTTATGCAATGCATTTTTTTATGTTATCTTATTAAACTCCTACTTGAGTCCCTGGAGTAATATTTTATTGCTATCATAAGAAAATTGGGACTCAAATAGTAACTTGCTCAATGCCATTCAGCCAGAGAGCAACAGACAATGGAATCGATCTCACGGTTTACTCAAAGTTTTCATGCATTTAGAACCATCCTAACATGCTGCTTTTAGAGTCCAGTGGCCTCTTCCTAGGGCCTTGTGTGGGGAGGCTAGGTGATAGCCAGGTAGGGCTAGAAGACCTGAGAACAATCATCAGGTAAGATTTATTACAGGACTTTTTTCTCTCATTTCCTTGGCAGCTGCTAATGTTAGAAAATTTTTTTAAGAAAGAAAAGGAAGGAAGAAGTTAGACATAGGAGACAGAATGCCATTTCTACAGAGAGCAAAAGTGGACTGTTTATGGGCCCTATTTATGATCACTTAATTTCCTCGTCATCCTGAGAACCACAGAATACCAACTTCTGCCAATCACTCCCATCCCACATGCGAATAAACTTAGGCCCAAAGTAGTGACACCCCTTGTGGCTGATTATTTGCAATGTGAGTTTGCCCCTCTTTCCATTAAGAGGCGGAGTTCCCTCTTCTCTCCCTTTAAATCTGGGAGGGCCCTGTGACTTACTTTGACCATTAGAACACGATGGAAATGACAATGTTGACATCCAAAGCTTGATCTTAACAGGGCTTGCAGCTTCTGTCTTCACTCTTTTGGGACACTGAGGTCACCATCCTACGAGAAAGCCCTTGGAAGATGAGAAGGCACAAGGAGCAGAGAGGCACCCCAACCAGCAGCCAATGATAGCTGCCAGACATGTAAGTGGGGCCAACTTTGAACTTCCAGCCAGTCAGTCCTCCAGCAATGTAACTGCTGGAGACACAGCACAACCAGGCTCATTACAACTCTGTGAAATCATGGCAAATCATGAGAAAGAATGAATTGTTGGAGTTTTAAGCTCCTAAGTTTGGGATGATGGATAAATGAACCAAAAACGGGCTGCTGCCATGACAGAAACCTAAAATATATAGCCCTGGCTTTGGGACCTGTTGGTGGGTGAAGGCTGTAGGGTGTGTACTGTCAGTAGGGGCTGGGAGAGTGATTAGGGCTAGAGAAGAGGCAACCCATGCTATGTAGTGGCGGACAAATTAGCAAAATTGAATCCTGAGTTTATCTGGGGAGATAGAAAATGTACCTCATGAACCTGAGACTCTGGCTAAGGAAATTTCCAACTGCAATGTTGAAAAAGTCAAATCGCTTTAATTAATTAATGAATTTTATCTGCATATGATATGATATATAGAAAAGGAGAGAGAGAAGAACTAAAGAAGAAAATGTTTAGTTTTTAGCAGAATTTAGAGGAAATATCAAAGGCCCAGAATATGCTGGGTTGAAAAATAAAATTATTTTTATCCCTGACGTGTTAAAACAAAAGATTGTAAAAGTAAAAAATGGCCTCAGGATCAGATCAAATCAAGTAAGAACTGTTGTTACGAGTTCAGAAAGATTTAAAGCAGTGCCTGCGTCAACCTTTGGCTTCTAAAAATCTTAAGGGCATGGCAGCACCTTCACCAGTAGCCCAGAGGAAAGAGAGTCACAAAATTATTATGGGTTTAGCTTGTGGGACATAGAGTCAACTGCAATCAGATTCATAGGAAGGACATAAAGTTTTTAAGATTGTTGTATTGGTAGCTGGTAGTGAAATGGGATGTGAACCAAGTTTTCTTCTATAAAACAGCTATAAAAAAATAGCTAATATAGGCCGGGCATGGTGGTTTACACCTGTAATCCCAGCACTTTGGGAGGCCAAGGCGGGATGATGCTTGAAGCCAGGAGTTCAAGACCAGCCTGGGCAATATAGTGAGACCCCGACTCTACAAAAAATAGAAAAATTAGCCGGGTGTGGTGGCGCATGTTTGTAGTCCCAGCTACTCGGGAGGCTGAGGCAGGAAGATTGCTTGAGCCCAGGAATTCGAGGCTGCAATGAGCTATGATTGCACCACTGCACTCCAGCCTGGGCAATGGAGTAAGAAAGACCCTGTCTCAAAAAAAACAAAAACAAAAACAAAAATCAAAACTAATATATACTGAATGCATACGGCATGCCAGGGCCTATGCTGAGGATTTGATACAGATCACCTCACGTCACTGTCATACCACTGTATCTCTTTGAGGCAGGTGCCATTGCTGTTTTTTTTTAATGCATGTGGAGCCTGGCGCTCAAGGTGTACTTGCTCAATGGCACCCAGCTGGAGAGTAGTAGCCCTGGGATCTGAGCCCAGTGTCGTCTGAGTCCAGAGCTTGAACTCAAAGCCACTGCTGTCTCTCCAGCAGTCTATACAACCGACTGATTAGTTCCCCGGAATATTTGGTTGGCTGAGGTTGAAATTCCATTCCACTAACCACAAGTGGAGAAAAGTTGAAATTCACCCCCATCGTCAGCCAAGAGAGCGATGATTCCCTCCTGGTCTCCTGTGTGTAGTTGTCCTTGTCACTGTTGGGTGCCCTCCAACTCCTGATACAAATTTCAGATGGTTTTTTTCTCTTCTGGCTTCTATGAGCATCTGGAAAAGAAGACTCTTGGCTTGTTTACAGCACCCTGTTCAGACCTGTTAACTGTCTTCTTGCTCTACCCAGACCCTGCCAATAATAGTTGTGTGAGATTCAAATGGTGTGAAAGACCTGGGGTGTTTGGAGGATAATTTGTCCCTTTGAAATTGCACTCTGTCTCACCCCGGGGCGTCTGCATCAAACTGTCTCTCTGTTTTTTTTTTTTTTCCCTCCTCTTTTCTTACTGAGGCAGTGCTATTTGTTTGTTTCGGTTTTTCCCTTCCCTCAGGAATAGAAACCTGAATTGCTTTGTATAGAAAACCAAATTACTGAATTACGAGAAAAAGAAAAAAAGATCTATTACTCCTTCAGAATGAAGACAAATTATACAGCTTGTGGTGTAATGCATCAATTTGAGTAGTAAATACAGAAAACAGAAATGATATTTATATAGAGTAAAGGAATAAAGATATCACATCACCACAGAGAATAATAAAGATGAAGGGCGGATAAAGTTAAGCCCACGGGCAAGGCCAGTTCTACTGAGAGGTATGGGGGATGGAAGCCTACATGACAGGCATAGAAAGCTTTGGGGTTTGTGCTTCTGCTCAGCACCATCAACCACTTGGTTGCCTTGATGCGTGGCATTCAGCTTTGGAAAATTAATTTCTTGGCACAAAGGGCTGCCCACTTAAAAAAAAAAGCAAATAAGCAAATAATAGCCATTTTTCCAGCACTAATAACTTCAGAATTTTACATAGATTTAATCTAATCTTTACGGCAAGGTTATAAGGTGGGTACTATTATTGTTGTTACTATTCTGTTGATGGGAAAAATGCACAGAGAAGTGAAGTAACTTGCCCAAAGTCACACAGCAAATAAATAACAGAATGTGGATTCAATGCAGGTGGTCTGGTGTCACAGTGAGTTCACGTGACCATGATGCTGTATTGCCTTTCCTCGTTCCTGGCAGGGTCAGCCGGGTCTATCTGTAGTTCATTATACATGTGTGCTTAGCAGAGACATAAAAGAGACATCTCCATGTATGTAGGTGGCGTGTAGACCTTGAATCTGTAGGCAAGTTATCCAGTGATGGGAAAGTGATCATAAGAGCCACCCAAACCAACTTCTTTCAGTTGACCGTATTGTCTAGGGTCGACTGGATTCGCATGCCAGGATCTGATAGAAACTGATATTTGACGACAGTCTGGATAGTCCTCCAGCTGATGTACTAAACAATGGGTACACCTACTCTGACCTCTGCATGTCAGGGACAGAAGGCATCTTGAGTGTTCAGGACATATTTTTTTCTTTTAAAGTTGGGAATCACTTGGTGTCCATGAAAGGATGGGGATAGCATTGTCAGTACGTTGGTGGGAATCATTTTACTTGGGCACCTGACGTCAGCTTTTGCTGCCCTGATCTCTGACATTGCCTCACCCTCAAGCCTTGCTGGGGATCCTGGACACCTGTCCTGTCTGCTCCCACCTTATGCTGGGGTTGAGACCAGATTGTTCAAGCCCAGGCCAATCTGTGAAATGGGTGCAGCTGCTTGCCTCACATCCCATCCCCTTCCCTCCCTGGGTGTGCCTCATAGAGCTCCTCCAGCCAGCCATTTCCAGGTGTCATGTTCCATCTTTCTGAGCCTTCTCCCTCCGGATGGATGGAACAGCCCTGTACTGCATCCCCTTGGGGAGACATACCTGTGCCTTCCAAGTGGACAATTTCTAAAGGAAAACAAAAAGCATCTGTACTAATAGGATAGACCTCAGGAATGATTCTACAGTGACCTTCTGGATCCATTGTGTGTTTTTGTCCAGTGCCCCATCTGCCTTATTAGTAGGAGTATTAAGCCTTGCAGGAAGAGTAGGTATCAGAATTCCTTATCCTTCCCCATCCACACACTACTCACAAAACTAAGCAGCACTTATTGTATTCTGTTAGCTACTGAGTTTGGTTACATATCTGTTTATCTTCCTCATCAGATTTTGAACTCCTCGAAGAGTGGGGTTATGCCTTCATATCTCTGCAGCATATCTTGCCCTTAGCAGATACTCCATAAAAAAATCTTAATGTGGAATTTTCATAAACTTGTGAAGCGTCAATTAGCATTGACAGGGCAGCGTGTCCACGCTCAGTCAGTGCGGTGTGTGGCCAACTCTCCTGAGGGAAGGGAGGGTCTCGTAGGACAAGCTTTATGAAGGCAGCTGGACATGAGCATGTCCTCAAAAGAAGAAGACAAGAGAAGAGGGCAAAGGCATCCCAGCAGCAGGAATCATGCTAATAAACACACAGCGGATGGGACACGAGCACCAGGTGAGTGAAGATGGTGAGCTCTGAACAGACCAGGAGGGCTGGAGCAGAGGGCTCAAGGGAGTCCCTGGAAGTATGTTTGAACACACGCATATCTCATTTTCTTGCACATCGTTTTATTGTGCTTTGCAGATACTGCGCTCTTTACAAATTGAAGGTGTGACAATCCCTGCATCGAGCAAGTCTGTTGACTGTTTCCAAAAGTATGTGCACACTTTGTGTCTCCGTGCATCACATTGCGGTAATTCTCACAGTAGTTCAAACTTTGTCATTATTGTTATATTTGTTATGATGATCTGTGATCAGCGATCTTTGGTGTGACTATTGTAATTGTTTTTTGGTACCACGAACGGCACCCATGTAACAGTAAATTTAATGGATAAAAGTCGTGTGTGTTCTGACTGCCCCACTCACTGGCCGTTGCCCCGTCCTTCTCTCTCTCCTTGGGCCTCCCTATTCCCTGAGACACAGCAATGTTGAAATTAGGCCAGTGAGTAACTCTGCGATGGCCTCTAAGTGTTCAACTGAAGGAAGAGTCCCACATCACTCACTTGAAATCAAAAAAGCTGGAAATGATGAAGCTTAGTGAGGAAGGCATGTCGGCAGCTGAGATAGGCAGAAAGCGAGGCCTCTCGTGCCAAACAGTTAGCCAAGTTGTGGATGCAAAGGACAAATTTTTGAAGGAAATAAAAAATGCTACCCCAGTGAACACACGAATGATAAGAAAGCAAAACAGCCATATTGCTGATAGGAAGAAATTTAACGGTCTGGATAGAAGATCAAACCAGTTACAGAATTCCCTTAAGCCAAAGCCTAATCCAGAGCAAGGCCCTAACTCTCTTCAATTCTATGAAGGCTGAGAGAGGTGAGGAAGCCACAGAAGAAAAGTTGGAAGCTAAGAGAGGTTGATTCAAGAGGTTTAAGGAAAGAAACTGTCTCCATAATGCAAAAGTGCAAGGTGAAGCAGCAAGTGCTGATGGAGAAGCTGCAGCAAGTTATCTAGAAGATCTAGCTAAGAACATTGATGAAGGTGGCTACACTAGACAACAGGTCTTCAAAATAAATGAAACAGCCTTCTACTGGAAGAAGATGCCATCTATGATTTTCATAGCTAGACAGGAGAAGTCAATGCCTGGCTTCAAAGCTTCAAAGGACAGGCTGACTCTCTTGTGATGGGCTAATGCAGACTTTAAGTTGAAGCCCATGCTCATCTATCATTCCAAAAATTCTAGAGCCTTTAAGAATTATGCTAAATCTACTCTGACTGTTCTCTAGAAATGGAACAACAAGGCCTGGATGACGGCACATCTGTTTAGAGCATGGTTTACTGAATATTTTAAGCACACTGTTGGGATCTACTTCTCAGAAAAAAAAGATTAAAAAATATTACAGCTCATTGACAATGCACCTAGTCACCCAAGAGCTCTGATGGAGATGTACAAGAAAATGAACATTTTCACGCCTGCTAACATGTCTATTATGCAGCTCATGGGTCAAGGAATAATTTCAAATTTCAAATCTTATTATTTAAGAAATATATTTCATAAGGATATAGCTGCCATAGATTCCTCTGATGGATCAGGGCAAAGTCAATTGAAAATCTTCTGGAAAGGATTCACCATTGTAGGTGCCATTAAGAACATTCATGATTCAAGGGAGGAAGTCAAAATATCAACAAAAACAGGAAGTGTGGAAGAACTTGCTTTCAAACCTCATGGATGACTTTGAGGGGTTCAAGATTTCAGTGGAAGAAGTAACTGCAGCTGTGGTGGAAATGGCTCGAGAACTAGAATTGGAAATGGAGCCCGAAGATGGAACTGAATTGTTACCATCTCTCGATAAAACTTAAACAGGTGAGTTGTTTCTTCTTACGTACGAGCAAAGAAAGTGGTTTCTTGAGACAGAATCTACTCCTGTTGAAGATGCTGTGAACATTGTTGAAATGACAACAAAAGATTTAGACTATTCCATGAACTTAGTTGATAAAGCAGTGGCAGGGTTTGAGAGGCTTGAGTCTAATTTTGAAAGAAGTTCTACTGTGGGTAAAATGCTCTCAAACAGCACCTCATGCTACAGAGAAATATTTTGTGAAAGGCAGAGTCAACTGATGCTGCCAACTTCATTGTTGTCATATTTTAAAAAGTTGCCCCAGCCACCCCAGCCTTCAGCAACTACCACACTGATCAGTCAGCAGCCATTAACATCAAGGCAAGACTTTGCACCAGCAAAAAGTTTACAACTTGCCGAAGGTTCAGATGATCGTTAACATTTTTTAGCAATAAAATATTTTCAAATTTAAGTATGACATTTTTAGACATAATGCTATTACACACTTAATAGACTATAGTATAGTGTAAACATAACTTTTTACATGTACTGGGAAACCAAAAAAATTGTGTGATTCATTTTATTGAAATATTTGCTTTATTGCGGTGGTCTGCAACCGAACCTACAACATCTCCAAAGTATGCCTGCATATAGTTTAGGGCTAGATTTTGAAGGGCCTTAAAATTTAGCTTATCTTATATAGATGATAAATGATTAAAATTTTCAAGTATGGAAGTGATGAAAATAGTATTCTGGGGGAGTTGGGAGGAAGGAAGCATTAATACATGGACAGCCTCTCTTTTCTGTTGATCAAAGTGTTCTCTTGAAAACTTTCCAGCCCATCTCTCCGTCATTCCTCATTTATGTCTCTCTCTCTCTCTAATTGGAAAGGAAACTGATGCCTTGACCCACAGGGAGGGTATTGAACAAAACCAAATGATACAGCCCAAGGTGGAATGGGGTGTAGCTTCTGCCAGTGAAAACTTCCGGGAAATCTGAGCTCCCTGCTGTCTGTTGTAAGGAACATCCCTGTGGGAGCCCAAGAGGATGCCTCTGAATCTGGTCTAGCATGGAGGACATGATGCTGGTGGTCATCCTAAAGGGACAATGGCCCTGTAGCCTCACAGTCCTTGAAGAAACCAGTCTGATCATGACCCTTTGGGAGACATAGACTCTTCTGGTGTTCCCCAGGAAGGAGAGGACAGAGTGTCTAACCAGGATATGGCAGTGGTACCACCCCAATAGCATCTGCCCCCTGCTAGACAGGCTGTCCTGGCTGCACAGCCTTGAGAGACACCCCATCCTAGTGGTGTATTCACCTGGGGGTGGTGGTGGGGCAGTCAGCTATCTGCACATGTGGCATCTCTGTGGTTTGAAGAATCAGCATGAATACTCTGGAGGCCTCCTTGCCTTGAGGAATAAGCCCCTATTGCATCTTGGGCCAGCCCAGGTTGAATATAACAAGCCCTTTTAAGGAAGCTGTAGGTTCCTTTTTTCCTAAAATTCACATAGCAATAAAACTCACCTCATAGGGGCATGGAGAGAATACATTTGCAGTTTTTAGAGAAGTACCTGGCACATAGTAACTGCTCAATAAACGTCAGTTATTGCAGTCAACAACCACAAGCCTGAAATGAGTTGCAGAGATATATTTGTTCTTTAAAATGCTCATTTTTATTTTTTCCTGAAAACAAAATCTAATTGGAAGACATTTTAACCCTCCAGTTTAGTCTAGTGGCCTGGCATTGGTGTCAGAAGTTCATGCTGAAGTGACAAGCAGTGCTCAGAGAACTAATAGCAATACACGTGATAGATCTTGCATTTCTAGCCCGGGGGATATTAGGGTTGTATCATATCATATTATTATTGTTACATTATTGTATCATTGCATGTGGTTATTATGGCTAGCACTTGGGGAGTGCGTGCTATGTACCTTACTTGCATTATCTTATGTAATCCTTATAACACCATTAGTACAGTTAACCTCATCTAGAATCTGTGGAAACTGAGGCAGGAAAGGTTAAATAATTTGCCTAAGTCACACAACTAGTAAGTAGCACACCCAGCATTAAAATGTGGTCAACCTAGTCCCAGAATGTTACTTGCCACACCACCGTACTTTGTAGATGCCCCTGTGCTTACAAGACAGTGACACATATGAACTCATGTCATAAAGGGAAGCTCTGGGCTCCCTCTCTTCCTTTCCACCTTCTCCTAGAAGCCAGGGGGCTGACACAGTGCACAGCATGGGCATCACTTCCTTACTCCCTTAGACGTGCCCTGAGATGTCCACCTCCCTCTCTGTATTCACACTATTCTTGGGCCTGGACTCCTGGCCTCAGTCTCTGCAATGTGAATGTTACCTGGCTTTGGGTGGCTCATACCTCCAAAAGACTTCTGCGATACCTCCAAAATGAAGTAGGTGACACACTCACTTACTGCCTCCTCTGTGAGTGCATAGCTCTGCTCTGAACACCAGTTATGGAATCTTCACCTTCTACTTTGCGTTATCCTCGGTCATGTACGTTTTCTATCTCTAGCTTTGTGACAGCAGGGATGATGTTTTAGTAAAGGGGTACCCTTTGATGTGGCTGATTTGGCACAGCTATCGAGATGCATATTGCTTTCGTTTTACCTCCTAGTAATTGGACAGAGACACCTTTTTAATTTTTTTCATATTTAAAATTTTGGGGGGTACAGAGTCTTGTTCTGTCAGCCAGGCTAGAGGGCAGTGGCGTCATCATAGCTCACTACAACCTCCAACTCCTGGGCTCAAGCGATCCTCCTGCCTCAGCCTCCCAAGTAGTTGGGACTACAGGTGTGTGCCACCACTCATGGCTAAATTTTCTACTAATATTTTTCATAGAGACAGGGTCTTGTTATATTGCTCAGACTGGTCTCAAACTCCTGGCCTCAAGTGATTCTCCCACCTTGGCCTCCCAAAGTGCTGAGGTTACAGGCCTGAGCCACCATGACTGGCCCAACAGGGACATCTTTGTTGATGGGCAAATTTCTAAATCTCTGTTCTTAACCCTATTTTACTTGAGGGAAACAGGGCTCAAGGACACAAGATTGGTAAATGGCAAAGACTGGAGTTGAACTCAGACCCCACAGTGAAGTCGATCTCTAACCCCACCCATCCCTGAGCACCACACAGTCCTCAGTTGTGCCCATTCCTGACTCATTCAGCTCCTTGTCCCTTTCTGGACCCCACCACATCCCTGAGTCTGGGGGCAGCTCTGAGGTACCTGTGAGATCCACAGGGATGGGGTAGAGTACAGCACTGGGTGAGAAGGACTGGTGTGCACAGAGCAGAGAAAAAATAAAAAAGCAAATAAAAACCTTGTAATTTTAATGACTTCTTGTTCCAACTGCATCAAATTGTCACCAAAACAAAATAATAGAATGGAAATAGCACGTCCGTGTTTATGTAGCTGAGACTGCCGTAGCAGAGCGTAATGTGCCTTATATGTGGAAGATGCTTATAAATATTTGCCAAATGAATTACTGCTTTTTTTTCCCTATTATGAAGTGAATTAATCCCTACATGCCTGAATAGCCGTGTAATGTTAATAAAACATTGATTCAAATAGAATATGGGTATTGGAAGAGGCTTTAGTATCCCGCTAGTTCAACCATCTTGTTTTATAGACAAAGTCCAGAGAGTGTATCGCAGGACTTGTTGGAAGCAGTCTGGAAGCAGGCAGCAGATGCGGTGCCCCCAATTTCCCTCTGACATTTCTGGCCTGGACAGTCAGACGGTGGAGGGGTTGAAGACTGGTTTAGTGTTGTTTGTTTGGGAACCGATGGATGCCGGCTCAGAGGAAGGAGGGAGCGCAGAGACTCCTTTTCTCCTACTGTGTTTTTAAGCCCTGCAGCCACCCATGCAAACTGCCTCTTGGAATGATATATTTTTGCATATGGTGACTTGTATGTCAACAGCAAGTTGTTTCCATCATGCCAGTGCCAGAGAAATTGATGATCTCATCAGTTATGTGTTGGGAACCTGACTTTGGTGCCAGAAAACCCTTTTTCATACTCGGGCTCACTGTTCAGCTGTCCAAATACAGTATGATTAATCTGGCCTGCTAGGGAGAAGAAAGAGAGCTTGAACTATAGGAAGTGACAACAGTCAGGGGAATTGTTATGTTACGATGCCAATGATTGCCCTAGAAGATTTGGATATGAATTAAGCCATGCACTAGCCTCTACTGACACAGGCATAATTATGCCCACCCAGCCTTGGGGTTCCATAGTGATCCTGCTATAAAGCCCTTTTCTAGGGAAGTTGCCGCTTATTTTCTAAGTAGAGGGGACTATGTGGGGCCTTCCTGAAAAATTTCCATGCAGTGCAGAATTTAAAGTCTCATTGATACTAAACATAACATTAGATGATGAAGTTATGAGAAGGGCTTCTATGCCACAGCCAGAAATCAGACTAGGTTCACAGCGCTTGTCAGTCTTTAGGGTCTAACATGAGTCATTCCTTAAGAACTTAGAAATAAGGGAAGTAAGGATGGCTTCTGAGTATTAAACTTTAATATGGATACCTAATAGATCTGAGCAGAAAAACTGCCAAGTCATCTTAAAAAGACCGGAAGAATAGACAGCCACCTTATTACAGCTATTCACATAGTCAGAGAGAGACCTTGGCAGTCAGGAGAATCTCAGTGGAAACCCAGGTCCCACCAGGCAGGGGGAGGGAGCCTCAACTGAAGATCTTTAAGAATTTCTGATGCTGTAGACACAGGCACCACTAACATGGGATGGATGTGAAAGTTGTGGGCAACCCACTCCAAGTCCCATGGCTAAGGCCAGTTCTGCTTCATTCTGAGGCTCTCAGACATTCAGTCTATCTAGCAAATTCTTCTTGCTCTGATTGTATTATACTCCTCAAACGTTCTTTATGTGGCAGTTATAAATGTCTCACTGTAAATTGAGAAGCTCCTATTTGGTTTTAGACATCAGGCCTGTAAGTTTGGTTAATGTGAATTTGTACCTGAGAGGGATCTGCTCTACATGAGTTAACAATATTATATTTTCAGGAAGAGGGGAGGGAGGGAAAAGTCCTGGGTGGTACTTTATTAAACAAGGTCATGACAGCCACACCACGAGGGCACTTCATGGAGGAGAACCATTCTGGCTACTGTGGGGTGGTTCATTTCCAATATCATTCCATTTTAAGGCTGAGAGTTTCAAAACATTGCCTTATAGAAATATTACCATAGACATTCTTTGAGGGGGCAGCTGTGATGAAACATATATAAAAGGGCTAATTAACTTAGAAGCGGCTGTATGGACATGAAGTAAGATTGCTCAGTTCAGCCTGGAGACGGATGAAGGCAGGCCCTGGAATAGGGAATAGGCTGCAATTTCAGAGAGGATTTTCATCCTGGACTGGTGTTACTAGAGGCAGTTCTGCATTGTTTATCTTACCCCTGACAGATGAGAATGATTTAAAAGCAAACCCTAAATTCTATAATTCAGTGGTTCTAGTCTGTAGCAAATGGTGAAAAGCCAAAAGAAAATAGCACACATTGCTCATCCTGAAACCAGAGGGAATAAAATAGCCCTTGGTATGATTCTTTTGAATTTTCTCTATGTGTTATGAAGTTATAGTGGTAGCTCCTCCCCTAATCTTTTCCTTGTCCAGTAGCTGCTTCAACTGTCCACAGTTGCACGAGATCATCGGGAACCCAGGATTTTTGCTTAGGCATCCTTAGCGTGTCGTGTGGTCCTCTCTGTGGTTTCAATGTGGGCCCTGCACAACCCCTCTCAGCCTGCTTTCCTGGCTGTGTTCCAGGCAGGGAAAAGGAAGAAGGGTGACATGAGATGGTGTGTTCCAGCTAAGCAAGCCCTGACTCCAGAGACATCTTTATGGAAACAAACAAAGTTAATAACTGGAGCAGACTAAATACCAACTTTCTGAGTCCAGAGGGCAGCCAGTCAAGAAGATTCCTAGATGTTGGGTTCAAAGCATCTTTTGCAGCTTGATGTCTGAGTAGCCCACTGGGTAACAGGCATGAAGATTATCCATACACAAGTGGTGTCGTGATCTCTCCTAAGATCATATCAAGTCATCTAGCTTCAGCTTTCAGGGCTTCAGTTTTGGTTCTTAATGATTCCAAGTCAGAAAAGTGGGAGAAAATTTAAAATGTTAGTTTGGAGAGTTGTAGCCAGATACTGGAGGAATTCAGGATCCAGTCCAGTTTATGGGTAGAATAACAAAACCTCGAAGAACAGAAGTAAAATCTAATAATGGGTGCATTGTAGTTTTATACTGAAACACAGATTCTGTCTATCTACCAACATAGTTTCTGGATGGTGGAACTTCTTGGGAAAGTTTCAAATGGGGGATTTTGGGGGCTCAGGACACGCCACCCCAAAATATGACTGTAAGGGAACATGCAACTGCAAAATATACTTCTTTGGCATATTTTGAGCTGGTTATTCTGAGAAACTGCAGACACAAGCGTAGCTCTGAAAAGCTGTCCTTTTAAAAAGAAATGTACGTGTATAAAGGAAATCTACATTAGTAAAAGTATCTGTATTAATACTTACTACATTAGTAAAGAGGATGCTCCAGATAACTTTTATTAGCTGAGAGACTTTTGTCTGCATAAGAAGACAATTTTGATCACCACACTTTTCCCCCCTCACCCTCCCATAGCATGTGCTAACGCTACTTCCAGAAGCCCAAGGCCTTATTCCTTCCTGTGGCTCACGATGCTATATAAGCTTCAATCATCCAACTCTTCTTTGAGTCTCATGTTTTGTGGGGCTGTCATGCCTATGCATGTAATTAAAATGTTTTTTTTTCCTTTAAAAAAATAAATACATACAAAACTTTCCATACAGCTCCACTCAATGCTTACATCTCATTGGCTAGAGTGGTCTCACATGGTTAGCTTTATCTGCAAGGCACTCTGGGAAACTTTTATTCTTTTAAAGGAGGATCACACAGTAGCTGGGTTTCTGTTGGAAATGAAGAAGGATTGGTAACTGGTGATCTCCACTGTGGCTTCTAAGCCAGAAACCTGGGGCTCCACCTGGATTCCTCCAGTCTCTCACCCTTCCCATGCAAGAAGCCAGCAATTCAGGCCAACGCACCAACATTTCTGTCACTTGCAGAATGACAAGTGCAGAATGACTCCCCTCCTACCCACTCCCATTGCATTTGCTTTAGTTCAGGCCTCATTATGTTTCGTCCAAACTGTTAGATTATTTAAGAATTTCTACTGGCTCCTCTGCACCCAGTCTCATCTCAAGTCAACGCTCCTCTGCTTGTTGCCTTTCGATGACTTCTCCCGGCCTCCAGGTGAAGAACAGACTTACTGTGCACAGGTTTCCTCGTGACCTGGACTTTGTCTATGTCTCCACCTATGTCCCTCTGTTTCTGTCCTTCACAGCAGTGGACAGGAGCGTGCATTCACGATCATCTTTGATCCTGTTTCTCTCACCCTCTACATCTGATCCATCCTTATATTCTGTTGGCTCCACTTTTAAAATATATGAAGAATGTGACCCCTTCTCAATAAATAATTGTTGAGTGAACAAGTGAATGAATGAATGAATTAGTGCTGGATACATGACATGTTTCATAAATACTGATTCACTCAAAGGTAGCATGATGCTTGCTCGTTGTGGGGATGTTAATAACAGCTAGCATTTTTAATGTTTATTTAGTGTCAGGCGTGGCACATATGTTATTTCTAATCCTCATAATAACCATGCAAAGTAGAATTTTTATCTGATGATAATAATAGCTTGTCATAGTTGACATTTTTTTATTGCTTACTATGGGGTAGACACTAAACTAAGTGCTTTACATTAAAATGTTTTGATTCTCACGGCAATCCTAGGAGGCAGGTTCTGTCTGTTCTTAGCTTCACTTCTCCAGATGAAAAAACTGAAGCTAAGTGGGGTTAAATGACTCATCCAAAGTCACAGATAGGCTGGAAGATACTTTTTACTAACTCTTAGCATAATATATCTGTAAGACAGGGGCTGGAAGAGTTCCTCCAAAGCTTCTGCTAAGAAGCAGACATTTGGGGATCTTCAGTGTGCCTTTAGCTTGTGGTTGACTATCTCATGTCCTTTCTGTGGCTTTATAATTTCTCTGTAAACATTTAAAGCTCCTGTGCTCCTCAGTGAATATCAGAAGTTTAAGACTTGAGAAGGAGAGGAGGACATTAGTGATAATTATCTTAAAAAATAATGTTTGGCTTTTTCTTTTCAGGTCCTAGTTTTTTCCTGTCCCTGAGGTAGGCAGTAAAAGCAATAATTATTACAGTGAACCCTGGAGTTGGACTGTCTGATTTCAAATCCTGGTTCTAGTTTCAAGACCTTGGGTATGTTACTTTTCTGCTCTGGGCCTCAGTTTCTTCAAACGCAATGTGACGGTGATAATAGTTCCTCTCTCATAGAGTTGGTATAAGGACAAAATTTTAAGAGCTTATGACAGAGCCCAGTACTTAGAAAGTGGTCTGTAAATGTTAACTAGTAGTAGTAGCAGCAGCAGTAGTAGTAATGGTACCAGTTACAGTGCCATTCCTTGGTTTTGTGGTGGTGATAGTATTGACAATGAGCTATTTCTAGGATCTGTATTAAGGTAGTAAACATTTATTGTTCCTCATTCAGAATCCATTCTCTTATCTTCTTTTGTCTTCTCTTATCTTCTTTTGTCTTCTCTTATCTTCTTCTGCCAGAACTTTCTTTGGAAACTTGTTAAATGTGCAAATTCTTAGGCCCCACCCCAGTTCTATTGAGTCAGAATTCTGGGGATGGGGGTCCTAGTAATCTTCCCATTTTAGCAAAGTTTTCCAGGCGATTCTGAATGCACACTAGAGTCTTAGAACCACTGATCTGGGGACTTGCTACTTTGAAAGTTGATCGTAAGAATTGGGTCATTGTTGTCATACCCAACTAAAACAGAGTGGAGAAGCCAGGAGGAAAAAGCACTCAGGACCCATAACATTGTTCCGAGAATGTAATTCTCTGCAAGCCTGGCTGCTGAAACTGCCTGTTGTAACCTGAGACCAGTTTTATCGAATAGCTGCTGAAATAACCTATTGCAACTCCAAGATGAATTTTACCCACTATGGTCACTCACCAATCAGAGCTTGCCAGCTCCACAAAACCTTACTAGCACCAATGAACTTTCTTGAAGAGCAATACGTAACATTTCTCTTTTTAATAAAATCTCCAACCATCTCTTTGTTCTTCAGATATACCGAAGACCACCTGGTCTGTGTATATGCCCCAAATGGCAATTCTTTCTTCCCAAATGAAATTTTAAATTTCAGAAATTTGTCTGTATATTTTTATTTTGACTTTGACATACTCAAAGTGTGGCTCCCGGACCAGTAGCTCAATCATGACCTTGGAACTTGTTAAAAATGCAGAGTCCCAGGCCCTTTCCCAGACCAACTGACTAAGAATTTGCATTAACAAGAGCCCTAGGTAATTGACAGGGATATTAACATTTGAAAACCCTGAACTAGGGTACCTACTCTCAAACTTGGTTGAAAATCAGAATCACATATAGACCTTTAAAAACTACTGATGTCTGGGACCTTCTCTCAGGGATTCTGGTTTGATTATCTGGGGAGCAGCCTAGGTATTGGGATTTTTTTTTTAATTCCCCAGTTAACTCTAATACATAGCAAAGTTTGACAGCCACTCACCTAGGGCAGTGACCTTTGGCAGTGTTTCTCCAAGTGTGGTCCCTGGTCCAGCAAGCATAGACTTTACTGGGGAACATGTTAGAAATGTAAATTCTTAGTTTCCACCCCAGACCTGCTGAATCAGAAACTCTGGGCCGGGGTGCAGCAATCTGTGTTTTAACAAGCACTCCAGGTAATGTTCACACAGGGTCCACTTGAGAACCATGACGCAGGGCTCGGGGACCCTCTCTGTACTTCTGGGGAGGATGGTGGTGGGAAGACTGCTTGGATGACTAAAGTCCCCATTTGTCAGGGACTGAAGGATTTCCCAAGAAGCAGGACTTTCAGTGCTAAAACCAGGACAGTCCTGGACAAACTGGGATGGCTGATCACTCTAGGTCATGGAAGACTCTATTTTTACGATAGTGGCACATAGCCCATGTCCTTGGCCAAAATTCAGCCACGCAGCTACACCTTAGTTCAAGAGAGGCTGACAAATGTGGCCTAGCTGTGTGCCCAAGAGAAAGAGGAAAGTATTTTGGTGACGCAGCTGCCTAATCACTCCATAATGCTCTCATCCTTTAAGTATGCACAGGGGATGCAAACATCTAAAGATGTCTTTAAAAATTGCTTGTTAGGAAAGGGTACATTCTTGTTCTCTGGGGATGCTATGCTTGCTGCTGACTTTTCTCTGCCAGTTCTCTGATTGTGACATCAGCATCTGTTATTAGCAGTTCAAAAGGAAGGAAAAAAAACAATCCCCAAACCTTCCCCAGCAAGTCTGCTCCCTTGTTGCAGGAGGGCTGCAGCTGGGATGTGATGGAGCGAGCATATGGCTTTAGGGAGGCCCATTTGGTTCACTTAGCAGAGTTCCGTGGCCTGTGAATGTTCAACACATTTTAACATTAAAGTCGTCAGGCAGCTGGCTCAATTCCTGCCTCCCTGTGCTGGCTGGCTCTCAGGGCTGGCTGTGCAGAAACAGAGACATGGGGCAGATGATCTCCAGCAAGGCTGATGGGCAGGAACAGAGCAAGGGGCTTTCTGAATGCATCACCCGCTCCAGAGCATCTCAATGCAGGCTTTATGCAAATGTTATGTCCTTTGCTGAGGCAGGCAGGTTGCACTCCTTTCAATGGAAGAACCGGCCCCCTTTGGTCAGGTGGCTTCTTTGAGGCAGGGAGAAATTAGGACATATGCCAGGCAAGCCTTGTCCTTCAGTGAGGGGAAAAAGACAAGTTCTGGAATACATTTGAGCAGGGTTTGCAGATGGAAATACAGTTGGGTTTCTCTGGTTGACAAGGTTTTAGTAAGCATTGTTTCAATCTCCTTAGATAGAGCCCCCAAGTATCCAGATCATTCCAACCCCTGGACAGAGAGGCATTGTGTATGTGGTGGACAGAGCATTGAATGGGGACTTGGAAGATGTGAGCTCCAGCTGTTGCTCCATCACCACTTGTTGGGAAGGCAACTCAGGCTGCCCAGGGGTTTTGAGTTATCAGGACTTAGGAGCCAATGGGGTGAAGACAGGGCATGGGAAGAGAGAGGGCAGATGCCTGGCGGGATGCAGGGAGGTCAGAACATAGGAATCAGAGAGTTTAGAAGTGTCAGCACAGAGCAGGGAGCCCTGTGCCATCCAAACTATAAGGACGAGGAAGACGGGGGAGCTGGAAGTCCTCGCGAGAGCTGGATGAATTTGGGGACACTACATGCTCACGTAGAAGGCCTCTTTCAAGGAGCAGTGAACCCTACCTGGATAAATGAACTTTGATCTTTCTGAAAAGAGCTTTTCTCATAGATATTTTAGGTAAGGGACTTCTTCATCTTTTCCCAAATGCTAAACAGAGATAGAAATAACTTCTTTGTCCCTCTCTTTTCCTTCTTTCTTACCATTTGTATTAGTTTCCTATAGTTGCTATAACACATTAATATAAATTTGGCGGCTTAAAACCGAGACAATTCATTCTCTTACAGTTATAGAGGCCAGAAGTCCCCAAAATCAGTTTCACTGGGCTGAAGCCTGGGTGTTGGCAGGGCTGGTTCCTTCTGAAGTCTTTAAGGGACAACCAGTTTCCTTGCCTTTTTAGCTTCTGGAAACCACCTGCATTCCTTTGCTCATGGCCCCTTCCTGGAATCACTCCAGCTTCTTGCTGCCATCCTCATGTCTCCGTGTTTCTCCGTGGATCTTCTCACCTCACTCTGGTAAGAAGTGCCTTGGGCTCACATTGGCCTGCCCAGATAATCTGGGATCATCTCCCATTTCCAGATCCTTAACTTAGTCACATCTTCACCTCTCCTTTGTCGTATAAAGTAACATTCACGGGTTCTGGGCACTAGGACGTGGATATCTTTTGGGGTGCTCACTGCACCAGCCTTCCTTCTTTTTTCCATTCAGATACTTATTGAGGACTTGTTGTGTGTCGTGTTGTATGGTGATGCTGGGGATACAGTGATGAGCAGAAGCACACCTGGGCCCTGCCACAAGAGCCGAGCCTACACTCTAGAGGAGAAGACAGACATGAGTCAAATGGTCACACAAGTGAACATGAAGTTACATGACCACACTAATGGTACACGGGTCTGTGAGACTGTGCAATAGAGGGGTTTGCTTGATCTAATCTGGGGAGGGGAAGTAAGGAACAGTTCAGAGGTTTCTAAAGGATTTATGGAAGGTCACAAAAACCATGTTAGGGATTTTGGTCTTTAGCCTAAGAACAAAGGGGAGCCATGGAAACATTGAGTGTTTTCAGTAAGAGAGTATCATAACCAGATTTGCATTGGAAAGCTCACGGCTGACACTGTGTGAAGAACTGGTGGGAGGTGGCACTTGCAGTTGTCTGGTGAGAGCGGAGGGTGGTACCAAGCATGGAGGCACCCGGGTGTCTGAGATATTTAGACCCTCGCTCTCTGTCTCTTGGTGGTGGATTGTCTTGAGGTTGGGTGTAGAATAAGATTATTATAAGATTGAACACATTTATATCAATGCACTTTGAATACTAACTAAAATTTTTGTGGCAACCGAGAGGATGGCAGGGTGGGAACAACTCCATCCCCAACAGAGGGGCCAGCTCTAGCATCTGTAGATTGAGCCCAGGAATGCGGTGATCTAGAGATGGTCTGGAAAAAAGTGATCTGGAGGCAAGCATTATTCAGAAGAGCTGAAATGCCTGGGTGGGAGTGGAGGCTGGGGGAGAATGAAGATATCTGAAATGACTTGCAAGAGCACATGACAGTAATCAAACATATATGATTACCTAGGTATGCTCAATGCCGGGCATAATTTGAGTGCAAAGTCCAGCAGATGTGGAGGATAAATCCCAGGAATGGACCTTCATCAGATAGAGCTGATGTGATAGGTAAGAGAAATGTGGAAGCTGAGAAAATGGGAGACCCAGGCACAACCTAATAGCTCTATTCAAATATCTAAAGGGTCACTGCTACAGACTGTTTGTGTCCTCCAAAATTTATATGTTGAAACCTAATCCCCAATGTGGTGGTGTTTGGAGGTGGGGCTTTGGGGAGGTGATTAGGTCATGAGGGTGGAGGCCTCATGAATGGGATTAGTGCCCTTGTAAAAGAGGCCAAAGGGAGCTTGTTTGCCCCTTCGGCCACAGGAGGACACATAGAAGACTGTCTCTATGAGGAATGGGCCCTCACCACACACCAGATCTGTGGTGCCTTGGTCTTGGACTTCCTAGCCATTGGAACCATGAGCAATACATTTCTGTTGTTTATAAACTACCTAGTCTAAGATATTTTGTTATAACAGCCTGAACAGACTAAGACAAACATGATAAGATTTTAGGCCAAAAGAAGGAAGAACATTCCAAAAAGTAGAGCTATCTAACAATAGGATGCTTTAGGGGAAAGTCTTCAGAGAGAAACCAGGCCATTTACCAGTTATTCATTCATGTAATTGGGATCCTACTGTGTACCAAGCACTGTTGGGGATATGGAGGTGAGAACCATGTGGTCTCTATCCTTCGGTGTATAATTTTGGAAGTCAAACAAGACCTATGACCATAATAATGGTAGAGTATTTTATCTAAAGAAGGATTCAAACAAGATACTTTGAAGCTTCAGAGGAGGGGCAATCATGTTAGCTTGATTTGGGGATCAGGATGGACCAATGAATAGACCAATAATAGACCAGCACGGGGTATCAAGTTGAGCCTTGAACACGGGAAGGAGCTTAAGAGTGGGCATTCCATGGGGAAAGCAGATCAACAAAGGCCTGTAGGCAGAAAAGTGCAGGATATGGTCGCGTACTGCAAATTACCTTCTATAGCCAAGGACCAGAAAAATAAAGAAAGGCAACGTAGAGAGGGCCCACACGTGGCACGTGAGGGACTGAAGCAAACCCGCCTCATTCCATTCCCCCATCTTCCTGTGCCAAGGTTCTGGAAATGACTGTCTTCTCAGAGTTAAATCATAACAGCAACATGAAATGAGTAAGAGCAAAGATGTGTCAAACCCTCTCAAGGAGACAGAATGTCTCCCAGGCCAGATTAAGGCTTGATTGATTGTGTTGGCTTACCTAAACAAAGAGTTGGCCATTAGCCAGTCATGGAAGCATGACGAGTTAGCCATTGAGCAAACACCGGCAGTGCTGTAAGTACAGTTCCACGGAGAGAAGCCCTGACCCAAGGACGAGAAGGATCTGTTTTTAACAGCAGGTATAGCCTTGCTGTGGAGACGACTGCTTACCCTATGGGAGCCGGGTGCCCCAAAACATACCGATCATAAAACGGTCTCCCCCAACTCCATAGCCATACTGCAAAGATTCTGCCAATGAGATGGATTTCCCTGCAGTTTTCAAACAAGGAAATAATGTTCAGGCTTTTAAAATGTCTCATCAGCTAGAGGGTTACTCTGGTTTTAGATGTGTCAGCTTTTCGGGTGAATTTCATCAGTGTGAATATATTTCTAGGAGTCAATAATTTGTGGTCAGAAGGAGACTCTGGGTGGTAACGCCAGGGACCAGATGCTGTGCTGTAATGAAGTCACCGAGGCTCTGCCACTCTCTTTGGCCTCTCGGTGGCCACCTGGGTGGACTCCTGCTAGTGGCAGCAACCTCCCTTCATGGCCTTCTGTGCCAGCCATTTGCTTATTTGCTCTCAGACCTATGGCCTGCCCTTCTCTTACTCTGTGCTGTGGAGCGAAGCTTTATCTCCCAGGCTCCCTCCCCCTGCCACCTGGCTTCTGGCTGGGCTCAGCTGGGAGGGGGCACTGGTGGAAGATGAGAGGGCAGGGCAGAGGAGAGGCCTTGGTAGGTACTGGTGCTCTTCCAAAACTTCAGCTCACCTGTCCCCACCACCCAACTTCTGTCCAGGGACCCAGCTCCTGGGTCTTAGTGACTCTGCTTCTTCCCTTTGTCTCTCCAGCCCTGGGGCAGGGGCAGGAGGGGTGGGGTCGGTGAGTAGCCATTTCCTGCTATGCTAATTTGTCAGTTGTCTCATTGTACCTTGTGATATCTCAGCTCTTCCATCCCCATTGTAACCAATCCCCTGCATAAAACTCCCTCTTTTTATAATACCTGGAGTGACTTCTGTTTTCCTGACTGCACCTTGAATTAATCAATTTCCATTTAATCTTCTAGGTTGTTTACACTGTGGATCCTCAAATATTTGCCTGAAAAGCTTGGAGTTTAACCCATGGGTCTATCCATCTCATTCTGGAGCACAAAATAACCATTGTACATTTTCTTGGGTCATCAATTTTACCTGTAGATTTGGGGACAGACACAATAGCTGTGATTTTTATGCTAATACAAATGTGGATATGTGGTTGTGCAAAAAGTCATGTGATTTTAAGAGAAACCAGGAGACTTCAAA
Organism: Daubentonia madagascariensis; assembly: GCA_023783475.1. Taxonomy (NCBI): domain Eukaryota; kingdom Metazoa; phylum Chordata; class Mammalia; order Primates; family Daubentoniidae; genus Daubentonia; species Daubentonia madagascariensis. The sequence goes on from JAKFHU010002004.1 coordinate 12,876,734, forward strand.
ATACTTTTTCACTTGTAAGAGGCCAATGAATATCAATAAATACCCTTTTCTGTTAGACGTGCCTCAGAGAGAGCATTGAAAATACTGTCATAGACCAGGGCTTGGTAAACTTTTTCTCTAAGGGGCCAGATAGTAAATATTTTATGCTTTGCAGGTCATACATCTCTGTTGCAACTACTCAACTCTGTCATTGAAGTACAAAAACAGCCATGGGCCATATGTCAATGAACGACCATGGCTGTGTTCCAATAAAACTTTATTAGAAAAATGGGCTGCAGGCTGGTTTTTGCCCTGACCCCTATAATAGCCAGTGGTGGTGTTGGGGATAGGGAGTGGTAGAGGTTCTTAACAGATGATTGCCTGATTGAAACTGTGATACAGGAGGGTTGATAGCAGTGAGCGTGTTTACTTGGAGAGGGGAGAGACCAGAGGCAGGGATGTCTGTTAAACGATCATCTGGGTTTTCACATCAAGAGGTCTGGCAAACCTAAACCAGGTGTAGGCAGTCAGGCTGGGGAGATGCTGACTCAGCTCCTGTCTACCCAGTCATAACTCCCATGGAGATTGTTCCAATTTCCCCTCCTCTGTATGAATTTTGGGAATCCTTTTCAGACATTTATCTTCCCATACTTTTGTCCCTTGGTACCTTCAGCCTTTGCCAGAACCACCTTTGTTGCCTCATTTTGTTCTCTGGTACATCACATGGAATAAGCTGGGCTCTGAGTATTGACCTTCCCGTTGCATCGAGAAGGTGGCTCAGGGCTTCCCTTCCGGTTTTCAGTGACTACCACATTCCGCATGGGGCAGCCCGGATGAATGTATAATAAGCATTTGTGAAGTGATTCCTGTGGCTGAGGTGAGAGCCACCCAGAAGGGTCAGGTATAATCACTGTTATATCTGTGGCTTACATAATTCCTGGTCCACCCTGGAATGATTTTTTAAGCCTTGTTAATTGGGGAATTACAGTGTGAGTGCTGAAAACCAGCTGCGGTTTTAAGTGTTAGGAGCGTTTCTGTAGGTGGTTTAGAGTGGGGCGTACATGTTGCTGGATGTGTTAGAGAAATTACAGTTCAGGTTCCTGTGCAGCTGCTTTGAGAGAATATTGGACAAAGGGCATTTCTAAGCAGATGTGCAATTAGCAATTAGATGATTTAAAAAGTCATCTGATCAATATTTATGTGTGGATAAAGAAAAGACACTCCTTGTGCTTCTGTGATCTGAGCGAAATCAGAACACCAGCCTAAACTGCCTCTGTAATAAACTCTGGGGCTAGAAGTTAAAGAACCCTGTAAGACCTAGTGTTTGATAGATCAGTAGGGTGACTATAGTTTACAGTAATCTGTTGTATATTTCCAAATAGCTAGAAGAGAATAATTTGAATGTTTCTAGCATAAAGAAAAGGCAAATATTTAAGGTGGTAGATGTCCCAATTACACTGATTTGATCTTTACAAATTCTAAGAATGTATTAAATGATCACATGTGCCTTGAAAATATGTACATCTATTATGCATCAATTTAAAAAATTCTAGAAAAATAGTAAAAGGACACAGAAGAGAGCAAACTTGAAGCGACAGTGTGTGGCACATTTTAGGCACTTAACGAGAGTTTGTGAATGACTGCGTGGTGCCACTGAGCCTCCTATTCCTAAGATCTCTTACTTAAGGAAGAATTTTTCACTGGGGATTATTAGACTCTAGTGAGGCTCTTTCACTGACCAAATGCTCCCAGATTACCTACTTCGGACAACTCAACGCATTAAGAAGAGGTCCATTTACCTGGTTTGTTGGGGGATGAGTCCTGCTTAGTGAAAGTGAAGTCTCTGGAAGGCTTCAGAGCAAAGAAACCAAATGCCAAGTAGCTCCTCTATGAGCCAGGCATTGTGCTAGGATCATTACAGAGTAGCTTCTGTAACCTCCCAACAATGCTGTGACTTTGTTATTATTCCCTTTTTATAACTGGGCAATGCATGTTCAGCAGGTTATGTGAAATTTGCAAAGTCAGGCAGCTAGTATGTGGCGGAGCTAGGATCGACACCCAGGTGTCTATGACTCTAAACCATGTGCTTGCCACTAGCCAGCAACAGTAAACCGGCAGGCTCCCTAAAGTGATCTGTGGATAAGTTTTTATTGGATAGAAATTATTTTTCAATTTAAATTTGAATGGCCTTTGGAGGGGTGTGCACGCTCCACTTCCCCTGGGCCCGGCGCCATTCAAAGGGTAGTTTGCCACATGTGTATGATCTGTCCAGCCCTGAAGACATCTGATTCTGCATCCCCTGCTGAGTATGACATGTCAGCTCTTCATTTCCTCCCCATGGGCCCCACACCTCCTGTGCAGTCTGCTCTTTCATGGAGAATTCTCCTGTTCTCGTCTGGCCCTTTCTAACACTTCTGTCAGAGGCCAAAATGTCTAATAGCACCACGAACAGTGGGTGAGAGCCTTAACAATCTCTGCTCCATATTTGCAAGAGAAAAATGATTAGCCCTCACATTAAAAGGGTATGGTGTTTGATCCAGTGTCTAACAGCGGCTGCAGTGCCAAGAGCTCCATCGATGCGAGAAATAAAACATTTGTTCGAGGAAAGCAGGCCAATCAGAGGGTAGGCTGGGGGTGGAGGTGGGGGCCAGGAACCTGACAGGGGGAGAAAAGGATCTTGATGGATAAGATTTGAAAAGGGGTGGAGAGGCAATGGAGCCTGAGCTTCCAGCTGGGCTGTGCCAGACAGCTGGGCTGCTGACGGCATGTCCCCTGCCCAGCAGGGAGGTTGGTGCCCAGAGCTTTGACAGGTGCCATGGAAGGGTGAGCAACGCTGGAGTTGAAGGAGAAAGCTAGTACTTTTTTTGGCTTGGTGGCAGTTAACGCATGATGATTCTTGAGTTTAATGAATGAGGCTGGCTGCCGCTTCTCAGGGAACCACAAGCCATTCATGAAGGCAGCCATTAAGAGGATGCAACGGGCAATGGGAACAAACGGACAATATCACCATGGACCCTCTTGGCTTCCATCCTTGGGTGTTTCTTCCCCCAACAGCGAGGCCTGGCCTTGCACTTGTTTACCTGAATTAGCAGCATGTCTAGAATAAAGCCGTTGTTGAGATAATCAGCTTTGTTCTCTATGCAGACATTCTGGCGTAGGGCTGAGCGTGGACTAATGCCCATGGCAGGACAGAACAATGATGACATTCATGAGTCAGCGTTCGCTCAGTGCTACTACTGTCGGGGCTCATTATTTGTTGCTTTTAAGAGAGATGCTTTGCCTGCAGCAGAGCCACTCACACCCACGGGTAAAGGAAAATGCATGTGGATTTGCTCCCGTGTGTTTGAATTTTACATCTTGCATTTCTTGGCAATCTAGGCAGTAAGACTGGGGGAGGGAGAGGGGACCCAACCACAAAGCAGCCATCTGCTGGCGAGGCAGTTTCTGAGAGCTGCCTCAGTGGAGGACAGCACATACCTGCTGGCACCAGGAGGGCGCTCAGAGATGGGGCAGAAAGGAGGCTGTCCCAGATGCCACATGGCTCTTGGTGCTGAGAGGAACCTTTAAGGAGGCACCCAGTGGCTCCAACAAGGAGAGTCATTCCTGACCTTTTCAAACCGAGTTTTTATTGGTGCCATCTTCCTAAGAGCAATTTTGTAGAAATGTATCAGATGCATTTACAATGTCAGGACCTTTAATCTTTTAATCTTATGTCTACGAGGTAGAGAAAAGTCAGAGCTCCTTCAATGGGGTTCTGGGGGGCAGGGGCTAAATGAGACTCAGGGTCCATCCTGGCCTACCTATATTTTTGCATCCCATAACTTGGAGCTGTCATAAGCTCAGCCAACCCTTTGATGTGGGTAGTCCACAAGAACTTCCTTTAGGAAGGGCGGAAAAAAAAAGAATTTAATTTTCCAAGTTGGGCTTTGAAGAGTGCTTTAACAATTGGATTTTATAATTGTTCTTCCTGGTATGGACAAATTCTGGTATTAACCTCACACATTCAATACATGAAATAAGATATGTATTCATCAAAACTGCCCTTTCAGTATTTTATTCAAGCTAGAAAAACAAAATGACAGCAAAAATCAATAAAGCTTGTTCTAATTTGATGCATGACCAAGAGCAACATGTTCATAAACATGCGTGTATGCTGTGGGCTTTGTTCTTGAACATCTCCCTTTTGCAGAGAGAAACACTGAGGCAGAAGAATGTCAGTCCATTCCCCGGGGCCCAGAGCAAAGAAAAGAACATCGGAAAAGAGATTTAAGCCAAGGTTTCCTCTGCTCCATCCCCTGGCAAACAGCTGTTTGTCAGGTGTTTACATTCAGCAGGGCATGGAGAAACTTGAGCAATTAAAAACAAAAAGCCTCCTATCCATCCGTAGCATTACCCGAGCCTAGCTGGGTTTGCAGCTTGTAATGTGTTATTTATTTTTGGTTTTAATTGCTGGCAATCCCAGAAACATTAGTGTTATATATAGTGCTGGGCTCGGCAGGAGTAATTAAAAGGCGGGGGCCCTCGTGGTCGGTAGTAAAATACCAAGTGCAGGCTGTTTAAGAAAAATGTGCCATTGATTTGCCATCAGCAAAACACAGGGTGGTAGAGAAAGGACAGAGGAGGGAAGCCAGGCAGAAAATTCACACCGAACAGGAAAGGTTTATACATAGGCTGAGGTTTGCTGAGTTGTAGGAAAAAAATATAACTTATTTGGATCAACGTTCTAAGCAGCACTATGGGTGGGAAAGAACAAACATTTATTGAATGCAATGCCAGGCACTCAGATCTACATCATTTCGTTTAAAACTCATGACAAGGCAGGAGGATCGCTTGAGCTCAGGAGTTCGAGACCAGCCCGGGCAATAGCGAGACCCTGTCTCTACAAAAATAAAAAATTAGCCAGGTGTGGTGGTGCGTGCCTGTAGTCCCACCTACTCAGGAGGCTGAGGCAGGAGGGTCGCTTGAGCCCAGGAGTTTGAGGTTGCAGTGAGCTATGATCACACCACTGCACTCTAGCCTGGGTGACAGAGCAAGACCCTGTCTCAAAAACAAACAAACAAACAAACAAACTCATGAAACCCCTTCCAGGCTGGGGCGTATATCTCTCTCTTTCTCCATTCCATAGGGCACAAAACCGAGGCGCAGCCCTACCTTGCTCAAGGAAGACAATAATGTGCAATATTTTTAACGGTCATCCCCGGGAGGTGAATCACAGGTGATAATTTTTTTCTTCTACTTTTGCCCTTGTGCTTTGGGAAGAGACAGGGGAGAGAGAAAAGCAGCAGGATAAGAGTGATGGAAGAACAGGAGTTTGTATAGAGACCTAGGAAGAAGAGGGGGCAGATCTCATAGACACATTAGATGTATCACCTCGTGTAATTATTGCTCTTTTTACAAATAAGGCAAATGAAGCTCAAAGAGTTTAAGAGGAACTTTCCACAGCACATGAAATATGGTCCCATTTATGCACCCATAATATGTACACAAATATTAATGTATGCACAAGTGATAGGGCCCTATTTATGTACAAACTCCCAGCACTAAGGTAAAGGAGGAAGGGTTACCCCATACCCTTCACTTAGGATTTATTTTGTGCTCCCTAAAACCTTGTTTTGAACAATTTTCAACCACACAGAAATATTGAGGGTGCATAGTAGGACAGTTTGGACTGTAAGTATCTCGTTATGAAACAATCTTTCATTGGAGGAACTCAATATTAATACTATTTAGCACATGACAAGTACTAACTAAATGTTGCATGGAACAGGTACTGCTCTAAGTGCTTTTAATTGGTTACCTCAGTTAATCCTCCCAACAACCCTGTGAGATTAATATTGCTATCTTCATTTTACAGGGGAGGTAACTGAGGCACAAAGAGCTTCAGAAACTTGCTCAAGTTCATACAACTAAGTAAGGGGTGGAGCATGCATTGTAATTTAGACAGTGGTTGCAGAGCAAGGTTCTAAACTGTGCTAATATGTTGGTTATGGACAGTTATTAACAATCTTTCTAGGACCCTGAATATTAGCATCTCAGAGGTAGTAGAAGCAATGCTGCATGATGGGCTTGCCCAAGGGTGAGGATGTTTTCTACACAAGTCCAGGTAGGCGTGCCCAGGTTAGGTAATGGGTTACTGGTGATTAGGGGCCTTGGTCATTTTGGAAGCCAGAGACATCCTGTTAATAATGGACTTACCAGGGGCAGATAAATGCCCAGGAAAGAATCGGGGAAGGAGATGAGAAAGGCAGCTATTCCCTGAAACAGGGCCACTGCCTACACTTGAACAGGCTGAGGTGTAAGTGGGGCTGAAGTCCAGTCCTGGCTCCACTTGCTAAGGTGTGTCCTTGCTGTGGGATGGTGTCCATCCTAAGGAAGTCCAAAGGATCAGAGGCTCCCCAGGCTATGTACCTTTGGAACTCTTTCTGCTCGTGGGCGTAGATTTCCCAATTTGCACAAGGTACTCCTAGGGACTAGCTCTCAGCTCTGATGTGCCAAACAGAATGGGGTTCTGTTTAAGTTCCCGGCCTGTGGCCCCAGTGATGGGCTCCTAACTACAGCTGTTGAAATAGTTGGAGAACTAAAGAAAAAGAGGCTTAAAATTTGCCTGGAATTTTAAAATCACCCTATCATATAGTAGGTCTCTAAATTTTGGTGACTTGTGGAAAAGCCCATACAGCAAGCTTATTATAGCAACTGGCACCCAGATCTGGAAGGGGGTAAATGTTAAAACACTGGTGCCTACTAGATGCATCAGCAAGACAGGAATCAAATGCACAGGCGGTCACATGTCAGGGACTGACACTCCCTGAGAAGCCCAGGAAATACCTGGGGGCATATCACAGTCAGAGCATCTGCGGGGAGTTGGGGGGAGAGTGAAGCTTGCAAGTTCAGAGGTGTACTTCTCGACTTGGACAAAGGCCAATCCTCCAAGGGACTTGAGGTAAATGGAGGGCTGGATTTGGAGAGCAGGGGATACTACCCCTCCCAGCCCATGAGTTCTGCCTTTTTTATCTCTATGTTCTTTCTCCGTCTTCTTTTTCCAGCCAGTGCTTAGCACAGTGCCTGGCACAGATGGGGCCTCCATCACCGCTTGCTGCCCTGCCATCTGTGGATTGTTGGTTGGTCTGTAACGGGCCTGAAGGGCCCCATTGTGCTCAGACCTTCCCCGTGCCAGCTTCTGCAAGTGAGGGAATTGAACACGGACAGCGTTGCCCACAATTGAGTGTCTGAAGCTTGTCAATCTGGGGCCTTTAACAACCCAGTGGAGAAAAGCAAATGTAATTTCTCCTCTTGGTTTTGCCTCAAATGCATCACAAATTGAAATCACTTCGTGTCCGAAGGCTCGTTAGAAAATGTTTCTGAGCGGCAACGAAGCCCATTAAGGCTCATTCTGAAGAGTGGTTTTATGTTCTTCACATTTGTGTCTATATTTGTTAAAGATCAAGTTCAATTTTGAAATTGCCAGATGTCTTGGCTCAACTACAGGGTCTAAGTCAGAACTCTTAGGGGATACCCTACTCGGTAATAATAAAGTTTCTTTTCCCTACTAAAGGCCAACATTTTAGCCAAGGGAATCATTATTACTGCTTAAACATCAGAATTGCAGATTGAATTAATTTTATCAAAATCACTTTCTATAAAATGACTGATCTCAAATTTCAGTAAATTTCCCTGACCTCAGCTTCCTTATTTGGTACCAGTGGTCACAGGGTAGCTTCCTGGATGTTTGCTAATTCTCAGGATTTGCGCCTGCAGTTCTTGCCTTCTTCCTCCTTCTTCCCACCCCACTGCCTCTTCTTTGTCACTTTCAATCACTAGCATTTTAGTCCTGACTTGTAAATTTTAGAGATTTGATCTTTAAAACAAATTAACATGGTATATTACGATCTCCGACATTCTGTGAGGACACTAACGAAAAAGGAAGAAATGAGACCAAGCCCTCCAGTAACTCCAGGCCCCTCTTGCAAGGGGCCAGATCAGGTCCACTGGTGCACCAGGCTCAGGCTTGAGCGGGTCAGTGGGTGGCTCCTTGGAGTGACCAGAATCAGAAGAAGCCAAGAGGACAAGTGGAAATTGTACGCAAGACACAGTTCTTAGGGTGAGAAATATAGAGTCCTAATATGTGCCCAGGACTAATGACAAGTGATGGCTTAGGGAAAGAAGCCACGAAAGCTCAGAAGACAAAGCAGAGGAAGAGAGAGGGCTTCAAACAGCATGGGAATGGTGCTGCTGGCAGAACGCTGATGCTTGGCTAGCACTGTGCTAGGATGTCCAAGGTTCTTTTCTGAGTCCTGGCCCTGATGGCAGGTGGGCCTGGTTTCAAGGCTCTTGCTAGCTGCAGCAACATCGCTATTACAGCAGCTAGGATAGAAATGAGACTGGGGCCTTAGAGCACCACAGTTTTGGTTCTGTCTTGCACTTGTAAGATACATGATACATGAACTGTTCTCTGATTTTTCAATAGATGGATGTCTTTATTTGCTATTAGCAGTTGATCATAGAAATTTCCCAGGAAGGTAAGCCCAGAGGCCTTTGAATCCAGCCAACCAAATAAATTAAAGAATAAGCAAACAAAAGAATAAGCAATAGTGCAAGTTTTCTGGGCATCTGTAGATAATAGATATTCTAAAATCGTAGAGTTTAATTAGGCCCTCAGAAATTACTTCCTCCAATTAAGCCCATTTTAAGGAATGGAAGTAACAAACCCCAGAGACTCAGCAACACCAGCCGGTCAGTAATGGTTCCTGGACCCAAGGCCAGCCCTCCCTCTTATTTTATATTTCTTTTATTACTGCCTCTGTTAACAAAGTTTAACCCTTACCAGGTTTACATTCTGATAATGTTTGTTTTTTAACACAGACTGTCAGTGGAAATACTCTTTGGAAGTTCTGTCCCTTTGGAAGCTTTGTATTGTGACTGTAGGGTGCAGTCTCGTGAAGTAGGCTGAACAATTCTTCACATTCTTCCAGAGGCACAGTTTTGAAGCCAGGCTCATCTGTGTCTACCTGTACTTTCTCTCAAGTTCTGATCCAGTATTAGAAATGTTTGGCTCACAGTTAAAGAGAACAGGAGGGCACAGTGGTTAATTGTTTTGGAAACAACTGTTTCTGGATTCAAAATGTGGTTGAGCCCTTTACTGGATATGTGAGCTGTGGGCAATTTTCATAACCTGTCAGTCACTTGGTTTTCTCAACTGCAAAATAAGGATAAAAACAGTGTCCACATCTTAGTGTTTGGGGGTGTTAAAGAACACAGAAGCTCAATGACACTTGTTATACATGGTAAGGAAGACCTTATCCAGGGGGAGACTATTACAACAGGTATAGGGACCACTGAGATGGGATTTTGCAGTGGGGAAGAGAGATTGGGCTCAACTTCGGATACGGCATGGACAGGTGGGAATTGACAGTCACAGTCAAGAGTGGGGGTGACTGGATGGAAAATTACTAAGAGGAAACATCAGGGGTAAGAGTGATTCTGGCTAAATCCACCTAGCAGGATTCTTGCTGTAGACAGGCCAGGGTGACCAGACATCACCTGGGGGCAGGGGGAGTGGAAGATGAGGAACCTGATCAGATATCGAGAGTGATCAGATACTGAGGGTGGGGGTTCTTGCTAGACTGACTTGGCAGGATTCTTGCTAAAACTGGATTTTACAAGGAAATATGCAGACAGGCCAAGGAGAAGTTTCAGGAAGCTGATGAAAGTTTGATTAAGCAGAGAATCTTTGTTAGGGGGAGGTTTAAATGTAAAACTCAGGCAAAAGTCCTTAAGGCTGTGTCTGGTCCACAATAATAGTTTAAATGTATTGAGCAGTTCATGTTGTTCTTACTGTTTGTTCACTGGGGAAATGAAAATTTAAGGATTTAAGGTTATTAGCTAGGATATCAGAAAGTTTTCTCAAAGTGACAAAGACCCAGTAACTCCTCGTTCATTCATTCCTTACTACTTGTATGACTTTAAGGATGTTTCTTATTCTGTGTGGGCCTCAGATTTTTCAACTGTATAATAAGGGAGATGTTTTATCCAGTTGTTGAGAAGTTTCAGTAAGCTCAATGCTTACACCAGATACCCCAAAGTCCTCCTCCCTCTCCTACCTCCTTAAATTCCTAAAATGAATCCCCAAGTGACCTTTTTCCCCCTTATGACTTGGCATGTTCCCTTCTTAGCCATTTGTCTATCTCCCTCCCTACACATAGCATCATTTCCAGGCTACCCTATGGGTCTGCCTCACCCCTTGCATCCTGGGCAGCTCTGGGTGACTCTCCTTGTCTGGCCCAGGGCCCACTATCTTTTGGGGGAGACTTTGGGAAGCATTGCTATTATTTTCCTGAATGGGGTTTGACCTTGGGCCTTACGTAGAAGGGGTAGCCAGGGCCAGCTTCATGGACTTGGACTTAGGCAGTCTCACAGGGCCCTGTGAAGGGCTCCGGGCTTGGTTTAATGCTCTGCTGATGCTGTCTTGAAATTCTTAACAATTTTTAATTCATGTTAAATTCTTAATAATTTTTGAACAAGGGGCCCCACATGTTCATTTTTCACTGGGCCTTACAAATTATGTAGCCGATTGTGGGTGTAGTTGTGACAGGAAGACTTGGTGAGGCTCTCTACTTGAATGGCTTAAGCACAGGAAAGGGATTTGTGGGGAGGGAAGACGCTTTGCAATCCATAGGGGAGGGCACACCTTTGCAGCCATAGTGCGGAACACTGTCCTACTTGTTCTTTTAGGAGGGACTGAATTTCTTTGGAGCTGAGACTCACTGGATTGGAGTTCCTCTTGGAAGAGCCTTGTGGAAGACAAGAGAGGGGGCAGATTCTTCAGCCACCAGGACAGCCAGGTGTTTACAACACCTGGTCCTGTGTTCTTGCAAGCAACTTGAAAGATTTCCCTTAAGAAAACTTGATTAAGGTCAACTCAGGCACAAAGCAGCTTCCCAGATTAGGGTCCACAGCCTGGCAGTTGCAGATCTAACTGCCTATAACAGAAGCCAAGTGAAGTTGGTCATGAGTTTGACTTATTGATGCAGATGGGGGCTCTAGAGTTTTGGTGGACTGTAGCTCTTCCTACTCCAAATTCATGTTGCACATGGGGTCTGTGAGCCTGGGAGGACTTCCTAGGATCCTATAGGCATGTCAGGGACTATGGAGTCATCTGTCAGGACTCTGTAAAGCTGAGTTTATTGATCACTCTCTCTATGAATGGCCCAAAGAAATCACAGGCTTCATACCTTTACTTAACAAGGCAAATGGTTGGAGACAGGCCCTCTTTCCTTGAAGAGACTTGTATACCATTGAGCTCATTCCTCCAGCAACACAGTCAGATGATATATCTCTCTTTCCCATTCTTAGTCTTTGGAACGAGGTGATTTTGTAGGAGAGCTATTGTGGAGATAGATCTCTATGTCTGAAAGCATGGTGTACTTAAATATAGTCTGCTTTGCAATGTAGATGGATTTTCCAAATCAGATTTGTTGGAGTGGTATGTGTATGTGTGTGTTCATGATGCTGGTTCACTTGACAAGTGGCTTTGGTGAAATTTCTTTATTGAATTATTTTACCTGGTGTATTTAAAATATAAGTTCATTTATTTAAAAAATGAATTTATATTCCCTTTTTTGAGAAATATTTTATTATTGCATGGGATAAAGTCAGTCTGTATAGCAAAAGTTGGTAACAAAAGAATTACTATAAGAGGGAAAAGGGGGTTTTTAACAGCTTTTGCCATAGATGTATTTTTGTGGGAAAATAGTCAACCTACATAGAACTCATAGAGTAAAGAGTAAAAGGACCTCTTCACGGGACACATCTGATCCCCTCTCCAATCCAGGTGGAGGCCCTCTTGTCAGTGTGGACTGTGTTCTTTTATATGCTTTGATATGCGTTTTCTCATCTGATGGGCATAAATCTAACCACTCAAACTCAGATGTGCAAGAAATATCATGCTCTTCCTTTTCCATATCTCAGTGCAATATCTATTCCAAGCTCCAGCTCTGTCAAGCTGACAGAAAATTTAATTTCAGGCATTTGGGAGTTCTGCCATTGTATCGGGTAAAGTTATGGGTCTTATGCAGTGCTAAGGTGTGGCAGGTGCCTGCGGAGTTTTGGTCATTGGTCCCCATAGGTCACTCCTCAGATGTCTCTCCTCACCTGCATGGTCTTCCTAAATTATGGATCTCTCTGCTGCACCCTGTGCTGCACAGGGCAGAAAATTCTGCATAGGCTATAGACCTAGAGTCCAAGGGCCAAATTTCTGCTGCCTTATTAGCAGGACTGCCAGAGAATGGGACCTGGATCTTGATCCAGAAACCTCACACTGCTCTCTCTCTACGCAGCCTGGGGGAAGTGTCCTTCCTAGAACTCTTCACCCTCAAGAGATATTCCTTGTTCATCTGTTTAAAGACCTAGCACCATTTTCTCAGTGAGGTTCAAGAAGTCTTTTCCAGAACGAGAAGGACTCCTGGACTTCAGGCTATTTCTGTCTCTGCTCTGTACAAACCCCTGGGTCTAGGAATTCCAGAGCTCAGTCAGCGGTTTGGAATAAGAAGTAAGGAGATGGGTGGATACAGGGAGAACACATATAAATTATCCACATGCTTACATTCTCATCGTGTATATGTATATCTTCCTTTAAACATGTTCCCCCCCCAGACTCCCCCATGTCAGTTAACGGTTAGTTTGTTCTTTCAGTTGCTTTGAACAAAAAGAAAACAATCTCTTTTTTCATACTCTGCACCCACTCCATTGCTAAATCCTGTTGGCTCTGCTTTCTAAATGCTGCCAGAATTCAACCACTTCTCACCAGTTCCCTGCTGTCATCCGGATCCATCCCGGTCCAAGTCACCAGCATTTCTTGCTGGATCATTTTAAAAGCCTCCTAAATGATTTTCCTGCTTCTCCTTCTGCTGCTCAATAATCTATTCTCGGCACAGCAGACAGAGTGGCCCATAGTGAAAGAGAACTCACATCATCTCATGTCTCTGCCCAGCCCTGCAAGGGCTTATCTCATTGAAGGTCAAAGCCGAAGTCTTCAGAATGGCCCCACTACCTCTGTCTAGTATCCTCTATGCTCCCTATCTCCTCGCTCCATCCCATCCTCGACACTGTGCTCGTGGCCTTGGCTGGTCCCTTTGCCTGGAATGCTCTTTCTCCGTATATCTGCGTGACACTCACCCCCTTCAGGTCTCCGCTGTCTCTCACTATGCTGTCCAACATTGCAACATCTCTTCCACGGACATTTTTCCACTCACCTTGTGGTATTTTCCTCCACAGCTCTCACCATCAATTGCATATTTTACTTGCTTATTGGCTTCGTGTCTGTCTCTTCCTACGATAATTGAAACTCTGGGAGGGAAAGGACTTTTGCTATTTTGTTCATTGTGGATTCTCCCAGGATATTGCATAGCACAGCGTTGGAGCTCAACAGATATTTGTTGAATGAATGAATGATAGTACAGAGGTATAGTATTTCTGCTTCTGTATTTTATATGAACGTGATCATATCATATAAGGATGTCTCTACAATTTGCTATTTTTTCTGTTTAATAATAGATTTTGATGGTCTTTCCATGACAGTACATAAAAGAAACACACCATTCTCTTTTAAAGGCTGCGATAGGATTCCATGATATGGCCAAAACAAAGTGTGTTCAACCGGTTTCCTACTGATGGATTTGTTTGTAATTGTCTCTATTATTAACAATGCTGACTACTTGTGCATTCAGAATATTTCTCCAGGATAAACACCAAGGAGTGGAATTGCTCGATGAAAGAGGTGAAGCAAATTTTGACAACCTCATTTGCATTTCTGCTGTTTCCCCTCCTAGGTGAGCACGTTTATAATCCTGTCCCTTCCCTTCCTTCCCTGATTCTTTTCTCTCTCATCCTTGTTGGGGAGAAGATTTCAATAATTTGCTGGTGGCAGTACAATTGGTGAAAGCATACTATTTTCAGCTGCTATATACATGTGAGCCACGAGTTGGAGTTTTTGCAGAATCAGCTGGGATGGATTTTCTCTTTTTCTCAACTCCTTTGGCATTTAAAATCCGTACTGCCCAAATTGGGGCTTGATTGTACATTCTCTCATATTGTTTCATGGAATTAATCTTATTCCTGAACTAGATGGTTAACTCCTTGGTGACAGTGGCAGTGTCTCTTAGTCCTGCAAGTTATTGTATGCCCCCTCTGGGTCTAACTCAGTGCTAACCATGTTGAAAGTGTTCACTGGATATTTAAACAATTTTATAGCCGTGAGAGATTTCAGATTGGCAATAGTGGTTGAACCTTCAGGGAAGAGTTGAAGGTTTCCAGATAGACAAATCAGGAAAGCACGTTCTAGACAGAGGAAAGAGAATGTGCAAACATGTGGAGTTGTGAATAGGCATGGTGGGATTGGGGAAATCACAAGTAGTGATTCTCCATGATGAGAATTTAGTTGGGAATTTAGTTGCCTTGGGAGGCTGAGGTGAGAGGATCACTTGAGGCCAGGAGTTTAAGACCATCCTGGGCAACATAGACAGACTCTACGAAAAAAATTTTTAAAATAATTGGCCAGGCATGATGGTATGTGTGCCTGTAGTCCCAGCTACTCAGGAGACTGAGGCAGGAGGGTCACCTGAGCCCAGGAGTTGGAGGCTGCAGGCAGCTGTGGTCTCACCACTGCACTTCAGCCTGGGCAACAGAGTGAGACCCTGTCTCTAAAAAAAAGTAAAATAGAAATGAGTTGGAGAAAGTAGACTGATGCCTGTCCCTGAAGAATTGTGAGGCCATGATATATTAGTGGGGATGTTTTTGATCACAAGTGCCAGAAACCCAGTGTACCTGGCTGAAGTGAAATGGAGAAGTTATTTTCTCCTACAATCTAGAACGGCAGGAGATACCTAGATGCTGGGACTCCAGGCCACCAAAGCCTTCTTTCCATCTCATACCATCTTTCCAGCTTCATCACCATCAGAAGAAAGCTCCGTCCTTCTTCTTAGATTCAGGGAAATGAATCCCAGTAAAGAAATTGCCTGGCTTACCTTGAACAAAGGTCCTCCTACTCTGACAATTCTCAGAAGGCTACAGTTATGAAAGTTTTGTTTGAGCTACAGTATTTTTGTTGTTGTTGTTGTTGTTGGGGGGAGGGAATTTCTTCAACTCAAAGAGAACAAAGAATGTGACCCAAGTAGCACTCTAATTTTGTATTTGCTACAGTTGATTATAAGGCTTGGCTTTCCTCCCACATCTCGAAATGAATGTTGAAAGTCCTGAGTTCTTATTGCTCCCTAGTGGGCGCAAATGACTCTAGTCACCAATATTTGGCAGATCTAAAGTGCCTCATTAAAGAGAAACTCCTCACATTCCAAATCTCTAAAATTAAAACCTATCTGATGCTACTGTAGGACTATGAAGAACCACTTCCACCTCTAAGATGTAGCTTAAGTTTTGCAAGTCCCAAAGAAATTCTGTCCCAATGTGAACTATTTCTTATGCCATAGCTTGGTTTCCCAGTCTTAGAACGCTGAGTAAGGGTAGAATCTCCTTTCTTTATTTCTTTGATCTCTCTCTGGCACCTAGCTTTATAAATGCTTGTGGTTGCAAGGATGATTAAATGCCTCTCTTGAGAAAACATGAGAATGCATTCTTGAAAACAGGAAGAGGGGTGTCTATCTTGAGATATATAAAAAAATAACACGTTGACAAGGAAGGTGCTGAAATCATCCTTTAATAATTAATGTAATCTTGTAGGTTTGGAAAAAGCATTATAATATTCAAAGCTCTTTGACTGCCATAATCTCATTTAGTCCTAATAACAATCTTGGGTGGGAAGCAGAAAAGCTATTATCCACATTTTGTAGACGAGGCAGCATCTGAGAATTGTTTAGCACCTTGAGGATCATTTCACTCAATCATTTTCCTTTTGCATTTGACCTGCTCATAAGCCAATTAAATATCCCAAAGTGTCACAGCTACCTAGTGGCATGACCAGTGTGGGTACCCAGGTTTCCTGCCCCGATGCCCAGGGCAGTGCATCACAGAACTCTGCCTCCTTGGCAATGTCTCAGAGAGTGCGAAGTCAATACACAATGGAAGACCTGGGTCTCTGGCAGCACAGAGGGGTTCAAGGAAGCAGGAGGAAGACAGTGGCAACACAGCTGCCAGCCGCCGAGTTTAAAATAAAAATCAAAAATGAAATAAGGGAAGTGAAAGCAGAGAACATAATGAAGTACGTAAACTTGGATAAAGCAGTGCAATGGGTAATAAAAAGTGAAATAGGGTGGAGGGAGCGAGTGAATTGCAGTCACATGTATCACAAATGCATCAAGCGAAGGAGACAGTGGGTAAGGCAGGAAGAAGGAACTGTTCCCTCTCTTGAAACTCATTAAAGGCATCTCCAAGGGCTTTTGAGGGGAGTCCACTAACTCCCTGTGGCTTAAAGGTTGGCATGGTGGCTCTTTTATAAGCTCTTTGTGCGCTCAGAACTGGGACTAACCCATGGTTTCAGACTGAATAGTGTAGCCCTTAGTTGGTCTTAAGGTTCCTGCCAATTTATCTGTACCTCCCAAGGAGACCTTGCAGTGCCACCCACCCTGGGCCTGTCTGGTGGCTGTGCCAGTTATGGAACCCCAGACATTTCCTGTGACATTAATGAGCAGCAGCACATTGGGTTTGAATTTCTTGGAGGCCTCAAATTTGGTACCACACAGAGTTCAACCAAAGGGTCATTTTTCAATAGTTATTTTTAATGTTTTTTTTTTTTTGAGGAAGAAATAATCTTTAACCAAGAGACAAAGAGCTTGCACATAAATCTTCCCAAGCAAACCCATGAAAGTACTGATGCACTTTATAAGCTGTAAACTAGGCTTTTATTAGCCATTTATGAGCCATTTTTTATGATGCAAGTTTAATATTAAACTATAAAGTTCACAATACACTTATAAAGACAGATAGACTCATTCACTTTATAATTCTTGACTTAGACGCCTGGCAAAAACTGAGTGTGCCATGTCATTTCAGCAAACTGGCCCAGCTGGGACTTTGGAAACTGGTGTAGGATTAGGTATGGGAAATGACAGGCACTGGGGTGTGTTGTAGGCAGGAGTGGGAGGAACAATCAACTTCAGCCATAAAAATAAATGCACAAGCTGGGAGGTAATTCTTCTTCTGACTTTTCTGGAGCATGGGGCCTTTATAGCCATTTAGGAAGGGAGTATTCTCTAGAGTAGCAATTCTGTTTTAGAGCAGCAGCAATATATTGCCATTTGATTTTGTGCAACCTACCTTCTTCCTAGTAGATCACTGTGGCTGGTATTTTTTATTCAATGTGATGAAAATTAAGTTTGTTTTGAGAGCTTGATGTCATGGAACCAAAATAATAAGAGATAACCAGGAGTGTGATCAATTTAGGACTGCAATTTTTCTTTTCCCTTAGAAAGAAATATTTGCCATATGGAAAGCAGATGGCCCTTAGTGGACCTCATGCTGGATATATAAATTATCAGTGGAGGGTTATTCTAATCACAAGCCACATGCTGTATTCAATCTGAAGGTTTCTCCTTTGAACCACGTGTTGGGATACTGGAATTTTTCTGGGAGGTGATGGGGTACACTTGAACAGATCAAAAGACTCAAAATAATACCAAACAGATTAACAGTAATGACAACATTTTCACCGCTAAAGAACCACACTCTCTCCTTGGGCTCTAAAACACCACAGTTACTCCACAATACACTTGGTGACCCTTCCTTGCTGGATCTCCAACTTCTCTCTTGAGGCAAAGTTTTCACATATTTGATTATCCTTGAAGTCTTAATTAATTACAGATGGTCCCTGACTTACTATGGTTACTCTTATTAGTTTTTGACTTATGTTAGGTTTATGGGGACGTGGCTTCATCGTCAGTCAAGGAGCGCCTGTAATTAATTTGTTCATTCCCGAACCTTTATCCTCTGCCAGGCTCTCTCTTAGGCACTGGAGATATATTGGGGAACTTAAATTTGGTCTTGGTCACCACTTCTTTCTCTTATGTCAGGTTGTATTCTGCTCTGCCCAGTCTCCACTCACTTCCATTTTTGTGTCTGAAAGACTACAGTGGTTCATATAGTCACTCGTGGGGAAAACTAAACTGTACCTTTTGATAAAAACATGGTAGCATGTTCAGGCCTCTCATAGTAGAAGGTCCCTAAATCCTCTGGACGACAGCTTATACTAGTTGCCTCCATTTTTAAGGAACTCTTAGCATTGCTCCCGTCCTCCCTCCCATCTCAGGGGCCCCTGGAAACCCAAGCTTCCCAGACATCCACCAACTCAGTTCTTATTTCCCTGTTACTCTGTATAACACATAATTTCACCCTTCACATTTCCCTCCTTTGATCTCACTGTCCCGTGCCTCCCAAAGCTTTCTGAAGTGTCCTCTGGAGCAGACGCTCAAGGGGAGGCTGTGCTCTCTCTTAGGTCCTCTGAGGACAAATGTGTCTTCCTTGCCCTGTGTTGCCACATCCATACCATTTCTTCTGAGAAGCTCTTGCAATCTGCTCAGAGTGCTTACAGCCACCATCTCCTCCCTCCCTCTCATTCATTGATTCTTTAGGACCTGACTCACTGTCTTCCTCTTACCCCTACTGTGGTCATTATTGGGTCTTTAA
The DNA here is from genome assembly GCA_023783475.1 of Daubentonia madagascariensis. Taxonomy (NCBI): domain Eukaryota; kingdom Metazoa; phylum Chordata; class Mammalia; order Primates; family Daubentoniidae; genus Daubentonia; species Daubentonia madagascariensis. Next base: position 12,895,337 of record JAKFHU010002004.1, read on the forward strand.
TATCTGGTCTAGCTACTTGGAATCTTGGGATCTGATTTCCTCACCAACGACCTTTTCCTTCCCCACGCTGCAGCAACTCTTCCTCATGTTCATCCTTTCTCAACACCAATGACGTACCACCTCTGAAATCTCAGTTTCAAGCATCCCTCCCTCTGATCACCACTTTCTGTTCGTCTACTTTGTTTCCTTCACTCACTCCCGTAACTATTGCATCGAGAATGCCAGTTCATTAATTCTGAAACTCTTTTTTGCCTTCTAACTCTGCTCCCTGGAATCTTCACTTCTCTAACAACCAAGACTACATTCTATAATCTGGAAAGTACCCTTAAGTTCCTAGTTTTCTCTCTTAGTTCTATTTAACTGGCTGAAACCCATACTTGGTTAAGCCCAGAGATCTACATCCTTCTCATTTGTTCCTGAACGTTAGAACAGTGCTGGGAAAAAAACATCACTCTCCAGCTAGCAAACCATTTTTCCTGCTCTCCTACACAGTAAAACTTCCTAAAATATTATCCGTATTGGATGTCATTTCCTTAGCTCACATTCTCTCGTCATTCAATCCATGGAAACCACATTGTCAAGGTTTCCATTGACACCTACCTTACCAAATCCAATAGTCACTTCTTTGTTCTAATAATTTTTGATTTCTCAGAAGCATTTGATAGTGTTGACTCTCTCTTTATTCTTCATAAACCTTCTTTTCTTGGCCTGGTTTGCTCTATTGGTTTTCCTCCTACTTCTCTGGCCACAATTATTAATCTCCTAAGTGTTGAATTACCCACAGGTTGGCCCCTAAGCCCTTCACTAAATCTATAGTTATTCCCTTTGTCATCTCCTCCTGTTTCACGGCAATACATATTAGTGTAGGCACATGATTGAATCCCATGCTAATTTGCTCACTCTCAAGCTCCCCATGAACTTTAGTCTTATACAGCCATATGCCTACCTCACATACCACTAAGGTATCAAATAAGTCCTTTACTACTTAACACATCCAACCTGCACTCTAGATTTGCCCCTATTCCCAGGAGTGTCTCTGTTCCATTCTCTCGTAGTTTATGAAATGGAACCACTTGGTCACTCAACTAAAAATACCCCAAACCAAACACGAAACAAACAAAAACCCCAAAACCATAACTAAGTCCTGTTGGATTTTCCTTCAGAATAAATTCTTAATCTGGATCTTCACAGGGCTGGAATCTTTTCTGACCAACTGATCAGATCTACTTCTTCAACCTCAGCTCTTTCTATTATATTACTCCATTTAATTGTCTCTATGGGAATAAATATGACAAATTGTATTTATTTGTTTATTTATTGATTATTAATTATCTATATGCTCCACAAGAGTATCAGTTTCAAGACAGTAGGAACCTTTGCTGATTCTTTTGCTGGGTGTATTCCCAGAACTTAACCCAGTACCTGACATTTAGTGGAATTAAAAAAAAATTAACCATTTCATTTTAAGATAATTGTAGAGTCACATGCGGTTGTAAGAAATAATAGAGATGCTGTGTACATTTACCTAGTCTTCTCCAACTGTAACATCATGCTGAACTATAGTATATACGACCAAGATATTGACATTGATACAATATATTTCATCTATTTAAATGTTCCCAGTTTTACCACCTAGTAGTCGTGATGCCATATCTCACTGTGGTTTTGATTTGCATTTTCTTGATGGTGAATGATTTTGAGCATCTTTTCATGTGCTTATTGACCATTTTGTGTCTTCTTTGGAGAAACATCTATCTATTCAAGTCCTTTGCCCATTTTTAATTATTTGTTTTTTATTATCAAGTGGTAGGAGTTCCTTATATATTCTAGATACAAGTTTCCTATATATAATTTACAAATATTTCTCCCACTTGTGGGTTGTCTTTTCACTTTATTGACACTATCCATTTAAGTACATCATTTCAATTTTGATGCTATACCACTTGGTTGTGTTGTATAATAATTTTTTCACATTAATAAATACAAGTTGTAGATATTTTATTGGGGATTTTTTTGGACTGAGATCATAAGAGACATTGGTCTGCGCTTTTTCCTTACTGTCTCTGTCTGCTTTGGTATCAGGGTAACACTGGTATCATAGGATGAATTAGGAAGTATTCTCCCCTGTTCTATTCCTTTGGAAAAGTTTGTGAAGGATTGGTATTACTTTTTCTTTAAAAATTTGTAGAATTCACGAGTGAAGCCATATGGTCCTGGACCTTCTTTGTGGAAAGTTGTTTGGTTACTAAATTCTCCTTATTTGCTGTTAGTCTATCCAGATTTTCTACTTCTTCTTGAGTCAGTTTTGATAGTTTTTGTTTTTCTATGAATTTTTCCATTTCATCTAGGTTATCTAATTCTTTGGCACACATTTGTAATATTCCCTTTTAATCCTTTTTATTTCTGTAAGGTTAGTAGTAATTTTCATTCCCAATTTTAGTAATTTGAGTCTTTTCTCTTTTTTCTTGGTGAGTCCATCTAAAGGCTTTATAATTTCATTGATCTTTTAAAGAACCAACTTCTAGGGTTATTTTTTTCTTTGTTTTTCTGTTCTCCATTTAAAAACTTTCCATTATAATCCTTACTATTTTCTTCCTTCTGCTTACTTTGGGTTTAGTTTACTTTTTTTACCCAGTGTCTGAAACTGGACGTTTAAGTTATTAACTTGAGATAGGCATGTACAGCTGTGAATTTCCCTCTGGTTAAGCACTACTTTGGCTTCATCCAATAAATTCTGATAGTTGGGTCTTCATTTTTATTCATCTCAAAGTATCCTCTAATTTCTCTTGTGATTTGCTATTTAACTCATTGATTATTTAGAAGAATGTTGCTTAATTTCCATATTATTGGGGAATTTCTCAAATTTCTTTCAGTTATTAATTTCTAATTAAATTGTGATTAGAGATGATACTTTGTACAACTTGAATCCCATTAAATGTATTGAGGCTTGATCTATGGCCTTGTATGTGCTTTATGCTCAAGCATGTTCCATGTTCCTTGAGAAGAACGTGCAATCTACTGTTGTTGGGTGAGTGTCCTATATACGTCTGTCAGGTCTAGTTGCTTTGTAATGTTGTTCAAGTCTTCTATTTCCTTGTTGATCTTCTGTGTAGTTGTTCTCTTTATTACTGGAAAGAGGAATATTACAGGCTTCAACTATTATTTTTGAATTGTCTATCTGTCCCTTCAATTCTGCCATTTTTTACTTCATATAATTTGGTGCTTTGTTGTTAGATGCATATGTGTCTATAATTGTTATAGCTTCCTGATGGATTGACCTCCTTTTTCCTTTATAAAATGTCCCTCTATATCTCAAGTAACATTTTTTTAAAGAGTCTATTTTGTCTAATATTAGAATAGCTATTGTAGCTTTTGAATGGTTACTATTTGCACAATACACATTTTCCATCCTTTTACTTTCAAACTATGTGTATCTTTGAATTTAAAATATGTTACCTATAGGTAGCATATGGTTGCATCTGGTTTGTTTACCCAGTATGACAATATATGACCTTAGTTTGGATTGTTTAATTAGGTAATGTTTAATGTTATTATTGATATAGTTGGATTTATGTCTGCCATTACAATTTTTGCTTTCCATATGTCTCTTGTTTCTTTTTTGTTCCTCTGTTCTTTATTTATTGCTTTTATTTGCATTAGGTGAACATTTTCATTTTTAGTGTAAGATTTTAATCCCTTCAGTAGTTTTTTTCACTCTATATTTTTGAGTTCTTCTCTTAGTGGTTGGTCTAGGTCTAATAGTATACATGTTAACTTATCAAAATCTATTTTGGATTTATTCCAACAATTTAATTAATATATAGAAATGTTACTTCTATACAACCTTATTCCCTCTTCTGTTTTTGTATTATTATTGTCTTTTATATATAATACATTGTTCTAATAATTGCTTTATGTAATTTTATATATTTTAAAGATGTTGAGAGAATAAAAAAGAACACATAGTCATGCACTGTATAACAATGTTTCAGTCAACAACAGACAGCACATACAGCAGTGGTCCCGTAACAGAGCTTAAAAATTTCTGTCACCTAGTGACACTGTAGCCATTGCAACATCATAGCACAGTGTATTATTTGCATATTTATGATGATGTGAGTGTAAATGACCTAATTGGTCTAACATAACCTACTGCACTGCTGGTCATATAAAAGTATAGCATATACAATTATGTACAGTACATAATACTCGATAATGATAACAAACGACTATGTTACTGGTTTATGTATTTACTATACTATAATTTTTATCATTATTTTGTAGTGTATTCTTTCTACTTACCAAAAAAAAAAACTTACCGTAAGACATTATGCTGTGTTCCACCAGCGGCAATCTCACACTCTCATGTTTACAGTGTCTCTTGATTGTATCATTTTCTCTTGTGCATGATTCAATTTCATGTTGTTTTGCTCATCATGGCCCCCAAGTGTACAAAATGCACTGTTAATGCTGCCAGTAAGAGGCCACATCAAGTAATTGACCTGGAAACAAAATTAAAAGTGGTTATGGACTATGAAGGTAGAAAATCAGTGATGGTTCTTGCTTGCCAGTCAGGCATGTCCCATTCCACCATAGCTACAATCTTGAAGAACAAGAGCAAAGTAATGGAAACTGTTAAGGGATCTGCTTCATTGAAGGCAATGAGACTAACAAAAATTCAAGAAGAACCCATATTAGATATGGAGAAAATGCTAATGATCTGGATTGAAGACCAAATATAGAAGTTGACAATCCCAGCCAAAGTAAAAAGTATGTTTGTTATGTTGAAAGAAAAGGCTGGACCTGACTATGATGTTGAATTTACTGCCAGCTCTGGATGGTTTAGAGGATTCAAGAATCATTATCCATTACACAATGTGAAAGTGAGTGGTGAGTCTGTGAGTGCTGATGTGAAGGCAGCTGAAGAATTTTTGGAAACTCCAGATAAGCTGACTGTAGAGGAAAATTACTTGCCAGAGCAAACCTTCAATATGGATGAAAATTTCCTATTCTGGAAACAGATGCCTGAAAGGACTTTCACCCATAAGGAGGCCAAATGAATGCCAGGTTTCAAGGCACTTAAGGACAGGACAACAGTCCTGCTTGGGGGCAGTGTTGCAGGCTACAAATTAAAATCCTTCGTGATCTGGCACAGGAAGAACCCCAGGGCCTCTGTGCATATGAATAAGCACACACTGCCAATGCACTACAGGAGCAATAACAAGTCAGGGATGACCCAGCTCCTCTTCCCAGATGCCATCCTGAATTGCTTGTCCAGTGAAATGGAGAAGTATTCTTTGGAGAATAACATATCTCTAAATATGTTTTTGTTTATTACTATTTGTTATTACAGAAGATTTTGTTTATTATTGATAATGCTCCCACACATCCTCCTTTTATTGGTGATCCTCATTCCAATATCAAAGTGATATTTCTCCCTCCAAACACCACCTCTTTGACCCAATCAATGGGTCAACACGTGACAGCTTTTAAGGTCTAGTTCCTGAGGAGGACCTTTGCCCAGCCTATTGCTACAGCTGATAAAGACACTGAGAAGACACTGTGCAATTCTAGAAGGATTACAGCATTTACCACTGCATCAAGAACCTTGCTTGGGCTTGGGGTGATGTCACCAAAGAGTGTATGGATGGTGTCTGAAGGAAGACACTCAAGGGGTTTGTCTATGACTTCAAAGGATTTGCCAAGGATGAGGAGGTTGCAAAAATCCACGAGGCTGTGGTCGAGATGGCAAACAGCTTTGTGGATGAGGAGGGCATTGAGAAGCTTGCAGAGGTGGTTCCTAAGGAATTGGCTAATGAGGAGTTGTTGGAACTGGAACAGGAACACATGGCTAAAGAAGGGGCAAGAGAAAAAGAAAACTGCGAAGAAGAAAAAGAAGAAAAAAAAAAACCAAGAAAATTCACAGTGAAGGGTGTACTAGAAGCTTTTGCAGACCTCAACAAGCTTCATACAAAATTTGAACACATGAACTCCCAGCACCAAAAAGTTTTTAATAATAAAGAGGAATGTTCATGGTGCCTTCTCTGCTTACAAGCAAATCTATCATAAGAAAAAGAAACAACCCAAGCAAACCATCGTGGACATATTTCTGAAAAAAGTGACTCCTCCACAATAAGAGCCTCAGGCAGATCCCTTAGGAAGTAATTTGGAAGAAGGCATCTCATAGGAGATGACAGCTCTATGGAGATGTGGAGGCGGAAGATAGTGATGCTGATAATCCTGATCCTATGAGGGCCTAGGCTAATATATGTGTTTGTGTCTGAGTTTTTAACAAAACAGTTTAAAAAGTTAAAAAAAAAAAAAAAATTAAGGATAAAAAGAAAGAAAATATTTTGGCATGGCTGTACAATGTGTTTGTGTTTTAAGCTGTGTTTTTACATGAATCAAAAAGTTTAAAAAATTTAAAAGTTTATAAAGTAAAAAAGTTACAGTAAGCTAAGTTAATGAATTAATCAATGAAAAAATTTGTTTTAGAGACAGGATCTCACTCTGTCACCCAGGCTAGAGTGCAGTGACATGATCATAGCTCAGTGAAGCCTCCAACTCCTGGGCTCAAGCATTCCTAGCGCTTCAGCCTCTCGAGTATGTGGGACTATAGGCGCACGTCACCACACCTGGATAATTTTTCTTATTTTTTGTAGAGATAGGGGTCAAGCTGTGTTGCCAGTCTGGTCTCAAACTCCTGGCCTCAAGCAATCTTCCTGCCTTGGCCTCCCAAAGGGATGGAATTACAGGTGTGAGCTACCATATCCAGCCTAATTTATTGCTGAAGAAAGAAAAATATTTTTTATAAATTTAGTGTAGCCTAAGTATACTGTACAGTGTTCATAAAGTCTACAGTAGTGTATGGTAGCATCCTAGGCCTTCACAATCACTCACTACTCACTTACTGACTCACCCAGAGCAACTTCCACTTCTGCAAGCTCTATTTGTGGTAAGTGCCCTTATACAGGTGTACCAATTTTTATCATTTATGCCATATCTTTACTGTACTTTTTCTATGTTTAGGTACACAAATACTTATGATTGTGTTACAACTGCCTATAGTATTCAGTACGGTATCATGCTGTGCAGGTTTGTAGCTAGTATTTGGTTTGTTTGACTCCTTTAACTCTTATGTTGAAATTTGATCCCCAATGTTGGAGGTGTGTGCCTAATTGGGAGGTGTTTGAATCATGGGGATGGGTCCCTCATGGATGGCTTGGTGCTGTCCTCACATTAATGAGTGAATTCTCCCTCTATTAGTTCCTGCCAGAGCTGGTTGTTTAAAAAAGCCTGGAAATCCCTCTCCTCTAGCTTTCTTCTTCCTCTCTCACCATGTGATCTCTGCACACGCTGGCTCTCCTTTGCCTTCTACCATGAGTGGCAGCAGTTTGAGGCCCTCATCTGAAGCAGGTGTTGGCAACATGCTTCTTGTACAGCCTGCAGAACTGTGAGCCAAATAAACCTCTTCTGTTGATAAATTACCCAGCCTCAGGCATTTTCTTATAGCAACAAAAATGGACTAAGACAGTAGCCTAGGAGCAATAGGCTATAGCATATAGCCTAGGTGTGTAGTAGGCTATATCATCTAGGTTTGTGTGAGTGCACTCTATCACGTTCACACAATGATGGCATTGCCTAATGGTGCATTTCTCAGAACGTATCCCCATCATTAAGTGACACATGACTATATATATTTATATAGTTTGCTACATTAATCTTCATATTTACAATTTTGTTTTACTTCAGATGTGCCTGTGGATTTGAGTTACCATCTAGTGTTATTTTCTTACTGTAATACTGTTTTGCTCCCACTGACCTCCTTTGTGCTTTTATTGGCAAATATATTTCATTTCTATATGTTATAGGCCCAACAATACAATTACATACATTTTATACAATTTCTTTCAAAATCAGTCAAGAGAACAAAGAAGAAGAAATATGCAATTATAATGTCTTTTATAGTTACCCACATAATCACCCTTACCAGCACTCTGTGTGTGTGTGTACACAAAATTATTATTTGGGTTCACTTGCTTTCAGTCTGAAGAACTTCCTTTTGTATTTCTTATAAGGCAGCTCTGTTAGCAACAAATTACTTAAGTTTTTTTTGTGTGTTTGGCAATGTCTTTATTTTGCCTTCCTTTTTGAAAGATAGTTTTGGTGGTGTAAGATTTTTGTTTGACAGATTTTTTTTATTCCCTCTCTCAGTACTTTGAATATGTCGTCCCACTGCCTTCTGGCCTCCATTCTTTCTGAAGAGAAGTCATCTGCTGATCTTTTAGGAGTACATTTCTATGTGATAACTCACTTCAATATTTTGTCTTTCTAAATTTTTACTATATGTCTGTGTGTGTATCTTATTCTCTTCATCCTACTTATTCTATCTATCCTATCCAAGAAAGCGTTAGTTTCATGGATGTGTAGATTAATGTTTTTCATCAAATTTGGGAAGCTTTCAGCCATTTTATCTTTAAATATGTTTTCTATTCTTTATTTATATTCACTATTTGATGGGACATTGACATCATGCCTTCCTTTACTCCTTTAAACATATTTTACCTTAGTTCTTTGAACGTATTTATAACAGCTGCTTTGAAGTCTTTGTCTCCTAATCTAACATCTGGGAACTCTCAAAGGCTAATTCTGTCACCTGCTTTTTTCCCTCTTGTGTATGGTTTGCGTTTTCCTTTTCCTTTGTGTATCTCATATTTTTTTTGTTGAAATCTGAACATTTTATATAATATGTTGTAGCAACTCTAGATACTGATTACCCACTCTTCAAGGCTTGCTATTTTTGTTGTTTGTATGTTTATTTATTTAGTGACTTTGCTGCATTATTTCAGTGAAATCTGTTTCTCCCAGAATGTGCAACCTCTGATCTAGCCTCTGCCTTTGAAAATTTGTTGAATAAGTGAACAAGTACAATATGTTTTAATTCTTTATTTTTAACCTTTTTAGAAGGAATATCTCCTTTTATAGATTATACATATGTTATTTTTACCCTAATTTAAGGACACTTTTTTTTGCTTAAGATGTGAGTGAATTATTATTTTGAAGATGCAGAGGAATTGTCTGAAAGCTAAAAGGTAGAATAAATGATACTAATACATTTTTCTCCTATTTTAACAATCTATTTAATGTTATATTTTATTTATTTATTTATTAATGTTATAGTTTAATTAAACATTTCTTTTACTCAAGATTCATGCGGGTTAGCTTTAAAAGCACTGTGCTACCAAATAGAAACCCTGTTTTGCATTTTCTTTTTAATTTCAGAATATTATGGGGGTACAAATGTTTTGGTTACACCGATTGCTTTTGTACTGCTTGAGTCAGAGTTATAAGTGTGCCCATCACCCAGATAGTGTACATTGTATCCATTAGGCATGATTTCTCTCTTCCTCTAATTCATTGTCTGCCTGGGCACTAGTTGATTTATCAGCAACATGGGCATAATACTATTTTCCCTTCTTGCCCTAAAAGGATTTTAGGTGCTTAAAATGAGGTCATAAATATGCATTTAAAATATTTTAAAAGATTGTGTAAGGTATTGTTGTTGCTTTTATTATTAATTAGGAAGGGTTAAAATGATGGTAGTTATGCTCTTAGATATAAATGTAAACAAACACATTTTGGAGAAAATATCTCTCAAGAAAGATCGTGACTTCCATCTACATTTTAAATCCTTGTCCATGCCTATTCAGTTCACAACAAGTGGTTCATTTAGGTATTAGAGTTTCCTACAACTGAAATTCACCTTTTATAAGGTGTCTTGTATGAGAGGAAGTATGGTGGGAAAACACATGTTTTGAAGTTAGTAATTAGAGACTGAATCTTAGTCCTTGCAATTATTTGCTGTGTAATATTACCCAATTTGCTTAATCTCTAAGAGTCTCAGTGTTACCCTCAGCTAAATGGGCATCTTCCTTCATGGTGTTGTGGGTGGGTTTAAGTGAGAAAGCCCCCAGTGTGGTTCTGGAACACAGTCAGTGTTCAGTGTTAACCATACCTCTCATCTCTTGAGCATTTACCACTGTCTTTCTTCTCATCCCTCCCCATGAAATGATGCCTTCATTTCACTTTCAGTTTCTCCATGGTTCCTGGCATATTTTGAATAAAAAACATTTAATCTGAGAGATTGGTTGAAACTGATTGCATTTTCCTGATGTCTGCATTGTGTTTATCAGATTAACCAGTAGAGCACAGGACTCTAGAGAGATGGCACCATGGAATAGCAAGTATAGAAGAGAAAAATGTATGTAGAATGGGGAACAATCCGATGGGGCCACATACTGCAAGGGGGTCCTTTGATCACTGGAGATGCCCTGGATATGTCAGGCACTTGGAAGTAAGTTAGGGAGGAACAGGAAGAATATGGCACTAAGGGAACAAGACAAGACCATAGAAACCTTTTTGTGAAAAAGTGAGTTTTCTGATTTATCATCCCAGAATTAAAAGTGAGCACCGGGATCTGCACCAGTGGTCTGCCCTCCTGTGTGCCATCATAAAATGCTCTTTTGTTATTTTCTTCTATGGATATCATGTTTTGGGAAATCTTATCTACTAAACACAGTACATTTAAGTAATTTATTTTCTCTTTTTTATTCATCTAAGATATATTCATCTGCCAAAGAGAGTTTCTGGTCATTAAGAGATAGAAGGTAGATGGCTTTATCCGGAAATGGTTCTCTTCTCTTCCTCCTCCCTACAGCACCCACTTTTTCTCTTCTCTTTGAGCTTTGCCTGCTTTTAATTGATTCTATCAAGGCTCTGCTTACAAACACACTGTGCAAGCGACAGACATTACACTCTGCTCTACCCTACTTGTCTGCGACTGGTGTGTGTTCTGTATCTACAGTGTAGTCAACCAGCTGTGTTATTGCACCCGTGAGGCTCGTGTTGTTTGTAGTGGCCAGGGACTGCTCACTGCTGGCTTCTCAAAGAAGGCAGCATGTTCTACACAAATTAAATAATTATTGACATTGTCACTGAAATGGCAATTTTACATTGTGCCTCCAAGAAGAAAAATAGAGCATATGGATTTGGAGGAGAGCAGTGCACCGTCCTTTGCATACATCATCATGATGGAAGATAGATCTTTTGTAAGCAGAAGTTGCAATTTAACCTGAAGCTCTTCAGATGAAGCTGTGCAAAATCATGAGGCCTGAGTTGTTTTGTTTCCCTTAGATAATATTTGTCCACGAAGAAGGAGAAAAAAATCATTACAGCAAATGTTTGGTCATTGATTTCACTAGCCTCTGTCAAGTGGTGTCAAAAACTTTTATAAGGAGACTCAACTCTATCTCGTCTCTGAGTTGTTTATGGTCGGGGTGTGGGGAGTACTGGATGGTGGGGTCTGGAATTAAGATTACTCATGTTCCTAAGATGGGTTCTGGTCTCCGGTGCCTGTTTTATATGGCTTGCATTGCCATGTAATTCTTATTATTCACAGTAATAATAGTAATGTGGACTATCACAGAGTGATTAAATAATTCACGGAAGTTCACATGGTTAGGGAAAGGAAGAACTGAAATTAAAACCAAAGTCTGCTTGATTTCAAAGTCCATGTTCTTTTTATTACATTCTATCTTGACTTAATTTCTCAGACTTCCATTCAGGTTGCTGAAGGGCCCGGAGACTGAACCTCCATCCTTGCCCGCTTAGCTGGGACAGTAGTGCTCAAAGTTGTAGCTGAGAGTTCTAACTCCAAGAAGTCTGTTGGATCCTCAGCTGCATAAAGTGGCATCTGGGACACTGTTTTGGGTCCTGCTGAGAATGCATTCTGACTGGGAGCATGGCTTGCTGCTTGGATTTGGCTGTTTTGCCACATCTACTATTCCCGGGCATAGCCTGCCTGGTTGCTTCACCCTCTGTGACTAGGCTTAGCTCCTCTGTCTCATTTTCCCTTGTGAACACTTGATTACACCTGCCCATTATTAACTGGGTGCTAAGTCTGTGAGGCATAATCCCAGGCACTCAGTAGTCTGCTTTTCTATGGCAAAACACACCTCTATCCTTCCCTGAGGGCCTGGTCTACCAGTTGATCATGTGACCCTGCTTGTCTGGCCAAGTGCTCAGCATAAGATCAAGTGAGGCCAATTGGGCTCTTTAGGACTAGTGACTGGGTGGTGGAGTCTGGATATATCTGAGCTGAGTCACTGGAATGACATCACCCAGAAACACTCTAAGAGTTCCCATCACTGAAGTCCTCTGAAAGGCCTCAGTTTCTATCCTTTCCAAGATGTGGTTTTTCTGCTATTTGATTTTGAGACCCAACTACCCTGATTCTTTCTTATAAATTCTCTTTATTACTTAAATGCCCCAGAGTGGATTTGTGTGCCTGGCATGCAGGTTCTTCACTGACAGATGCAGAAATTGGCTGAAGTTTGAGTTTGACTCACAACAGGACTTGCTAGGATGATGACAGTTTTTGAGCCCAAGGAAACTTCCATCCTTGGAGAAGACACTGCAGCAGTTACCATTGCATGTGTGCATGCAGCATCGTTCTGTTTGAGATGTGAAAAACATTTTTGCAGAGAGATGTTCCCACACTCTGAGCACAAGTCCTTTCCTGGCTACCGGAATGCATTTATTCACTCGTGGCTCTGAGTGGAGAGACAGAGAACTCAAGCGCTCTAAAAATTCAAGTTAGAATGTGAAGCTCAAAAATAAAAACATTCAAGGGTGTGGAGTCTCCTTTTGGAGTGATGACAATGTCCTGGAACTATATAGTGATGATGGTTGCACAACATCTTGAATGTACTAAATGCCACTGAATTGTATGCTTAAAAATGGCTAAAATGGTGAAAAAATATGAAAGCAAACCATTTGATTCTAAGTTTTTTTGGAACCCTACTGTGAGTTTCATTGCAGAGTTCACATATGCAGTAGAGAGTATGACTTCCTAAATGTATTTGTGTCCTGGCATCCAAAGAAAATGATGATAATTGCAAAGAAGCCTTCAGTAAATGAGAGATTTGTGAATGTCTATAGCAGGCTTAAGAAAAAATTTATTGTATTTCCTGTATAGTACACCATTAATGTAAGAGAAGTAAATAGACAGGATTAGAGAAGATATTAAATATCAAATTTAAAGGAAACTTTCAAATTCAATCTTTCTAATTGTTTTTAATGAGAAGCTTGAGCATGCTACTGTCAAAATAACTTTTTTCCTTATTTACAGCTTTACTGAGACATAATTTATTTGCAATAAAATTCACCTACAAGTGTATGTCGTTTTATTGCACTTTGCTTTATTGCAGTTACAGATACTGTGTCTTTTACAAATTGAAGGTTTGTGGCAACTCTGTGTTGGGCAGGTCTTTTAGTGCCTTTTTTCCAACAGCATGTGTTCACGTCATGTCTCTGTGTCATCTTTTGGTAACTCTCACAACATTTCAAATTTTTTCACTATTATTGTATCTATTATAGTGATCTGTGGTCAGTGATCTTTGATGTTACTATTGTAATTGTTTGGGGCACCACAAACTGGGCCTACATAGGATGGCAAACTTAATCAATAATGTTGTGTGTGTTCTGACTGCTCCATCGACTGGCCGCTCCTCCCTCTCTCTCCCTTTCCTTGGGCCTCCCTATTCCCTGAGACACAACAATATTGAAATTAAGCCAATTAATAACCCTACAATGGCCTGTAAGAAAGAAAGGGTCACATATCTCTCACTCAAAATCAAAAAGTAGAAATGATAAAGCTTAGCTGAGCTAGGCAGAAAACGAGGCCTCTTGTACTAAACAGTTAGCCAAGTTATGAACACAAAGAAAAAGGTCTTGAAGGAAATTATAAATGCCACTCCAGTGAACACACCAATGATAAGAAAGTGAAAGGACCTTATTGCTGATATGGGGAAGGTTTGATTGATCTGGATAGATGATCAAACCAGCCACAACATTTCTTTAAACCAAAGCCTAATCCAGAGCAAGACTCCAACTCTCTTCAATTCTGTGAAGGCTGAGAGAGGTGAGGAAGCGGAAGCTGCAGAAGAAAAGTTGGAAGCTAGTAAAGTTTGGTTCATGAGGTTTAAGGGAAAAAGCTGTTTCCATAATATAAAAGTACAAGGTGAGGCAACAAGTGCTGATGTAGGAATATTTGCAGTTTTCCTGGATATTTTATTGTTATTGATTTAATTTAATTCCACTTTGATTAGACAATATACTCTTTGTGATTTCAGTACTTTTAAAGATATTAAGCCTTGTTCATGGCATAGCATGTGGTCTGGTAAATGAACTGTGCAGCTTGTAAAGAATGTGTATTCTACAATGGGAGTATAGTGCTCTATAAATATCAATTAAGTCAAGGTGATTGATAATGTTGACTTAACTATTGATATGGTTTGGTGTGGGGTTACCATTTTGTTATTTATTTTTAATTTTTGTTTCCTCTGTTCTTGTTTGTTTGACCCTCCATTCTCCTTTCCTACTTTTTTTTTTTTTTGCAGGGGGGAGGAGGGTAAGATTCTATTTGAGTCTTTTTAGAATTTCATAATTTTTCTGTTTTCTTTTAGTTTTATGTCTTGCATTTCATTGTAGTGATTAATTTAAAATTAAAATATAAATCCTCAACTTTAACACTTCACTAACAGTTAATATTATACCATTTTATGGAAAATATATCAAGTTTGACACTGTATAGGTCCATACTGGCCACTGTCTTTATATTATCCACATACATTACAAATCCAAAAACCAAGTTTGTAACTTTTTCCTTAAGGACTCATATGTATTATAATAAAACTATAAGAAAAAAAGGTAAAAATAATTGTATGTTTATCAATATTTCAATAATTTCTAATGTTTTTCATTTCTTTCTGAGGATCTGAGTTTCTATCTGGTATAATTTCTCTTCAATCAGAGAGCTTCCTTTAGCAGTTCTTTTTTGGGTAGGTTTCTTGTCAACAAATTCTTGTAGTCTGCATTTATCTAATTATTACTTTATTTCCCCTTCATTTTTAAAGAAAATTTCACTAGATATACAGTTTTGTGTTGACATCTTTTTCTTTTAGCAATTAAAAAAATATTGTTCTACTCTCCTCTGGCCTCCTTAGTTTCTTACAGTAAGTCCACTATTAATCAAGTAATCAGTTGATGTTTTTCTTGCTGCTTTCAATATTTGCTTTTTTTTTTTTTTTTTTTTGAGGCAGAGCCTTGCTCTGTTGCCTGGGTTAGAGTTCAGTGGCACCATCATAGCTCACTGCAACCTCCAATTCCTGGGCTCAAGGGATCCTCCTGCCTCAGCCTCCTGAGTAGCAGGAACTACAGGCATATGCCACCATGCTCGGTTAATTTTTTCTATTTTTAGTAGAGAAGGGGTCTTGCTGTTGCTCAGGCTGGTCTCAAACTCCTGAGCTCAAGTGATCCTCCCACCTTGGCCTCCCAGAGTGCTAGGATTACAGGTGTGAGCCACTGCGCCTGGCCAATATTCACTTTTTATCATTTTTCAACTATATGATGATGAGGTACTTCTAATATTTCTCCTGCTTGGTGTTTGCTGAGTGTTTTGAATCTATAAATTTATTTATTTCATCATATTTTGAATATTTGACCATCATTTCTTCAAATAATTTTTTCTGCCCCATTTATTCTCTGTTCTCCTTTTGGGACTCCAATTACACGTATGTTAGACTAGTTTACGTTATACAACAGGTTCCTTAAGCTCTGTTCATTTTTTTTCAGTCATTTTTCTCTTTGTTCTTCACATTAGATAATTTTTATTAATTTTTCCTCAGGTTTACTTACTCTTTCTTGTGTCATTGGCATTCTGTTAACCCCATCCAGTGACTTTTTATTTCAAATACTGTAGTTTTCAGTTATAAAACATTCCACTTGGTTATTTTTCTATTGTTTCCATTTTTTCCTGCTCTGACTTCCTCTTTCTTTGTTCATCACCAGCATGTTTTCTTTTACTTCATAGGAGATGGATAATAGTTAATAATAACTGTTTTTAAACCAATTTTACTCACTCTAACATTTGGATTATGTCAGAGTTGACTACAGGTCAATTGTTTTTGTGAGAATGTGTTTTATTTTCCTCCTTCATATGTTAGGTCAATTTTTTATTATATTCTAGACATTATGAATATTCAGTTGTGGAGACCTTGCATTATTTTAATTTTTTTCTAATGAGTGTTTGTTAGTTTTGTTTTGGTTGGCAATTCATTCTATTGGACTTAAACTATAAACACTGTTCTTGGCTGGCAGCTTGGTTGATCTCTGTTTAGATCTTTAGGATTTAACTGGTTGCTTTGATTCTTCTTCATGCATTCATCGTTTGGGGGTTAGCCAGGGTTATGGGAAGACAGAAGTTTGTGGTTCCATCTCTGGTATTTTGCTTCTCTCTAGTGGCTACAGTTGATCCAGAGTCGATGGTTCCCCTGGACAGAAAACTGTGATTTTTCCATTAGCATCCCATGCCCCATGCCAACCATGCTTGAACCTAGGCTAAAAATTGTGAAAAAAGCAAGTAACCCCATACAGCTCTTCTCCTCTGGACATGGACTGTCCAGTGGAATAAACCTCCTTTTGTACACTCTCCAGTGCCTTAAGGTAGCTCTTTGTTTCATATTTAATCCACAGTTTATAATGATTATCTGTAGGTGGATTAGTCTGGTTGGATCTTACTCAATCTTTACGCTCCATGAACATAATTTTTTATATCAGGTTTTACGCTTGTCAAGGCTATACTCAATTCCTGATCATGACCTTTTAATGATGATCTTTTCAAATTTTTGATATTCACTATTGGGAAGAAAATTTATTCTTACTGGTAGGTGATAAAAAATTTAAAACAATTTTTATAACTATTCACAAATTTGCAATTGTTGAAGTATATTTAAAGGAGATAACAGCTCCTCTTTCTTTGTACTGACAAATGTAATGTTGAAATTTCTTGTGATAATGCAAATGGGTTTCAAATCCAACAGAATGTTTTTGTATCAAGTATTTCAAAATAATGATGATGCTCTAATTAGCAGAAAATAAATGCATTGTTAGAGCAGTCACCCTGCAGCTAGCCTGCATGCCACTAAAAGGGCATAATAGTTGCAAAGGCATCTGATATGTGTGCAGACAGAGATTCAGGGCTCCCTGGAGCTGCTCTGCCAGGAGCACCTGCTGATACCTCAGCCTCTTCAACTCCAACTCCTGTACACCTGACTCCTTAGGTATTTGGAACACAAACTATATGAGCAGGTGTACTCCTGTAATATTTTGAAATAAAAAATAAATTAATTAATTAAAAAAAAGAAACAGAAAGGAGGCCGTAGGCAGATTGGAGTTAGAGATGGGAGGAAAAATGGAAATAGTAAGCAGAGAGGTTGTGGTGCCTTCAATCAAGCAGACACTGGAGGGACTTTGGCTTCTCTTCTGATGACCTGGGAGCCATCAGAGAGTTTAAGTCAAAGTACAAACATGATGTGACACCAATTTTAAAAGGATACTTCTATCTCTGTTTGAAAAATAAAATGAAGGGGCAAGGGTGGAAGCCAGAAGACCAGTTACAATGCTAAGATGATGATTGTTCAGACTGAGTGGTGAGGAAGAGTCAGATTCTAGACATAAGGAAGAGGTAGGTCCAACAAGATTTGCAGAAAGATTTACTGTGGAGTGGGAGAAAAAGAGAGAAATCACAGATGTCACCAAAGTGTTTGGTCTGTGCAAATGTAATCAACAAAATGAGGAAGGCTGCAGGTAGAGAGGTTGAGGTAGGAGAATCAGCATAAATGTATGAATACGTGAAGTAGAAATGTTGAGTGACAATTGTATGTACAAGTCCAGAGTTCTGGAGCAAGGTTTGGGTTAGAGTTATGAATTTGAGAATTATTGGCATATAGATGGTACTTAAAGCTCAGAAGCTGGGACTAAATGTAGAGAGAACAGATCAAGAATTGAGACTTGGAGCACTCTAATCTTAAGATTTGGGAAGAAAAGGAATCCAAGAACAGAACCTGAGAGGGCAAAATGTGAGGAAACCTAAAGAATCTAATGTCTTGGAAGCCAAGAGAAGAAAGTGAATTGATGAGGAAGAAGTGCATAACTGATAAATGCTGCTGATTCATGAAGTACAATGTAGACTGAAAACAGGCCATTGGAGTTAGTAACATGGAGGTCATTGATGACTTTGACAAGGGAAGTTTCTACAAAGCTGGCGGGGGTAAAAGCCTAATTGGAATAAACCTAAAGAAAGAATTGGAAGTGAGGGTGGAGGCATGGGGTACAGTCAAATTCTTGGGGGCTAATTTTGGGGAGAGAGCTGCAGGTTTGTGTGCAAAACTTTTTTTCACTTTAATAGGCTTTACTTTTTAGGGCAGTTTTAGGTTCACAGAAAAATTGAGCGGAAGGAACAGAGGTCCCATACACCCCCATCCCACACAGGCACAGCCTTTCCAACCATTGACATCCCCCAACAAAGTGATATATTTGTTATAATTGATGAGCCTACATTGACACATCACTAGCACCCAAAGTCCATAGCTTACATTAGGGCTCACTCTTGGTGTTGTCCATTCTATGGGTTTTGACAGATGTATAATGACCTGTATCCACCATTGTAGTATCATAAGAGTAGTTTCACTGCCCTACAAGTTCTCTGTGTCCCGCCTATTCATCCTTCCCTCCCCCCAACCCCTGGAAACTACTGATCTTTTTACTGTCTCCATAATTTTGCCTTTTCCAGAATGTCATATAGTTGGAACCATACAGTATATAGCCTTTGCAGATTTGCTTCTTTTGCTTAGTAATGTGCACTTAAGTTTCTTCCATGTGTTTTCATGGCTTGATAGTGCATTCCCTTTTATTTAATAGCATTGAATGATATTCTGTTGTCTGGATGTACCACAGTTTATTTATCCGGTCACCTACTGAAGGACATCTTGGATGCTTCCAGGTTTTGGCAATTATGAATAAAGCTGCTATAAGCATTCATATGCATGTTTTTGTGCAGACATAAATTTTTAGTTAGTTCATTTGGGTAAATATGCTCATGTGTTGCTTAATGATGGGAATATGTTCTGAGAAATGTGTCATTAGTTGATTTTGTTGGGTGAACATCGTAGAGTGTACTTACACAAACCTAGATGGTATAGCCTGCTACACACCTAGGCTATAGCTTATTGCTCTTAGGCTATGAACCTGTACAGCATGTTACTATACTGAATACTGTAAGTAATTGTAACACAATGGTAAGAATTTGTATATCTAGACATAGAAAAGGTACAGTAAGAAATACAGTATAAAAGATAAAAAATGGTACACCTGTCTAGGGCACTTACCATGAATGGAACTTGCAGAACTGAAGTTGTGCCAGATGAGTCAGTGAATGAGTGTTAAGTGTATGTGAAGGCCTACATTGATGTATACTACTATAGACTCTGTAAACATTGTAAACTTTGATCTACTACACTAAACCTATAAAAAATATTTTTCTTTCTGCAATAATAAATTAACCTTAGCTTACTGTGACTTTTTGACTTTACAAACTTTTTAATTTTTAACTTTTTGACTCTTTTGTAATAACACTTAACTTAAAACATGAACACATTTGTATAGCCATAACAAAAACATTTTCTTTCTTTATATCCTTATTCTATAAGCTTTTTCTATTTTTAATATTAATTACGTCTTTACTTTTTAAACTTTTTTTGTTAAAAACTAAGACACAAATACACAGTTTGGCCTAGGTGACAGTTGTTTCAGCACTGTTTGTTTAAAAAAAAAACTATTTTTGCCCTATTGTATTGCCTTTGCTCTTTTGTCAAAGATCAGTTGACTATATTTATGGAAGTCTATTTCTGGGCTCTCTATTCTGTTCCATTGATCTGTGTATTTCTTTGTCAATACTACATTGCCTTGATTACTGTAGCTTCATAGAAAGTCTTGAAGTTGGGCAGTGTCAGCCTTCTCAGTTTGTTCTTTTCCTTCAATATTGAGTTGGGTATTCTGGGTCTTTTTTCTGTCCATATAATATTTTGAATAAGTTTGTCAATATCCATAAAATAATTTGCTGGGATTTTGATGAGATTGCATTATTGAATCTATAAATCAAGTTGGGAAGAACTGACATCTTGATAATATTGAGTCTTCTTATACATAAACATAAAATATTTCTCTATTTATTTAATTCTTCTTTGATATTTTCACAGGAGTTTTATAGTTTTATTCATATAGATCTTATACACATTTGCTTAGACTTATATACTTAAGTGGGTTTTTTGGTGCTAATGTAAATACTAATTTTTAAAAATTTCATATTCCACTTATTTATTGCTGGTATGTAGGAAAGTGATTGATTTTTGTACATTAGCTTTGTATCCTACAGCTTTGCTATATTCACTTAATAGTTCCAAGAGGTATTTTTTTTTATCCTTTCAGACTTTTTACATCGACAACCATGTCATCTGTGAACAAAGACATTTTTATTCCTTCCTTCCCCATATGTATACCTTTTATTTCTTTTCATTATCTTATTGTATCAGCTATGACTTTTAGTACAAAATGTTTAAAAACGGTGGTGAGAGGGGACATCCTTGCCTTGTTCCTGATCTTGGTGGGAAAGCTTCAAGTTTCTCACCATTAAATATGATGCTAACTGTAGGGTTTTTTGTAGATGATTTTTATCAACTTGAGGAAGTTCCCCTCTGTTCCTAGTTTACTGAGAGATTTTATTGTGAATGGATGTCAGATTTTGGAAAATGCTTTTTCTACATCTACTGACATGATTATAAGATTTTCTTCTTTAGCTTGTTGATGTGGTGGATTACACTAATTAATTTTTGAATGTTGAACCAGCGTTGCATAGCTCGGTTTAATCCCACTTGGCAATGGTATATAATGCATTTCATACATTGTTGAACTCTGTTAGTATTTCCTTGACGATTTTTGCATCTATGTTCATAAGAGATATTGGCCTATAATTTTCTTTTATTGTAATGTTTTTGTTTGCTTTGGTATGCAGAACTGTGGAGGGCCTGCTTCTCTTTCTGCCTGTCCTGAGTCATACCTGGGCACCAGGTCTAAGGAAATTTTGTGGGATCGCTAAGCCCCTTGCTGCCTAGAAATATCTCACAGCTGTTTATTCTCTGAGATCTTGCTGTCTGACTATATATCTATAATAGAGCCATTCTGAGGACTAAGGGAAATCACACTACATAAAATGAGGGTTGCAGAATGTGGCTGTCTAGAAAATGAGCAGGCAGCTCTTAAGAATTGCAACCTGCTATTTAAATTTCTGCCCTTATCCTGTGGGGTTGACTGATCTCAGACAAACCTATTAATAATCAGTGCTGAATATATTTTATCACAATTCCTCTGGAAATTTTTAATATAGTTGTTCTGTAAATTTCTGTAAAGAAAGAAGTAGCGTCTGTTTGTTTTAAACTGTATTAAGAAATGCTGTCTCTATTTTTTTGTCCTTATATTATCTTGCTTGCATTTGAAAATGGGGACAGCTGATTTTACACTTAAGTGAACATCTCAACACCCATTCTGTGAATCAGAGATAGAGAGATTGCAGGCAGGGCTCTGCTCTTTGTTCTTTTGTGCATTGTTGTGAAAAGTGTTTGTTATCTCCCAACAAAACATGCTTGTAACTTGATCTACTTCCACTCTGTCTTCAGAGACAGATCCTAGAAGAACTGGTTGCAAAGCATCAATTTTTCCGATAAGGCAAACAAGGTTTGTGACAAAAGCTGAGATCTCTGAGGATTTGCTAAGATCAGTACTTCTGGTTCTGTCCTTCTGTTTTAGATTGCAAGATGATGTCTTACTGACACCCACTCTGATGGTGAATTAATCCCACAAGCAGTCACCCTTTCTGATTTAGCTGTGACGCAATGAAAGAGAGGTGGTTATTTCCCTGGCTCCACTCTTTTCTTGTATTTCTGAGTCTGGTTCCACTGTAAGGAAATCATTGGTAAGAAATCAGTCTCTCCTTCCTCTGCACACCCTCACTTGTGATCCCTGTTCCACTGTGGGGTGATGCTTTGTTTTGGTGTCCGTGTCTGATCACCAGAATGTGAACTCTGGAAAGACAAAGTCAATGATTTAATTTTTACTCATAGTGTCCAGCATATTATCCACTTGGGGATCAACATTTGAACTGTAATGACAAATACATGATAAAAACAGCAACTACCTTATTATGGACAGGGGATATACCTACATAAGAATAAAATCGATTTCCAAATGGATATTCATTTAGATGACTTTTGTCCTTTGTATGCCACATGCCATGCATTGATTCAGAATGTTCATGGTTCCTTTGAATGCTGTCTTAATAGGGTTCATCCCAGAAGCAGTTTCGGAGAGGAAGGTTGAGGATGCACAGTTTATTTGGGAGTTGCAAAGACATAAAAAGGGGGAGAAAAAACAG
This sequence comes from Daubentonia madagascariensis, assembly GCA_023783475.1. Lineage (NCBI taxonomy): Eukaryota > Metazoa > Chordata > Mammalia > Primates > Daubentoniidae > Daubentonia > Daubentonia madagascariensis. Next base: position 12,917,721 of record JAKFHU010002004.1, read on the forward strand.
CTCCCAACCCCAGCTATTTCTGTGGGCAACTGAAGCTTAATACTGCAGGGAAACTTCAGGAAATGCTGAAAACACACACACTTTAGAATTATCCTAGCCCACGGGTAAAGGAGCTGGGGTATTTGTATCCCCATACCATCCGTCATTAGTTAAGGAATGTGAACATTTGGGAAGTTGTTAATTTCCAATCACTTTCTTTTCCCCTTACACATAGACTAAATGGGTTCTGGTAGCCCAGCGTCAGCCAGCCAACAAAGATGCAGGTGCTAACTCTTGGAAGCCAGTCTGGTGTGCAGGGAAATGGTAATGCAACCCAAAGAGATATGGGAGGAGCACAAACAGGACTTGTCTCAAAGACCCTGAAATGCTAATTCATAAATGATCGTTCGCTTTGTTTGTACTTTTTACTCTCAAGACCAATCTCTGTGAATGTAGGAAAACAACGTTTTTTGTGTGTGAGATAATACATGTGAAAGCATCTTGGAATGCATTTTATAAACTATAAAGTGTGATACAAGTATATTGTTATTATCATTATTGTAATTATTATTATTATGATGGCTTGATTATAGTTATCAGCACTTGAGCGTGTTGGTAGAATGCCTTTCTTAGAATAAAAGTGAGATGAGAAATTTAAATACAATTCCAGTTATATATAATCAATAATTGTCCAAACCTAGGCCCAGTGCCTTGCTTGCATCAATTTAGAAATTAAAGCAGGAAGATTCAAATATTTGTTGATTGTTTCTCCCTTGGAGAACAACGGTCATTTTTACCAGATCTTTACCAGGGACTTATATGTATATAGAATACTTTAAATGGTTTGTCCCTGGGGAAGAGACTCTTAGATCTGAGGTTTACATCTAACTCTTTTACTTGTTTTCTATTAAATCTGCCTGATTCTGCTTTGCATATTTAGTCTTATGTGAACCTAAACAGGGACAACTGTCTGAAGTCATGCTTTTGACCATGCCTTCTTTTTTGGCCCAGTTCCCTTGAATTAGACCATTCAGATGAACACTCTGATCTGCATCGGATTCATTTCTTTTACACCCATGGCATTTAGTGACTTAACCTACTAGCCCATCTCTGGAAAGTTTCATTCTTTTCACCTAAATCTGTTTCCAAAGCTAAGGCTCCATTGCCCTCCCTGTTTTTCCCTCTTTGCTGGGAACTCCCAGAATGACATTCTGTTGCGACTACCCCCCGTGAAGATTCCTACTTCAACAGGTAAATGACAGCATGAAGGAAGGGAAAGGGTGGATATGAAAGCTATATAGGCAATGGGATTACCAGGATTAGCGACTGGTTGGACGTGGATGTGAGAGAGAGGGAGAGGGAGGTGTCAGGGATGATGGGTTAGGTGTGTGTTGGTGCCTTCAGCTGAAATAGGACATGTGAGGACAGAGCTGATCTGAACAAAAGGAGACATAGATACAGATAGATTTATTTTTTTTCCCACTGAGCAAAATACAGCTACTGGAAGTTATGGGTAAAACCAAACCTTACTGTTAAATGGCTTAAACTGATTGACAACTCAATTGTGAATGACAGATGATTATTTTCCCGGCTGTTCCACTCACAGAGCTGACATTTAGTAACATTCAAATAACTAATAGAGTACATTTCCTATTGATAATGTGCCTAGAGTCTTGAGAGGATTCTCATTTGGTGAAAGGCACAGGGGAACTATTTCATGGCTGTGAATCAATTCTATTTTATTAGGAACAATAAAACCTCATTGTACTTAACCAGAAAGATACCTGGAAGTACTATATTGGGTATAATCCAGCCACATTTTCAAAAGTTGGACCAGGAGATCTGGGGAAGGGTGTCTTATGGTGCATGCTTTTTGTACTAATGGTGCTGGCATTGCTGATTCATTTAGATTTAATTTGATTTTTTTTGCTTGAGCCTCTGGCTGGCCTGTAGCTGAAAACCTGAGTATTTGTTCGTTTCCCTATTGTCCTCAGACAAAGACCTCTTGAATTCACAGAGCAATCTATAATGTAGCTATCCATTTCCCATCTGCTCTGTGTGTACCTTAAGCGATCGCTATTCAGGCATTTATTTTAGATAGCAAACTGAGGGTCCCTTTGAATCTGGGCTTTTGAGATCCAAATTGGTAGCCTTGGAAAATTATTCTTCAACAAAGGTCTGTGGAGGACTCCTCTCATCTGGAAGAAGAAGGGGAAGAAGAAAGAAAGGCTTACAAAACCTCCACGATCCTCTTTCTTCTACAGAATTACTGGAAATGTTCTTGGAAGAATGGCCCATGCAGACTCGCCTGACATTTCACTAGTATAAGTAATTTCTGATTATTTCTAGTGCCTCTGTCGGAATCTGTGTGACCCAACAGAATCATTTTCCACTGAGTGGAGATGATGGGATTTCGAGTGAGACATACAAAAGTGGGAAACGAGTAAATCAGCGAGGTGCCAAAAAGAAGTGTCAATTCTGTCTTCGGAGGGTGTAGCCCAAGGTGAGGGCGCTGGTAGTGGAGAGACGATTTTGAGATATAAATGGCCAGAAAGCTCTATGTACCATAGCTTAGAGACTAATAGGAGCGAATACTTACAGAAGCATGAACTTGTGCTAGACACTGTTCTAAGTCCTCTTTCTATATCATACCATTTAATGGTGATTTAGGTCCTATTATCCCAATAGATAAGGAAACTGGGGCATAAGGAGATAAATAACTTGACCAAGTCATGCAGCAAGCAGGTGACCTCAGATCTGAACCCAGGCTGTCTGACTCCAGAGTGGATGCTGTAACCACTGTGAGATACTGCCTCTCTATGCCATGGTCTAGAATTCATATCAGACACCTCCGTTTTCTCATCCCTTTAAAGTAAAATCTCCTTAATGCACGACATGGGATTGGGTACAAAACTATCTAGAAAAAAAGGAGGGTTATTAATGCCACAAAAATTTGAAGTGTAAAGACAGGGGAAAAATGGATCTCATTGATTTTTCTAGTATTTAACAATGCTAAAGTGTTTAATCAATGTTTGTTAAATTAATCAATGCTTTTTAAATGAGTGAATTTAATCATCTATGATTGGTAATTTGTTCTATTTTTATTATGAACTTTCCCAACCTCCACAAATAGATGATAAGGAATCCATGGTCTAGGAAACTTCCTCATACGTGTCTGTCTTCCACAGGCCTTACATGGTTTCTGAGATCTGAAGGGGCTCAATGAATATTGATTGATATGGTTAGGTTTGTGACTAAAGATGTTAACCTATTGAATAATCATTACCTATGCTAATTAGTTATGATGTTGATTTTTCAAGAAGGGGGCTCAATGAATATTTAAATATTTTGCCATGGGAAAACAATTCTTTCTTTTTTTAAGTAGAAAATTAAGGAGAGGAAAAAAAGGCTTTCCCACAATCTCATCCTGACAATGGAGGTTGGGAGTGGGAGGCAGAGCCCAAGTAGATTGTAAGGAGAGTGACTTAAATGGTGGAGTGGTTGGCTCTTGTCTACAGGTTTACAGAAATGAAATTAAACTTGGGCTTTCTATTGCAAAACAATAAGCAAATTGAAGGCCAATTATACCAGCTCATCAAAAAAGCGCTGGCAAGCTGTAGAGGATTTTGCACTTCTGAGTAGAATGACTTTTCAGATGAAAGAACTTATTATAAGAAATTGAGAACATCTGGGCCATCAAAGAGAGAACACAGTGAATAATTGGACAATCACAGACTGGCATCCATCTGAGTAAGAGATACTTCCTCAGTTCCCGCCAGGGGAAGTGTTCAAAATTCCTCATCTAAAGGGAAATGAAGATCAGTTTGTAAAACACGATTTTTCTATACCTGGTTGTTATTCGGTTATGACAGAAATCTATGTTGGGAAATTTAGTTATTCTGTTTTTTTTTTAATCATGATTTGTATAAATTTGTGGGATACAAGTGCAATTTTGTTATGTGCATAGGTTGCATAGTTGTCAAGTCAGGGGCTTTAGGGTGTCTGTCAACGGAATAACATACATGGCACTCACTAAGTAATTTCCCATCATACACCCTCCTCCCACCCCCTTGCCCCCTGAGTCTCCACTGTCTATCGTTACTCTCTCTACATCCACGTGTACACAGTTTTTAGCCCTCACTTGTGAGTGAGAACATGTGATACTTGACTTCATAAAGTTATTCTTGTAAGCAAAACCAGGGTAAAATAGCGGACAAGTGGTTGGCTTTGCTCTCTGTATATCACCTACTGGCTTAACTCTTCCCAACTGCCCATTTATGATCCTGGCGAGGTCATATTCATGATAAACCATAAATAACATCTCTGCCTCTCCCCACTCCCCACCTTTCTTCTCTCTGACTTCTCTACAACCAGGGGCCACCCTGCTGAAATCTTACAGGTACCAAACAGATGTTTGCAACTCATGAAGGAGCCCCTGCTGGCATGAGGCTTGGGGCTGTCCATGTGAGTGGGGTCGAACTTGCCTCACTCCCGTTCTGCTCAATGCCTCGTGTCCTCCATATATGTGATAGTGATCACACCCTACTTTAGGTTAAACACTGAGTTAGATATTTTACACACATACATTATTTCTAATCACTTTAATACTCCCTCTAGGTAGTAATTATCATCCCATTTTATAGCCAAGGAAACTGAGGATTGAAGACATGATATGTTCAGTCAGAATAGCCCAGAGTAGCCCAGACTATACTGTGTCATAATTCAAATACCCAGTGGCTTAACACCACACATGTTTATTTCTTGCTCATGTTACGTGCCCACCATGGGTTTGTGCTATGGGACCCTGGCCGACTGAGCAGCCACCATCTCAAATAATGCCAGTCGAGGGAAAAGAAAGCTCTGGAGTAGGGTCTTGCACCAGCAGTTAAATGCTTGCCCCAGGAATGACATTAATTACCTCTGCTTATTATTCATTGGCTGGTACTGGTTACTTGGCCTTAATCAACCACAATGCAGTGATGAGGGTCAGAAAATGCAACCAAATATCTACTGCATACCCAAGTACAGAGAGCTGGAAGCATTCACTGAATGACATCAGCAAGAGAGGTGCATAGCATGGCAATTAAGACTGCAGGTTTAAATTGTGGTTCTGTCACTTAGCTATGGAATCCTGGGCAAATTATTTAACATTCCTGAGTTTCAGTTTCTTCACTTGTTAAATGGGGGAAATAATTATACCTTCATCAAGGAGTTGTTGTAAGGATCCAGTAAGATAATGCATGCACAGAACTTAGCATAAGGACTGACAAACCATTGGAACCTGGGTTCCTCTGTCTCCAAACTTGTGATATCACTACTTCACCACAAGACTAGCCCAAGTCCTACAAAACCTGGGAGCCATTTGACCTTAGCTGTAGGAAATATGACAACCAAAATTTTGTCTGAAAGAATGCAGGAGATACATATCTGTATATGTCAAGGAGAACAAAAAGTCCAGAGATGAGCCAGAAACCTTGGCATGAAGAGGCAAGGCAAGAGAGAGATGCCCAAGAAGAAGAGACTGGTGATTTTTAAACATGGCCACCCACAAGTTCTTCCATACTCTCCACTGAGATGTGAAATCTATGTTCTCTCCTCTTGGATCTGGGCAGAATTGTGACTGCTTTGACCTATGGAGTACAAAGGACCAAGACTCTGTGGGATGTTTCAATGTTAGGCCAAGCAGTTTCCATCTTGTTTTCTGGGACCCTTGTTCTTGGATCCCTGAGCCACCATTGACTATCCTGAGGTCACCATGCTGTGAGGAAGCCAAAACACAGGAGAGGCCACATGTGGACCAACAGTCCCCACTGAGGCCAGCCTGAGTCATCCCAGACCAGACACAGATATGTGAGCAAAGAAGCTTCCAGATGACTGCAGCCCCCAGATATCCACCCCCCACCAGCCATCATCTGAGTCTTCCTAGCTGAGGCCCTAAGCATGAATCAGACATGAATCATTTCTACTATGTCCTGCTGTCTTCCTGATCCACAGACTCCATGAGCATAATAAAATGCTTATTCTATACCACTACATTTGGACATGGGTTATTATGCAGCAATAGATAACCAGAAACATGCAAGAGAGTAAGGGAAGGGTGATTCTAGGTGAAAGGGCAATTGTCTGGATCAGTGCTAGAGATTAAAACCAGGGTATTTACCTGGTCCTCATGGTGTACTTTCCTGGAGAAAATGGGTCCACTGAAAGGGTTGAGGGCAAACTATCAGTTTCTCTTTAACTTTGGATTTGGCCGCCACAATTGGGCATGCATCCACACTGTGCTCTGATTTGGCACCTCCCATCTTGCCAGCTTCATTTCTAAAGCTGGCTATACCCCCACTCTTTCCACAGAAACCTGATTTTGATATCTTGCCCATGTTCTTCTACTCACCTTCAGCTTTTGGTGGTCTCATCCTTCTAACTTGGAAAAGCTGATATAGCTGCTTTCTCCTCCCCTTCTTCCTCCTCTTCCTCCCCGCTCCCTTCTTCTCACAAAGCATATGCTGAGCTTCCTTAAAGCTGTCTCCACCCTTCATAGCTCATGTCCCTTTTATTTTTTATTTATTTATTTATTTTTATTTATTTTTTTATTTGAGAATATTATGGGGGTACAACATTTTGGCTATATATATTGCCCATGCACTGCACGTGTCAGAGCTATAATCGTGGTCATCTCCCAAACTGTGCTCCCCACATCCATTAAGTGAGAGTTTTCCCAGCCCCTCCACCCCCCTCCCTCCTGCCCGCCCCCTGATGAATATTATTGCCCTGTGTGATGTAGGTGTTGATCAGTTAGTACCAATTTGATGGTGAGTACCAGTGGTGCTTGTTTTTCCAATCCTGTGACACTTCGCTTCGAAGAATGGGTTCTAGCTCCAACCAGGATAATACCAGATGTGTTAATTCACTATTGTTCCTTATTGCTGAGTAATACTCCATGGTATATATATACCACATTTTATTAATCCACTCGTGTACTGACGGGCACCTGGGTTGTTTCCATAACTTTGCGATTGTGAATTGTGCTGCTATAAACATTCGCGAGCAGATGTCTTTATTATAAAATGTCTTTTTTTCCTTTGGGTAAATACCCAGTAGTGGGATTGCTGGGTCAAATGGTAATTCTACTTTTAATTCTTTGAGGTATCTCCATATTACTTTCCATAGAGGTTGTACTAATTTGCAGTCCCACCAGCAGTGTATGAGTGTTCCTATCTGTCCACATCCCCGCCAACATTTGTTGTTTGGGGATTTTTTAATATGAGCCAATCTCACTGGAGTTAAGTGATATCTCATTGTGGTTTTGATTTGCATTTCCCTGATGATTAGAGAAGTTGAGCAATTTTTTATATGTTTGCTGGCCATTATTCTGTCTTCTTTTGAAAAGTTTCTGTTCATGTCCTTTGCCCATTTTTTAATAGGGTTGTTTGATTTTTTCTTGTTGATTTTCCTAAGTTCTGTATAGATCGTGTCCCTTTTAGAGAACCCAGGGAAGCCAGAGAGATGTTTCTCTACACTAGCACTGCCCAAGGGAACCTCATTAGCATTTCAGAAGCCTCCCTCCCAGGTTTACTCACACCTTGCAGGAGCGGAGAAGAGTCCTTCTCTGCCCACCATGAAGCACATCTCTTCTCCCCAACCTTTCTTGAAGCCTCTCTCCTGACATATGGACTAGGCATGTGGGGTATATCGCAGAAACTGAGTGTGGCTGACCCCAGACGCCTGGCTCCCTTCTCACAGGTCATTCTCAGAAAGTGAAGGGCCATTTTCCTAACATCCATTTTGTGGGTATAAAGTCCCACTCTTGACATCATATTCCTATTTTATTTTCCTCAAGTTCTCTCCCAGATGTGGTTTGGGTGTCAAAAAGACTCAGGACTTTTCTAAAGTCTGAGGTTTCCGAGGTTGTGTCCATTTAATACCTGTTTCTTGACAATTTTACAATTTTTACCACCATACCCCTTCTTGTGATAATTTCCTCTCTCCTGAAAGTCAAATTCCTGTTTCCTGTCTCTCTTCAGAGTTCACACTCCATCAGGGACCTCCGGGTTTCTTTCTTTATTCCTCTGAGTAACATGACAGGTCTTTGGCAAAAAATTCTGAAATGTTGCTAACCTCTGTAGAAAAGTTTGCAAAATGTGATCTTACCCAGCTGTACTACTGTATTAGGGTTCTCCAGAGAGAAACAGACCAATAGGAAATACACACACACATACACACACATATATGTGATTTATTATGAGAAATTGGCTAACATAATTTGGCTACATAATTATGAGGCTAAAATGTCCTACGATATGCTATCTCTGCCAGCTGCAAGCTGAAGACCCAGGAAAGTGGTGGTATAATTCCGTCTGAGTCAGAAGGCCTGAAAACCAGGGAAGCCAGTAGTATCAATTCCATTCTGAGGGCCACAGAATATGAGATGAGATGTCTCAGCTCAAGTAGTGAGGCAGGAAAAAAGGGACAAATTCCTCCTCCCTCCTCCTGTTCAGGCCCTCAGTGGATTGGATGGTGCCCAACCACATCAGGAAGGAAAATCTACTTTACTGAGTCCACCAATTCAAATGTTAATCTCATCCAGATACACCCTCCCCAACACATCTAGAAATAATGTTTAATCTGTGTACCCACCATGGTCCACTGAAATTGACACATAAAATTAACCATCACACCAGCAGCAGCAGGAAAAAAAAAAAAGAACAGACAAAATTTTCTCTGACATTTAAATTCATCCACCCGTGATGACTAAATCTCTGACTCCAAAATGCTCTGACTCTTCTTTCTGGAAGATATCAGCGGTTCTTGATTGAATTAAGGCAATTGAGAATCTTTCAGAAGATAAACATTTTAGGCTGTCTTTAAGCCTCAGTTTTCCTGACTGGAGATCTTGAGTGTGGGTTTAAATGAGATGTCATAGGTAAGGTACAGCCATTGTGTGGCATTAAGTTCTCAAGAAATGAGGGTAATTATCGCTCCCCTAATGACAACTCTCGTTGTACCCTTGACTGTTTGGCATCATTTGGAACTCTCTAAGAAGGCTTAAACATATATTCTAAGCACCAAAGTGTCAGCAGAGGTTGAGACAAGGCTGTAACATCAGGCTGGGTCTGTTTCCAAAGACTGATAGAAAAATGACCTGGGTTAGCTCCCCGAATTTAGGTCAGGAAGCACTTGTACATCTTCCTTCCTGCTGATGGGGCCCCTGCTAACCTTGTGAGAGACTCTGGTTTAGACAGTGTCAGCAGATTTATCAGGGGCAGCTTGGAGGCTCAGGAGAACCAGCAGTTTTGCTTCACCAGGGTTTCTACGAGAGGCTGCATTTGCCTCATTTCATCTGAGTTCACTGGCACGGAATAATTTCAAGGAAACAGCAATTTAGACCCTTGAGTTTCTCATGGCCCTTGGACTAAATCATAAATCAACTCCTGCTCACTTGAAATGGAACCCCCACCGGGATCTTCTAGAAACTTTTGAAGTAGCAGACATGTTGGTTTGTCCTGGAAAATTTCCAGACTGATAGCTTTCTGACTCTTTTCTTCTTTAATCCATGCTAGTAAAGGCTGAGAATAATGAAGCTTTTTCTATATTTTCGTTTCAGAGGTGAGGAAACTGAGGCTTAGGGAAATGAAGTAATTCACTTAAAATAAAAAATCTTGGAGTAACGTTGTCTGGACCACAGAACGGATCACTCAATGTCCAGCGCCTTTCCGCCTTGCCGTGCTTCTGTTTTCTCGGTAAATATTGGTGTTGCATACTATGTGCCAGGCACGAGGACTTGGAGATTGATCTGTGAGAATGGAAAAACCAAAATTAAAAAAATGTATATGTAGAGCTGTGATTCAATAATGCATATTTGATAAAATGATACAGTTAAAAGAGGATGAGGATTTTAAGGTTGTCTGGTCAAGCTGGTCGTGTTTGGGCACAGGGTGTTCTGGACAGGGGACAGGAAAAGAGTGTCACTGAGGGGTCAGTGAGGTGTATGCAAATGGCACAACATGCATAATCTCATTTTTAATGAATTATGACAATCTTAATGTTAGGGAATTATGATAATATTCACGTTTCTTTGGGATAAAATGCTAATCACCCAGGGTGATTGATAGTCACTGCTCCCGCCAACTGCCTTTCTGTAACTGTGGTTCCTCCCTTGAATCATTTCCCAGTTAAATTGCCTCTAGTAGCTAAAAGGTTAATGTCTGGCACAGGAGGGAACTTCCAGACCTCCTTCTGTGCTAAGACTCGCAGCTTATCTGAATATTATATTCCAGTTTACTATTTTAATAGATGATTTTCTTTATTCTGCTTTGGGTCTCTTGCAGAATGAGGTTGTATACTAATAAAAGAATACAGAACATATTGATCACCCAATTATCTCAAAGAAGTATACATTATATGTCTTAGTATAAAATATAGAAACATTAAAGGTTATTATAGCCATCATCTTGTCAAAAGGTGAAGAAAAATATTCCTTTTATGTAACTTTAGAATTTAGTTACTGTTTCTTTAAAAATAACTGATAATTGGACAGCCAGTCACTCCACCTTCTGCCAGCTTCCCCCCATTTAACTAATAACACCCAGAGACTCAGAGATAACCATTGTGTAGATTAGACTCTAGATATTATATATGACTAAAGTATAATGTAATTTAAAAAGAAAATATCAGAATCTTTTCATTTTGGTCTCCATCTGTGCATTATTGAAGACAGGTATCTTAGCACATTGTTCAAGGACTCTGCAGTGTTTTAGAAGGATATAACCAGCAGCTCTTCTGTGGCTCTCAAACATGAGCATGTATCAAAATCACCTGGAGGTCTTGTAAAAACACATTGCTGATCTTCCTCCAGAGTTTCTGATTCCATAGGTCTGGGATGGGGCCTATTGTATTTCTGACAAGAATTTGTATTTCCAACAACAGAAATAGAAGCTGCTGGTCCTGGGACCTCCCTTTGAGAATCAGTGGATTAACAGTAATGTGCCTGCATACACATATCACACATAACAATGTGCCTTGATATGAAATACGAAGATCTAGTGTACCCGGGGAGGTAAATATATACAGCAGTGATTGCAATGTGTTGTATGCTGCTAGTAAGTCACTTCTGATTTGCCAAGAAACCATAGAGGGGAGTATAACCAACCCAGCCTGACACAGCTGAGGAAGCCTTGGGGCGGGGAAGCGGCAATGATGAGCCAGCTGGGTATAAAAGCACAACTAAGAGTTATAGGGCAGAGAAGACTAGGAAAGACATTTGATGTAGAGAAAGCAACTAGTCAAGGCCAGTAGAGTAAAAGAACGTGGAAAATTCAGCAACAACGTTAGTTCATTGTGATTGAAATTTAGAGCCATATGAGAGAATGAAATTTAGGGGCAAGGAAGAATGGAGGGGGTCTTTGTGAAAAGAGTGGAAGAGGCTGCAGACTTCTTTACTAAAGTTTTAGTGAAGGACAATGGCTCAGAGAAGAATTAACAGGCCTAAAAGAGGCCAGGCTAGTTCTGGCCCAAGGTAAGTAAAGTTGGACTTTGGTAAAATTAAATCTGGAGATGTAAATCATCAGGGTGTGACGTGGAAAGTGGTCATGTGTGGAGCTTGGCTGAGCGTTTGGCCATAAGGTTGATGCCACCACCTCCCTTTCGATACCAGGGTCTTCCAGTTTCTCCTACTGCATGCGGGATGTTGCCTTCTTATTGTCTTCTTTGGGTTCATTCTTTTCTGCCCATCCCCTAAGTGTAGATACTTCCATGGTTTAAACTGTCATTCACTCTGGGTCATCTTGTTCACTTCCATGCTTTCAAGTATTACCTAATGGTGACTTCTCTCTCGAACTTCAGAACTGCCTTTTCTAAATTCTTCAACTGGTCCTATAGGCACCAAAAATTCAACATATCCAATATGAAAAATGTATTATATTACTCTTGGAACCCACTCTGTATCTTAGTTAATGGTGGCTTCCAATTTGGCCACCAAATTTCCCAAGCAAGAACACTAGCCATCCTTCTGGATTCTCCTTCTCCCTCATTTTGCCTGTCTACCAATTCTCTAGACCCTGATAACTCTACAACCTGACTGTCTCTTTCCTATGTCTGTTCTTGTTCATTCCCATGGCCATGCCTGGCACCTAGGGCTTTATCAGCACCTTCTTAGACTACCAAAATAACTTCTCAGCTTCTTGTGTCACCCTGCCACTCCGTCTTTTATCATGGCCACGCAACTTCAATTTCTACCACAAAAACATAATTTAAAATTTTCCAGCTCATAAATTTCAAATTTCTTTATATCTTCATAATAAATACCAAATTTCTTAGCAAGGTATTCAAGGCCTTGCATGACACAAAGTCAAACTACTTTATCAGCCTTGTCTTCATTTTCTCTCTCAGATCATAACAAAATAATGTTATTGCTGAATTTTCCATGTTTCTTTAATCTACTGGTCTTGACTGGTTGCTTTCTGTACATGGAACATATTTCCTAGCCTTCTCTGCCCCATACTCTCCGTCACCCTTTTATGCCCAGCTGGCTTGACATTGCCCCTGTGACGGCTTCCTTGGCTATGTCAGATTGAGTTGGTTATTCTCCCTTCTGCGGTTTCTTGGCAAACCAAAAGTGGCTTGCTAGCAGCACACAACACATTACAATCATTGTTGTATATCTGCATCCTTCATGAATACCTCCAGGGAAGTGTCTACAGCTTTCCTGTCCCCAGTGTCTAGCATAGTATCTGGAAAAAAGAAGATGTCAATATATGTTTGTTGAATGAATGCTCTCAATTTCATGCTCCAAGAAATACAACCCAAAGATACGTCGATACTATGCCATGGTATTTCTTTGTGCAAGTAAGAGACAATTCAATATATAATTTTCACAATTTTCAGTAGCATAAAATAAACAATGTTTGGCCATTACCTAGGAAATGTATTCAATTTTCCTCTTGTCTGGATAATTTCCAGCATGTATTCATGTCAACTAGTCCTCTTGTCTGTAACCCTCCTCTTGGAATAAGATGTTCATTTCATACTTTTATTGCATGCTTGTCACGAATTGTAAGCTCTGTAAAAGAAGCTCCCTGCATTTATCATAAAACTGGAAACTGTAATTAGGAAATGCAAAAATGCACTGGGATAGACTCCAAGTTGATGACTACCACTGAGCAGCAAACTGAAAACGCGAAGGGCCCTTTGGCCTAAAAGGGAGACTGACGCTTCAATTTTATGGGTGGGTAGAGGACACCTAGCAAAGCAGGGACACTGAACAACCGTAGGAAGACTCTGATCTGGAACCTAGGGCTTCTGTGTTTATCTATGGATAAACTTCCAAATAAACCTTCCTGCGTGGTACTTGACCTTGGTACAAGGTAAAGACATTCACACCACCAAAAAGTTAACCCTTTCAGGAATTAGATGCCTGTTAGCAAAAACTTAAAAAGTGAAGTTAAAAAAAGGAGTAGTATTTTATAAATATCAGTAGGCCCAGAGGTCAACATTAGAACATGTGGGTAGAATTTATAGAAACAATATTTTGGCTTAAATTTCTTTAAAAACTAAATCAGCTAAATTCTGCTCAGTGAGTTAGAGTACTCTCATTACTGAAAGACAGCCTACATGGTGATTTGCCCTGGGTTATATAAAGATTACTTATATTTGGGGACAGTCACCTGTGATTCTGTGAGGCAGATCATTCTCTACAACCCTGATCTTCTTACCTTATCTCCTTGCCTCCAGAGAAAATGCTGCCTCTCACCTGGAGAAACAGGAGAGCCGCTGGCCACTGCTTGGATAACCACTGCCTCTGTCCATTTAGGCTGCTATAGCAAAATACCTTAGACTGAGTAATTCATGAACAACAGAATTTTTTGCTCCCAGTTCTTGAGGCTGGGAAGTCCAAGATGAAGGCACCAGCAGATTTGGTGTCTGGTCAGAGTCCATTCCTCATGGACGGTACCTTCTGTCTCCTTTCTCACATGACAGAAGGGGAAAACAGGCTCCTTTAAGCCTCTATCATAGGGGCACCAATCCTATTCCTGAGGGCAAATCCCTCATAACCTAATCACCTCCCAAAGGCTGGACCTTTTAATACTATTGCATTAAAGACGAAGTTTCAATGTATCAATTTTGGGGGGACACAAGCATTCAGATCATAGTAACCACCATCTTGAATCATGAGCTACTGAGGGAAGCGTCCCCCTTTCTGTCCCTTTGATAAAGCTTTGAGTGGGTGTTTAGGGATGAGTCTTCTGTAAGAATTCTCCAGGCAGAGATCTGAGGGAGGCGGATTCAAACAGCAGCAGAAATGTTCGGTTTTGTTCTGATTTTCATGGCTTGTTGAACAGCCATTCACATGTTTCTTTGTATGAGCGATATAATAACCAGCTTTCGGAAGGACAGACAGCATAATGAATGGATTGTAAAACATGCTCATAAAAACAGTAGAGTGTGTCTAGAAGTGTGTGTTATCTGCTTTTGATTTACTGTGCACCCTGTTTTGCATTTTCACATCATTTGCACATTTTCTATTAAAAATAAGCACTTAATGGGCATGCAATTAATTTTAATTTTTCTTTTTTTTCTCAAGGTGATAAAAAAGCGTGCGTATGTGTGTGTGGGAGGTGGAGGGGTCACATTTTACAGTCCTGACAGAACATTGATATTACAGCCATAGAGTTCATTACAGGGTAATTAATGCATGTTAAGTATCTTGTAAATATTATGTGGTAATAGCTCTAAATAAATACACACTCCAGTTGGAAAGATCTGCTCCACCCCTGCCATGGGAAATGAGATGTTCCTAATTAATGCCTTTAGAAGAGGAGCCTGTGTCACCTTGGATAGTCTTGGGAAATTACAGCTTTGGTTTGTGGAAAGCAGCAGCGAATGGTTAATTAAGGAGCCTTGACATGCTTGGTGCCTGTCCCACCTGGTCTAAGTAGGTTGGACAGGCCCACCTGGCTTCCTCTCCTCCTCAGCAGCCTTTGTTAGAGAGCAGGCTGTGCAGCTATCGCTGTACTGCTGGGAGCCATTCCAGCTCCCAGAGGAAAAGCTTTCAAGAAGACCTGCTAGCAAGAGCCCAATCATCTTGGACTCTTTACTGATTTCTTCAACGCAGGACCTGGGGCTCTGTCTGGCAAGCAAGAGGAAATGCTGTTGTTGTTGGTATTTATGGTTATGAGTTTAAATTGTATTTCCTGTTTAACCTTCTACTTGGTTTACAGATGGTCTCTGTCAGGTGTGTGGAGCTTCGGGTCTCCTCTTAACACTGGGCTGCAGATATCATTACCAGGGCTCTGAGTGTCTCTGTGGTCACTGTCTCAGAGACCTTCGGAGGTGGCAGAAAGTGACAGAAAGTCTCTTGCTTCTCCACATTCATTACTTTTTTTCAAGTCAGTTGGGCTCAGACTGATGTGTAGGGACCAAGCCCATAATATCAAGATAACTCTAGGGGTAAATGGTTCAGCATAAATCTACTCTCATTAATACCTAACCACTTCTGCAGAGGACACAAAAATTCTCCCTTTCTCTAGATGTGTTCACACCTTGGCTTGTTAATCTATGACTTCTACACTCTACAGGGATGTCAACCTTTGGAGACAGAGCTAACTGTATAGAGCAGGCTTTCAAATGTCTTGTCAAAGTCTTCCTAGCCTACCTTTAAATAATACCTCCCTCACACCTCTCATCTGACACCTGAAATCCCTAAAGAAGAAAACCAATCCTTGACACCCTTAATGAGAGATGTGGTTTCAAATGCAAACCTCTGGAGTTGAGATACACACTCAGGTAGATGCAGCTATGGAACAGGTCCTTTAGTTGGAGTTTAACAGTAGTGATATCCTGAAGGTTTGTGACTCCGAGAAGAATGACACTTAGAATAAGAAACAGGGACCTGGTAAGTGTGGCTGAAGGACTCAAAGACAAACTTGACTTACTTCAACTTAAGGAAATCCGAGTACTGTCACACCAGAGACATGGATATTCACTTTGCTGATGATGCCAGCGAGAAAATGTAGGTGAATTCCCTGAGTATCAATGTGAATAGAAAATAACAAGAGGATATTGAGCTCATGGTGTAAGTTGCAGACAGAGATTATTAAAAGGTATGAGCAGAAGTATGGCCAGGGGTGGAGCAGATCTTTCCAAGTGGAGTGTGTATTTATTTAGAGCTATTACCACATAATATTTACAAAATACTTAACATGCATTAATTACCCTGTAATGAACTCTATGGCTGTAATATCAATGTTCTCTCAGGACTGTAAAATGTGCTCCCCCACACACATATATGTGCTTTTTTATCACCTTGAGAAAGTACTTAGGACAGAGTTTGGCAAAAGTGTGAAGTCAGTTCATGCTTGGTATTTTCATGAAGGCACACACCCTCTGCTCCTAGCATGCTATAGGTATCAGAGAATGTCACACTTTTTGTTCTGATGGAGACATAAAGGGAACCTCATGGAAACAGGTGAGCATATATATTATTGAGTACTGTTGAAGAAAAATCATTCTGATGCTTGTTAAAAATGGCAAGGAGAACTTCATTCAAGACTATTGTAATAGGAAACAGAGATTGAACTCTACTCAGAATGCAGCAGGGACAAGTGGGGATATATAGCCAATGGATAGGGTGAGGGAGTAGTTGGAAATTACCTAAAGGAACTTGGTTAGGTCTGAAGAGTAGGCAGGGGAGAGGAACTTGCTATCAAGGATGGAGGAAGAGGAGCTTGACTAGATATCAGACATGGGGAATTTTCAATAAAACTTAGTAGTCTTTCCTCCAAACAAAAGAAGTACATTTCTTGTTTGGTCACCTCTTGTTCAGTATGAAGCAGGTGAACCATCTGTTGACACTTGTTAGTAGAGAATATTTGCTGAATGGTGTGAACCATCAGGCATTGAATGAATACCTAGTTCTTGGAAGATACTTGGCTGTACTTTGAGAAGATGGGAGTTTGCTCACAGCAGAACAATGGATTTTTATCACATAAAGAAAGAGTATATCAGTCAGGGTTCAACCAGAGAAACATAACTAGTAGAGAAGATACATATTCACTTATTTATTACAAGGAATTGGCTTATGTGATTGTGGGGGCTGGTTCAATCTAGCATCCGTAGAGTGTGTCATTAAGAAGAGAAGATTTTGGACCAGCTAAAGCTGCTGTTCGCTTGGAATTTCTTCCTCTCTTGGGAAAGTCTGAGCCCCACTTTTAGGACCTTCTAATTGATTGAATCAGGCGCACCCACATTATCCAAGATAATCTCCCTGACTTAAAGTCAACTTATTAGGGGCTTTAGTTACATTTGCAAAATTCCTTCATAGCAAAACCTAGATTAGCTTATTTTTTTTATTTTTAATTTTTAATTTAATTTAATTTTTTTAAATTTCAGAATAATATGGGGGTATAACACTTTGGCTGTATATATTGCCCATGCACTGCCTGTGTCAGAGCTACAATCGTGGACATCCCCCAAACTGTGCTCCCCGCATCCATTCAGTGAGAATTTTCCCATCCCCTCCACCCCCCTCCCGCCTGCCCGCCCCCTGATGAATATTATTGCCCTGCGTGATGTAAGTGTTGATCAGTTAGTACCAATTTGATGGTGAGTACCAGTGGTGCTTGTTTTTCCAATCCTATGACACTTCGCTTCGAAGAATGGGTTCTAGCTCCAACCAGGATAATACCAGATGAGTTAATTCACTGTTGTTCCTTATTGCTGAGTAATACTCCATGGTATACATATACCACATTTTATTAAACCACTCGTGTATTGATGGGCACCTCGGTGGTTTCCACATCTTTGCAATTGTGAATTGTGCTGCTATAAACATTCACGAGCAGATGTCTTTATTATAAAATGTCTTTTTTTCCTTTGGGTAAATACCCAGTAGTGGGATTGCTGGGTCAAATGGTAATTCTACTTTTAATTCTTTGAGGTATCTCCATATTACTTTCCATAGAGGTTGTACTAATTTGCAGTCCCACCAGCAGTGTATGAGTGTTCCTATCTGTCCACATCCCCCCCAACATTTGTTGTTTTAGAACTTTTTGATATGAGCCAATCTCACTGGAGTTAAGTGATACCTCATTGTGGTTTTGATTTGCATTTCCCTGATGATTAGAGAAGTTGAGCAATTTTTTATATGTTTGCTGGCCAGTATTCTGTCTTCTTTTGAAAAGTTTCTGTTCATGTCCTTTGCCCATTTTTTAATAGGGTTATTTGATTTTTTCTTGTTGATTTTCCTAAGTTCTGTATAGATTCTGGTTATCAGCCCTTTATCAGATGTGTAGCATGCAAATATTTTCTCCCATTCTGTAGGTTGTCTGTTCACTCTAGTGATAGTTTCCTTGGCTGTGCAGAACCTTTTTAATTTGATCAGGTCCCAGGTATTTATTTTTGTTGCTGCTGTGATTGCTTTGGGGGTCTTCTTCATAAATTCTTTGCCTAGGCCAATGTCCATAAGAGTTTTTCCAACGTTTTCTTCAAGAATTCTTATGGTTTCACGTCTTAGGTTTAAATCTGTTATCCATTGTGAGTTGATTTTTGTGAGAGGTGAGAGGTGTGGGTCTAGTTTCAGTCTTCTACATATGGCCATCCAGTTTTCCCAGCACCATTTATTGAATAGGGAATCTTTTCCCCAGTGTATGTTTTTCTGGAATTTGTCAAAGATCAGATGACCGTATGAGGTTGGTGTTATATTTGGGTTCTCAGTCCTGTTCCATTGGTCTATGTCTCTGTTCTTGTGCCAGTACCATGCAGTTTTGGTTACTATAGCCTTGTAGTATAGTTTGAAGTCTGGTAGATAGATGCCTCCCAAATTGTCCTTTTTGCTTAAGATTGCTTTGGCTAGACGGGGTCTTCTCTGGTTCCACACGAAGCGTAGAATTATTTTTTCTAGATCAGCAAAAAATGATGTTGGTATTTTGATAGGGACTGCATTGATTCTGTAGATCACTTTAGGTAGCAAAGCCATTTTGACAATGTTGATTCTGCCCATCCAAGAGCATGGTAGGGTTTTCCATCTGTTTACATCCTCTGCAATTTCTTTTCTCGGTGTTTCGTAATTCTCTCTATATAGGTCTTTGACCTCCTTAGTTAGATATGTTCCTAAATATTTAATTTTCTTTGGTGCTATTGTGAAAGGTATTGTATCTTTAATTTGTTTCTCAGCTTGATTGTTATTAGCATATATGAAGGCTATGGATTTGTGTGCATTGATTTTGTATACTGAGACTTTGCTGAATTCATTTATCAATTCCAGTAATCTCTTGGTCGAATCTTTGGGGTTTTCTATATATAATATCATATCATCTGCAAATAGTGAAAGTTTGAGCTCTTCTGCCCCCATCTGGATGCCCCTGATTCCTCTGTCTTGTCTGATTGCTCTGGCCAGGACTTCCAGCACTATGTTGAATAGAAGTGGAGATAGTGGGCAACCTTGGCTGGTTCCAGTTTTAAGGGGGAATGCTTTCAATTTTTCCCCATTCAGTATAATATTGGCTGTGGGTTTACGGTATATGGCTTTAATAGTTTTGAGGTATGAGCCATCTATGCCTATATTGTTATGAGTTCTTATCATAAAAGGATGCTGGATTTTGTCAAAAGCCTTTTCTGCATCTCTTGAAAGGGTCATATAATCTTTGTTCTTGCTTTTATTTATGTGGCGAATTATATTTATAGATTTGTGTATGTTGAACCATCCCTGCATCTCGGGGATGAAGCCCACCTGATTGTGATGAATTATTTTTCTGATGTACATTTGAATTCGGTTTGCAAGGATTTTATTGAGAATTTTTGCATCTATATTCATAAGGGATATTGGTCTGTAGTTTTCTTTTCTTGTTGTGACCTTTCCTGGCTTTGGTATCAAGGTGATATTGGCTTCGTAGAATGAGTTTGGGAGGATTCCATCCTTCTGGATATTTTCAAATAATTTCTGCAGTATAGGCACCAGTTCTTCTTTGTAGGCTTGGTAGAATTCAGGTGTGAACCCATCTGGTCCAGGACTTTTTTTTGTGGGTAGATTTTTTATTACTGCTTCAATTTCGGTGCTTGATATTGGTCTGTTTAGAAATTCTGTTTCTTCCTGGTTGAACCTAGGGAAGTAGTATGTTTCTAAGAATTTGTCCATTTCCTCCACGTTTTCATGTTTGTGGGCATAGAGATTTTTGTAGTATTTGAAGATGATGTTTTGTATTTCCATGATATCAGTTGTGACCTCTCCTTTTTCATTTCTAATTGAGCTTATTAGAGTCCTTTCCTTTCTGCTTCTGGTCAACCTGGCAAGTGGCCTGTCTATTTTGTTTATCTTTTCAAAGAACCAACTTTTCATTTTATTAATCTTCTGTGTTGTTCTTTTGTTCTCAATTTCATTTAATTCTGCTCTGATCTTGGTTATTTCTTTTCTTCTGCTGGCTTTAGGATTGCTTTGCTCTTCCTTTTCCATTTCCTTCAGATGATTCATTAGTTTACTGATATGTGACCTTTCTGTCTTTTGGATGTGGGCATTTAAGGCGATAAGTTTTCCTCTCAGGACTGCTTTTGCCGTATCCCACAGATTTTGATAACTTGTGTCCCCATTATCGTTTAGTTTGAAGAATCTTTTGATTTACATTTAAATATCCTCCTTGACCCAATAGTGATTCAGCAACAGATTGTTTAATTTCCATGTTTTTGGATGAAGATGTGAATTTCTGTTGAATTGATTTCTAATTTTATTCCGCTGTGGTCTGAAAAGATACATGGTATGGTTTCTGTTTTTTTGAATTTGTTTAAATCTGTTTTGTGGCCTAGGTTGTTGTCAATTTTAGAGAAAGTTCCATGAGCTGATGAGAAGAATGTATATTCAGTGTTATTTGGGTGGAGTGTTCCGTAGATGTCTGTTAGGCCCAAATGTTCTAGAGTCCTGTTTAGGTCCTTTGTTTCTTTGTTTATTTTCTCTTTGGAGGATCTGTCCAGTTCCGTCAGTGGGGTGTTGAAGTCCCCTGCTATTATGGCATTGCTATTTATTGTGTTGTCTAGATCAAGCAGTATTTGCCTTATGTACCTGGGCACTCCTGTGTTGGGTGCATAAATGTTTAGGATTGTTAAATCCTCTTGTGAGATTTTTCCTGTCACTGCTATATAGTGTGCATTTTTGTCCTTCTTTACTTTTGTTGCTTTAAAGTTTATGTCATCTGAAATGAGGATGGCTACTCTAGATTTCTTTTGGTTTCCATTAGCCTGGAAAATTGTATTCCGTCCTTTCACCTTGAGTCTGAATGCGTCTTTGTGGGTAAGGTGTGTTTCCTGGAGACAGCAGATACTTGGCTTGTATTTTTTAATCCATTCAGCCAGCCTATGTGTCTTCAATGGGGAATTCAAGCCATTCACATTTATTGAGAGAATTGATATTTGGGGTAAATTTCTGATTATTCTATTGGGTGGTGTCTTTTGTTTTACCTCTTGCGTCATTGTGGAATCTGGGTTCTTGAGTTTTAGCTTTTGCATAGTTTTACATTGGTGGGTGTCTGTTGTGCTGGTTAGTGTACAATGCAGGTCTAAGCACTTCTTGCAAGGTCAGTCTGGACTTCGCATATTCTATCAGTGATTGCTTGTCTGGAAAAGTCTTTATTTCTCCCTCATATAAGAAGCTTAGTTTGGCAGGATACAGAATTCTGGGTTGGCCTTTGTTTTGTTTTAGGAGACTGATGATGGCTCCCCATTCCCTTCTGGCTTGTAAGGTTTCAGCCGAGAAATCTGCAGTTAATATGATTGGTTTCCCTTTGTAGGTTACCTGCTCTTTTCGTCTTACAGCTCTGTGGACTGCCTCTTTTGTGTTTATTTTGGTCAGTCTAATAATTGTGTGGTATGGTGAATGCCTTTTCACGTTGAGTCTCCCAGGAGTCCTGTGTGCTTCTTGTACTTGGATATCGAGATTTCTGGCTAGGCCATGGAAATTTTCCTCTATTATTCCTTCAAATAGATTTTCCAGCCCTCGCAAATTTTCTTCCTTTCCCTCAGGGATGCCTATGATCCTTATGTTTGGCCTCTTTACATAATCCCACATTTCTTGTATGCTTTGTTCATGCCTCTTTTTTTTGTGTTCTTTCTCTTTGACTGATTTATTTAGGGCATAGGAGTTGTCTTCTAGCTCTGAAATTCTTTCCTTTGCATGGTCCAGCTTATTCTTAAGGCTTTCCACTGTGTTTTGTAGATTCTTGAATGCTCCTTTCATTTCTAGAATTTCTATTTGATATTTCCATAATACTTCTATTTCTTTGGAGAATTTTCCATTCATTTCTTGCATTTTTCTTGTGGTTTCTTTGTGCTGGGATTCAATTTTCTCTTGAATTTCGTTGAGCTTTCTTATAATCCATAAACGAAATTCCTCTTCTGTCATTCTACCCATTTCATTTGAGTTGGTATCCCTTGCTGAGGAACTGATGATTTCTTTTGGAGGTGACTTTTCACTCTGATTTTTCATGTTTCCTGAGTTCTTTCACTGGTTTTTTTCTCATCTGGCCTCTTGGTCGAGAGCTGGGGGTGTTAGGGCTAGTTTATGGCCTTGTCTCCAAGCACTCGAGGTTCATTCCTTGGCAGAGCCAGGGAGAGGAGTAGTGGCCTGTATTGCCTTAGGTGTATTTTAGCAAGTTTGGTGGATCTTGGGTTATCTCTGGCCTGTTGTCTTCTCCTCTTCCCGGTGGAGTGTAGTGAGATTGTCCTCCCAGCTTGAGCTCTAAGCTGGTGAATTGTACTTGAGGGTATGAATCCATAGCTCCCTAATAGCTAGGTATTCTGTTATGTCCATGGCAGACTCTCATCCCCCAGTTGGGGTATGCAAAAGCCCTGAGCTTTGGGAGGGGCCTTGTAGCTCCTAGGGGTTACTTTGACCCTGCTCCTCCTGAGGTGTGGGTAGAAACACAATTTCTTTTGGCTGCAGTGTGAGAGCTGGATTGGAAAAATTCTATACAGCTCAGAGGTTGCTTACTAGATTAGCTTTTGATTGGATAAGTGGGGACTATCATTGAACCAAGTAGACACATGAAAAAAACATCACATCTAGTAAAGCTTTGTTCAAGGAAAAGTATGCAAAACTTGGAAATAAGGCAAAAAAGATAATGCCATGACCTTTTAATGTAATGCTAAAGCATTTTCTAATATGCCTGCAAGAGGGTCATCTTACTTCCTTGGGATTGTAATGTGGCTTGACCAACAGACAACTGACTGAGGTCTGGACATTTCACAGTCCCGTAAAGTTAGAGGCAATTTGAGGACAACTTGTGAGATGTGATGATCTTCTTCTTTCTGCCTGCAAGATAAGATAACCTAAAAGTTTTCTTGCCCTGTAGGACATTAACTAGTTTTGTAGGACATTAACTAACTCAGCAGTCTTACTTCAGCCTTCGTTTCCTTATGGATTGTGAAAATCCCAGTTTCTCCTACTCCATCAAATTGGTTCTGTCATTCTGCTGCTTTCCTCAGTAAAGAGTTACATAAAACTCTGACATGTATTCATTATCTATTTGTACAAAAATTATGTATTTAATGATTTGAGAATTAAGCTCTGACAGGTTCAGAAGTGGGGAGGAGATGGGGGGAAGCTGGTTGGGAAGGCGCTAGACAGTAGGGGGAGAGAGAGAAGGAAAGAGACATTTGTGTACAAAGGGGGAGGTTTCAGCCAAAGGGAAGCAGGGCAGGTGTTGCTGGCTGGCTGCAGACACACCCTTCCCGGATTTAATAATTCAGAGGGAAAGAACAGGACTTGCCAAGCATTTGAGTTTGTTGCATTAACCAGCAGCAATTTTTCATGAAAATACTCCTACCAACCCAGAAACCTGAGAGAGTGAGACACACATGCATGCACACACACATGCACACACACAGAGAGAACATTCTTACACAATTTATACACAAACTAGTTAACCCTCTACATTGGTGTGATTAAAGTTCAAGGGCAAGAGATACTCTGGACTATCTAATGTCATTCCTTCTACAGTCTGTGAAATTTCCACTACGACAATAGTTGTTCCTTTGGCTTCAGGCTTTGAAGAACTTGATTAAAAGCATGGGATTATCAACTACAATCATAGTTAAACTGTAATTGTTTTTATCATACAAGCTAATCTCTTGTTAGGACAAGTGTTTCGGGTGGTGGTGGTTGTAGTAAAATACACATGACATAAAATTTATTGTCTTAACCATTTCGAAGTCTACAGTTCAGTGTCATTAAGGACATTCACAACATTGTGCAACCATCACCACCATCTAGTTCCAGAACATTTTCATCACCCCAAAAGGAGATTAAGCAGTCATTCCACATTTTCCTCCTTCCCCCAGCCTCTGGCAGCAACTAATTTATTTTCTGTCTCTACAGATTTGCCTCATCTGGATATTTCATATAAAGGGAATCATACAATATGCAGCCTTTTGTGTAGTACAAGTGTCTTTGATGGAAGTACACATAAGGGCTGGGGAGCCTGTGTCTATGGCGAAGAAGAGCAAAGAGGGGCGGTCGGGTTTTGGGGATCGTGACGTGGTCAGAGGCAGCTTGTAGAGCCGGTGGGCAGGTCAGGAAGGAGAGGCATGTGGGGAAAAGCCAGGTAAATTTAGGTTACTTCACAGATCTAGTGCCATTCATGATTTCCAAAATGAGATACAAACGTCTAGAGTGATCATCTTGTGCTGGTGGTGTAATTTTTGTGAATACTACAAAACAAAAGTGAGCATGGTCCCCTGAGATGGCCCCACCCAATGACATGGGCAGGTACTTGCCAGGGTGGGTCTGCACATGTGTTCTGTGCTCAAGGGGAGAGGCTCCTGCCGCCTGCCACTTACTCCCCCACGGGTCTTCTTTTCCTTTTCTCTGGCCTGTACAAAGAAAGCATTCCATTCCACAGTGTGCATTTGCACCCCCCACCTGCAACTATGCAAACTCACAATTGAATTGCCAGGCAATCTGCAGCCCCGCTGATTCTCCATAATTCAGGCAAAGCACACGGGAGCCCTTCTAGGAACCAGGCATGCTACAATCAAGCCACTCCACACACAGGTCTCTAATAGTACAGTAATCAGTGGCAATCACCCATACAGTTTATGTACAGGAGGGCCTAATAGGATTCATGCCTCTGTGGTGAATACATTTTCATTTATAGGACTAAATGCAAGCATACATTACCTGTTTAATTAAAAACAAAATTCTCCAGCCAACAATTTGCTCCCTCTCTTGAGTGCACACTATATACATTACTGATGGTTTCTTTAAATCCACTGATTACATATTCCTCAAATAATTTGTCATTGTGTGTGACAGCCTATGGTTTGGAAAGATAAACCTTTGCTCCTGGTTTTCCTTTGCTGAGAAATCATGGCTCCTGTGTGTTACTTGTGTGCAAATATGTGACAGCAAGTTCAGATACACATACTAGTGAGATCCCCTAGTAAATGCAGCAGATGAATACAGGATGCCAAAGGCAGCAGCTGCCAGGCCAAGCCAGGAGAACAATCACTGGCAGCTCACTATTATAGGAGGTTTTTAATAATTTCTTTGCTTCCTTATCTGGTTCTCCTCTCCTGAGCCCTTATCCTGGATATAGCCAGGGCTAATGTGGGTAAGTTTGAAATAGTTCTCTCATTTAAGGAGAACAGGTCTCTAAAATAAAAGGCTGGCTCGCTGACAGTCTTACTGAACATCATCTACACGAGAAGGTGGACCTGAGTCCAGGGCACTAAATTGGAAGCAGGGTTGTGTGGAGAAGGTGGCACCACCAGACAGAGCCAGCTGTCACCAGCATTGACAACAGCCTGGTGTGCTCCTTTGTGTTGTCAATGCTTTCAGATGCACTGTGCTTCTGTCTTCTGTTCTTTCTTTTCTCAAATGTTATAATTTATTTATTCACATTATGAGCATGAGAAAGATGACATGACTTCTACCTTCAAGGAGCTCCTGGTTTGGCAGGAAAGACTAGAGGGAATTTAGCGTATTTTCCACCACTTTTTACAAGAAAAGATTTAAGGTGATTTAAAAGAATGATTAAGGTACAAGAAGGTGATACAGTAGATTCAGGCTGGATCATAAGGTTGAGAACAGGGAGAGGGAGGTAGGAGGGGGGCAGGAATGGTGAGCATTTAGGAACATGGACTTGGACTCAGATAGGCCTAGATTTAAAGCCCAGTGTCACAGCTTTACACTCCTTCCCTTGACTTCGCCTACCTTTTGTTGACTTATATATAAAATGGAAGTAACAAATCTGGGGCACGAAAATATTTTGAAATTTTAACTGAGGCTTATCCCCAGGCCTTCCTTGCTCCCTCTGCTCCACTTTCCCCCACACAGAGGTAAAATTTTCCTGGACTCCTGACCTTTTCCTGTTTAGTTTGTGTGCAGTCAGCAGGCCTGACTGCTGTCCTTTGCAAGGCCCTTAGCTGGCACCTGGGAACTTAGAATTTGGGAGGGTTCCTATCACCCTGATGAGAGTGGCTCACTGTGTCTAACCTGTTTCTACAAACAATGTGGTTTATGCAGAACACCTGCTTTCCTTCTGGGAGTCTGGAATTTTGGTATGTGCTAAGCAGAAGGTACCTACATGAATAGCCTCCAATAAAAACCTTGGACACCTGAGTCTCTAATGAGCTTCCTTGTTAGACAACATTTCACATGTGTTGTCACAACTCATTGTTGGGGGAATTAAGTGCATCCTCTGTGATTCCCCTGGGAGAAGACTCTTGAAAGCTTGAGCCTGGTTTCCTCGGACTTCACCCCATGTGCTATTTGCTTTGCATCCTTTGGTTTTAATTAATCATAGCTGTGAATATGCGTCTTATCAATCCTCCTAGAAAATCATCAAGCCTGGGGGTGGTCTTGGGGACTTTCTTGCCTGCCCCCAGCCCACAGTCAGCTAGCATATTCTTTACATATTTGCATTAAGAAGGGATGGCGTAGCAAATGTCAGCAATCAGTTATTGGCTTTTGTCTCAAAAGCTTAGGCTGAGAGGACCAGACACGTAGAATGATGAACATTCATGTTCAGCTCCTCCTTCCCCTCCAAATCAAGACTCAAATGTATTCCCAGGGAGAGAAGAGAGGAGCATGCAAAGGAAGGGTGGGCACAGGCGGGGTCCCTGAGGCTGGTATCCCACATCCTGCCCTCCCTTGGGCTTAGTCCTTCATGGCAGGGGATGAGAAAACACATACAGCTCAAGGGGACCTGATACCACCCTTGGCAGAAGCCGACGAGGTGCCAAAACCTAGGGTAGATGTGGCAGAATGGGGGATTAGGCAGACTGGCCTGAGATGGTCTCGCCTATGGGTAGGAGACCGAAGCTCACATAGAAACTAAGACTTCTTAATGGGATGCCAGTGACAACAGATGGAATCACCAAGGAGGGGAGGTCTCACCCCAGCCCACGCTGTCTACTGATTCTTTGGTACCTAGTATGCCCCTCGCAACATACACGTGGTCCCGGGGATGCAAAGGAGACATGATAAGAAGAAATGTTGTGTCTTGTGCACACCTGAGTTTGTGGCCTACACCTTGTAACTGCTAAAACACTAACTTGGTGGTTATTTTAAATGCTACACAAGCCTAAGTAACTTAACATACAGCCTAGGAAACACGTAACAACAGTAAACACTGAGCAAATGTTTGTCATTGTTACTAACAGGAAAGAAAGTGTTCAACAGACACGAGTAAGATAGCTGTTATAATAATAACAAAGGCAGACCATAGAATTGCACGCAGGTAGTACAACGGGCTCTAAGTTTTCTAGACAGCTCGCGGGAAGGGAGACCTTGATCAACCGCAGCACTCACAGGCTTCACTAACAGGTTGCACTGTGAGCAAAGCTCTTCCTGACACTAATACACAAAAGACGGTTTCTCCAAAGAGTCACTGTGAAGACAGTCCTGCTCAAAGAATATAACTTCTTGAAAGCACATTTTATAATATCCTTGGGAAACAACTCATTGTGTCAACTGCAAGTCTCTCTTAGGCCTACCGATCCCACACAGAGCAAAATTCATTATAAACTGATCTGGGGAGAAAGGGTGTGAGTGGACAGCAGAAAAGCAAACTGGCAATTGCCATCCAGATGGTATAAAATTATGCTGAGGGTATTGGGATCAAAAAAAGGGGGTAACTCTGAGGCTGGGAGGGTGAGAGCGTGAGAAAAGCCTTCCCGCAGAGGGTGGCTGAGCTGTGAAGGATCAATTGGGATTTCCAAGGTCGAGGGCTTATGGGAGTGGGAGGGAGGGGAGACAGAGCAGTGGCTGCGGAAGTGACTGTTCATTTATTGAACAAACAGCTACTGGGTGCCAGGCCCATGCTAGTTCCTATAAGCTTAGAGGTGAAGAGGTTTAATTTAATCCCAGATGCGTCCAAATGCAAGGAGAGAACTTGTCCTGCTCAGAGGTTAGAGCAGGAACCTTTGTGGGGGAGGCAGGCAGGGAAAGGAAGGTGGAGAGATTGCATCAGGCAGCAGGAGCCAGATCGCAGAAGGCCTTAGGGCAGGAATCAGGAGTTTGATAAAGAAAGGCCGCTGGGAGAGTGTGATCAGATGCGCACTTTAGAAAGCTCACGGGGCATCTGAGTATTGAATGACTTTGCAGAGGGCAGGATGGAAGGTGGGGAGGACACTGACGTGATAACAGAGTTAGGGAACAATGGACGCGCTTGTCAGCGAGAAGGGGTCAGATTCTGCAACAGGGAAGAGTTAGACTACACCGCAATTCTTGCTAGATTGTATGGGTGCAGGGACGAGGAAACGGAGAGTCTCTAGGTTTACTTTCTGAGTTATGGTGTGGATGTGCAAGCAGATGGGGTTGCTTTTGGTGAAAATGGGGAGTACAGGAGGAGGATCTGGTTGGGGGGAAAGAATTCACCATTTTCTACACTGAGTTTCAGGTACCTCTGGGGTGTGGTGACGTCGTCATATGGTCTGGAGCTCAGGGGAGTGGTCTAGGCTGGGAAACATAGATGGGAACATATTCAGAGTCCATCTGGAGGGTCAGCATCACCAAACAGCTGAGAGCTGCAAGATCTCTGTACCCAGCTGCCCAAGAGTGATCATTGCCCTACCACTAATGAGCTTCATAGCCTTGGGAAAGACATTAGTACCTCTGTGCCTCGACTTTCTTCATTTGTAAAATGAGACATTGGTGGTAAATACTTATTTCCCAGGTTGCCGTGAGGATTAGGAATTAATGCACGGAAACCTCCTAGAACAGTCCCTCACACAGCACCCAACTTAAGGAAGGAAAGAGGAAGGGATGGAACATGGACTCCTGGGAGTATCTTCATCTTTAACACGTGCATGAAGGAAGGAGCAGCCTGGATTGGGAGCACGTGGCCAGCAAAGTGATGGTGAAAACCTGGAAGAGGGTATCACAGATGCTAAGGCAGTGGTCCCCAACCTTTTTGACACCAGAGACCAATTTCGTGGAAGATAATTTTTCCACAGAAGGCAGGGAGGGGGTGGGGTCATGGCCTTGGCTCGATCTCAGATCATCAGGCATTGGATTCTCATGGGGAGTGAGCAACCTGGACCCCTCGCATGTGCAGTTTGCAGTGGGGTTCACGCTCCTATGAGGGTCTGATGCTGCCGCTGATCTGACGGGGGGCGGGCTTGGGTGGTGATGGAGCGATGGGGAGCGGCTGTGGGTGCAGGTGGGGCTTTGCTCGACCACCCGCTGCTTGCCTCCTGCTGTGCAGCCAGGTTCCTGGGGGGCCGCAGACAGGTGCCAGTCTGCCGCCCGGGGGTTGGGGACCACAGCGCTAAGAGAAAAGAGAGTCTCAGGTTCAGTAACGTAAGGACTGATTAGCACGTGCTCATTTGTTCATTTGACAGACCCTTATTTAACATCAATGATGTTGGCGCTGACCAGAACAGATGAAAATCCCAGCCTTCCTGGAGCTTATGTTCTCATGGGGGATGCAGATAATAGACCAAATAGATAAGTAAATTGCATGGTGTGTTAGAAGTTGATAACTGCCATGGAGACAAATAAATCAGGAAAGAGGGATGGGAAATGCCCAGAGTGGAGCAGGTTGCTATTATAAATTGTTGCAGGTTGGTATTATAAATTATGGGATTAAGGAAAGTCTCACTGAGAAGGTGGTATTTGAGCAGACTATTAGTGACCTTAGGTTGTAGCTGTTTACAGAGCAAATAAAAGATAAAGAGATGAAAGCAGAAAGTGTAAAGTGCTATTTCAAAAACTGGACCAGAGAGAAAGAAGAGCTATCGGACTGTGGCTGGAGAGAGACTCAAGGTCACAGAACGATTTGTATTTCAGACTGAAAAGACTTTAGCCTATTTATCATGATCCCCATTTTAGAGATGAACACATTAACAGGGAGGTGAAATAACTTGCTCAAATATCCATGGAGCTAGTAAGTGACAGAGCCAGGATTCAAAACCGGGTAGATAGGGTACAGGTAAAGCCTGTTTTATTCTGGCGGAGACCTCTGTCAGACCCAGCCACACCTGTGTCTCTAAAAATGAATTGCTTTTAATTTCTGCTGAGATATGAATGTCATACCACATCTTTCTCAGTGTCTGTTCACCTACCTCTCTCCACCTCCATGTCAGATGCTCAACATCTTTGTCTTTTTTCTTCAAAACCATTTGCAGGACAGTTGGAGCACATGAATACAGGGTTCAGGGATTAGAAGATATTGACAAGAGAGTGCTTCAAGTAATGGGCCCTTGAGTTGAGGCAGGTTAGAGACAGAAGCACAGCCTGTAAGCAGGCAGAGGCAGTGATAGCACCAGCAGCCGCGTTGATCAAGGCTTCTGAGAGGAGGAGGTATTAAACTGGGCCTTGAAGTACAGGGAGGATGTCACTGGAAGGAAATTAGGTAACTGTTGGCACTGGACAGAAAGCTTTGAGCAATGGTGCAAGGTTGTTTAAATCGGCACTTGAATTGTGCATAAAACTATTGCGGTTGCTCATATGCTAATTAAATTTTTCCAAATATGTCTTCCATTCACCTGTTTTGCTATACCTCCGTCTTTGGCATCTTTGATCTCTTTTTTTGTCCTTTATTTGGGGCCTGCACTTTGTCTCCAACTCTCCACCTAGCCCTATGGCATTAAATGTAAGGGAGATTTCCATTTCCGCTCCCCAGTAAGAGGTGTCCTCAGAACTCCACAGGAATGGATGGTCCAAGCTCATCTCTCTATTTGTCTCCTCAGCACATGTGCAGAGATAGCCTCCTTTCATTTGGACTTGATCTAAATAAGTCTTCCTTTATACCGATGGGAAAGCACTATACAAAACCCATTTGCCTAACTGAAATAGGCAGTAATGGGAATTCCTTTTTTTCTGACTTTATATTATTCTTTCTTTTAAATTAAAGCATTCTTACTTGATCAGTTTTAAGTAATATAATTTGATCCCCAGTTATAAAAAATGAATAAACCAGCATACCAATATTACCTTTCAACTGATTTGCTTTTATTTTTGGTTAATTATATAATTTCTAAGTTGGCATTGTTCATAACATTTTCAACTGTTTTGTATTTAATCCTGTGGTAAATTGGGCTCAATGCTTACTTCCTGTATTTTGCCAAAATTTCATTATTTGTTTTTTGACTGAAGTTTATTCTTTGATGGCTTATTCAAGAAAAGCTCGTGGGGAATAGCTACCTAAGCTCTTGTAGGACTTGTTTTTGTTTGTG
This sequence comes from Daubentonia madagascariensis, assembly GCA_023783475.1. Classification (NCBI taxonomy): domain Eukaryota; kingdom Metazoa; phylum Chordata; class Mammalia; order Primates; family Daubentoniidae; genus Daubentonia; species Daubentonia madagascariensis. The sequence continues at coordinate 12,949,353 of JAKFHU010002004.1, forward strand.
TTTGTCTGTGGTTTTAGACTTGAATGACAGGTTGGCTGGATATAAAATTCTTCAATTACACTCTGTTGATATTGCTAAACTGTTTTTTAGTGATGAACATTGGTGTGGAGTGTTAGGAGACTAGCCAGAGTTTTTCTTTTTATAGGAGAAACTTGATTTTTTTTTTTTTGCTTGGGTGTGCTTTTATTTTCTTTCTTCATCTTTGAAGCCTTGGAACTTTATTGTCTTAGTGATATTGATTCAATATCAAGTCTTCCCAGGGACACAGTGTATACTTTCAGATATAAATCCCAATTTTTTCTTTCTCAAAGGTTTTCTTGAAGTATTCCTTTAGATATATTTTATGTTCTTTTGTTCAGTTCTCTTCTCTAGGGCACCTGTTATGTTTATACTGAGAAGCAATGTAGCCACTTACTGTGATCAGAATGTGTCCCCCCAAATTCATACGTTGAAACTTACTGCAATAGTATTAAAAGGTAGCGGCTTTAGGAGGTGATTACGTCATGAGGGCAGAGCTCTGGCAGATGGGATTAGGGTCCTTACAGATTGAGGAAGTTCCTCTCTTCTGCACTTCCACCATGTGAAAATGCAGTGTTTGTCCCCTTCTGCCCTTCTGCCTTCTGCCACGTGAGGACACAGCGTTCTCCCTTCTGTCATGTGAGGATGCAGCAACAAGGCACCATCTCGGAAGAGAGAGAGCAGCCCTCACCAGACACTGAATCTTCTGGAGTCTTGACCTTGGACTTCCCAGACTTCAGAACTATGAGAAATAAATTTCCGTTCTTTATAAATTACCCAGTCTCAGGTATTTTGTTATAGCAGAACAAATGGACTGAAACAGAAATTGGTTCCAAAAAGTGGGGTGTTGCTATAACAAATATCTAAAATGTGGAAGCAGCTTTGGCACTGAGGAATGGGTAGAGGCTAGACCATGCAGGGCTATCCTGGTGAGGGCTCAGAAGAAGAGGAAGTGGTTATGATCAGAATGCTCATAGAAATGAGGATAGTAAAGGCCATTCCAACAAGTTCTTAGGTGGAAATAAGGAATATCTTATCGGAAACTGGAGGAAAGGCCATCCTTGTTACAAAGCAGCAAAGAACTTGGTTGAATTGTGTCCATGCCTGAGTACTTTATGGAAGGCAGAACCTAAGAGTGATGAACCAAGAGAACTGGTAGAAGAAATCTCTAAGTAAAGTATTTAGGGTGCTGCACAATGTCTCTTGAATTGCTTATAGTAAAATATGAGGAGAGAAATGAATTAAAGATGGAATTTATAATCAAAAGGGAAACAGAACTTAAAGAGTTGGGAAATTCTCAGCCTGTAAAAACAGGAGAAATTGTGTTCTGGAGAGAATAACAAGAGTGTGGCCAAGTGAGCATTTGATAAGGAGATTAGTATGAATAGAAGAAAACCGGATGCTATTCCTCAAGACAATGGAAGAGTGACCCCTAAGGCATTTCAGAGATTTTCGGGGCTGCCACTGTCTCCACAGAACCAAAGGACCAGGGCCTTGAGGGCAGAACGGTTTCAAAAGAGGGGCCCAGGGCTTGAGTGGGACCTTGGGGCTTGTGGTCCAATGCTGCCTCAAGTCTTTGCTCCCTGCATTCAGGCACAATGCCCCTCGGCTGCCTCAGCTGTGGCTCAAGCAGGCCTAGGTACAGCTCAAGCCAACCCTCTGGAGGGCACAAGTGGTAAAACTTGGTGGTATCCCCACATGCTAACTCTGCAGGTGCACAGAGTGCAAGAGCTATGGAGGCATGGCTACTTCCACCTAGATTTTAAAGGATTTCTTGGACAGTGTGGGGCCAAGGTGGAGAACTAAGACTACTACAGGTGTGGGGTCACTGCAGAGGGCCTCCACTAGGACAATGCTTAGTGGAGCCATGAGGGCAGGGCCGCTCCCAAGACCCAAGACCTATAGGGCCACCAGCATGTAATGCCAACCTGGGAGAGCAGCAGGTCCCTGACTTTAACCCGCAAGATCTTCTGTGCCCAGCAAAGCTATGGGGTGCTTGGGGCCTTTGGGACCAAACTCCACCCCAGTGTGTTCAGAAGACAGGACATGGAGTCAAAGAAGATTATTCTCAAGCCTGAAGATTTAATGTTGTTTGCCTTGTTGGGTTTTAGATTTACTTGGGACCTCTTAACTCTTCTTTACTGTTGTTTCCTTTTGAAATGGAAATGTCTATCCTATGCCTGCCCTACCATGGTATTTTAGAAGTTGGTAACTTGTTTGACCTCAGGTTCACAACTGGAGATTAATTTGCTTCAGGGTGATTCTTACCTTGAGTCTTACTCATATCTGATTTTGATAAGACTCTGAACTTTATTTTATTTTTTCTTCTTTTTAATTTCAGGATATCGTAGGGGTACAAACGCTTTAGTCACATAAATTGCCTTTGCCCTGCCTGAGTCTAAGCTACAAGCCCATGCCCCAGACAGTGCGCACCACACCCATTAGGTGTGAATTTACCCATCCCCTCCTCCCCCCTCTCACCTGCCCAATCCCCGATGAATATTACTTCCATATGTGCACGTAAGTGTTGATCCATTAGTTCCAATTTAACAGTGAGTGCATGTGGTGTTTGTTTGTCCATCTTGTGATACTTCACTCAAAAGAATAGGCTCCAGCTCCATCCAGGATAATACAAGAGGCATTAGTTCACCATTTTTTTAATGGCTGAATAGTACTCCATGGTATACATATACCATATTTTATTAATCCATTCATGTATTGATGGGCACCTGGGTTGTGTTCACATCTTTGCAATTGTGAATTATACCTGCTATAAACATTCGAGTACAGATTTCTTTTTTATAGGATGTCTTTTTTTTGCTTTGGGTAAATAGACTTTTGAATTGGTACTGGAATGAATTGACTTTGGGGCTATTGGAATGGAATGAATATATTTTGCATGTGAGAAGAACATAAATTTAGGGGGTCAGGGGTGGAATGCTATGGTCTGTATGTGGTCCCCCCCAAAATTTATATGTTGGAACTCAGTGTGATGGTATTAACAGGTGAGACCTTTAAGAATTGATTAAGTCACAAGGGTAGATCCCTCATGGATGGGATCAGGGCTCCTCTCCTCCACTCTTCTGTCATGTGAGGATGCAGCAACAAGGTGCCATCGTGAAAGCACAGGGAGCAGCCCCTGTCAGACACTGAATCTGCTGGGGCTTTGGCCTTGGACTTCCTGCCTCCAAAACTGTGAGAAATGAATTTCTGTTCTTTACCCAGTCTCAGTACTTTGTTATAACGGTGCAAATGGATTAAGACACCACTTAATAGCTACATGACCTTAGACAAGTTGCCGAACCTCCCAGTCCCTCATTTTCTCATCTAAAAAAAATGGAGTAATAAACCTCAGAAGGTTGTTGTAAAGATTAAATAACTTAATAAATGTAAAGTGCCTTGAACTGTCCCTGGTATGCATTATGCACTGAGTGTTAGCTCTTAGTCTTTTTATCTACTCTACTTCTATTCCTTTCACCCAACAGTAACCACATCAGACCTCAGTCCAAAGCTGGGGGGTTCTTAACAGGATGCCCATTCTTGGTGGTCCCTGGACTGGACCCTAATCAGTACACAGATTAAATCTCTTTCTTTTTGTCCAATATTTGTTGGTAGAAAGTTATTTTTATGTAGCCCCCAAATATCTATCCTGTAATTGCCAAACATTGTTCCTAGTTCAATCAAAAGAATTTATTGATCACCTACTATGGGCTTACACTTATGTTAGGCAATAAAGAGGATAAACTATTATGAGACATAATCCTTCTTCTCAAAAATTTTAAATCTTGTGAGAAAATATAAGGCAATTATAAATTATTAATTTAGATCTTGTCTATACTGCCTATAATAAAATAAGAGCTTAGCTGAGGACAGACAAGTGAGGGTAGTTTCATGGGAGAGGTAAATTGGAATTGAAACAGGGAGTGTGGGTAACATTTGAATGAGTAAAAGGAAAGAGAAAGAACATTTCATTCCAAGTAAATCATGGTGAGGACAATGGAAAGACTTATTGTATTAATTCAGAATTTGCATATAGTAAGGACAGTGGCAGGAAACTGGGTTGGCAAGGAGGAGCAGGGCATACTCTCGGAAACCTTACAAATGACACAAACCAGGTAGGAAATGGGTGCCTGGTCTTCACTTGAGGACCCAGGGCCAAAGCAAATCTTTTGGGAAGTCGCACATGAAAGAAATGAGTGACAGAAAGCTCTCGATCTTGAATTAATCAGGAAAAAGTGGTTCCTCAAGCTACTTTAGATGATGAAAAACTGAGTGAGTGAGTAGAATGCTGATCATAGCTAGGAAGTGAGCTACGTGCTGTGTTTATGTGTCGAGGTCATGAAGGAAGTGGGAAGGAGAAGGGAAAGTTTCGTAGCTGGAAGGAACCAGGAGTCAAACACAAGGAGCAGCTTGCGGAGAGCGGTTCAGGACTTAGAGATGAATATTGAGATTTCCTTTTGTAACCTGGGTCAGTTTTATAAGGGCTGACACACAGGGCTGAGCAAAAGACAAGGCTGAAAAGTACAGAGCACAGCCAGCAGGGACCCAGCTTACCTCTCTTGTGGGATCATGGGAAAGTCATGGTTTTTCACATTACCCGGTGACTGAGCTATTTTTCAACCAGAGAATTGTTTCATCTGTTGGAATGGCATAAGTAAATTAATTGTGTTTATTAATGAACCATTCCACTTGCTTTTATTTTTCCCATTTGCTTTGGTGCATGCGTTTTCCTGCGTGTTTTACTCTGAGGGATTTAAGGGTGCTTTCTCTAGCTCAGATCCATTGAGGGGTCAGGCATGAGACAGGGTAGAGTTCAAGAATTTCAATATTGTCCTTGTCTTGCTGATCTTTGTTCAACAAACACTGAAGGAAAATTCCTGTGGACAGATGGCATGAAAGGAACCCAAATATAGAAATAAACAGTGCTTGTCATTTTCAGTCTGCATTGGTAAGGATTGTTTTTGAGATGAGGTGTGTGAGCTGACAACTTCAAGTAATTGAGGCAATATTTCAAGTGATATACACATTTTCCTACTTGATAGATCTTCCTTTCTAACTAGCCATCATCCTATTTTATAATGTTATCATAGTTTTAATTATATTGTACATACTTGTTTACAGCTATTTGCTGTATATCCAGCGTGACGTTACAGTAAATTAGTTTTTATCCATTGCCTCTGACTGTTCTTTGCTTCAAACTGAACTATAAATATTGCACCTGAGAAAGCTTGTTCAGATTATTTATCATTCTGGTGTGTGACCGCAGTAGCAATGCTCTAAGGCAGAATGTCCTGGGAGCTGACTCACAGGAACCCTTGCGTGGTGGAGGGGGGGATGTCTACATCCACATAGCAGGATTCTGCCATTAATATACGCTCAGTGAGCAGTGCTGACTGCTTGCTTGACTGAGTATTTGGAAGGTAGTTAATGACACCAGTACCTCTACCTCTTCATCGGCTGCTCTGGAGGTCGGGACAGAACAGTGAAAAAGGCAGCTGATAAACTAAGAAGAATGAAAGTAAAAAGTAGCTAGTATGGTGGCTGGTATGTAGGAGGTTTCAGGAAATATTAGCATCCCTCCTTCCTTCTGCACTGGCAGAGTAAAATGGACCAGAAACAGAAGAACAAGAGGTTATTAAAATGCCTCACCTGGGCTTCATCTAGGTGCAGCCAGAGGTCTACATGATGTGCTCACCTGGGCAGAAATCTAATCTTGTGTCTCTTATTTCTCAAACTGTGGCTTCACTGTGTTAGCAACTGGGCTCTTTTGCTGTTCCATTGTGGCCAAGGCCCACTTACAGTATCAGTTATAATTATAAAAGCTGTTTGAATTTACTGAGTATGTTTTATGGGCCAGACAGTGTGCCAAGTGCTTTCTATCAAACATGTCGTGTAATCCTTTCTGTTATGGCTTTGTTTTCATGTAATAGAGTATTGACATAGGAGCCCCGTTCTCCAGAGATTATCTTCCTATCTCTCCACAATAATGTCCAATTTCTAGGTCACCAATACCCATGACTCCATCCTTAGCACTTCCACTTGCTCTGCTTCATGGACCTCCAGATGACACTCTGTGGCTGGCATTGGGGAGAGGGACACAAGAAAGGGAGGTATCTTGGGCTTCAGTAGTGCCAGCTGTCCATGGACCACTGAGAGATGGTGCAAGGCTACCTTATGTGACAGGCAACTACACTGGGATGATGCAATTAGAAAAACCATGAAAAAAGGAAATAGATTATAGCAGAAATGAAACTGGATGTGTGGACTTCATCATTGAGAAGTCATTGTTGGAGAAGTACAAGTATTAGATTCTGTCTTGGAGAAAAAAGATGGAATCAAGGGACAAAGTTATGTCTAGGGAAGTTATCTAAAAGCCAAGTAGTTATTGCTGTGAAATAGGATTAGTAACCGGGAAGTCAGGGGATATATCAGAAGCAAATGAGGAGCAGCTTACCTACTGCAGGTAAATATCTGGGCCCTGGCTTGGGCTGTGTTTATAGGACTAAGAGTCTGCCACTTGTGAGCTTGACAGCTTTAGGGACCATCTTGGCACCTGAAGTTTATGAGCACTTGAACCCATGTAACTAGGGGCCTGGATTATCATCTTTCCTTACCCCAAAGTTTGAGAACAAGGTCATGTTCCATAGACATCCATACAGCATAAAAAAACTGTAGGTGCATAGTAGGTGTTTAATAAATACCTCATTGACTTACCTAGATGAAGAATAGCACCAGTTCCATGCCCTCACCCTCCCTCAGAGGAAAATCGTAATGTTGCATGTGGGAGCAGTGGGGACTCAAAGGGCTGTTTGACATTTTAAAAGCTGATTTCAGATGCTCAGAGGAGTCTGGTAGTGCATTGCTTTTCTGCCTCAGCAGCATCTATGATATATTCACAGCATGTAGCATTCTACAAACTCTGCCATCACATGGGGTTAGCAATTTGAGGGAGACAAGTAGAAATTCCAGTAGAGGTTTTGGCAAAAATGAAGTAGGAAACACAGAATCATTTGTTTCTGAGCCAAATCCCTGGGCACAGACAGGAAGCAATTGAAGGAAGGCTCTGATCCACAATGACCAGCAACTGAGCTCAGAGGTGTAAAGTGCTAGAAAGAGCATCATTCCCACCCTCCCAAAAGAAAAAAAAACTCAGACAAATTGAAAATTGATTGCTTTTCTTTGAACCTATCAGAAAACTGAGTTTGCAGGGTAAAAACCTAATCCAGAACCTGGAGAGAGATGGATGTCTGCAGGAAGAACTAGGATCTGAGCATTTGCTTACCTGAGCAGATGTCACTTGATGCCATATCAGTGGGTATGAAGATTCCGCTAGAGATTTTTAACCAATTGCCAAAACTCAGTGCAGTCGAATGCTCAAGTGGGACATCCTGCAGGGCCGCAGGCACAGGGAGGTATGCACCTGCGTGCAGGTTTGTTCTGGGAATCCCACCAGGTGCTCACAGGGAAGTATGGGGAGGATGCTGAGAAGGCTTCCCCAGGGTGCTGGCTGGAGGATGGAAAGATGTTGAAACTACCCAGACAGGGAATTTGAAATACCTGTGATTAATATATTCAAGATTCTAATGGAAAAAGTAGACAACATACAAGACCAGATAATTTCAGCAGAGATGGAAACTTCAATATAAAAAAAAAATGTGCTAAAACTTAAATATACCAGCATTTGTGAAGTGACTGGTGGCCCTGAGGCTTTCTGGAAGCAGAGCCTCCCATGTCTGATTAATCACATATGGTCTGGTTTAGGAACAGATTTCCACCCCTTTGTCTCCTTGTCAATTTTTTGCCCTTATCCCACTGTGGACACTTCTTTCAGCCTTTGGGAGGTTTCTTCCAGAGAGAGCCACATAATAGTATAGTTCTCCATGCCCTCCTTGCATCCAGGGCTCTAGCAAGTGGAAATGCCCATTAATCTCTGAAATTATTATGTTGTTTTGAGATCCCAGGCCTTGGCACTTGCTGTTTTCTCAGATGTTATGACAATGCTCCTTCCCTATCTGCACAATGAACTCTTGTTCAACCTTTGCAAGCCCAACTCTGATGTTGCTATACTATACTACTTTCCTTAAGTTCTTCTCAACTCCCATGCTGCAAATTATTTTATAGTTGTATTTATCACACTATACTAGTTATTTATTAATCTATATCATCCACTAGGTTGTGAGCATTCTGAGGGTAAATCTACTATTTTAGCTATTTCTGTATATTTACAACATTAAATTTAATGACCCATTAATATCTCATTATATTGTCCTATGCTGGGCAGCTGAGTTTTTTCCAGTTTTTACCTGTATTGTTAATAATTAATTATGTGATGCACTGAATTTTAAATACAACTTTGTTCTCAAAATGGAATACTTTCTTAGGGTAGCAAGTGCAATAGTGCCGAGGTACAAACTACCTTGGTGCATGTTTATAGATCAGCAGAAAGGTGGGTCTAACCAGACTGGGGTGAGTGAAGGAGGAAGAGGCAGAAGATGAGATCTAATAGGGAGGCAGGGTCAGATCATGTAGGGCCTTGTAGGTCGTGGTAAAAACTTTGAATTTCATTCCAAGTGATATAAAAAGCCACTGGGGAATTTTGAGTGGGGAGGTGTCATGTTTAGATTTATGTATGAGACAGTCATGGTATTGAGAATAGATTGTATTTTCCCTTTCCAGTGGGAGCAGGGAGACCGGTAAAGAGGAGCTCCTCAGATACCCAGTGTTATTGTTTAGGAGAAAGAGGCACCAGCTTGGCTTTACCATTAACTGGCTGAGTGATGGTGAGAAAGTATCTGCTTCAGTTTTCTTACCTGTGGACAGATCAAATACTTGAAGAGAGAAAAAAATTGCTGGGTTTAAAATTGATAACTTACAGAAGATAACTAAGTAGTTACTTGGCTCTTTCCATGAAAACAATACAACTAATTATAAAGGTTTTGGGATTTCATGCTTGATAGATTCAACTGATCCAGGGAAAGAGAGAGTTCTGGCCAAGGCTAGAGACCCAGCTCTAGATAGATTTGGCCATGAGAACATGAAGAACAGCAGGCCTGGGTGGACCAGAAGCATGGAAGCATTTTCCAGAATCCGAAGCATTGGTTTCCCAAGAAAAGAAGATTGTGAGAGATGTGTACAAAAGGAAACTTTATTTAGACTTTTTGTCTTCTAGGAAGTAAGAATATGTTTACCTCATTAGCTTTTAAAATTAAGAACATGGGATGTAGAGTTTTAGTCTTCAGATATTAAGCATACACTTTTCATGTCATTTAGTGATCAATTAAGAGGGTACAGTGGTGGAAGTGAAAGAAGGAGGGTGTGATGATTGACTTTATTTGGCAACTTGACTGGGCCATGAGGTGCCCAGATATTCAGTTAAACATTATTCTGGGTGTGTCCGTAAGGGTGTTTCTGAATTAACATTTGAATTAGTAGACTGAGCAAAGCAGATTCTCTCTCTCCAGTATGGGTGGGCCTCATTAGATCCACTAGAGGCCTGAATAAAACAAAAAGGTGGGGTAAGGAAGAATTTTTTCTCTGTCCGCCTGAGTGCTCGAGCTGGAACATTAGTCTTGTCCTGCCCTTGGAACTTACACCATCACTCTCCTGGTTCTCAGGCCTTCAAACACAGAGTGGAATTCCAAGACCAGCTATCTTGGGTCTCCATCTTGTTGCCTACTGCAGATTCCTGGGACTTCTCAGCCTCTGTAATCATGGGAGCCAATTCCATGTATATTTCCTATTGGTTCTATTTCTCTGGAGAACCCTGACTCATACAGAGGATCTAAAGAACTAAAGGAGCCCAGTGAAAGTGGGACAAAGGAGATGAAAGTAGGACATGCAGAGGAAGTGAAAAAGGAAAGATAAATGCCAAAGAAACAGGGAACATGTTAGAAGCCAGAGGGCGGTTACCTTTGGGAAGGGAGGAGGGAGTGCATTGGGAGGGCACATGAGGGGCTTCTAGGATCAGCAGAACAACATGGTTGAAATGTCTATACTACCCAAAGTGATCTACAGATTCAATGCAATCCCTATTAATATACCAACATCATTTTTTGCAGATCTAGAAAAAAAATTCTACACTTCGTATGGAACCAGAGAAGACCCCGTAAAGCCAAAGCAACCTTAAGCAAAAAGAACAAATTGAGAGGCATCAATTTACCAGAATTCAAGCTATACTATAAGGTAATGATCTATTTCTTGACCTGGGTACTGGTTATGTGGATTTTTGCTTTGAGATAGTCCATTGAGTCATGTACTTAAATTTTGTGTTCTTTTCTGTTTGTGTTTTATTTCACAATAATAAGGTTAACAAAAGTAAGAAACAGAAAAAGGAAGAGAATGACAGAAATGGGGACAGAGAAAGAGATACTGAGCAGGTTTTGAAGAAATTTCTCAAGGCCCCACTCAACTGTCCTTGGGTCGGGGTCTCCAGAGCATTCCCTTGCAATGCAGCATTCCAACCTCATGACCACAGCCACTTCTCCTTCCAGCTGTTTCTCCTTCTCTCCCCCTGTACCTTCTTTTAGCCTGCACAGAGCCCACCATTTCCCAGGGCCCTCCACTTGATGTCAGCCTATTGGCCCCAGCCCGGGCCATGACATCAATCATTTAAATTATTCCTCATGAACTGCTCACTCACAGACTCCTGGTCCTTCAGAATAGCACCTTTCACAAACCTGCAAACTTGGATCAAACCTGGTTTTGTTTTTATACTTCTCCATCTCTGCAGTAGATATCAGTTCAACTCATAGATATTAAGGGCTTATTCTATGCAGGTACTTGTCTAGGTGCAATAGAAACAACAATGCCTGGCTTCCAAGAGTGAGTGTTTCAAAAGGTCCAGGCATAAGCTGCAAGATTGTAATGTAGCTTCAGAAGAGTCAGAATGCTACTTCTTCCTCATTCTACTCGTCAAGCAACTCAAGTCACTAAGTACAGCCTAGACTCAAGAGAAGGGAAGAATAGTGTCTTAGTCCATTCTGGCTGCTATAACAAAATACCATAAACTGGGTGGCTTATAAACAAGAGAAACTTATTTCTTACAGTTCCAGAAACCGGGCAATCCAAGATCAAGGCACCAGCAGATTCAGTGTCTGGTGAGGGCTGGTTCATAGATGGTGCCTTCTACCTGTGTCCTCACATGATGGAAGAGGTGACCAAGCTCCCTAGGGCCCGTTTTATAAAGGCACTAACCCCATTCATTAGGGCGGAGCCCTCATGACCTAATCACCTCCCAAAGACCCCATCTCTTAATAGCACCACATTGGGGATTACCTTTCAACATATGAATTTGAATGAAACATAAACATTGAGACCATAGCAAATAGACTGCATTTCTTGATGGAAGAATGGCAAGTGAAAACAGCTAGGGAAATAATTAGTGATGTCCATCTAGTAGACAAGCAACCACAACCCCTGCATTAAACTTCTGCTATACTGCCACACTAAACTGAGTACAGTTCCTTGAACACAAAGTTCTGTTTCATGCTTCTTAACTACAGAACAATTCAGGTACCTCTGCTTTTGGATTTTCTCTTTCTCCCTTGTCTGTCAAACTCCTGCTCGTCTTTCAAGACTGAGTAGTATAGTGCTTCCTCAAGACCAACTACTGCCTGAATCTTCCACCTTTGGACTACTGTTATGAATCAAAATGTGTCTCTCCAAAAGATGTGTTTAAATCCTACCCCCAGCACCTGTGAACATGACCTTATTTGGAAATCCAGTCTTTGCAGATGTAATCAATCTAAGGTGAGGTTATTAGGGTGGGCCCTAATGCAATATGACTAGTATCCTTAGAAAAAGAGAAAAGACACATGCAGAAGGAGATAGAGGCAGAAATTGGAGTTATACAGCTGCAAGCCAAGGAATGCCAAGGAATGCTTGTGACACCAAAAGCTGAGAGAAAGGCATGGAACAGGTTCTCCCTTAGACTCTTCAAGAGAGCATGGCCCTGCCAACACCTTGCTTCTAGCTACTAGTACTGTGATGCACAAATTTCTGTTGTCTTAAGCCACCCAATTTGTGGTACTTTGCCATGGGAGCCCTAGGAATCTAATAGAGCTATCAATATAACCATGTATGTACTTCAAATTTAGAATTTAAAAAACTTTATTATACTTATTTTTGTAATACAGTGACTGGAGCAATCATTATTTGTTAAATAAATAATTTCATTAATGTATGAGTAAATGAAATAAATTTGAATAGGGATAAATAACACAAGTGCTTTGCATATATGGGACATTTGCTTTGTTCCAGTATGATTCAGAATTTTATTGACAGAAAATAGATATTCAAAAAACACTCAGCCTTTGTTTATAAGTCTTCAGCTGCTACAATCTGTAAACCAGTTGCTATGGTTTGAATATTTGTTCAGGAATACTTTAGTGCATGTGAAGTCTTTGTCCAGTGCTCTATCATGGCTTCAGAAAGCCATGGCCTGGGAGTACATGAGAAAGAGCCATGTGATGTTTGGTTGCTGATTTACAGCTCCACTCTCGGTAAGTTTTACTGAACTAGAAGCTCTTCTCAGAGCTACATTGCAATGACGAGAAATATGGAAATTTTGCCCAGGACTCTGTTAGGCCTCAGGCCACACCTGAATCCTTAAAGTTTCTCCACTGTAGACACTGACCTTCTAATATACTTCTGTATGGCTTGGTTAATTCAAGGGGCCTTTTTACTGGGGGAGCATGAAGCCCCTTTGTTCCTCTAACTTCTTGACCTGTTCCCCACTCCCCTTGTCCACCTGATGATCTAGAGCTCTCACCTTTCTCAAGGTAGGTAGTGGGAGCCTGGAGAATTGCCTTCACCTCAGCCTCTTCCTTTAGAACCCTGGCTTGCCTCACTCATTTCCCTGGGACGCCCATTGCAATTTACTGATTGGGTTGCAAGGGTGGCTGAAGAACCATGAGGACCTTGCAAGTGTGTTTATAAGGCAGGAGCCTACTCAGATGAACACAGAGGCATACATAGACAAACAAACCTACATACACACAAGGTAATGCCTTGCATCACAATTACCTGTTTAGACATTTTTTTTTCCTCACTAGGAAGAAAATGAGCCCAAGAGAGCAGAATCTGTCCATTTTTTCTTTCTTTCTAGCTCCAGCACTTTCATAATGTGTGCTACAGAACAAGTGTATAATAAACATTTGTGGAATGAATGTTAACCATACACATGAACACACTCACACATATAACACAGAGGCCACAGTTGTAAGGACTCTTCCTCCACTTGGTTTAGCCCTATGGGGAATGCGTGTGCCATTTGGCTAATTCAAAATGCCTCCCACTTGCTGAGCGCAGCGCTGCTATGATTTGTTTATGTAGCACCCATTTTGCACATTATTTTATGCATAACTTTGCTATCAAAACAAATAAAAAGCTGGAATAGCTCTTTCCCCAAAGGAGAAAACCAGCTTTCTTCCCTTCTTCCCACATATGCAGGAAGTGTCCAAAATATCCTCTCATTATTGGTTTGATCCGAACCTAGAGTTGGCTTCTCCTTCCCCTGATGAAGAGCGCTTGCCAGATGAAAAGGCTGAGGCTTTGTGTCACTACAGGGCAATGGATGAAATCGTAGTCTGAAGCTTTAGTCTCACCAACCTGGGGACAGATGAGCTGCAGGTGTCATGTAGCCTGTGGACATGGTAGCTCATCGATGTTTAGGATTTGAAGTTAACAGTATTGCTTGAAATATGAACTTTGTAGAATTGTTTCAGGAAGCCCCGTCAATTTTCCTAGTTTGTATTTGTCTGCAGTACGACATTCTCTAGGAAGTCTACTTATTTTCACTGTTGAATGCTACATCCTTTTTGCTTGTCACAGTGACCATCTTTTTTAATATTAATGAACTACCATGATTGGAACCTTTCCTTGGGTACTGTGAGGCAGCTGCAGCAGCAATATCTTCCTCACTGGGCAGAAATGGCTGCTTTGAACCCTGCCCTAATAATACTGATGCCTTCAGCTATCTCCATAGAAGGCAGGGGGGAAAAGATCCACTACACTGAAATAGCCATTGTATTTGACCCAAGTCTTGTGGCCAAAGGCATGAACAGGAACATGAGTTTGATTGATTGCATTAATGGTGTCAACCTTCACCCTATGTCCATCCCGTTTGCCATGTGACTTTCAGTCCTTGCATAAAGAGGTAGAATATATTCTCGGCCCCTTGATTCCCAGGTTCAGTCTTATGAGCCTTGCTTTGGCCTATAGGATGTTAGGATACATGATGCAAGAGGAGGCTTTTAAAAAGGGCCTGTATGATTGGATTGTACTAGTACACCCCTGGCATGCCCATGAGAAAGACACGCCTGGGCTAGTCTGCTGGTCCCCGGAGGAGGGTGAGGGATGCAGGAAGCATAGCCATGCCACCCCATTGGAGCTCAGCCTAGATTGGCCACCCCTTCTGGCATGGTGGGTCACAGATGCACAGAGAGCTCAGCCTGTGTGAGCCAACCCCCAGAGGACCCACAGATTAGTAGTGAGAATGAATGCCCATTGTTTAAGTCACTATGTTTTGGAATAGTTGGTTACACACAGCACTATCGTGACCCTAATTAACTGATATAATGAGGAACTTGAGAGAGAAAGCTGGTAAGTGGTCAGAGTGAGTCTGGAATTAGTGTTCCAAGTCTGTGGACAGGCCTGACCACAATTCTCCAACCTGGTTCCTTCATGGATGAGCTGCCATCCCCACTGCTTTACCCTGGTCTGAATCGTCACCTCTCACCTGGATTTCCACACGAGCCTCCTACCAACCTAATTGCTTCTGTGCTCGCCCTCCTAGTAATATGCTTGACACACAACTGCCAAAAAATGTAAAGCAGATCGTGACACTTCTCTGCATAAAATCTGTAAAAATAAATAAATAAATAAAATTCAAACTACTACATAATCTGGTCTCCGACTCCCTCTCCTAAGCTTTACTTGCCCGGCTTCCTTGGTTTGCTCACTGCAGGCCCTTGGCTTCCTACCTCCTACTTTCCTTTCTGCACACACTCAAAGCTGAATCCTTTCCTGGGAAAGGAACTCCCTCTTCTTGGAGTACTCTTCCCCTAGATTTCTGCATTATTAACTCTCCCTCATCATTTGGCTCTAAGGTAACTCCTCTGAACGTCCTTCCCTAAACTGTTTATCTAATGCCCCCCCTGCCAACTAGCCACTCGCTATCCTATAACCCTGAGATGCTTATTTCCTGTCACTTACCACTCTGGACATTTTTATGCTTACTTGTTTCTTATCTGTTTCTCCACCTGTGTGCTCCTGGCAAGCAGGGGTCTTCTCTAGATTGTTTGTTGCTGCATATCCAATGCCCAGAAGAGTGTCTGGCACACAGTAGGTGATCAAAGAGTGTAGATTGAATATTAAGCAAATGAACAAAGGAAGGAAGGAATTAAACAAAAGATCAGAATTAGGATTTGGCTTTGCTCTGAGGGTCAAGCTATGGACATTTGTAGGGCAAATATCTGTGTTTGGGATTAGACAAGAACCTGCACCCAGAATTTAAACAAAATATGAAGTCAGAGAGACAAAGAGGTGTCAAGTATTAGCAAGCATTCCAAGCTATCTTAAGAAACTTGGGCTTTATTTATTTATTTTTATTAAGGTATGATTTACCTGGAATAAAATGCACAGATCTTAAATGTCCAATTGATGTTTTGACAATTAAATGCCATCCCAAATAAGATGCATAGCATTTGCTTTTTTTTCTATTTCAGAATATTACAGGGGTACAAACATTTTGGTTACATAAATTGCTTTTGTACCATTTGAGTCAAAGTTATAAGTGTGCCCATCACCCAGATGTGAATTTCCCCATCCCCTCCTCCCCCCTCCCACCTGCTTGATTTCTGATGAATGTTATTTCTGTATGTGCACATTTAAGTGTTCACCTATTAGTTCCAATGAGTGCATGTGGTATTTGTTTTTCCATTCTTGTGATACTTCACTTAGAAGAATGGTCTCCAGTTCCATCCAGGTTAATACAAGAGGTGTTAGTTCCCCATTTATTTTATGGCTGAGTAGTACTCCATGGTACACATATACCACATTTTATTAATCCACTCATATATTGATGGGCACTTGGGTTGTTTCAACACAATTCACAATTGCAAAGATGTGGATGCATAATTTCTTATTTGATACATTGATTATCCAAAAGTGTTTGTTTAAATCCCACATGTTTAAAATTTTTCTACATATCTTATTTTTATTAATTTCTTATGTAATGTAGTTATGGTCAGAGAAAATGCTCTGTATGATTTCAATAGTTTGAAATTTTTCATGACTTGTGTTTTGTACAGCATATGATGCTTCTTAGTAAATGTTCTAAAAGAATGTGTATTCTCTAATCATAGAGAAATACAAGTCAAAACCACAATGAGATATTAGTTCATACCTGTTGGAATGGCATTACCAACAAAACAAAAGATAACATTCGTTGGTGCAGATGTGGAGAAAAGGGAACACTTGTACTCTGCTGGTGGGAATGTAAATTGTTCTAGCCATTATTGAAGACGGTGTAGAGATTCCTCAAAAAATTAAAAATAGAACTACCATATAATCCAGCAATCTACTTCTGGGTATTGATTTTTAAAAAATGCAATCCCAATCACAAAGAGGTATCTGCATTCCCACGTTCATTGAGCATTATTCACAATAGCGAAGATATGGAAATAGCCTAAATGCCCATCGATGGATAAATAAATGAGAAAATATAGTATATATATTCAATGGAATATTATTCAGCCTTAAAAGGAAGGAAACCCAGCCATTTGTGAGAGCATGGATAAACCTGAAGGACATTATATTCAGTGAAATAAGCCAGATACAGAAATATAAATACTGTGTGACCTCGCTTATATGTGGAATCTAAATAGCCAAACTCATAAAAGCAGAGAGTAAAATGGCAGTTTCCAGGGACTGATAGGAGGGGCAAATTTGGAGATAATAGTAAAGGGTACAAAATCTCAGTTATGCTAAATAAGTAAGTTCTAGAGATATAATATATAGTATGGTGACTGTAGTTAATACTGTATTATATGCTTGAAATTTGATAAGAGAGTAGGTCTTAAGTGTTCTCACCACACACACACACACACACAAATGTAGTTATGTGAGGTGATAGATATATTAATTAACTTGATTGTGGTTATCATTTCAGCATGCATAACAGAACATCAAGTTGTACACATTAAATACATATAATTTTTATTTGTCAATTTATACCTCAATAAAGTTGAAAAAAATATGTATACTTTATGTATTTTGATGTAGTATTTGATAAGTGTCAAGCAGGTCAAATTGCCTTATAGTATTGCTTAATCTTCTATATACTTAGTGATTTTTTTTCTACTTGTTCTATCAATGACAGAAAGAAAGAGTGGTGTGGTAAGATCCAACTATAAATTTTTATTTTTCTATTTCTCCCTTTAGGAATGCCAATATTCACTTCATATATTTTAGGTGTACCCATTTACGGTTGTTACCTCTTCCTGCTGAATTGACGCTTTTTTCATCATGAGACATCCCTTCTTTGGGAATACTCTTTGTCTTTAATCTTGGCAACCTGTCTATGTAGTTAAGGTGTGTTTCAAGTAAATAGCAGGTAGCTGGTTCTTATTCTTTTTTTCTTATTTGGTAGTCTGACAATATTTTCCTTTCCATGGAGAGATTAGTCCATTTACATCTACTATAATTATTGATATGGTTGGGCTTAAGTTTGTCATCTAATGTTTCTATTTGTCTGTTTTTTGTTCCTCTGCTGTTCCTTTTCTTCTTTTGGGGGGATTCAAGTAGTTCTTCACAATACATTTTAGTTCCATTGTTAACTTTTTTAGCAATACCTTTTATATTTTCTTTTAGTGGTTTCTCTAGAGAGTACAATATTAATCTTACTTTATCATAGTCTCTCTTCTGAAAATATACTTCTCCACGACAATGAAAGAACCTTTTAATAGCATAATTCAGTTGACTCCCCCGCAAGGTTTTTGCTCTTGTTTTAATTTCTTTTATTTCTACGTATACTATAATCCCTTCAAGACATTGTTATAATTTTTGCGCTAGATAGTAAGAAGTCTTCTAAATAAATAACATATATTAAATAGTTGAGTTTGGGTGGCTCTGCTCCAGGCAGTCATTCAGGGAGCCAGGCAATGGAGGCTCTGTCACTTTCAATATACGGTTTTCAAAGTGACTCTGGGAATCACGTTGTCAACATTGCTAAGAATTGAGAGCGGGGAAGGAATCAAGGAATCGCTACTTTTTAACCACCTTATCTCAGATGTAATCCGTATTACTTCTGTTTATGTTTCATTGCTGAAAACTAGCCACAGGGCCCTGCTAAGATACAGTAGAGGCTGCGAAATATAATCTATGGACAGTCATTTTTCAGCAACAACTTACACATGATATAAGGGGAGCACACATCTTTGTCAGCTCATGACCTTACTAGATTTTAATGTTAGAAAGATCATTTTCATTGAAATGCCACCAGTAAGTGGAAGGGGGCAAGTCTGGATGCAAGGAAGCTACTCAAGAGGATTTTTCGGGAATCTAAGCAAGAAAGGAGGAACTAAGATACATGTAATGGAAATGAGAAAAACAGAAACTATCTGAGAAGTATTAATGATACAATTTGGCTGTGAGTGATGAAGGATAGATAGTAAAGGATGACTCTCAGAGTTCCGACTGGAGAAGGGAGGTGCCATGTGCTAATTTTGTGTGAAGACGTTGAGTTATATTTTGACATGAAGTTCCTCTAAGAACTCCAGGTGGAGAGGTCTTGAAAGTAAGGGGCTCTGGAGGGTTATCAGGAGGCTACAAATGATGCCAGGATTTAGAGGCCTGAGGGTGATTATGAGTCTTTCTGTAACCAGGGTTGGCTAGAGTTATGGGTTAGGCGAGGTCTAAAAAATAAATCAAAATTATGGGTTTCATGAGCGTAATAGAATCTATGACCTACACTAGCCATCTGATCTGGCCATACTTGAATTTAGGGTAGAGCATTCAGAAAATATAGTCCACAGTCAACAGTGATAAAGATATATCCGTTTCTAACAGCATCACAGATTTTATAACCCTCCTGTTTAAAACAACTCAAAATATTTTATTAAAAATTTTTAAAATAATTTCTGAGCTTGCAAGAAATTAAGGAAATCTCAGAAGCTAAAAGCAAAGTGAAAGTTGTCATTAGAGAGTAAAATAGCTTGGACTGTGGCCTTGGTGTTGGAGGTATCTGCCGGAAACCCCTGTGATCTGAGTTATGTGGGGCTAAAGACATAGCTTAGTGTCTGGCTCAGTGTAGAAGTGAATAGGAAACACCCACATAGAACTGTGATTTCTAAAGACTACACTATCATTGTAAGAATAAACCAGAAATAAACCTGTTCCACATAAGGGAACAGTAAGTAAATTCCTGTGTCTGCCTTTGTTATGAGTGGAGGGAACAGAAAAATCTCCCTTTTGAATGTGAAATTACAAATTGATCTTCATATAAGTTTGTAGCCCCAATTCAACTTACCTGTTGTAACTTTCTGTAAGTTGAACCGATTTCTCTGGTTGGCCTAAGAAACTTTAAGCTGAGAATTTATTTTAAAGAGATCCTGGGTGGGTTGGTAGTGTCTCCTAGACCTCCAGTGGAAACCTATAGAAATACTCTTTAGAATGCATCTTTAAAAGGGGCCTCAAAGAATGTCCACAGATAACATACTGTGGAAAATGAGTTCATAGACAATATTTACAAAACATATAAGAATGCACCGTGGTTGGAGTCAGCAGAAACCATAAACAAAAAGATTCAGATACCCCAATATTCAAATACCAGAATTATCAGACCAAGAATATAAAATAACTATGATTAATAATCTTCAAGGAAATTAAAAGGGGATTGGGACTATGGGTATAAAATTAGAAATGGCAGAAATGACCAAGAAGAGTTAAAAATTAAACATACAGAACTTCTAGATGCCAGTTGCTACTGGAGTTGTAGCGGCCTGTGCCAAGCCACTCTGTGACTGGGCTCACATTTGAGGCAAAGCTCTGCAAGAAACAAAATGGGAAACTCACCCTTATGTAGGTCACTGATTCAAGTGTCATCTCCCCTCCACAGCATGCCTGATTTTGGTTGCTTTATATGGTCCTTGTATAGTTTTTTTATGTGTGTGTGTGTGTGTGTGTGATCTGGAAATTACGGTTGTAATTAGCAGAAGGAATGTACCATAAGGGGGATAGCTTACCATAGTGGAACCAAAACTCTCTACCATGGTACAAGGGGCAAAAATACTAAATTAACAACATTGATATAATACTATTAACTAATCCATAGACTTTATCCATATTTCTTGATTTATCCAACTAATGTCCTCTTTCTGGTCTATGACCCAAGCCCAGATCACACATTGCATTTAGTTTTTATGGCTCCTTTAGTTTCTTATTAATATAATCTAGGACATTTCCTCAGTCTTTCTTTGTCTTTTATGACATGGATACTTTTTGTAAGTGCTAGGCAGTTATTTTGCTGCATGCCCCTCAATTTGGATTTGTTTGATGTTCTGGCTTTTATTCAGGTTATGCATTTTCAGTAAGTTACAAAAGTGATGTTGTATTCTTCTCAGTGCATCATATCAGGGTGATGCATTTCATGCTGGTAAGGCTAATTTTTATCCCTTGGTTTAAGTGGTATCTTTCAGACATTTCCATTGGCAAAATTACCATTTTTCCTTTTGTCATTTTTCCCACTTGTCTTGTGGGGAGATACATTGTGAAGTGAAAAATATCCTTTTATTTTCACACACACTTTAGTTGGATACTACACATGATAAATCCTTCACCAGTTGCTAGTAAATGTAAAATTGGGAATGAATATAGGACCACCAGTCATTCCTCCAGAGGATTTAAAAAAATTTTTTTAATTGATACATAATAGATGTACATATTTTGGGGTATATATGATAATTTGATACATTCATATAATTTTCAAAGATCAAATCAGTGTAATTGGGATATCCATCACCTTAAATATTTGTCTTTATGCTAGAAACATTTGTATTATTCTCTTCTAGCTATTTTGAAATATACAATAAATTATTATAAACTATAGTGACCCTACTGGTCTATCAAAAACTAGGTCTTTCATCTATAAAACTGTATGTTTGTACTCATTAATCAAGCTCCTTTCATCCTTCCCTTCTCCCATCGTGGGAATTTTATCCCTATCCCTCAGCCAGCTTCTGGGTCTTTGCTGCTCACTATGGACCTATCAGTCATGCTTTCCCTATTTGAAATATTCTTCAAGTATCCAAGTGATGTCATCCATTATTGATACAGTCTGCTGGTCCAATATGCCTGACACAGAGTGATGCTTCTGCCTGTTATCCTGAAGTTGCTCCTTCTTCATCCCTGGAAGTAGAATGGTATTTTGTACAAGGCTGACCATTCTGGAGTATGATAGTTTTCCCTGGACTTGCTTGGTAGCACCTTCCTTTCTGTATAGTTCCTCTTGGTGTCCATAAGCAGTGGGTCTCACCACCTTCTCCAGCCCTAATGTGGGTAACGTAACAGCAGCATTCCAGGCTGCAGCCCACAATATGTATGCCCAAGATATTTTATAAAAGGAGTTGCCTACTGGTCTCCTCAGGGAGTTTCTTTCATTCTATGAGGCCTTGTTTGGCAATAAATACTTTCAATACCCACTTCCACTGAAGCCAAAAAGGGGAAGAGACAAAGAACCTACCAGGGAATGAAATCAGAGGAAACACAGTCAAGGTGTATAGTGAGTTGACTTGTGTTCCCAGAAAGATATGTTCAAATCCTAACCCCTGGTATTTGAATGTGACCTTATTTGGAAATAGGATCTTTGCAGATGTAATCAAGTTAAGATGAGGTCATACTGGATTAGGATGGGCCCTAAATCCAAAAACTGGTGTTCTGGTAAGGAGATAAAATGATGACGCTCAGAGACACAAACACAGAGAGAAAAATGCCGTGTGAAGACAGAGGCAGAGATTGGAGTTATGCTGCCACAAGCCAAGCAATGCTAAGAATTGCTGGGAACCACTAGAAGCTAGGAAGAGGCAAGGACGTCTTCTTCCTTAGAGCCCTCAGAGGGGCCATGGACCTGTTGCCACCTTGATTTCAGACTGTTAGCTTCCAGAAGTGTGAGGGAATAAATTTCTTTTGATGTAAGCCATGGAATTTGCAGTAATTTATTGTGTGAGCCCAAGAAAACTAATAGAAAGTGGTTCCTTCAAGAGAGCAGAACTAGAGTTGAAATGGTAACCTCTTCTGTTATTTATACCTATTTATTTATTTTTAAACTTGTGCTTTTTGAAATCTGCCTCTTCTCTTCCCCCATTTTACCTGAACCTTCTTTTTCCTTGCCCTAATTATCCCTGTCCTGCTCAAATTGGGTTCTACTTCCAGAGATTTCTTATCAGTGAGGGTTTTTGCCCAGGAAGGGGAATCATGTTAAGAGTTTATAGGGCCCAGGCTATTCCAGTAGCTTTAGATCTACTCATAGGCTTCCTTCACTCATTCGTGAATTGGATTCTACAAAGTCCCTTCCAGTAACAGACAATGCCCTCATGTTGGTCTGTGGTACTTTTCAATGAGTAGCTATTTGATGTTTTGAGTTTCTCTTATTCTTGTGGTCATCACAAGCCTTGTTGTCCTCCTCCTGCTTCCTTCCACAGGATGCTTAAATCATGGAATTCTGGTGGCTGTCATGGCTTGTATTTGACAGTCTCTGGGGGTACCTTATCTACAGGTCTTCAATTTGCCATCCTAGTTGTTCTGTCTGTTTTTATGGGCAATTCAGGGAGATGAAAAACTATGCCACCACCACCACCATCTTTCCAGAATCCTACCCATGGTATTAAATTATCATTCAGCAAATAGTCACCCCTCTCCCACCAACTCCAAGGGAGAGGTATACATTCCTGCTCTGTTGACATTGGGCTTGGCCGTGTGATTTACTTTGGCCAAGGAAGCACAGATGAAGGTGATGATTTTGCAATTCTGACTCTAAGTTTACATTTCAGGCAGTTTAATGGGCATTGCATGTTTTTTGCTCACCCCTTTGGGAGCTTCTGATTTTTACCATGAGAAGAACATGCCCTGAGTCATCACTGTTCCTCTGGCCAGGGCCCCAAGATAAGCTATATGGAGTAAAGCCACCACAGCCAATCCACAGGCCTGTGAGCATGAAAACATGGGCCTTTTGTGCATGTCATTGAGTTTTGGGGTCATTTGTTATTGCAGCATCTTTGTGGTAGCTGCTGACAAATACATGCTACTTATTTTTGATGATTGATGTGTATCATGACATAGAATAAGGGTTGACAAATGATAGCCCCTGAGCTGAATCCATTCTGCTTCCTCTTTTTATTAGGCCCTAGAGCTAAGAATAGTTTTTACATTTTTGAAGGTCATAAATATTTTTTTTTAAAGTGGTAAAGATCATATGTGGCCTACAAAGCCTGTAATACTTAATATTTGGCCCTTTAGAGAAAAATTTTGCCAACCCCTGAAGTAGAGGAGAGAGCATGAGATCAGTAGCAGGAGACTTGGGTTTTATGTGTACTGACTTACGTTATTGAAGCCTCAGTTTCCCCATGTGTACAATGAGCCGTCTGAACGACAAAATCCCTAAAGTCCCTTCAGTTTTAAGATTTTACTTGAAATCTGAAAGATACTTATATTCAAAATGTTTGTTTAGATTATATCAGCACCCTCACATTGCTGTAAACTGACAAATAATAATTACAAATCTGCACATGTACCCCACAAATCAATAAGAAAAAATAAAATTTAAAAAATAAACAATCATGGAGACAGCAAATGTAAAAAAAAAAAAGATGATGTACAAGATATAAAAGGGTTCCCATCACAAAGGCAAAATTCCCTGGAGAAGACACAATTTGAGCTGGGAGCTGGGAAGTGGGGTAAAGGAAGGAATCTGAGATTACGGGGCACATGGATGTGTACCATGCATTCATTAGCCCCATTCCTTGCCTAAGGGAGCTCTGTGACTCAGACTACAAATCTCTAATCTATGACTAACTAGCAAAAGAAAAAAAAACCATGGCGTGTGTGTATGTGCATGTAACATCTGATTTGGCTATGGCAGCAAGAAATTGGTCTTTTGTGAATTGATGTGATTTAGAGAAGTCTACAAAATAAAAGTATGGTACTTCAGGAAGAGATGAATAAAATACTGGTGTTTTATTGGACTGATGCTGTGCAGCTGAAAAAATGGTTGAGTTTCGAGAATGGAGAAATTGCATCTTTCAGTATGCCAGCATGTGAGAGTGTACCTTGGAAGTATGCTATTTGGCTACACTTCAACTAATATTAAGCACACCTAATAATTTCCCGTCTTTCCTGCCCTGCTATGCTGACTTGGAAAAGTAGTTGGGGAAAGTCTTCACCAGCAAAGTTGGTAACTTGGCTCTCAGAATGGGGCAAATCCCATTCTATTCTTGATGAGATTTCAAATATGTGATTTAATGTGCTCTCTTTTTTGGGAGGGAAATTCAATCCATTTTAATATTGTGTAAAAATGTTGAACGATTGAAATGCTAACACAGGTCCTTCCAACCAACATTTTATATGAAGAACATCTGCTTAGAGAATTTTTGCTCCAAGTATTAGAGGGAACAAATGCTGTGTCCCTAGAGAACAGAAATGTCTCTTTTGGAGATGGTGAATAAATGTGGAGATCATTAATGAAGCCAAGGTGTGTTTCCTCTTCCTGAGTAGATAACTTAGGAAAATTCTTTCTTCCTTTTATTGGCATTTTACATTTGCACTGGAAATAGCCAAAGTTTAATATTCCCTATCAAATCAAGTGTGACAGCTCAATATTTCCAGTGTAGAAATTATTTGGATACAGACTCAACTTTTTAGTAAAAAACCTCTTTTTCATCTAACTTTCTAAGCAGGTCCATAATTGTCTTTGCAGCTGAGTAAAATCCAATCTCTTATGAGGGAGTAACATATCATAGTTACCCAATTTTCCAATTGCAAGTTGGCAATGACCAAATTTTGAAGTTCTTGCTGCAACTCCTCTCTCCAGTCAAATAGATTCTTTCAGGAAGGGGGGAACACAGATGACCTTAAAAAAAAAGTAGTTTTCAATAGCACTGGGCAGGGTATGGACCACGTCCCTAGTGATGTTTTGGTAACTTGTGGTGAACAAACAGAAAAGATGACAGGAGAATGAAAGGTTAGGGAAAGTGTAATTTAAATCTATGTCCCACGGAGAGGGCTGGATGAATAAAGGCTTCACTAAGTCCCCAGTCCCTCGTGCAGCCCTTTTGAGGATGTCGTATCATCCAGTCTGACCTCTGGGTCACTCCCACATTGCTTCAGTGGGCTGTGTTCCCAGTGTGCTCACTGCAGCCCCACAAACAGGACTCGGAAAATACAAGAGCAAGGGACGTGCCTTTGAAATTGCAGTGTGGAAAGTTTAGGGCCACAGAAAGAAGTTCTACTTCACAGAGTGAAGAACTCTATTCAAAGAGGTAGAACTGGGTAAAAACACTTACGAATGTTCCTTTTATGCTTGGCTCAGGGCACTTTGCTGAGCTGGGGGCAAATTTTAAAGTGATTGAGTCTGTGGAGCAACTTCAATGGTTGGATTATCAATATTATAGCTGGAAAGCACATTCTTGCTAGCATAACGCCACCTAAGGTGGGTTGATTGAATTGATCCAGGAATTGTGTTAGTTTATGAATATACAAGGCAAAAATTCTTGCCTACAAGTAGACCTACCATTTGATCCAGCAATCCCACTACTGGGTATTTACCCAAAGGAAAAAAAGACTTTGTATTACAAAGACACCTGCACTCAAATGTTTATAGCAGCACAATTCACAATTGCAAAGACGTGGAAGCAACCCAAATGCCCATCAATACGTGAGTGGATTAATAAATTGTGGTATATGTATACCATGGAGTACTACTCAGCCACAAAAAATGGTGAACTAATACCTTTTGTATTAACCTGCATGGAACTGGAGACCATTCTTCTAAGTGAAGTATCACAAGAATGGAAAAACAAACGCCACATGTACTCACCATTAAATTGGAACTAATAGGTCAACACTTATGTGCACATACGGAAATAACACTCATCAGAGATCAAGAAGGTGCGGGGGGAGGAGGGGATGGGTAAATTTACACCTAACAGATACAGTGCACACTATCTGGGTGATGGACACACTTATAACTTTGACTCAAACAATACAAAAGCAATTTATATAACCAAAATGTTTGTGCCCAGTAATATTCTGAAATAAAAATTAAAAAAAAAAAAGAGTGTCTCAAACTATTACAGAAGAAGATGAAGTGGAGATTTTGCCTAGTCTGGAGATGTGAATTATGAAGGAGTCACACAAAGATGCGGAAACTGTAGATATTGTTCACAAAGGATGAGACAGCAGGGTTGAGAGAGCTTTGGGGGTTAAGGTAAGTGGCTGGAGGTGGGGAATGTGCAGTGGCACAGGTAGCACTGTAGGCAGCAGTGTCCTTCCCGATGGGATCTTGTTGGATCTTGGCTGAACTCAAAGCTGCTGGCCTCCCTTTATCCCTGCTAATTTCCCCAAGCATAGTTCTCCAGCCTTCTCATAATTCTCTGAGCTATCCGATATCTGTTCATAATTTTTCTCTTTCCTCTTGGGTTATCCGTGGTCAGTTTCTGTATGGTGTAGTCAAAAATACTGACTGGAACAATATTGACCATTAATCAGGAATAAGAATTTGGCTATTTGTGACTTGCAATGGCAAGACACAATTATCACCTGTTGTCTCCTAATATAAAATCTTTGAGGGACATATGGCTGCCCCAGTGGATCAGTATGAAGAGCCTGAGAAATTCAATGTCTTTGGGGCAGGATGGCTGCTTATAAAAATAGCTTTTTCCTGAAAGAGAATAACAGGCTCAAGTTCCTAAATTCTTGGTTCAAGGACAGGTAAAATAAAGACTCATCATGGCCAGGTTAAGAAGAAAAAAACAAATCAAAAACACTCTTAACTCCTACAGCTGCTGGTCTGAGATAGCCAAAAACTAGACAAAGATATTAAAGGCTTTGTTGTTGAATGTTAGTGACATATGAATTAATAGCCCTATTAGGTCTCTTATTTGAAAGTTGAAGCATTGATCAAGAAAGATCAGCATTTCAAAGACTAAATGTGGATTTATGTGAGGGTTCAGAAGACTCTGAGGCTATGCAAATGCCAAACACATGCTCAGTGTCCCCTGCCAATCAAAGAGGGCCCAACTCTCTGTTTGAAGAAGGTGTTAATCCCTTTTTTTTGACTCGGTCATTCAGAGTTTCCAAAACTATAGAGTCAGATCTCTCACCATGCCCTAAGGTTGCAATTACTATGTCAGAATGGGGAGAAGAGTGATTACACAACAAAATAATGACAGGAATTGGCTACTTTATAAAAAATATAGAATTGAGAAATACACGTGTGAATGCATTTTAAAGGAGGTTGACTTGGGAAGGTATCCCACGGTATTAGATCGATCTGAATTTACCGGCATGACTGAACTCACCATTTCCTATTTCAAAACTTTCTAGTTTTTGGTTCCTCTTGTTGGTTGATTGAAATGTAGACTCAATATTTGCCCACTCTGAATGAGGTTTAGATGTGAGAAATTTATATAACAAAAGACTTTAGGTCATAGGAATTTCATAGTGGACATATCATATGTATTTTAATTCACGCCCTAACAATACCACAAGCAAGAGAATTCTTACTCTTTGCCTTCTAGGAAGGAACCTGTAAGCATTTAGCAGGATGAATGTACTGGCTCTCTGGGTATTATTAAACAGTGGTTCTGATTTAGTACTAATCCTGGGGACATAGAATGTCAGTGTAATCCAGCAGTTATAGTGGAGTTTTAACCTATTTAACAAATGCCTACTGGGTTCCTAAAAGTTTATTGAAGTTATTTTTCCAATTCATATGTGTTGGAATAATTATTCTTGTGTGTTGAAATAATTATCTTCAGCAATTAGAAAAATGGGCCAAATAGATGTCCCTGAAGTTTCCTTTACTTAGCCAAATAGCAAATCATTCCTGAAAAATCACAAAGAATAGTGTCACTATCAATGACATGAAACAGTGGAGGTTTGGCATATGCCAGGGATGAATGGGTTTCAAAGGATGACAATAGATTATTGTAAATTGAAGCAGATGGTCGTTCCAATTGCTGTTGCTGGTTCTGATGTCGTTTTCTTAGTGGGTTGGCTATTGGTCTGGCAAGTGTTTTATCTCTATCTAATTAAGAATGTCAAAAGCAGCTTTCTTCCTCCTGTTAGGGTCATCAGTACATCTTCATAATCTTGCCTGAAGTATAAATCATTTATCTGAATCTGTGCTACACAATTTATTCTACAGAGACATTAATTATCTTACCAACTAGTTCGTTACTCTGATAAGATTGATAAAAGCTGAAGATAGGGACACTTCATTCACTAAAGCAATAAAAAATGCATTGGTAGGGGGTTCTAGTACCCTTGAGATGCTTGATAGTGACTATCCTCTGTAGACCCAGGCTGATAATAGGGGACTTGACTTCCTAATATGAAGAGAGATGATGGAATTTTGGGAAATCAGAAACAGCAGCACTTAACCATCACAGGCAAGGTTGATATAATTGCTGTACTGGGCAGGAAGGCTGACGTAGCAATCAGGGTACCTGGACCTGCAGGTATCTATTATGATGGTTAATCATGATGTTCCTAAGCATGAAACTGATGGGAAGCTGGCTAAGGTGTCACTTGATTTTGGTAATAAGGGAAAGACTAGATTTGGTGAGTAGAAGGCTCACAACAATTTCCAGATCTAAGTCAGTTCATAAATCCAGAGACTATTGATTGAAGGGGAGGCTGAGTCCCCTTATGGAAAGGACCTACAACATCACTACAAATCTCTCTCTCTCTCTCTCTCTCTATCTATCTAATATCTATCTCTATCTTCAAATCCATCTGGAAATGGATCTTTATCTTTTTGTCAAGGTAATTGCACATCGGGAAAAGGAGAGACATTGTGAGGTCTGTTAGATACCAAGTGAAATTGATGCCATGGGACCTGATATGTCATCCTGATCCCACAGTCAGAGTAGGAACTTATGGAGACCAAGTGATAAATGGAACTTTGTCCCAAAACAAATTGTGTTCATTAGGCCCAAAGATCTATCTGTGATTATTTCATCAGTTCCCATGTATAATTGGGATTGATATATCTAGTAACTGGTAAAATTCTTGATTTTATTTTCTTACATGTGTACTAGGGTCACTATATTAGGAAGGGCCAAATGGGAGCCCCTGTGACATTCAGAAGTAATACTTAATTTCTGGGGGAATTGCAGAGATTAGTGCTAACATTAAGTATTTAAATGATTCAGGGGAGGTAGTCCTTATCCTATCTCCTTTCAGTGAGCCACTCTGGCCTCTGAAAAACCATATAGACTTAGTAAGGTGATAACCCCAAATACAGCTGCTGTGCCATATGTGGTGTTTACTGAATAGAGCAACATGGCCTCTGGATTTGGGTGTGTGGTTATCAATTTATGAATGCTATCTTCTTGAAATCCATCATTAAAAGGATCAACCTTTAGCATGCCAAAGGCTAACTGTGGATTTATGGGAGGATTCAGAAGACTCTGAGGCTATGAAAATGCCAAACCCATGCTCAATGTCCCCTGCCAGCCAAAGAGGTCCCTTCCTCTGAGTTTGGAGAGGCTGTTAATCCCTGTTTTATGACTCTGTTATTCAGCGTTTCCAGAACTATAGAGTCAGATCTCACCATGCCCTAAGATTGTAAGCAAATATCCTTGTTCTTAGGAAATGCACTGTTGTATTTAGGAGTAAAAAGACATGATGTCTACAACTTATTTTCAAATGAGAGAGAAAAGTGGGGTATAAAGTGAACGTGGCAAAGTGTTCCTTGGTGAATCTCAGCGAAGGGTACGCAGGTATTCAATGTACTATTCTTAGGACATTTCTGTAAGTTTCAGATTATTTTTTTAGAGTTAAAAATTTTAAAAATATGTCCTATGATGATATCATAAATCATTAACTATTAGATTTGGGGTGGGGGTGGAAGTTCTTTTTTGTTGTAAGGCCAGTCAGCTTCTTGAAAAGATTCTGGGCTTTGGAGTGAGACACGTCTTGTAGAATCCCAGATCTGCTATTTATTAACTGCATGGCCATAGACAGTTTGTTTACTCTCTAGAAACTCAATTTCTTGATCAGGAAAATGGGGATAATAATATTTCCATTGTGAAGATCAAAATGTTTGTAAATTGCCTAACAAAACATCTCATCACAGGTGCTCAAAAATTGCAAATGATGCTTAGTGATAAAGAATACATTCTCTGAAAAAATCAGCACGAGCTTCATCATTTACTAAGCTCAGGATCTTTCATTCAACTCTGTTCTTTGGGTAGACAGAAACCTGTAGGTATCTGTCAAGCACAAAGCAGAGAGATCTCTGAATAGTTGAGCAAGGAAAAATATGTAACACTCACTGATCATTTACTATATAGGCCAGGTACTGTACCAAGGGTTTTTTGGTTTGTTTTCTTTTTTAAGTGGATTGCTTATTTAATCCTTTCCACAATGCTATGGGGTAGAAAATTCTATTAGAGTGATTTTATAAATGTGGAAAGTGAAGCACAAGGAGGTTAAGAAACTTGCCAAAAATCACACAGCTGGTGCTGCCAGGTTTAAATCCAAAACCTTTGACTCTTGAGCATGTACTTTTTAATTACTATACCTACACTTCGCTTCTCAAACTTAATGTGAACATGAATTACCTGGAGGTCTTGTTGAAGTGCAGATCTTGATTGTGGTGCTCACGTGTGCGTGTGTGTGTGCACATTAAGAATCTGTGTTTCTGACAAGCTTCTGGTGATGCTGGCAGTGCTGACCCATGGATCACATTATAAGTAGAAGGGACCTAGAAGAGGAGATACAAAATCACATTTGTACACATGGATCTAGGTGATCCAGGCCGGCTTCCAGCTTCTACCACGTATCACCTGCCATGTCTGCTTCATCCTATTCCATCCAGGTGCTTTGTAATTTATACACATCAAACTGCTTGTGCTATTGTGCTGCTACCCCATCATGTCATGTATCTGTGCCTCTATCCTGCTCCTTCTGCTTGAAAGGATCTCATCCTCAAGATGTCACTGTGATAAATTCTTTTCAAACATTGCCCAATTCCACATCAGTTGTTCCTTCCTCTTTGCTCATGGAGCACCGTGTACAGACTCTTGGTGTTAGCACTCATTTTGTACTCTGTTCATTTGTTTGAATTTCTGCCTCTCCCATGAAATGGTGAGCTATTGAACAGCTAATATAGTCTCTATTTATCTGTATAACCTTAGCACCCAGCAAGTGCGGACCACATACAAGGTACCAGAGAAATATTTCCAGAGTGAACGAGTAAATGAAAGAATGATTGGGTATGTGAATGAATGAACAAGCAAGAGATATGAAGCCACATATTTTAGGCTATCACAGTAATCTACAAACCCTTTGGATTGTAGACCCCTTCTAAAAACTTAAGCATGGTTCATATGTACATACATATACACATACATTATTGTGTTAATATCTATACACATTTTAAAGCAAACACAGCATAGATTAAGAATGGATGAGCTAAAAAGAAACATAAGGATAAGTAAAAGGTTTAATATTTTATTAGCACAACTCAGTGGAATGTCTTGTGAACCCTAGGGCAGGGAGCATCCACCCCACCTCAGAGACATCAGGGCTCAGAACAATAAGCAAAGTTACTAAATTTACCAAGGGGTAGAACTCACTTAAATGGTGCTCTAAGGAATAGGAATCAGAAGAAACACATAGGAAGGGGAGAAAGAGAGCCAGGAAAGTATAAGGTTTCCAGGGGCTAGGACTTTAGATTCCTCTGAAGAAAGCCAAAAATTGTACAGGCTGGCTGGCCTAAAACCCAGTGCAAGAAATCTCTGAGGTTTGCTAGCAAAGTGCTTTCTCCTCCGAGGACTAGAGAGGGAATCACAACACTAAAACAGGAGGGAAGCAAGACCCCAGGGGCCCAAGAGAGTAATTCAAGACTCACACCCAATACATTCTGGCTGAAAATTAAAACACTTTATTTAGCATTAGATAATTTG
Source organism: Daubentonia madagascariensis (assembly GCA_023783475.1). Lineage (NCBI taxonomy): Eukaryota > Metazoa > Chordata > Mammalia > Primates > Daubentoniidae > Daubentonia > Daubentonia madagascariensis. Next base: position 12,981,557 of record JAKFHU010002004.1, read on the forward strand.
AAACCTGAGATTACTAATGGTCTTCCATATGTAGAAAGAGATCCCTTTTTTCCATTTTACTTTGTTACCAAAATTAAGCATTCAAGTCTTCAAGGCACTCATGTCATTGTTGGATGAAGAGGAAAGTTGACTCAGAACAAGACCCAACCTGCGTGTGGAAACAGGAGAATTTGATTAGGCTGCTAAGGATGCAGGACCAGGGTGTGTGGACCCAGATCCCTTTCTAACTCCCAGGCAAGGGGTTCACAGTGTGCCATGGTCTGAATGTTTGTGTCCCTTCAACAGTCATATGTTGTAACCTGACCCCTAATATGATGGTATTAGGATGTGGGACCTTTGGGAGGTGATCAGGTCATGAGGGCAAAGCTAATAATGTAATCCCACTAATAATGGGATTAGTGCCCTTATAAAAAAAGGCCCCAGAGAGCTAGCTAACTTCTTCCACCATGTGAGGATGCAGAAAGAAGGTGCCATCTAGGAACCACAGAGTGAGCCCTCACCAGGCATAGAATCTTCCAGTGCCTTGATCTTGGATTTCACAGCCTCCAGAACTGTCAGCAATAAATTTTTGTTGTATCTAAGCCACTCAGTCTATGGTATTTGTGTTATCACAGCCTGAATCAACTAAGACACAGTATAAATGAATAAGGTGGATGCTCCCGAAAGTGACCATACTTGCTCATACATATTCCAAACCACAGAACTGGGAAGCACCCCTTGGGAATCTGCTGCTCTGCCTTATTCATTTCCTCTTCCTCCATGCCCAGCTCCTCCAGAATTCCCTGCCGGCACCCTGGAAAGCACTCATTTCCCTCTGGATTTTAGGTGCTTATGCCCGGGTAAACCACAGCTCCTGGCACAGCAGGAATTTCCCTTGGAAGATCTGTGTGGGTGAGTCTTAATACCCTTGTGGGGTGATTATGGTCTCCAAGACTCTATATGATTTAGACTCCATAAGTGGGAATCCAGCTTCAACATTTACACCTTGATTTGTCCGTGGGTCACTGAAGGAGATATTTCAAAGGTACCCAGGGGTTAGTTTCCACTCACTACCCCCTTTTATCCCATAGGTTTATTGATCCTTAGCTCTCCCCTGATAAGCTCCTTCTAAAACAGATCAGAAGATGCCAGGACTCTGGTGGTCCATCCATATGATCCCCTCTGGAGCCCCTCCCTCACCTGGGAAAGCTGTGCCCAGCAGGCCCAAGGCCCAGGTGCCATGTGCCTGAGCTTCTCTTTCTCATATATTGGAAACACGGGTTCCTGCCCTCTGGACTACTCTCTTCCCAACTCCCAGTTGACTCTCTCTATACTTTTTTCTCAACTGAGAGTGTCTCTTCTGAACTCTACGAGGAGGTATTGAGTTGTAATTACACACAGTGAATTGTTCCAGTTAACTCTTGATGGTTTTCCTCTCTCACACACATTTTGACATCTCCTCTCTAATGTAGATGCCCCACCTCTGAACTCCTACAGCTCCCAAGCAGACTGTGTTCCTAACAACCAAATGTGGTGATTAAGGGAAATAATTCTGAAGCCAGATGATGATGTGGGTTCAAATTCTGCCCAAGTCATGCAGCTTTGGGCAAGCTACTCCACTTCTTTTTTCTGCCTCAGTGTTTTCATCTGTAAAATGGGGTTAATAAAAACAACTCCTTCCAGAACTGTTGTGAGGATTAATTGAAGTATATGTTTAAAGTGCTTAGAATAGCACCTGATAGAGAGTAAGCAGTATAGGAAAGGTTAGCTCATATCATAATGCTTAACAAAATGTCTTATAGTCACTGATTTGCTTCTCTACTTCCCTGACCAGATCAGACTGTAATTTCTTTAAGGCATGAACCATATCTCATGTATCTTTGTATTTCTAGTCTGCACACAGGGACTGCAATAGAATAGGTTTTTGATAAATGCTTGCAGAATGGATCAATGAAACCAGAGTTTGTTTAGGAAAGAGGCCTTAAAACAAAATTTTCCTCTTTTCTTATTGAGTAAAATATACTCTACAAGTAAATTTTATACTTACATGCTACCCTCTAATCATTACAAAATTCTGACTGGTAATCAATATTGCTCACCCTTATATTCCTAACATCTATCTCATTATAGACCATACAATCCTACTTTGCTTATTAGGTGTCAATAAATGTCCTCTAAGTTACAGGACATGTTAAATGGAATCCCAGCTAGTGATTCTTGAAGGCAAAACCAAAATTATCTCCCTCCCCAGCGCACCATGTCCCCACATCCTAACTGTCATATAGTAGCTGAGTTAAATACTTCAGGTTCTTGTAGGCACTTGTCCTGCTCAGGGGTTGGGAGTCCATAGACCACAGCCTGGCTGTTCACATTTTTCTTTCTGCTTATCTGGTCTGGTTTCTCTCCATGTTCCTCCGTCATCTGTGGCTGGCAGTGTCCCCTCTAATCTCCTCAAACTTCTCTATGTCTTACTTTATTGTAACATGAGCACATTGTTCATATAGGGAAGTAGGGGCCAGGTGAACTCTCCCATGGAAACCAGGATAAGCTGGAAGGAAGAGCAAGAAGAAAAACAGCCAGGTCAACTTTAGCCAGAGCAGCCTGGGGCTTTCACAGGGAGATTGTAGAGTCAGTGCTTCAGAAGCCATGACAACCTATTACGGAACAGGAAAAAACCTTAAATTCATGCAGAGTCAATTCCAAAGGAAAAAAATATTTAATGCTTAGAGTTTATTTTTTATGGTAAAGTTTGGCGACAGTGATGTTTTATATCCATTAACTTGGAGTTAAATCACTTATGAACAAATCTGTCAAATGGAAACGCTCAGAGCCTAAGTGAAAAGTTAGCTCATTGTGATTATCCAATTCTGCTTAAAGAACATGATTAGGTACATTTTAATGGCAGTATCCAGAGGCCTGACTATAAGCTTATATTTCTCATTAACAAAACTTCACGCTTGGCTAGCAGGCCTTGAACTGTGATCAGTTGCAGTAAGAAAATGGTGCTGTTGGATCTGTTAAATCATCAGGACACCACAATATTAAATAGATATTTAAGCTAAAGTGAGTGTTTAAACATTAAGGCTTCCTTTAACTCTTTCTTCTTAACTTTTTTCCCTATGAAACAGAGACGTGCCATTTCCTGCCTGAGTCAACACGAAAGGGGCTTTGGAGAGAGAGTGAGGGTGGAGTAATTTAACTCTGTCAACCTGCCTGCTATCTGCAAAACCACTAATTGAATTCAGACAAATCAAATTGATTATTAGCACCTGGTGGTTGATTGAGCAGGTTTCCATTCTGTGGATTCACCAACTGACCTGACTCTTTGCTATCTGGTTTCCGTAGACCTAGTCTACGGATTAAGACACCCTTAATCATGGTCCCAGAATCATTTTAAAGACAAAGAAAACAGATTCGGTGAACTGCATGAAATCATCAATATCCCTTTCATACGTTCAGATAATGTCTTACGTCATCACAATACTCTCAGATTTAATAGCAAGCCACCTCCCCTTTAAATTTTGCTCTGAAAGAGAAAAGTAACACAAACAGTGGGAGCAATTTCAAAGTTAGATTTCTTTTCACAATATTTCAGATGGGAGTTAATGATCACACAGTGTTCCCAAGTCTATTAAAATGTGTGGACACACATCTTTGCAAAATGTCTCCAAACTTAAATTTTCTTTCTCATCTCAAATCTCATGGTCTTGTTTAAGGAATTTAACCAGTATCTTAGCCCAATACTCAAATAAGTATGTCTCTACACAATTTATTGCGTGTGTGTGAAGGAAACAAGTGCTAGAGAAGGCATGAAGACACCTGGGATCTATGGTCACAATATATAAAGACGGGAAAACAGAGATGGTAATGGTGATTAGGTGGGTGGAGGGAAGTTACATCTATGTTCCTGCAGAAGGGGACACCTGTGAGAATCCAGAAGGAGATAACCTATATAAGCAAGCCAAGTCTTTCTGCTGAACCTCACGAAGACTTGGAATTTGAAGTCATCAGGTGCCTCAAGAGCCCTCCAGTGTGCTGGGAGGGGCTCATGCTCCCTGCCACCACAGGATGGGAAAATCATCTTCTCTGGAGAAATTGAACTAGAAGTGCTTCAGGATTGGAAACATCTGTTCCAAAGGAGGGCATCTGGAGAATTAAGTGAAACCTCTCCAAGTAAATCCAATCATTTTCTCTCCACTGTCTTTAGGATGCTAGCAGCCAGGCGTATAACCCCCAAACAGCAGAATTAGAGCTTCTTTCTCCAAAGAAATTGAATTTCCTCAGAGAAAAGGCATACAAATACTATTATGGGGGGGAGGGGAAAGGGAGTTTCCTAGCAAAAATTCAGCTGCCCCTCAATAAAATCAGTCAGCTGGAAACCTCATCCATGCACTTGGATCTTGAATCTTCTTCTTAGTGTCTCATCCTTAAATTAGAACAGATGGTCAAGGATCTGTAGACTTTTAGGGAAAGTTTCCTATACATAAAAGAGCAAACTGGGAAAGAAAAAAGAATTAGAAGAAAAAATTCAGGGAGCAGAACAAAACCCCAAAGAGATTATACCTTATATCATCATTGAGGTGATAAGATACAGTACCCTTGAAACTATACAAGGACACTCTAAAAAAGAACAAGTAGGGAACCAAGAATGAGCTCTTAGAAATTAAAAATATAACCGGACTTAAAAATTCAGTGAAAAAAAAAAAAAAAAAAAGAGTTGGGCAATGCAACCTAGAGAATTCCATCAAGGAGAAAAGAGATAAAGACACAGAAAATAGGAAACAAAATATAAGAAAATGAGAGAATCAGTTTAGGAGATGAAATATTCTAGGGATTCATGAAAGGTAGAACAAAGAAAACAGTGCAGAGGAAATGGTCAAAGAAATAATGTAGAAAAGTTTCCAGAATGGAAGAAAATATAAGGCAAAGCAGATCATCCTGAAGATTCAGAACAAAGGGATTAAAAGGGGCAATTCTAGAACCTTCTAGAGAGCAAATCAAAGGGCCAAGAATAAACAAAGGCATCTGACTTCTAAAATGGAATATTGCAAACTAAAAGACAATGGAGTGATACTTTCAAAAAGTAGATGGAAAAATTAAATATAACCTAGAATTCTATATGTAGCCAAACTATTATTTAACTATGGATAACGGAGTATTCAATATAAGAGCAGAGTAAAGGATTTCCAAGAGGACAGCCAAGGTTAAGTCCACAATGACAGCAGTCTGGGAAGTCTGACGAGAAATCAGTTCAGACTGGAGCTGGAGAGGGGACAGTTCCAGAAGACATATCTCCAGAAAAACGAGTAAAACAGAGATTATCTGTGAGTCATAAAAACTTGTTGTGAGAGGCATATCTCAGAGGTGTGGTAGAGTGTAGAAAGACATGACCTTAGGCTCAGTGAAAACTAAACCATTGGTGGGGGGGAAGCAATTACTAAATACAGGGGAAAACATTATTACGAGAAAAAAAGTGGTCATACCACTCAGCTCAGTAGTGATAATTACAGCCATGATAATAAAAATACTGAATTATGAGTTTAGCAAAATTTGTAATAGAAGTATATTGAAAAGATAAGATGAAGGAAAGGAGAGCTAAAGTCCTCATCTATCAAAATTGGAAGTTACTACATTATGCCTTAAAACGAATGAACAGATAATGCTAGATAGATCTTATTTAGAAAAAATTACAATTAATGAAAAATATTGTGAAAAGTATTGAGAAATGGTCACTCCCATGGAGTGGGACAGGAAATGAGTTGTGCAGGAACACAAAACTTTTAGTTGTATATGACTTTTTAAATCATACTTCACTTACTACTTCAGAACATTTTTTTAAAAAACTTGAAAATGAATAATAGTAAATGAGGGCCTATCTAAATTGTCAGGCAAAATTGGTGCTCCAGTAATATTTGCCATGTGAATTCTGCACCTTTACCTTCTCCCCTGGCACAGGACCAGCTACACCTGGGGGACAGGTACACTAAGAGAGAATCTGAGAAATTATCTTAATTCTTGTAACAGCTGTGCATATTTTAATTAACTACGTACTTTAGTTAAAATTTAAGGACTATCTGAACAAGTAACTTTAGCAAGAGAATTCCAAGTATAACTGCAGTTCATGTATATGCTCCATGAAGTTCCTTCCATAGCTGGTGTTGACTACAATGTGCACTGAATCCCAAAGAAAAGATGAGTTGGTAAATCTCAGTTTAGGAAGCTTTGGTCTAGATTCTTCCATGATGGGTAAATATACAGTGTCCATGAGACTTTTTGAAATACTGAAAGTAGTTGGAGGTTCCCCCTCTTGTCTCCTCAAACCCTTAACGACTCTGGAGGCCTTAGAGTTGGTACCATTAATTTAGTTCAGGATCTCTGTGCTAATAATGAAAGCTAGGCTCAGGGATGGCGAGTGATTTGCTGATGTCACACAGGTAGCTCATTACCATTTCCAAGCCTGTCATTAGAGTACTGGTTGCTATGATATGCTGTATTATAATCCAAGCCAGAGGTAAGTCTATTTATATGTACTTTAGAATTTTTCTCAGCTAGAAGCTGAGCCTATGGAGAGGTTGTTGAGCACCAGCTGTCTACGGCTTATATTGTTAATTCATTAAACTTCATGCTTTATCCTCTCTGGAAATCGCTGGCAAACAATAACACTGGAGTGCTTGCTGCTGCAATTGCTGACAATATCAATTATTTAGTTTTGTGCCAATTCCTATTAGACTTTTTCTAACTGGAGAATTTACACTGTGTTATTGAATTAAAAACAGTAGAAAGCTTTGGGGAATTTAAACTAATTAGCCAGCATTTGTAAACCCCTTTGTTCAAGATAATTTGTTTACATGACTAATTCAACCTTTTAATTATGGGGGCCCACACGGACCATGAAAGGTGCCACTACAGCCATCCTTTGCTGGGCACAAGGGTGCCAACATGGCAAAACTCATTTTTCTTTGTGATGAGGTATGATGCCCAGCTCACTGGTACCTAACCTTGTATATTAGCATGTTTATAATTATACCTGAGAGAAGTTTTGGGCTTCCCATGCTCTGAATTGTGCCTTTTTCTGAGCCATTTCTCATCTGGGTTAGCAGGGAAGCTCCAAAGCCTCATCAGGTCTCCCTTTTTTTCATAGCTCCTGCCCTCCTGCACCTCGCAGGTCTTCCTTTTATATCTCTTTATCCTTCAGAATTCATGCTTGAATTCTTCAATAAAGAGATACATGTATGGCCAGTATTGTTTATTATCCAATCTGTGTATAGCTATCATGTCAACTGCATGGCTTGGATTGAAATAAATTCAGCTACAGTTGAATTTGCCTTGGTAAAGGGGAATAGAGGTTGATATCCATCTTGTCTACTGTTCTATCTAATATATGAAGTGCCTCTATCTAATATAGAGAAAGCTAGAAAATAACGGGGTAACTTTAAATTGTGTTTCTTTGTGGTCTATTGATATTGGGTTACTAAAATGCAACTTTCAGCTTTCTTGATGAGAATGGTAGGAAGGTGGACTTATATTTCCTGAGAGTGATTCTGAGAAATATTAATTCTTGTGATAGCTGTATGTATGTTAACTAAGTACTTTAGTTAAGATTTAAGGGCTATCTTAACAAATAATTTTAGCAAGAGAATGCCAAGAATAACTGCAGTTTATGCATATCGTCCCTGAATTTCTTTCCTTAGTTGATGTCCACGAAGATGTTCTAATTCCTAAAAAAAAAGGTTGGTTGATAAATAATTGAATGTGTGGATGACATTTTTAGTCTATTCCCATTTGCTAGGCCAATGAATAAATGATTACCTTCAACATACAACATACAAATTAATTTCCTTGGCAAGTATTTTAAAGTATCTTACTCATATTCATAAGTATGTTGAGCCCTTCTTGAACTTGAAACCATTTAGGGATTGCTGTGCAGCATTGTTGACTAGGCAGCTTTCTGCAATAAAAGAGGCCATCTCTATTGTGTGGTATTTGTACCCCAAATTCTGTGTTCTGTGTTGGAGGTAATTAAGGTCTCTCTTGTCATTTTGTAAAACGGCGGGGCTGGCAGTATTTGGAGGTCTTTAGTTAAAATTCAAAGAGGGTTCTGTTCCCACTTCCTCCTGATCATATCCAGTGAGAACAGTTTTCACTTAATTTCCCCAGATTTGTGCTGATGTGCAAATGAGTACTATCACCGTAGCTAGTGTCTATGATCTGCTTTATAGACATTACTTCATATAATTCTATATCATCCCTAATACGCGCTGCAGAGTCAGGATTCTTTCCACTGCAAGGGACAAAAACCAACGCAAATCGTTTTGAGAAAAAAGGCATTTATGGCTCCCATAGTGGGAAAGTCTAGCAGTAGATCTGGCTTTACACTTGCTGGAATCAATCAGGTGCTCAGAAGAATTTGCACTGCAAATCTCAGCTGTACTTTCCTATGTGCTGACCCAATTCTAGGTAGGCTCTCCTCGAAGGGGAGAAATACACACACATACACACACACACACACACATACACACTCACTCACCCATTGGCTGAATCTTCGCATGAGCTGGGGTTTTTATCTTTGTTCTTTATTGCTATATCCTTAGAACTTAGGACAGTGCCTGGCACATACCTGATGCTCAATAGTATTTATGGAACGAATGACAAAATGGCTCTCTTGGGCTCTAGTGCCCAATCTTAGAGCCTGAGATCAAGTCAGCTCCAGCTAATCCACAGGACTAAACATGGGAGTGTATGTTTCCCCAGGAAAAGTCAGGAACTGTTGTCAGAATAAGGGAAACGGACATTGAACTGACAAAGCATGATAGAGGTCCACGCTACTATGGCTAAGAGTAATGTTCCTATGAAATTGTGGGAGAGTGATATAGCATCTGCTGCCATGTGATCCTAGAACTTTATTTCTCTTTCACATACACAGATGGGAAAGAGAGGGATTGTACCTTAAAGGAAAATCAAGATGCTGTTTCCGAAGAAAGGGAAAGGGAGATAGTGCAGCAAAAACGTCTGCTCCAGAGAACACCATTAGGACAGCAAATGGTTTAAATCCAAGAGTGGCAGTGCTGAAAGGCAACTGAGTGAATGGGGTAGTAACTGGATAAAAATTAATCTCTTCCTGTATACCAGAAAATTTTCTAGTATTTGGGAATGCAGCATGATTCATTTTTGGCTCTTGTGTGGGAAATATATTGCAGTGGGGCATGGCAGAAAGCCTTAGTGTTCGCCAAGAGCCTTTGTATGCCTGTGCATTTCCCAGCCTTCCTTGACATTGGATTGGCCATGGGGCTTGTTTTGGCCAATAGAATGTGAGAGGGAAGTGTGTTGTTTCAAGGCAAGATGCTTAAATAATTGGTGGATCTTCTTTGTGCTTTCTTTAGCAGCCCCTCCCCATCTGCCCAATGCCAGGGAGATGTTGGAGTCCCAAGACAGCAGAGCCACAACATAGAAATAACCCAAGTCTCTGAGTCAGAACTTAATAAGGAGCTGATTTATCTTAGTTAGATTGAGAGATATGAGCAAAAATTAAAATGTTTTACGATGTTAAGCCACTGCAATTCAGGGATTATTTGAAACATCAGCTAGCTTGATTTCTTCCTGAGTAATATATAATACAAAGGCAGAAACAGTGACACAAATTTGAGGGGCTTTTGCAGCAGACCTGGAGGTGACAGTGGTTTGGAACAAGATGGTAGCAGTGGAAGTGATTAAAAAAAAAAAGTTTGGATTCTGAATATATTATGATGATAAAACCAATGATATTTAATGAAGGTGACAATTAGGAATATATAAGAGAAAAAAAAGCCTCAGTGATGACTTCAAGACTGTTGCCCTGAGCAATTGGAAGGATAGAGTTGACATTTACTTAAACAGGGAAGATTTTGGAGAAAGCAGGTGTGAGGGATAGGGAAATAAAGAAGTCAGGAGTCCTGTTTTAGATGTATAAGGCTGTACTGGCTGTTCAAGTAGAGATGTCAAGGAGACAGGTGAACATAAACCTGGAGTTCAGAGATGTCCGGGCTGCAGATATGAATGTAGGTGTCATTAGTGTTTGGAGGTATTTTCAGCCCCCAGGAGAGATGAGCGCCTAAAGGAAATGATGGCACATAGAGAAAAAAAAGAGGGTAGGGGCTGAACACTGGGACATTCCAGTGTTTACAAAAGGGCAAAGTGAGCAGGAAGGAGCATGAAAGACTCAGAAGTTGGAGCTAGAAGGGGTAGAAGGAGACTCAGGAGAGAATGTCTTAGAAGCAAGAAGGAAAGCGTGAAGGTCCGCATCAGATGCTGCTGATACAGGTCAGGTGAGAAGAGGAGGGCAAACTGAACACTGGATTTAGCAATGGGGAGAACGCTAGCGTCCCTAGCAAGAGCTGATCAGCGATGTGATGGGGACCACAGCCTCATTCTGACTGTACGCAAGAGAGAAGGGGAGTCGGGTGAGGGGGAGGCTGAGCATTTGCAGAGTAAGCACAGACAACTTTTTCAAGGTGACTTATAGCCAATAAAGTGCCCCCAATTTCATTTGGTGGGAAAAGGAAATTATTCTCTTCTCTTGCGATAGCCACCCCCTTCTCTTTCCTTTCTTTTCTTTTTTTCTTTTTTTTGGTTGAGACAGGGTCTCGCTCTGTTGCCCTGGCTGGAGTGCAGTGGCGCCATCACAGCTCACTGCAGCCTCCAACTCCTGCTGGTCATCCTTTCCTCCACCTCTCTTGGGTGTCTCTCTCCTGCCCATTACACTCAGACGCCTCCTCTTTTATCCCTTAACCACCAGGCAAGGCTGTCTCCACCAGCCCCCACCATGTGACTTATTCGTACATTCGTTCCCTGCTATACCAACTATGTGGGGAGGCCTCCCTTGTGTCAGGCGCTCTGCTGGACGCGGGCCCGCCGTGACAGATAAATGGAGCTTACAACCCAGAACAGTGGTCTTCAACTCTTTCTGCTTGCGAATTCCCTAAGACAATTTTGAAAAACTATGATGCTGTTTCCCCCCAGACTTCAATTTGAAAATAAGATTTTGTGTTCTAAAAGTCTGTTATAGGAAGGTAGGAGAGACTGGCTCAGCACACAGTCCCTGGACAACCACCATACCCCAGTTCCCTAATACATCAAAATTGCAAGATTTCTCACCCCCACGAGAAGTTTTTCCTTGTCACCAGGGAAGGAGGGGCTTTGTGAAACTAAAGTTACTTAGAAAACTTCAGAAAGACTAATTGAAAGGGGCGCTGATACTGTGGATTTGAAAGTATTTCCAGTAAAACATTAAAGAGCTCTCATTCTGGGGAGACTTTTATAGACTTTTGTTTTCCAATTATTAACATGCCCTACTAATGTGGATAGGCCGATTTCTTTATCATCTTTTGTACACTTTTAAGTTAATATTTAAATATTTTCATCATGACTTTCAATAGCTGCAAAGGATATAATTTCTAGTGAGCTATAAATATGGTCATTTAAAAAATAAAATAGCTACTAACAAGTAATTTTTAAAGTATCCAATGGAATCTACATATCATAACATTGTGATATATCACACGATTCGTTTTGAAAATGCACAAACAAGCTCTTCTTTACCAGTAAGAGTATTTATTCTTTCTTTTGTTGAGTGCTTATTTCCATGCTATTCCCATCTCACCCCCACACACAAAATTTTAATGTAAAGGTTTTGAGCTTCAAAGACATTTATTAGTCTCTCTTTTTCTCTGTAATAAAAATTTGTACTGTAAATGCCTTCCAGCCAAAGGCCAACAGGAACACACCTGTAATTGGACAAGTTGGGTTTATTGCTCACTGAAGTGAAGAACACATATGACAGGGAATTGTTGGGCATCTCAGTAAGAGGGCATTAGAAAGGATATATTATAGGTCTTGGGCTCTGATTAGGTAATTTGGGGGAAGGTTTGTGGAAGCTGGGCTTTATTCTGGATTGTATGCTGTCAAGAAGTGGGAACAATTCTATGATGGGTTACTGTTATAGACTGAATGTGTCCCCTTTAAATTCATATGTTGAAATTCTACCCCTATTGTGAAAGTATCAGGAGGTAGGGCCTTTGGGAGGTAATTAGGTCATGAAGGTGAAGACTTCCTGAAGGGGATTAGTGCCCTTATTAGAAGAGGCAGGAGAAGGCTTGCTTCCTCTTCCTCCCCCTCTCACCGCCTCGGCCATGTGAGGACACCAAGAGAAGATGGCTATCTGCAAACCAGGAAGACTGCCCTCATCAGACACCAGATCTGCTAGCACCTTGATCTTGGATTTCCTAGTCTCCAGAACTATGAGAAATAAATGTATGTTGTTTAAGACACCTGGTGTGTGGTGTTACATTACAGCAGCCTAAACTGAGATTTATCTTAATAAATCTTACATGGAAGGAGGAAAGACTAAAGCAAGGTAAAAGTTGTAATCGTAAAGAATCAGCAGTCAATCTTATGGTCAGGGGCAGGGTTCGTCTATTTTTGTGATTGGCACAGTGATCTTTTTTCTAGCTTACACATAATTGGGAGATGACTTTGGTTCTTGTGTTACTGCATCACAATCACAGAATCACTTTGTCTGATGGTGGTGCTTTGTGAGATTGTTGGTATCAAGAAGTGGGAGGACACCATGCTGCAAGCACAAACCAGCCCCTCACAACTCTAAGGCCTCGCTGCCCTTGCATAGCAGAGGATGCTTCCTCTTTATTGGTTTGCCCTTTTAGCCAAGGACAGATGACGTCAGATCACAGGACATAAATTCATGACATCCAGATGCCTGAGATTTTGCTGATCAAGATCAGGAGACTTTCCCTGAACCTGTCTGTATTTAGACTAGGGTCAAGCTCTCCTTCTGTTGTCAAATGAGTTGTAGAATCATTGAAGGCTACAATTGCTGCATGGAAGCATTTAAGACTCTGGACCAGATCCATCAGCCAACTGTAACACAGGCAGTTACCAGAAACCACATGATTATTAGTCCTGGTAACAAGTCTCAAAGCAAGAGGCCTATATTATAAAATGCAGCAATGAAAACATACCCCAGAATCCAGCTGGGCCTGTTTGAGAGACCTAGGGGGCTTTTTTCTCTCCTCTAGTCTTGGAATATTTTTATTTGCTCTGTGGTATTTGCATAGGTGCAGCAAGCTTAGAGGAAACCAGGAGTGATGTGACTGTCCATGGCAACTCTGGCTAATGAATCTAGACTAGTTTATTGGGCTTCCAGAGCAGATGTTATATTACTTATGACATCTGTTACAGTCAGTGACAGGTTTCAAATCACTATGGGAACTGTAGCTCAGAGAGTTTGCATGAAGAAGGCACCAGTTATCCCTCTTGGAGTATCCCATGCTTGCCTCATATCAGCGGTTCCTGGGAGAGGTGGTAGTTTTACATATCTAGTAGTCTCTAATATTTACCCCCTAAAATACAGGATAAGTTAGCGTAAGGAAGGCCAGTATCAGCCTGATACTTAAGAAGTAGAATTCTAGCGGCACACAGGCTCTATTGGAAATATTAGTCTCATTTATCACAACAGGAGTGAGCCAAACTGTGCATTTTATAGGGGTTCCTATAGTGGTCAGAAAATCATTTTGTTTTTAAATCATTTAAAAGTCATAGACTAACCCCAAATCATTTCCTCTTAGAGCATCAATATTTATTTCAATATTTGTTTTTTTAATGTTTGTGAGTTTGTAGATCTGGTCAAGGGCAATTAACTTAGCCTTTGAAATTGATTTAATTTCTGTGGAAGGCTTAAGTTTCAAGAGTAAATTCAACTGTGTATAACAGAGTCTTTTTGCCAATTTTTAGTTTTTTTTCTTTTAAAGTGTATGAACCATACATGTATGAACCATCAATAAATAGAATTAAATCAGAGATATCCAAAGAAGTCTCTAGAAGGTCTGAAAAAGGCATGGATAGTTCTCTAACAGAGGTCGCTTTTCTCCAAACAAAAGAGAAAACTAGGTTATAGAAAACTAAAAACTGTTTAGTTCTTTTTTTCTATGAACACTCATATCATTTTAATTATTTTGATGAGAAAAAATTAAATGAATACATAAATATAAATAGATAATATCCTCCAAAACAATTTTATAATTTGTTAGTCTATTGTCATTTTAAGAAGTAAAGATAAATTATGTTTAGTGACCAGGGTTTTGAATTTAGTTCTTGTTTAGAAACTAAGCATTGAAAGATCACTTGTAAATTAAACATTTGTCTAAGGTCTTAAAATTAGTTACGGTTCTAAAAGTTATAATTTAGCTAACACATTAAATCCTTTTGATTTGTAGCATTGTAGGAATTCCATAAAATTAAACCCTTTAAAGACACATCCATTATTATAATTTTATTTAGGTGAATATAATTTTATATGTATAAATTTTTTTATTTTAAAGTAAGCTATGGAGACAATGGTAACTTATGTAACTCATAAAACCAATGTAGGCAATTTAGAAATTTTAAATATGAGACATTTAACTCTGTATTTATACAAAAAATTTTGTGATGTCAGTATTTTTATAGGGTAAATTAATTTTGAAAGACTGAATCATGCCCCAAACTTTTGCTTTATCTAGGAGCTAAAGCCATTTTTTTCTCACCTCATAGCTATAGTAACAAAGGCTGTTATAAAAATATACTTTTCAGAGTCCACAAAAAGAAACACTGCTGAAATAATTTTCTTTTTCTCTGAGGCATTGTTGACTATTTATCTGGACTAGACATTCCCATTGTGCCAACATAACCACTGAACAATTAAAAAAAAAAAATCTTTAACCTGTCTTACCCCAGGACAGGGAAAGAGAGACAGGAATAGAAAAAAAAACAAAAATGCGAGGCCAACAGCTTCAAGCAGATATGAGATGATCACTGTAAAAGGCTAATTATATTGTCTCCACAAAGACAGGACAGAGAGTTTAAATGTAGAAAAACGTATTTTGACATATATACACACCAAAGAGAATGACATGCGGCTGGTTTCGGTATAACTTGTGCTCTTGACAGTTTATCAGCCCAAACAATTAAAAAGTCAGCAATTATTAATTCCCAAGTACTGAAATGGAGGGGGTGGCCCCTGGATTAAATGAAATGATCTCTCTTTTAGACAAACAAGACCAATAATCTCCTTATGAGGATTTCTTTACCTTGTGCTCGAAGGTACCTTTCACATGAACAATCTTGTTCCTGTCAAAAGCTCCAAAAGGGGCACCTGCCATTTTGAGTTGTCTCTGGTGAAATTGTGCCAGTTAATGACATAAGCACACAGTTAGCCTGATAGTGTGGGAACGAGAGAAAGCAGGGGGTTGGCCTGGAAGAGGTGCCGTTGACAGGGGAGACCCTGTGCTAACGGCTGTGGTCTTTCAGGCAGGTCCTCATGAGACTTCCTGCCTCTGGATCCTGGCCAAAGGCTTGCATCACCCAACAGGGACTAGACAAAACCTCCTGATTCCAGGCAGACAAAAATAAACAAAGAATTTCTTGGGGACACGGCACAAGACTAAGGAAATGTCCTTGTAAGGTTTTAAAGTAGTGATCCAAGTCAAAATTTGTCCAAAAAGAATGCCAGTCTTGGGAGACATAATGAACTCCTCTGCCCCTGGAGCCAGCTTGAGGACAAACTTATCAGATCTATTCCCATCCTTTACCCAGGATCTGGGTGGGCTACAATCCAGCCCCCAATGTTCAGTCAAACGCTAAATTAGGTACTGCCGTGAAGGTGTTTTGTAGATATAATTGAAGTCTATAATCGGTTGTTTTAAATTAAAAAGATTATCCTAGGTAATCAGGATGGACCTCGTTCAATCAGCTGAAAGGCCTCAAAAACTGAAGGTTCCCTGGAGAAGAAATTCTGCCCGCGAATAGAAGCTTCAGCATGTGCCCAAGAGTTCTAGCCTGCCTTTCTGATGGTCTGTCCTCTGGAGTTTGGACTTGTCCAAGCCAGCCCCACGATTGCATAAACCAACTCATTGCAATAAATCTCTTAATCAGTGTAACTTCAACTGTTTCTACATCTCCCTATACACTTGTGCTGTTATGGACAAACAACACTCAAAACACTGGACAAGCAGACAGACTACAGGAACAACAGGTATTAGAAGATCAGAAAACAATCTAGCCAGAGAACAATATAAATCTGATCACATAAACAAAAATGTCAGAAAGGAGCATATTCCCAGGAAAACAAGCTAAACCTAATGCTGAGATATTGAACAAAATATTGGAGCTCAACTTAGCATGAATTTATCTCCTCCTAGCCTTGTGCAGGGGGCACCCCAAATAGGTAGACACAAGGGGTCTCAGGTATGAACACTAGTACTCAGGCCCAGGGTCTCAGTCCGGGGCAGTGAGGGCAGTTGAATCTTGGTGGCACATATCTTCCTGCCAATGCCTCCAGCCAAACACCACAGGAACATACATGTGGCCGAACAAGTTGGGCGTGTTGCTCATTGCAGTGGGGGATAATGCTCACCATGGGGAACCACTGGGCATCTCAGTAAGAACATGCTAGAAAGGACTTACTATAGGATTTGGACTTTGGTTAGGAATTTTGGGGAGGGCTTAATGAAGAGGGCTCCCCTCTGGATTGAATGCTGTCAGGAAGTGAGGGCAATTCTATGATTGGTTGTCTTGGTCAGTCTTATCTGATAGAAGGGAAGATGTGAGCATAGTTAAAGCTATAATTGATAAAGAAGCAATGGGAGAGGGTGATGTTTGATATTTTTGTGGTTTTCACCATAACTGTGTTTTTGTCTATGCTCACATAAGATGCTGAAATTGTATTGCTTTGTTTTGTTTGTTGTTTTGTCTCCCTGTGTCATAGCCACAGGGCACTAGACCACAGTCTGATATGGGTGTTCTATGAGATGGTTGATATCTAACAGGAGGACACAAGGTCTAGCTGAACACCAGGCCAGCTCTTAACAACTCCAAGGCCTCACTATAAGTGGCCAGCCAGTCCCTGGATGTCAGGAGCTAAGCTGTTCTTATCCTTCTCAGTATGTAAATTGAAATTGTTTTTAATTTTCTATAATCTAAGATTTGTTTTTTAAAAATACGGACTCTGCTACACACAGTATAATTATTATTCTATCGAATTGACCCAAACAATACAAATATATAGTATATTGTGGTCACTACTAAACATAAAAATTTTATTAGAAGTTACATCTCTTGACGAGATAGAAAGAAAAATTTTCATGTAGGTCATGCATCAATGAATAACTGTTGCTTATTCCTTAAATAAAAGAGTTAGTATAAACTTTATTCCCATTTTGGTTTTACTTATTTAAGTGCTTAGAAAACTCATGTTGTTCAATGAGTAGAAGAAAGCAGAATTTAAAAAAAAATGACAATGGCACTCAACTTTTTCAGGTTATTTGTAAAACACTCATTTTGATATGCCATCAAAACCTAGTTTTAATGATCTGCCTGTTTACAGTGTAATTGAGTCCTCAAATTGAAAGCAAATAATCAGAAAGTACATGACTTGCAAAAGGACTTATTATTCAGTAACAAAGCTGGTATTTTCCTCAACATTTTAAACTCTCCATTGTTCAAAACCCCAGAAGTTCCCCCACCTATAGAGTAATGCACTATAGCATGAGTGTGGTTGGGTGAGAGTTTGTCTGTCTTTTGTAAAGTGGGAGAAAGGAGATTTTTTAAGGGAAAGTGGGGGCTGAGAAGCCACATCACCTCAACTACAGGTGGGTTCTTAGTTAAAATCACTTTAGCAAAGAATATAAATGGAACACACAAACTGGAAATTGGTTCCCTAAAGCCACACAAGCTGAGTACCCCTTGAAAGTCTATAGGTATCCTCTGGATTACATGTACTTGACTTTGAAGACTCACCAAGTGATGTGCAAATTCTTTTCCCTGGAATATCTGGCTCACCAATATAATAGGGTCATTATGGACCATGATTCCTTTGTTTATAGTCTTGCAATGTTACCCTTAAGTCTTCTATCATGCCTATACATAATCTTTGCACATAAGAGGTTCTCTGCAAATATTACTTGCAGTGGAACTGCAAGAATCTAATGCAAGAATCCATTGTATCACTTTAGGTGAGAAAGCAGAGTTGAAGATGGCAACCATTATGTACCAGGAGTACTAGTGCCTGGCATATTTCTTGCTAACTAAGTGGTAGCCAATAATTGCTTATTGATTGAATAAGATTAGTTACTATTTATGGAACAACTATGGGAGCCTGCCACTTGGCATATATGTGTGTATGATATGTGTACACATACATACACTACAATGCCCCTAAAAGTGAGTTATTACTGTCTTCATTTGATAAATAAACAGTTCAGACAGGTTATATTACTTGCTCAAGCCCTAGAGCCAATAGGTTGTTCAAAGACTCTAATCCAGTTCCAAAATACCTATTGTTTTCATCACACCTCATTGCCTCTTTGTCACACCTGCACTTAAGTCCCAGTTCTCCTGGAGAAAGTCAGCAGTTTCTTAAAGCGCATCCTTGTTTTCTTACACTTAAAAGGAGCAGGAGGAGCAGGACTACTTTGTGAGGATAAAATGAGATAAAATATATAAAATGCCAACACAGTGCATGAAACACTTTAGATATTTAATAAATACTGGTACCCTCTCTGACTTGGTAGGAAAGAAATAAAAATAAATCTGTAGAACTCATAACTGATACATTATGCTTTTGACGTGATTGGGTGACATTTTAGAGAAACAAAATATTTTCCAATTGACCAGGTCTCAAACCAACCAGACCAGCTACTTGGCTGTTTTGAAAGCCCTTGTTAGTGCAAGCCCACTTTAAAACAATTCAGGGAAGATGGATTCAATCCAAACTGCAAAGATTAGAAGCACTCTACAATTTTCTATCATTTTAAGAAGTAGAATACAACCTGAAAATGGTATATAATTGGGGCATAGAAGCATCTCTGTGCTGCCTATTCTGTTCTCATTTCCTCAGGAAGTATTCATATTTGATCTCTTGGTATTCAAATGGGAATTAGAGCTACTCACACTGCCTTTGAAATAGGCAAAGGGTATCGGCCCAGATGACACACACAATGTTGAGACACATCAAACTGATGATCTGATCTTTAACAGCGAATAGCCCCCAGTCTTTAAAAGCAGGAGAAATCCTATAACATGAACACAAAACCCAAAGCAAGTGTGTTCCATTCCCTGAAGAATTTCTTGCCTACAGATTCAATTCTGGGGGGGGGGTGTCCTCATGGATCTGTCTACTTTTATTTACTCATGTTACACATTTTGTGTTGAGGTAGACTTGAAACTTTGGGGAATTTATATATCCCAATTTGTAAAAACAGATCTTTAACCAAACGAAAGCACAGCAGCTCAGAGGCAGTAGGCATTCGATGAGGAAAGTTGGCCTTCCATAGAAGTCTGGACATCAGAAGGGTGTTGAAAAGGCTTTTTTCATTTTCCCTCCCTGCCAAAGTGTTGAACAGCTGTTAGGAGACTGGGTTCAAGGATAACTTTCCTCTGTTAGTTTAGCCACATGCAGGGTTTCATTCTTTGCCCTGGGAAGGGTAAAAAGATGCAGCCATAGTGATGGGAAAAAAATAGAATAGATATTTCACCTTCCAGTCTTGGCTGGTATTCAATTAAAAGTTCTTCTTTTAATACTGCATATGGGCTCTGAGTGTGCAGCAAAGGGCAAACTATTAGGAATGAAATGTCATGAGTAGAACAAGGCTTTCTGTTTTCAAAGCACTTAGATATTCTCCTGGGTATGTCCCTGCCCCAGTCCCTTTTCACAGGCTGACATTATGAATGGGACTGTCTTCCTCATGCTGACATCACAGCAAATGTCTCCTGGTCATACAAAATCACAATCCTAAATCTGCCTGATGACTCACAGGCAATAATAGGTGACCAAAGAATTGTGGTCATAAGCAGTCATTGGGCTTGTATGCTGTATTAGTTTCCTACTGCTGCTATAACAAATTACCACAAATTTATGGGCTTAAAACAACACAAATTTAATCTCATAGTTATGGAGGTCAGAAGTTAAATGGGTCAATAGGAATGTATTCCTTCTGGAAGCTCTGGGGGAGAATCCATTTCCTTGCCTTTCCCAGCTTCAAGAAGCTGCCTACATTCCTTGGCCCCTGGCCCTGCATCACTGTCCTGTCCCCATCATCCCATTGCCTTCTGTGACTCTGACTCTTACAAGGACTGTTGTGATTATATCGAGCCCACCAAGATTATCCAGATGAATCTCCCCATCACAAGATCCTTAATCACATCTGCAAAGTCCCTTTTGCCATGTAAGGTGACATATTTATAGGTTTCAGGGATTAGGCCATGGACATCTTTGGGGAGGTTGGTCACTCAGCCTACTACATGTGCTGAGCCATTGTCTGAGGGTGCAGAATCTAAAAACAAGTTGACCTTCTCCATGGGCCAAGTAGGGGTTAAGTATACATGTTTGATATATATTTTTATTACTGGGTATTAAAAACCATTTATTTGGAGCACAGCTACTGAAATTATCTCCTCTATAGTCTGAGAACTCCTTGAGTGCAGGGAATGGCATTAAATAACACTAATCTTGATGGACTCATGGCCTTCTACATACTGGGTGTCCAGTACCTATTTTTTAATGAGACCGTTTGGCTCTTTCTATATGGGAGGAAGTGGTGCTGGTCAGGGAAGCTGGTAGAAACCTAGAAAATAAATTAAACCCACATTTATCTTTCACAGCATAAATTACTTTCCGTAATAATTTTTTTTGCAACTTTTTTATGTTTAAGTGCTTTCCATGATACAATATAGAACATGTGGGGAAGTGGTTGAGGCAGCAGCTGAGTAAGGCAGGCAAAATGCACATGACCCCACAGCATCCTGTGGTGTTAGAAGGCAAGAAAGTGCTGAAAACAAAACAAAACAAAAGAAAACCAAGCAACCAACCAACCAACTAAACAACAAAGAGAAACAATGCTTGGGCATGTTGACAGGGCATAGGAACCGATGCTGAAGGATCTCTCAGTGGCCAGAGCTGGTCTTGGATTAAAACCCAAAGTATAAAATAAATATCCATGAGTTCATGCTGATATAAGTGCATAATGGATAAATAAACAAATGGGGAACAAGAGACAACTCTTCATTGCAAAAGAATTCCAAGTAATAAATGTAGAAGGAAATAGAACAAGGTAAATAGAAAATCACTTAGAATACCACAGTAATAATTGCTGTAGGCAAGATTCACTGAAGGAAGCTAGAATCTGTGGGCAAAAGTTTAAGGAGAAACATATTTGCATAGTCTCAAAGTATCTCTCCAAAAATAAATATTTATCAATTTAAAAGGAAAAATAGTAACTTTACGGTACAGAAATCCTCCAGATACCACATTAAACAAGTGATCAAGGTTAACATCTTACTGCTATACAATGTAGCAACATCAGATACTCCCAGACAGGATGCGCTGAGAACATCACCTTGCTAATATCCTTCCCAATAATGCATAGCCTCAATCTAATCATAAGAAAACATTGGACAAACCCAAACTGAGGGATAGTCTATAAAATAACTGAGTCTCAAAGTCATGAAAGGCAAGGCGATACTTGTCACAAATTGGAAGAGACTAAGGAGACATGACAACTAAATGCAATGTGGGATTCTGGATTAGATCCTGGAATAGAAAAAGGACATTAGTGCAAAAAATGGGAACCTCCAAATAAAGTCTGTAGTTTAGTCACTAGTATGGTACTAACATTAATTTCTTCATTTTGGAAATTTTACTACAGTTATGCAAAATGTTTGTTAACAGTGGGGACACTGCATGAAGGCTATACTGGGACTGCCCTCTAAGTCTAACATTATATTAAAATAAAAAGTTAAAGCTAGAGTAGAGCAGGAAGATAGCATTAGCAATTTTTCTGCATGATTGTAAATGCTTTAGTGTTATTATCCTATGATCTCCTTTTAAAGAGTAAGGAATCCCCACCTTAGCTTGGCAGTTAGAATTCTCCACGTGTTTCCACAATGATCTTCCCATTTGAGCCTCTCAACAATGTGCGTGATAGGTATGGAGTGGATGCTAATATTTTAGATTGGGACAGATGTTTAGGGAGAGTAAATGATTTGCTCAGGGAGTCCAGGCTTTCTGGTTTTAATTCCAGTACTCTGGCTATGCCAGGCATCTTGCCAGCATTCCTGTTTGTCTGTGTTTTGTAGCCATTAAGGAGTAACCATCTTGAATTTGAAATCTGGCTATTACTCTTTATTCTCTAAATATATCCCAAAGCATCTGGCTTTAACGTTGTTTCAGTATGCCTCAAGTCTAACCACACCCATGTACAGAGTCTTTGTAATCTTCAGAAAGGGTGAGGGTATATGCCTTTTTTCAACCTGATACTTCATTTGAAAGAACCCCCAGATTTCTGCAAGTCTGATATCCTAATTTGCGTGTACCTAAAAAGCTTTAGCTAACCCTTTTAACTCTACTTGATCAGCCAACACAGCCAACGTGTGACAGAGTCGATTAAAGTTTTGGATTTTTGGATGATTCAGGGTTTCTACATTTCAAAGGTACCTTTGATGATGGCAGTATTGTGGGCAAGGGATGTGGGCATTGGAAGAGATAAGAGTTTCTGTGGGCTTGAATTTAAACGTGCCCTGTTCATTCCCATGTTTTGATGTGATGACTTCATTTGTCACTGCTACCTACATCTAATTTTGGGTTATAAGCATGTTTGTTGGCAGTCTGGATAAAAAAAAAAAAAAAAGCAAATATATTCTGTTTTGCTATAGAGTCCTTTCTTCCCTTTCTCAGAACATGCCTTGATGAGAGAGAACAGCACCTGTATTAGTTTGCTTGGGTTGCTATAACAAAGTACCATGGACTGGGGGGAAATAAATAACAGAAATCAATTTTCTCACAATTCTGGAGGCTGGAAGTCTGAAATCAAGGTGCAATCAGGGTTGGTTTCTTCTGAGGCTTCTCTCCTTGACTTGTAGATGGCTGTCTTCTCCCTGTGTCTTCACATCACCTTCCCTCTGTGTGTCTGTGTCTAAATTTCCTATTCTTATAAGGACACCAGTAACATTGGCTTAGGGCCCACCCTAAGGACCTCATTGTAACTTAATTAACATTAACGACCCTTTCTCCAAATACAGTCACATTCTGAGGTATTGAGGCTAGGTCTTTAATACATGAATTTTGGTGGTGGTGGTGGTGGGGGACACAATTCAGCCCTTAACAGCACCCGTGTTGCAAGCAACCATGCAACCAACCAAAAGCAGGGAGTTGGGAGACCTTGGTTCTAATCTCTGGCAGTAGGTTTGGGGCAAGTCATGTATGCACTCTGGACCTCAGTTTTTTTACCCCAAAAATGGGGTAGTTGGAGAGAACATAGTAAGTGAAGGGAAGGAGTAAATTATTCAGCATATCCATGAGATCTATTCTGAGGTTACATTAAGCTCTCATATTCTTAAATACACCCTTCAGCAGTTCACATCACCAGTTTAGAGGACAATCAAGAGGTATGGGTTAAGACTCCACCAAGAGACTTCTGGAATTAATAAATAAATTCAGCAAAGTCTCAGGATATATAATCAATGCACACAAATCAGTAGCATTTCTATATAACAACAGCAGTCAAGCTGAGAGTCAAATCAAAAACTCAATACCATTCACAATAGCTACAAAGAAAATAAAATACCTAGGAATATACTTAACTGAGGAGGTGAAAGATCTCTACAAGAACTACGTAACACTGAGGAAAGAAAATGCATTTGACACAAATGGAGAAACGTATCCTGCTCATGGACCAGTAAAATCAACATTGTTAAAATGTCCATACTATCCAAAGTGATTTACAGATTCAATGCTATCCCCATCAAAATACCAATGGCATATTTCACAGATCTAGAAAAAATAATTCTATGCTTCATTTACAACCAGAAAAGAGCCTGAATAGCCAAAGCAAACCTAAACAAAAACCAAACAAACCAAAGCTGGAGGCATCACATTACCAGACTTCAAACTAACTATAAGGCTATAGTAACCAAAACAGCATGGTACTGGTACAAAAATAGAGACATAGACCAATGGAATAGAATAGAGAACCTAGACATAAAACCATATACCTACAGCCAACTGATCTTTGACAAAGCAGACATTAATGCACACTGAGAAAAAGAAGCCCTATTCAATAAATGGTGCTGGGAAAATTGGATAGCCACGTGCTAAAGAATGAAATAGGACCCCTATCTCTCATCACTCACACAAATTAATTCAAGATGGATAAAAGACTTAAATGTAAGGCATGAAACCCTAAGAATTCTAGAAGAAAATATAGGAAAAACCCTTCTAGACATCAGTCTAGGCATAGAATTTATGACTAAGATTCCCATGGCAATTACAACAGCAACAAAAATAAATAAATAGGACTTGATTAAATTAAAAGGCATTTTCACAGCTAAGAAAATAATCAATGGGGCAAAGGGACAACTACAGAATGAGAGAAAATATTCACAATCCATACATCTGATAAAGGGCTAATAACTAGAATCTACAAAGAACTCAAACAAATCAGCAAGAAAAAAACAACCCCATTAAAAAGTGAGCAAAAGACATGAACAGAAGTTTTCCAAAAGATAGGCAAATGGCCAACAAATGTATGAAAAAATGCTCAACATCACTAATCATCAGGGAAATGCAAATTAAAATCACAATGAGATATCACCTTATTCATGTTAGAATGGCTTTTATTAAAAAGTCCAAAAACAATAGATGCTGGTGCAGATGCAGAGAGAAAGGAATGCTCATACACTGTCGGTGGGACTGTAAATTAGTGCAACCTCTATGGAAAACAGTATGGAGGTTTCTCAAAGACTAAAAGTAGACCTACCATTCGATCCAGCAATCCCACTTGTGGGTATCTACTCAAAAGAAAAGAAGTCATTTTATCAAAAAGACACCTGCACTTGGATGTTTATTACAGAACAATTCACAATTTCAAAGATGTGGAATCAACCCAAATTCCCATCAATTCTTGAGTGGATGAACAAAATGTGGTATATGTATACCATGGGGTATACTCAGCCATAAAAAAGGATGAATTAATGCCTTTTGCAGCAATATGGAAGGAACTGGAGACCATTATCCTAAGTGAAGTATCTAAAGAATGGAAAAATAAACACCACATGTCCTCTCTAGTAAATTGGAACTGACCAGTGGGCACATAGGTGCACAGAGGGAAGTAAAAGTCACTGGAAATCAAGCAGTGGGGAGGGGGGTGGAAGGGAGGAGCCACCTAATGGATACAATGAACACTGTTCAGGAGATGGGCACACTTATAGCCCAGACTCAAGCCAAGTATCAAAAACATTTGTACCCCCTTAATATTTTGAAATAAAATAAAAATAAAAATAAATACGTTATGCCATTTTAATAAAATTTGTAATAATTTATATACTATTAATCTCTGTTAACATTTAAAACTATGAAACTATTAAAAAAAAAAGTGGTATGGGTGACCTTCACAATATTCTTTTGTGAATGAATCTAACGAGAATAAAATATTTTGGGGAAGATCTCAAATCCTCACTGACGTTACCCCAACAGAGTCCCAGGGGTTCCGTAGGTGCCATGGTGTCCATTAGCACTCTTCAGCCTTGGTTCAGTTCTTCATTCCACCTCAAGGGGAACAGCTTGCAGTTGCTACAACCACCCCCTGGCTCCACCATCAAGTCGCCCACATGGAATGACCTTGGTGCCAGTGAATATCCCGTAATATCCCTTTCATGTCATTCCTATGCTATGTCATGATGTTTCTTTATCATATTGCTGTGGAGGGAGATGGATCCCCTAACCACATGAGGATGAGCCCCCTACACGAGGGCCCTCTTATCTTCCCTTTGGTAGATTGAGACCCTATATCTAGAAAGCAGGGGAGCCTGGCCATTAGTGCCTGGCAGTGTGTAATTTATCAGTCCTACTCAGCTCACCACGTAGGAAGGTCTGGGGAATGCCAGGTCACTCTTCAGGAAGGCCACTATC
This sequence comes from Daubentonia madagascariensis, assembly GCA_023783475.1. NCBI lineage: Eukaryota > Metazoa > Chordata > Mammalia > Primates > Daubentoniidae > Daubentonia > Daubentonia madagascariensis. The sequence goes on from JAKFHU010002004.1 coordinate 13,007,523, forward strand.
TGCCATTGCTCACTTCCCATTGCTGCAGAGCCCCACATTTGAGTGGTGGACACTGCAACATGGTAGTGTGTGCTGACTGGGCTGGAAGGGGTCCAAAGCTTCCAGAGAAAAGGAGTAATCTAGAGAAACTGGCAGAGATGTGAGGGCAATGAAATCAGAGCAAAAGCCTGATGGAGGGCAAGAAAATGGGCAGAAGACACATCACACATCACACAAGGCAGAGGGTTGAGGCAATGCCATCTCAAATCTGGGCATAGGTGTGGCAGACATTGAACTTCCAGGCCCTAGATACTGTGTAGAGATTCAAAAGGACTGCATTTCCTGAAAAGGGCAGACCAACAGCAGTGTACACACTGTTTTAGAGTCCTGAACCCATCTGAAAATTAGACAACGGAAGCTGGAGCAGGGTAGAGTCCTGGATGCCTGGAGTATGGAGCTGTCAGGAAAAGGTCCCAGCTGACAAGGTCCCTGGGCAGGCTTCCTCTGGGTGCCAGTGTGCTGGGAGGATGGAGAGAGCTAGGGAATTCAAGTGACCTGTACCAAAGAGAGGTAGCCTGGGCATCAGAGGATGCATCCAGAAGTGCTGATGCTTCTATGGTAGTTATGCAGTTGTTCATTCACAGAATCAGTGAATACTTACTCTATGCTGGGTGCTGGGCCCTGGGTATATAGTGGTGAACCAAACACATCCCTGCCTGGTGCTTAGAATGCTTTGACTACAGATCCCTGGTCTCTAATTCTCAGGTAGAGAGCCTCCTGGAATCCTCCAATGCCACCAGCTTGTGGGTGACCACTGTTGATATAGTGACCTTCTCACTGGGTCTAGGAATGCCACCTGGAGAAAGCCACATGCTTATTCCATATTGCTGGGCCAGAGCTGGGCCAGAGCAATGTTGCACTCATTATGACTCACAGGATACTTACTCTGAGCTGGTCATCGTACTTTACATCCTTTAATGCCTCCCAACAACCCGGTGAGGTAAGACTACGATCCCATTTTATGGATAAAAGAACTGATTCTGGAATGTTTGAGCAAGTTGCCAAAGGTCAACCAGAAGAAAAATAATTCAAACCCAGTTCATCTAACTCTAAAGTCAGTGTTCTTTCTAAATCATGAGGAATCTGGTGACAGGTCCTTAACACAAACAGAAGATGAATCTGAATTGCCAACCTGGTTAAATCATTCCGTTTACTAATAGTTGTTACATCTATTTCTAGGTGTGTAGATACATGCTTCTTGGCAGCATTTTGACTCATAGCTAATTAAATGATATATATACACCCAAAAGATGAGTATATAATTTCTAGTTTTTAAAACTTTAATGAATAAATAACAACTCTTCTTTGTTTATCTAGTTTAAAATGTTAATGACTGCCTCCCCCTCTAATTGCAAAGCTGAGTATTTAAGGGAACCTGACACTTCATAAATATCGAACTGTGAGGTTTCATGTGTTGGTTTTTATATAAACATAGGAATTGAGTAATTACCATCCCTGCTATTCATTAAAATTCAAAATTAGATAAACAATAAGCAGAAATGTTTTGTTCATTATTATTCATACCGAGTACTTTGCCTATAATATCCCCTGCTTCTTTTTATGATTTCCTTTGGGTACTGTCCTTTCTTTTTGAGCATAGTCAAAAAATGGTACATTTAGCAGAAAACTCTTTTTCTGATTTTCCTTTGGTTTCCTTTCATGGTTTCTTTTTCTAAGAAAGTCATCACTTTATGTAGCAGGAATGGCGGTGCCAGAGAAAGAAATATGGGCTCAAAGTTGCAAGAACACTCAGTCTTGGTCTCAGCTTGGTGACTAACTTGCAGTGGTTTCCCTAAGGCTGTCACTTACCCTAACTGGCAAGGTGAGGGATTTACACTACTTGATCATTCCTTCACTTTCTTCCTTTAACGTACATTTTTGTGTATATATGTGCCAGGCACTGTGCCAGATGCTGAGGTTCTAGTAGTGAACAAGAGTGGACTGAAGTCTCTGCCCTCATGGAACTTCATCAAATAGCCACACAAACCACCATGAGATTAAAATTAAGTTTATTGCAACAGAAAAGATTACATAACTTGTGGATCACTATAATGAGGTTTGGACACAGAAAAATCAGGGGAATCTTCCCTGGAAGAAGGGATGCTTGAATTGCTATCTCGAGGATAAGTAGACGTTAACTAGGTAAAGAAGAAAATCCCAGGAGCCTCAAACACCTTGTGCAAAGGTCCTGTGGCAGGAGAGGCTAAAAGGCCCATTTGCCTGAGGAAGAGAAAGGGAAGGGAATTAGGCTATGAGATGAGGCTGGAGAGGAATGTTGGGGTCTGCCCAGACAGGCCGAGTGAAGGAGATTGTCTTCACGCTAAGAGCCACAGGGATATGAATCAGCATGTATTTTAATCGTTTCCTTGGAAAGTGGTCTTGTTAGAGGTTGGATCTGTTTAGTTGGGATTTATCTCCTCCTTTTGCTAGATCTTTGTAGCCCCCTGAGTGGTTTTGCTTGCAAAGCTCTCTTAGGGATGTAGGATCTAAGGGCAGTTTGTAAGTTTATCATTAAGTACCAGGTCACAGGTGAGTAAAGTCCCCGGACCCCAGAGCTCAGATCTTCACACCTTCCCCTCACCTGTTCCCTGGTGCCTTCTGTTGCCGTGCATGCAGAAAACCTTGGGGAAACACAGCTCTGCACAAAGAACTGACAGGAGGTACTCTTCCCAAAATGGCTTCATGAGCCTGAACTGAAAGCTTGAACAGCAATCCCCCAGGTCTACAATGTCACACATACTAATCTGGTTCTCCCAGAAATTGATGAAAGCTCTAAGAACACACACTTTCTTCTTTTTATGTAGAACAACCTACGGTTCATATTTCAAGCTACTTTGATATAATCTGCTTGTAATTTTTATTTTATTTTTTTTAAAAAGGAAAGAGAGGCATAGCAGAGATTATCCCTGGCAGTTTCCCTGGAGGAAATACTGCTTCTGTCTGGAATCAGGTGGTGTTATGAACCTTGATCACCAGCCTTTGGCCACAGAGGCCACTCTCCATACATTGGAAATGGGGGAGACCTCAAAGGGAGACTTGGGGGCCAGCTCATTTCCAGGACCTGTTTTGAAACTGTCCGTAGAAAACATGCCAGGCTCACGTGCAACTGCAGTTGGTGGGGAAACTGAGAACACAGCCTTGAGGCAATGAACATCTGTGTAAATAGCAGCCGACCCAGGAGGAAACTTAGGATTTAAGTGGTCCCCAACCTATCAGAATCTCCTGGAAGCAGTTTAAGAATGCAGATTCCTGTCTCAGGTCTGTGAATGAGGTCAGGGAATCAGGTTTTTTCCAGCTTAATTGAAGTATAATTGACAAATATTGTATATATTCAAAGTGTACAGCGTGATGATTTGGTATATGTATACACTGTGAAATGATCAACACGAGATAATTAACCTTGCGGATGCTGAGATATCTATCACCTCACATAGTTAGCATTTTCTTTTATTTTTTTTCTTTTCCTTTTTTTTTGTGTGTGTGAGTGTGGTAAGAACACTTACGATCTACCCTCTTAGCTCATTTTAAGTATGCAAGACACTATTGTTAACTATAGTCGTTATGCTGTACATCAGCTCTCCAGAATTTGTTCATCCACATACTGAAACTTTGTACCCTTTGACCAACATCTCTCCATTTATCCACCCCCCAGCCCCTGGCAGCCACCATTCTACTCTCTGTTTCTACGAGTTCAGCTTTTTTAGATTCCACATATAAGTGAGATCATGTGCTACTAGTCTGTTTGTGTCTGGCTTATGTCACATAGCACAATGGCCTCCAGGTTTGTCCGTGTTGTTAAAAATGGCTGGATTTTCTCCTTTCTTAGGGTTGAATAATATTCCATTTTGTGTGGAATGGAAAATTTTATTTATCCATTCATCCATCTACAGACATGTTTGTTGTTTCCATTTCTTGGTTATTGTGAATAACGCTGCAGTGAACATGATCTCTTCTAGGTACTGATTTCATTTCCTTTGCATAAACACCCAGAAGTAGAATTGCTGGATCTGGCCAACAGGTATATAAAAAGGTGCTCAACTACACTAATCACCAGGAGATGCAAATAAACACCATCAACACCATAAAGAGATATCACCTCACACCCGTTAGAATGGCTGTTATCAAATAGACAAAGAATAGCAAGTATTGGCGAGGATGTGGAGAAAAGGGACCCTCATACCCTGTTGGTGGGAATATAAATTGATACAACCATTACGGAAAACAGTATGGAAGTTGCTCAAAAAGTTTTTTTAGAAAGGACTTGATATTTTTAACAAGCTCCTCCAGGGGATTTCACTTGGGAACTATTCTACCTCCCCTGATAAAAACTTTCATTTTCCATATCTTGGCTATTGTGCATAATGCTGCAGTGAACGCAGCAGTGCAGCCATCTCTTTGAAAGACTGATTTTATTTCCAATGGACATATACACCTAGAAGTGGTATTGCTGAATCATATCCAAGATATGAAAACAACCCAAGTGCCCATCAGTGGATGAATGGAGATTTTGTATATACACACACACACACACACACACACGAGTGTATCTCATATTTTCTTTATCTGTTCATCTGTCCACAGGCACTTAGGTTGTATGTATACACACGCAATGGAATGTTATTCATCCTTTTAAAAATAAGACAATCCTGCCATTTTCTACAACATGGATGAACCTGGAGGGCATTATGCTAAGTGACGTAAGCCAGACACAAACAGACTAGTACCACATGATCTCACTTATATGTAGAATCTAAAAAAGTTGAACCTGTAGAAACAGAGAGTAGAACGGTAGTTCCCAGGGGCTGGGGAGAGGGTAAGTGGGGAGATGTTGGTCAAAGGGTGCAAAGTTTCGGTTACATGGGGGAGATCTAACGTATAGCCTAATGACTATAGTTAACAACAGTGTATTGCATACTTGAAATTTGCTAAGAGGGTAGATATCAAGTGTTCTCACCAAAAACAAAGAAAGACAAAAAAGAAAATATTAATGAGATGACAAATATGTTAATTAGCTTGTGGTGATCGTTTTACAAGGTATACATAGATCAAATCATCTTGTAGCCCACCTTAAATATATGCAATGTTTATTTGTCCATTATACCTCAATAAAGCAGAGAAGAAACAAAACAAAACTATTTCACCTTCCAGGATGGAAACTCTTTATCCTTCCCAGCAAGAGGAAAGGGATGTTAGGAGGCCAAAGGATGCGGGGACTAACCCAGGGTGCTCCTAACAACCGAGAAGTTAGACACACTCACCCTGCGTCCCCTCTTCCCCGTCTGTGGCCCTTCTCCTCCTCAGAGCCCAGTTCCTGTTGGGTCCTAATGACATCCTGGGGAAGCAGTCGGTGCACTGTCCATCTGGGACCTGGGGTCCTCACATGGGCCTTCTGGGGGCAGCTGTGGAAACTTCCGAATCAGACCAACTTATGATGAAAAACCGCAATCTTTAAAAATCAACTTTATTGAGATACAATTTACAAACAATAAACGCACCCATTTTAAGACTATAGTTTGATGAGTTTTGACCAACAGATAGCATGTCTAACCACCTCCAGAACTGTGATGGAGAACATTCCCCATCACCCCAGAAAATTCTCTTGTGACCTTTCTCAGACACCCCACGCCTGAAAACACAACCCCGGGCAGACACTGACCTCCAGAGGGTCGCCTCTTCTGGAACTTGACGTAAATGAACTCACTCTTTTGTTTCTCCTTGTTTTCCACCTGACATGTGTTTTTAAAATGCATCCATCTTGTGCATGCATCAGTGCACTCTTCTGTTGTATTTTTATCACTAAGTGGCATCCTATTGCTGTGGTCCCCAACCCCGGGCCAGTACTGGGCCTGTTGAGGGCACCTCACCATCCCCCCCACACCGTGTGGCCCCCACCTGCCAGCGCTGCACAGTGGGAGGTGGGTGAGGGGAGAGAGGGAAGCTTCATCTGTATTTGCAGGCGCTCCCCATCGCTCCATCACCACATAAGCTCTGCCTCCTGTTGGATCAGCAGCGACATTAGATTCTCATAGGAGCGCGAACACTACCATACACTGCACATGCGAGGGATCTAGGTAACGCGCTCCCTATGAGAATCTAATGCCTGATGATCTGGGGTGGAGCTGAGGCGGTGATGCTGGTGCTGGGGAGTGGCTGTAAATGTAATAAATGCAGTGGCTTGAATCATCCCGAGGCCCTCCTGCCCCACTCTGTAGAAGGATTGTCTTCCATGAAGCCGGTCCCTGGTGCAAAGACGGTTGGGGACCACTGTTCTGTTGGATGTACATAGCACAACTGGTTTGTTCATCCACTTGTCCATGGGTATTTGGGTTGATTTCTTGCTGTGAACATTTGAGTACAAATCTTTGTGTAGACCTATGTTTTTCATTTCTTTTGGGTAAGTACTCAGGAGTGGAATTCTGGGTCATATGATGAGTATATGTTTAACTCTACCATAAATGGCCAGAACGCCTTTTCAGAGTGGCTGTACCATTCTGCATACCCATCAGCAAGAATGAAAGTTCCAATTGTTTTGCTTCCTCACCAATATTTGGCATTACCAATCTTTTTAACTTCAGCCATTGCAATGGTTACAGAGCAATATGAGCAAATTACTTTTAATTTCTCTAAATTTTATTTCCCTCACGCTCCACAAAAGGGGATATCTTGCTAATGTCTGTTCCGTAGATGAAATGAGAAAGTTTGTAATATATAGGGCCTGACATATAGTAGGTGTTCAGTAAATATTATCCCCACTTCTCATGGCAGCGGTTGTCAACTATACTGTACATTTTCTCTAGGGAGCTTTCAAAAACACAGCTCACACCCTGCAATACAGGGGCTCTCACCTGATCAATTAAATTAGAATCTCTGGGGATACTTGAGAGGCACAGCTACGTGAGGATGAAGCTTCCTTGGCCTCTGCAAAGAGCCCAGCCTGGGTCTGGGTGGTATCAAGCAGCATTAAGTTAAAGGGCTGTGACTGTTTTTGACCTTGGGTATTTATAGTTTGTACATATGTGAACGAGGGAAATGGCCCTGGAGCCCACTAGCTGCCGCAGTGACCTTTCCAGGCGGGCTGGCCACAGACAGACACGCTTGCGATTTCCCAGGAATCTGTGAGGTTGTAATGGGATTTGCAATAATAAGGTCTCCAACACAACGGGCTGTGTCAGCAGCACGCCTGTCACAGGCTGACTGGGATCGCAGGCAGTCAGCTGCAGCAGGCTGGTGAGGCAGCTGCAGTCCACTTTGTCGCTTCTTAGGCTGGCTTTGTGTGGCTTAATGAGGCTTTCCCGGGCTTTCCTCCGCAGCCAGCTGGCCGAGCAGTGGATGAGCCAGAGGGTGCTGCTGAGGCCCCCCTTGGAGGGCTGCATGCATGCTCAGAGCCCGCCCCTTGTCCTCTGAGAATGATGCAAAGGGAGGGGAAAGCCTCACCCCTCTTCAAAGCCAGAGACCCCAGCTATTGGCAGAACCATAAAGTAGGATGTACCTTGGCCTTCCAATGGCTGCCATTTCTGGAAAGACTTTTAATGTAATCCTGAATAGCTTAGTGATTTTCCAGAGGGATAGTAAACCCGGGAGAGAGAATGATTTCCCCAGATTTGAGGTCACAGCATCTTCTTCGTCTGTATACCTCCCTCCTACACCTGGCCTCTTGGTTAGTAAATGCTGGGTACTCATTAGGGGAATAGAACTGAGTTGAAATCAGAATTTCTAGAAGACTTGCATACTTTATAACCAGGGGCCAAATGGATTCAGATATATCTGGGTGATGATATGGACCTTGGCCCTATGGCTCCCTCCCTGCTTTCTCCCTCTGTACCCAATGCTCACACCCAGCTCCTCTGCTCCAATGTCAGCTGCTAGACTCCCTGTGGAGTCTGCGCTCTGCTGCAAGGCCTCTCTCCACCCAGACCCTCCTCAAAATGTGACTTCCTGGAGTCTCATGACTTCTCCGCCCTGCCCAATAAGAAACTGTCTGAGCAATAAGATCTCAGAGCTCTCCTCCTGTTGGATCCTTAGGGGAGGCAGTGCTTTTTCAGGCATCCAGAATATGGGTGGAGAACTTGTTTGGAGAAGAATAGGGAGGTCTTTCACCATCTCCCTCCATTCCAGCTAACTACTACTGCATAACTAACCACTCCAAATTCAATGGCCTAAAATAAACTTTTATTATGTTTATAGATTCTGTGGGGGCATAAATTTGGACAGACACAGTGAAGATGGCTCGTCTCTGCTCCACAATGTTTAGGACCCATAGCTGAGAAGTTTCAAATAGCCAAGGGTGACTCCAATGGGTGGCAGATGGAATCTTCTGGAGGATTCTACACTCACAAATCTGGTGCCTGGGACAGAATGACTCAGAGGCTGGGATCTGCTGAGTTTGTCAAGCACAGCACCCGCACGTGGCTTCTCCACATGGCTTGGGCTTCCTTATAACATGGTGGCCCCATGGTGGTCTGACTTCTTACATGGAAGCGTGAGAGGACATATCGGGTGACTTTTGCCTTACACTATTAGTCAAAGCAGTTACAAGATCTCCTAGGTTCAAAATGTGAGACATGGCCCCCACCTCTCAATAGGAGTGTCTTATAATTTGTGCTTTAGCACCTTCGCTCCCTTAACCCCTCCTACTCACATCTTTTGGTGGGGAGCTGCCTGGCTTCAGGAGAGCCCTGGATTTAGGGGCATTAACCAAAAGCCTTTTGTGACTCACTCCTTGTTCCCTTCTCAGACCCCCCTGGGGACCCCTCAGTGGCGGCTCTCACAACCTATGCTCCTGGACTCCAAGGGGAGGCAGAAGTGGGTGGACCTCAATCCCACCCTGAGACATTTGGATTTGATTCTCTCCTTGGCAACGGGAAGACAGAGAAGAGCCTCCTTCAGAGGGCAGCTTTGAGAGCACTGTTCCGGGAGGATCAGAAGGGTGGTGACAAGCTGGGTGAAATGAAGAGGGGTCGCCGGGGGCAGGGAGACAAATGAGATGGCTGTGTTAAGGCTGAGCACAAGGGTGGGGTCCGTGTGCACAAAGAGCAGAGAAGGGGCATAACTCAGGGTCCAAAGAACAAGATGTGGGAGGGAGCGGCGATTTTCAAGAAAGAAAGGGATCATCTGGCAGATCACACAGCGCAGCTCCCAGGGCAGGTTAATGAGTCTGTGTAGACATTATTGCTCCTCCCCACTGCATGGCTTTGAATGACTGTGGCATCTCAGTCCCATAGAAATTACATCAAAAACGAGTCAGCTGTTCCAAGCCTCCCACTGCTAATGAGGCCCAAGTGTGTGAGGTCCTCACCCCTCCAACTTCATTGTACAGGAAACTTATGAATTTTTAAACATATAGAAAGCACATTGTTTGTGATTATATTAGATCCTCAAAAGGAAGCATGAACATAAATTTTGAGATGAATAGCTGAATACTGGAAGCTTGCCTCTCTGCTTGACTTCAATAACTTATCTCAATGAATCCCCAGCAGAAAGCATCTTACATACTTCAGTTCTTGAGAAGATGAGACGTGAATGCTGGGGAATTATAAGACAGAGGAGCTTTATTGCAACAGTGAACAAGCTGAAAATTACAAGGTAATGGAATCTCAGTAGGAGGTCTTCGTACCCTGCCATTAGCTAACTCAGACAATGATTGCTACAGAATCGACTAGGGTTATATACATGCCGTACAAGGTTTCTGTACTTTGCATCCTCATCTGGCTAAGCCCAGAGATAATAGCATTTGGAGGCAGAGAATACACCTGGCTGCCAGGAGCTTTGACCTCACGGGACAAGTTTACAGAATTACCTGCCTTGGGAATCCTCTATCCTATTGGAGATGATTTCATTTTGGACTCTTGTGGTGCACTGGAATTAAACAGTGTTCAGAAAAGGTGGGGTATCTGGGTCAGGCCTGGGAGGAAATACAGATCTCTCAGGATATATCTCTGCACACTCTGCCTCCTTTGTGGGATTATTGAGCCATGTGACAGCCTGAGCAGGGACCCCAGTCAAGAGTGTCTCTCCTGTGTTTGCTGCACTCCGGCCATGATGACTGCGGGCTCTGCAGGAATCACAGAGGCAAAAGCATGTGGGCTGATTATGGGGGATGCAATGACAGTAGCACCAGATAAAAATTGTATACCACGTTCTGGGCCAGTGCTCCACACACCTTTTTCGGACCTTCCCAACACTCTCACCAGGTAGGTGATCTTAGCCCCACTGCACGGGAGAAGAGAGAGAAGTTCATCATCTTAGTAGACAAGACATTTGGATTACATCATCCCATGAAATACTGTTTCCTAAAATTTGCTTCTTTGAGGATTATCTTTATGACCTTTGCCATACTGTATGTATTAGTCGGGGTTCTCTAGAGAAATACAACTAAAGGGAGATACACATACGCACACACGCACACACAATAGGAATTGGCTCATGCAATCTTAGAGGCCAGGAAGTCCCACGGTCTGCAACCTGGAGAACCAGGAAAGCCTGTGGTGGAATTCAGTCCAAATCCAAAAGCCCAAGAACCAGAAGCACTGAAGTCCAAGGGTAGGAGAAGATGGATGGCCCTGCCCAAACAGAGAAATTAAATTTCCCCTTCCTCTGCCTTTTTGTTCTGTATGAGCCTTCAATGGATTGGGTGATGCCCGTGCATATTGATGAGGGTGGATCTTTACTCAGTCTACTGAATCAAATGCTAATCTAATCTGGAAACACCCTCACAGATGCATCCAGAAATTGTGCTTTACCAGCTATCTGGGCATCCTTAGTCCAATCAAGTTTACACCTGAAATTAACCATCACCCCATACACTATAGAGTCGTCCCTCAACCATGGGCGATTGGTTCCAGGAGCTCTCATGGATACCAAAATCCACTGATACTCAAGCCCCATCTATGAAATGGTGTAGTATTTACATACAAGCTACATACATCCTTCTATATACTTTAAATCCTCTCTGGATTATTTATAATACCTAGTACAACAAAAATGCTATATAAATAGTTGTTGTACTATATTGTTTAGGGAATGATGATGAGAAAAAAGTTTGTACGTGTTCAGTACAGACACAACCATCCTTTTTTTTCCCCGAATATTTTCAATCCGCAGTTGATTGAATCTACCAATGTGGAACCCATGAATATGGAGGGCCAATTGTATATTTTTGTGTTATCTACCTGTTTACACCTAAATCAATTTGGCCATCTTTCCCAGGCTTAGCTTAGTTGAATACAGCAGAGGGGTGAGGTGCAACAGCCTAGGAGGAGCTGGGCACTGGACCAGGTCACATCCCACTTGGGCAAAGCTGACCCAGGTAGGAAGTAGAGCTTATCAGAAAAAGCCTAGTATTACATTTGCACAGCATCTGCAAATCTGAGATGAGGCATGAAAAAGATGGCAGCCCTCCCTGAAGAATAAATAGAAGATGGACAAGGCCTTGGGACTAGGGAATTCTGTAGGCAGCCTACAGGGGGGAGGTGGGAGTAATCTGCATTAATTGGCATCTTTAACTGTGACATCTGATGTCAGCTTAGGTCCTGGTGGGGTGGGGGTGGGGGGTCACTGACCAGAGTAGAGTAGGACACAGTGATTGTTGTGCAGGGACATTCCCTGGATCAGAGTTGGTGGCACAGAAAGAGGTTTAGGCCCTGTTTCTAGAACAGAAACCAAGGTAGGGAATGAGGCTGGGATATTCTACAAAAGCCCACATTTCGAGGGCTTGAGGGCAGGAGCCAGGGTGCCTGCAGTCTTTCTGTTCCTTGGTCTTCCCTAATTCCACAGAAATAACTGCAGGTGGGCTGAATCTGCGGGTGGGTCTCTGAGGCCCCAGCTGCAGGGTGAGGAAGGTTGGGAGGCCAGAAACCAGGCCTGGCAACCCTGGCTCCCGTGGGAGCAGCCTGTGCTTTATGTCAAGAAAACAAAGGTTTGCTTTTACTCCCCTGCAGGAGAAGAAAGCAGGGCAAGTGCCTGCACACAGGAGCCATAAGTGCTGCTAGACCCACCTCAGCTAAGCTCACCTTTCTCTGAGACTCCCAAGAACATGTTCATGAGAAATATTTTCTGTTGATGTTTGTAAGCTCACGCAAGCAAGGCCTGGGCTGTCATCCCAAGTCAGAGGTAAAAATGCAGCGAATTATGTAAAATGGGACAAAGTGCTAAATCCAGAACTATTTAAGAAGGAAGAGAAGAAGGGGAGGCTTGGGTGGAGGTGGAAGGGTGGCCCCAGGAGTCAGGGGTCCTCTCTGTACCCGGGGCCTTTGGTGTCTGGGCACCTGAGCCCTCTTTTCACTTTGTTCTGAGAAACAGGACAATTAGCTGATGCCCAAGCTATGCAATTCAATTCAATTTATCAATCACTTTCTGGGAGCCTATTAAGCATTTAATTAAAAAAAAGAAGAAGAAAGAACAAAGAAAACCCAAACAAGCAAACTCCCCAAATGTAAATTATCCCAACTAATTTGGTTCTAATGCTATGCACATACTTTCTGATGTGTATTTATTTTCCTGACTGTACCAGGATGGACTGCTCTGTGTTCAGATCTGTGGTGTGAGTCTCCCCCTCCCCACTTTAGAAAGGGAAGAATTAGCATTTATTGAGCACCTATTATGAGCCAGGCACTATGATAGTCATTCGATATGTGTTATTTCATTTGATTCTTGAATCATACAGATTAAGCTACGTTGTGCTGCAGTAACAAGCAACTTCCAAACCTCCATGGCTTAAACAAAGAAAGTTTATGTCTTGCTCACATTACAGGTTCATTGCAAGTCAGCAGGTGGCCTCTGCTTATAGTGGAATAGCCTCCATCTAGAAGTCACTGGTGGCCCCATTCTAGATAGAAAGATAGCTCTGCCGAGCCCACAGTAGCAAAAAAGTGCTCTTACCTAAAGGTGACATATGCCCAGTTCCATTCACAACTCATTGTGTGATAGTCACATGGTCCCCCCCTGCCCCAAGGGAGCCAGGACAAAACAATCCAACTGTGTGCCCAGAAGGCAGAGAGTGGGAAATATTTGGTGAAAAGCACAGATGACTTCCGTAGTTTCTAAAATAAGACCCAGCTCACAGAGTTGCTGTATTAGTCTCATTGTACAGATGAGGTTTCTGAAGCTAGGAGAACTTGATTAACTTAATCAGGATCAAAATAGTTTGGGGGCCTTCATAAATTTCATCCTACCATGCCAGATAATTTCTTTTGCTTTCAGTATTTGTGAATCTGTTGTCCAGAAATAGCTAACCTGTGGGTAAACTGACAGCATTGAACGTCCCGACTTGAAAGCCAGTTGTCAAACTTTCCCACATGGCAAGCACCAGGCAAGGTCTTGCCCTTGTGATCATTTTGCTGGCATCTTTCCTGTAAACATCTTTTTACTGCACTATTTGAATTAGGATGAGTTTCCCTAGACTGAGTCCCATAGTATGTTTCATTATATAATGTGATGATTAATTTTAGGTGTCAACTTGACTAGATGAAGGGATACTCAGATAATGGGTAAGGCATTATTTCAGGGTATATCTGTGACGGTGTTTCCCAAAGAGATTGGCGTTTGAATCCATGGGCTAAGGAAGATCCACCCTCAACGTGCATGGGCACCATCCAGTTGACTGAGGGCCCGGGGAGAGCAAAAAAACAGAGAAAGGGTGAATTTGCTCTCTCTCTTCTGGAACTCAGACACCCTTCTTCTCCTGCCCTTGGAATCAGAACTCGAGGTTCTGAGGCCTTTGGACTTGAACTGAGCCATGCTACCAGCTTCCCTGGTTCTCGGCTTGCAGACAGCCTACCTTGGGACTTCTCAGCCTCTGTAATTGTGTGAGCCAATTCCCCTAATAAATCCACTTTCATGTATCTAGCTCTCTCTATATCCTATTGGTTCTGTCTCTCTGGAGAACCCTGACTAATACAGATACTAAAAAGTGTTCCACCAAATATACTTTGCAATAATATATTTTGGAATGTGGTGGTATATACAATGTTAAACAGATCTCCTTGTGACTCTCCAGAAGGGAGACTCTAGCCTACGGTGTGTCCCAAGCCTATTTGCTTTAGTTTACTGGAGGATCTATTAACAAAAAAAACCCACTGGGCCAAGGTGTTCATGAGTGATGATGATACTTAATGCATTTAAGGGGTAAAAAGCATAAATCCCATTCAGGAAGTAGCCCTTGGTATAGGAAAGTTCAGGGATGGTAGTATTGATTACTGCATGAACTAAGCCTTTACTATATACCAGGTGCTGCTTACAGAGAGGTTCAAACAGGTATGGTCTCTGAGTTTAGGGATCACACAGTTTAAATAAGTATAGCCAGGCCCCTTGAGATTTTAGCACCCCAGCATTTTTTATGACTGAAATAATGTAAAATTGGACAGGCCTATGGTTGTGTGCACATGTGAACTTCTTGCTTCTGCTCAACACCCCCTATTCTCACGGCAATTGTTAACTGCAAATACACTGTTTCTTTGTGAAGCAAGAGGAGATAATTCCAGGATCACAAGAAAAATCTAATCTATGAGTTTATTTCGCAGAAGAAATAAATGCCCCTGAAAAAGTTGCAACTAGCTGCTGATGCTCAGAAGTCTGGTTACTGAAGGTGTTACCAGAGACTAAAAGCAACACAGACTGCTCTCTTCCATCCCCTGAAATGCCCCCTTCCTTACCTGCCTCTTATTCCCTAGCTGCACAAAAGCTCCCTGCCTCAGCTCTGTCACAAGGCAGATCCGAGAGATTTTCTCTCCTGTCTTCTTGCTTTGGTCAAATTGAATAAACTTGTCTCTGCCTGCAAGCACTGGTGTCACAGTATTTGGTATTAGGTGCACATCAGGTACATGAGCCTGAATTTGGGGTTCTATGACAAAAGTAATTATCAGTTATTGGCAAATTTCACTTGCTAGGCATTTCAGGAATGCATTTTTTTGGTCCTCACCCTAGACCAACCAGGTAGTTGTCCTTATCTTTATTTTATAGACAACTATGACTCAGATTAACTTGCTTGGCCAAAATCACATGGCCAGTAAAGGATCGAGCCCGGATCCCCACCTGTGTCTTTTGTGCTGTTCTTGGTGACTCTTTGCTAGTTCCAGGGCTGGAATGTGACTGAGGGGAGATCTTGGGCACAGCCTGGCAAAGCTTGGGGGAAATGACATTTTCACTTTAAAAGGGACTTCCACAACCTCCTCTGAACACAATCTGTGCATGGAGCTTAGGGGTCTTCAACCATGGCTGCATGTTAGAATCACCTGAGGAGTTTGAAAAAGTGTCCCCTATCCAGGCTGTGCCCCATCCCAACGAAATCAGAACCTCCAGGGGTAAGACCCTGGCATCAGTATTCTTTGCTCCCCCGTGACTGTTGTGCAGACGTGACTGAAAACCAGTGGGGTGACACCTGCTCAGCTTATGGGAGAACCAGCGTCACTCTTAGCTCCTGTCGCCCTCACCCCCCCAAGTGGAGAGTGAGGATCCCACCAGAGATGTAGAAATCAGGCTGTTCCAAGAGCAACTCCACTTTCTCCTTTTGGAGTTTAAAAAATCCCTTATGTTTAAGAGATCCTAAATCCCTTGGAAAGAGCAAGAACTTTGGATTCAAACTGACCAGGGTTTCTGCCCTTACGGGCCATCCAAGCTTGAGAATGACTTCGTCTTTCGGGGCCTCAATTTTGTTTTTTTAATTGCATCTGTTATAACACCCTCCACACAGGCTGGTGCAAGGTGGGAGAAGGATGATGTAGATAAATTTCTTGGATAGTACTCGGCGTACAGGAACTGCTCAAACGTGATAGTTCCCTTGCTTTTCTTTCGCTGTCTGCTCTTCTCCCTACACGAAAATTTGAAATTAATTCATAATCTCGATAATCTTGAGAATTTCATGGCTTCTCCTAAAATGAAGGCTGGTGGCACCGCCATGAAGTCCGACCACTGGGAGCCCGGTGGACACAGAGTAACAGCTTTTACAATTTTCTGTTAGCTCAGGCTACATTCTTATTCTCATCGTTATGACGGCCTTTGTTTAACTTGAAAAATGTGAGTCAAATGCTCATTTAAATCAGTGAAGCTCATCGGAGACAAATATGTGTATATAGTCTCCATTCTTAGATGTACTAATTGCTTGCCCGACTCACTAAATTCTAATTAAAACCACTCCACCAGATGATTTCATTTTATTCCTTTCAACTTGTAATTAAAGCGTTTACTGGCCAACTGTCTGAATGAAATGAAAAGATTCTGCTCGGGTGTTTAAAGAAGAAAATGGGATGGAGCCTCCTGAGGTAGTGACTTGGATCTTTGTGGTTTAACTGGATCAACCCCTTGTGGGCCGGAGATGCTTTTAGAGAAGGACTGACTCTGCTTTGGCACATTTAAGGCAGTTAGACTCTGGGTTAGTTCAGTCATTCAATTTTTCATGCATTTATTGACTACCAGTACATACCAATAGCAGGACCCATGTGTGAACCTGGTCCTCACCAGTTCAGGAATTTGTAAATGGCAAACCAAGCCACAGGTGATGGCTTATACTCTCAGGACTTTCTGAGAATGCCGTACTTTGGTCTTCCCCTCCCTGTGATCATTTTCCTGATTTGGGTTGGTTCTGAGCCCCTCATTGCTTTAGTGGCCCACAAGGTGACTGTCATCGAGGGTGCCCCTAGAACTCTCTCAGAGAGCACACACTCCTCACTCACCAGCCCCAGCTTCTGCCCTGCTAGACACAGGCGAGTTTTTCCTGGGCGTTGGGATTGGACAGACACCACATACCTAGCTCTGGGTTTGGTGTTACACATACAGGGGTTACTATTCCTAACATAGAGCTAGCCTTACAAACTTATAAGAAAAACTCCGAGGCCAGCAGATAAACCCAAACCACAAACCGTTAACAAAATAAAAATATGAATGGCCAAATATTTTTAAAGTGCAGATGAAAGTCAGCATGAGGTATTACTTTCCACCCACCAAATTAGCCAAGGATAATCATAGTTCATAATGTCGGTGAGCAGGCACACTCAGAGGGGTTGGTAAGAAGGGAACCAAGTGTCACTTCCTCCCCCAATACACACAGGACAAGAGTACAACCCGAGGCCCTTATACCATATGTCTAAATACTTAAAAGTTCTAAACAAAGCTAACAAACTGTGAAATTAAGTTTTCGATCTTCCTACCTGGACAAATTCACCTTCATAATTGGATTCCCAGAAGTTCTTTGACAGAACTTGGGGGTGAGGGGAAAGTGAGCCCCAGTTCCTGCCTCCTGGCCTGTCACCTTCCTCTTCTCACCCCTAGCTCCACCGGCATTATAAGGGACTTTGTGCACATGATGTGAACACCCCAACTGCACATCCAAGATCTGT
This sequence comes from Daubentonia madagascariensis, assembly GCA_023783475.1. Classification (NCBI taxonomy): domain Eukaryota; kingdom Metazoa; phylum Chordata; class Mammalia; order Primates; family Daubentoniidae; genus Daubentonia; species Daubentonia madagascariensis. Next base: position 13,024,889 of record JAKFHU010002004.1, read on the forward strand.
TGAGGGGCCCACCACCCACAAACAGGCCTAGGGGTGTGTGCACACTGCAGTTGAGGTCCACTCTCGAGAAAATGTACCCAGGGAAGAGACACAGAAACCTTGGAGGAAGCCATAGTACCCGGAGGCAGGCAATTCCAGGCCCCCAGGCACTTGGAGCATGATCTAGAAGGCCAGAGGTCATGGGCTCCCAGTGGGCTATAGAGGGGCCCAGAAAAGTGTGGTACCAATGCAGGAGCACTTCCTTCCAAGGTCACTACTAATTGGTGTGATCTTTCTAGGAAATGATTTAACAATGTGCCTTAACAGATTTAAAATGTTATTAATAATCTTCTTTGACCCAGACATTCAATCTCCAAGAATTGGAACCATACACAGAAAACGGAAATAAAAATGAAAGTATACTTGTGTATAAAATATTGCTTGGTACTGTTATTTATCACACTTCCCCTACCACCCCCCCCAAAAAAAACACAGCTTAAATGTCTAAAATAAGTCAACTACTTAATCAATTATTGTACCAACCAATTATTGCTTATAATGTTCAGTGTCAAAAATAATAAGAAAGAATTTAATTTATAATGTTAAATGAAATATTTAAGTAAAGTATTTAATACATAATCACAAGTGAAAAAAAAAACAGGATGTGAAACTTTGCATATGTTATGACATAAAACTACAGAAAAATATTTAAATGTAGATATGCCAGAATAGGATATTAACTGCTATTGATGAAGTGGGTAAAGATGAGGGAATGGATTACAGGTAATATTTTTCTCTTTGTGCTAGCCTGTATTTTGAAATGTTTCAAAATTTCCTGAACAACAGCTTATTAATTTTACTCTCAGAAAAAAAGAAAGCATAAATTTTTGTAGATGTTTGGAAATAGAGAATAAATGTACAATGTAAGTTATTGTCACAGATCTGTTTTTGATTTGGGAATGGGCCCATAGGTGCTTATTACCTTGTTAAAAATAAATTAATTAATATGGAAACAAACACAAAGCAAGCAAACGCCATCGCATGCAGGGAGTAATAATTGGTGTGTCTTGAGCTGAAATTATGATTAATCTAATGCGATACATAGGAGGTTCAAATATAAAAATAAACAGAGTAAATCCACACTACAGTTATTAAAATGAAGACATAAAGAGAAATGTAGGGCCAAAAAACAGGGGAAAAGATGCTTTGTTGACTATAAAAGTAAATGTAGTTGATGTGATATTTTTCCTGAGCTTACTGGCAAGTATAGCAAAAAAAGGGCACTGTTGGAATTTCTTTCTATTTGTAATCAGCACCTATGTGGGTAAATCACTTACCACTGCGGTCCCCAACCCCTGGGCACAGCTGGGTACCGGTCCATGGCCTGTTAGGAACCGGGCCGCACATCACTGCCTGAGCTCCGCCTTTCCCCTCCACGTCCCCCCCACAGGTCCGTGGAAAAGTTGCCTTCCATGAAACTTAGGAATGGTGGTGGGGGTGGGAGGGTGGGGTGAGGGGGACACAGTAGGAGGTCAGCAGCGGGCAGGAGCGAAGCTTCGTCTGTGTTTATAGCCACTCCCCATCACTCGCATCACCGCCTGAGCTCCCCCACATCCCCGTCTGTGGAAAAATTGTCTTCCATGAAACCTGTCCCTGGTGCCAAAAAGGCTGGGGACCACTGATACCACATTGTTGCCAGTATCTGTCTCTTTCATGTGCACTGTGTCTATAGAGGGGGTCTTTCTCATCTCTGTATTTCTGGTTTGTGAGCTTAGCACAAGAAAAATAGGTAGAACTGAACTGTTTCTGATCTTTAATATACCTTGTGTCTAAACTGTTGAACAAGACATTTCTCTGTCCTCCCACGTCCCAAGAACATTAAAAAATGAATCAGCTTTGCCCTGGGATGTGTTTTGCACCAGCCAGAGAGGAGAGCCATTTGTCCCTGGTTTGAAGGTGGATACAGAGAATAGTTGATCAAGTAGTTAGAATGGTGAAAATAGAGAAGACATAATGTTCCTGTGGGGAAAAGGTTTCTGAGAAATTTCCTGGATGCAATGCCTAAGACAGTGCAGAGTTCAATGGACTCCAAGACCACGATCACTTGTGATGATAACTGCAAAATCAGGGTCCCCAATATCACCCTCAGGTTTGACAATTTGCTAGAAGGACTCATGACTCATTAAAAGCCATTAGACTCATAATTACAGTTTAGCACAGCAAAGGGACACAAGGGAGATGCATGGGACAGAGGCCAGGAGAGCTCCACACGTGGAGTTTGCAATTGTCCTCTCTCACTGGAGTCTTGGACAGCACCGTCTTCTCCCAGCAATGATGTGTGACAATACGCTTGGAGTCTTGCCAACCAGGAAGGCTTACTTGAGCCTCGAGTTCAAAGTTCTTATTGGGGTTTCATCATGTACACATGGTTGACCACCAAAATGACTGACCTGTCTTGACCTCCTTTGGAGTTTGAGCTGACACCATTTGGCCCCAAATCCCTACCACAGATCACATTGTTAGGCTACCTGGTGTGGCCCAAAGCCTTCAGGTAAACAAAAACACTCCTCTCAGGCAGGACATTCCAAGGGAATCATCTCCTGGGAGCATAGGACAAAGGCCAGACCTCTCCAGGTAAAGCTAAAGTTAATTCTTTACTACACAGATGGGCACACTCTGATTCTTTAAAGCTAACTCTACACAATATCATAGAGTACAAAGGAAGGTTTGTTATTTGGATTGTTACATGCTTTACATAACCTACATGGCTATTCTCCTTTCTCACTTCTTGTCAGCAAGAACAATCTAGAGCTGAAATAAGACAGGCTGTGAAAGCAGTATTTCTAAATGGCACCGTTGCAGGTTGTGTTTCCTGGAAAGCAGTCTCTGAGATGGCGTCCTGTGCGCACCATGTTTATTAAGGAGTATCTGGGGAAGGCTGAATAATAGCCCCCACAAGCATGTCTACCTCCTAATCCCTGGAACCTGTGACTATGTTACCTTAATGATAAAAAGGACTTTGTAGATGTGAATAAGTTAAAGGTCTTGAGATGGGGAGATTATCTGGGACTGGATGGGTTCTTATAGCAGGGAGGGTCAGAAGTCAGATGATGTGACAACAAAAGCAGAGGTCTCAGAGATTTGAAGATGCTGTGCTGGTGGCTTTGAAGATGGAGGAAGAGGCCACAAACCAAGGAGTGCTGGCACCCTCGAGAAGCTGGAAAAGGCAAGAAAATGGATCCTTCTGTAGAGCCTTCAGAAGGAATAAAGCCTTGCAAGCATCTTAATTTTAGCACAGTGAGACTCCTGACCTCGAGAACTATAAGAAAATACATTTCTGTTGTTTGAAGCCACCAAGTTTTTGGTCATTGGTTACAGTAGCCATAGGAAACCACTAGAGTGCCCTTGGGATCAACACCCATAGAAAGGAGTGACAGAAAGCAGGACTGGGCAGACAGAGGTGCTCAGCTGTGATGCTGAGTAGTAGTGATAGTCTCCACTCACCACACGGGGAGTTCTAGAATGCAGAGAGTCCTTCAGAATTGTCTATGTTGGGGCTGAGATGGCCAGGTTTTATACTCCTGCCTCTTTCAGGCATTGCTATAGAGGAGGCAACCCCAAAGTGGCTGAACACTCATGGCTGCCTGCTGACATCACTCCCAGCTTCTGGGGCAACAAGTCCTTCCTGGAGGAAGATCTGGGCTTCCCAACCTAGTGCCCACCCACATGGGCATGTGGACACAGTTACGCTGCTCCCCCTCTGACCTCCTGGTTGGGTCACAGGGAGGAGAAAGCAGACACCTTCCCTTGTCTTCTTCTTGGGGTGAGGGCATTTAGTGAAGCTCCCAGCAGAGGTAAAGCCTCCACACACTCAGTTATTTAATCCATGGAGGCCACAGAGGAAGAAGGCTGGTCATAGGAGTAGCCCCTTCATGCTTACCCCAACTTTATGGCTCTTGTGTCTTTAATTTTGCAAACTAAAACTAAGCTGAAATTACCACTCAGCAATTTTTAAAAATGATCTATAGTAAAAACGGTTGATTTGTTTCTAAAAGTGATTTGAGATAAGTTTTATCTGGATTTCTGCCCTTGAGGTTTTCACAGCTGTTGTGGCCCAGGTGTGCAAAGTTGATGGGGACTCCCAGCAAGAGTAAAAGAAATAGAGAGGCAGGCGCAGCACAGGATGGAGAATGAACACAGAGGGTGGCAGGTGCAGCCTCTTCCTCCCCTTGCAGCATCAGGAACTTCGGTCCAACCAAGGCCAACATTAATCACAGGGGTCCAACCCGGGGGGAAGGAAGAGAGGCAACGGGGGTCGGGGAGAGGCAATTAAATGCTGGGGGTCTGGTCAGTGGCAGTTCCCAGGGTGTGAGGTAGCCACCAGGATACAGTCCTTCGGAAAAAGTCATGTGGTCTCTGGGATAAGGGTAGGGAGGGCTAAAACAATAACAGTAATAATACCAGCCAACGCTTCTCTACTGCTTATCATGCACCATTCCAAGGGATTTACAGTTTTGCTAAGTACAGTGTGGTCTGCAGACCTGCAGCACCAGCTGGAAGCTCATCAGAAATGCAGACTCGGGCCTCACCCCAGACCTATCAAATTGGAAACTGCATTTTAACAAGATCCCCAGTTAATTTTTATATGCACATGAATGCTTGAAAAACACTGCTTCAACTCTTAATTCACAGAAAAATGTACCTAGGAGGGAGCTGCTATTGCTATTTCTATTTTACAGATGATGGCATTTAGGCACAGAGGTATTAAGTGAAGGTCCTGCAGCTGGTAAGGGTCAAACCAGGATTGAATTGAGACAGTCTGTTGCGAAATCTGATCTTTAAGCTATACTGCTCCTGAAAGAAGTGACTTTGGTGTTGCACAGAGCTGGGTGTCAGGTCTTCCTTGCTGGCTGTGTGTCTCTGGACAGGTTATTTAACCTCTCAGAGTTTCTGTTTCCTCAGTAGTAAAGTGGGTCAAGAATAGCATCTACTTCAAAGAACTTTGGTGAAGCAAAGTAGGAAAATGCATACGAAGCACTGAGCAATGGCTGTTCATGATTACTATTCTTCTCATGTCATCATCATCTTCATTGTCATTGTTGTCATCATCATCATTGTCATTGTCATCATTGTCATCATCATCATTGTCATTGTTGTCATCATCATCATTGTCAACATCATCATCTTCATCATCAGGTAGAGGTTGCCAGGATGAGGCGCCAGGTTGAGAGGGACAGGAGCTGGCAGGACCTCAGTCAGGAGTCACCAGGGCAGCAGAGATCGGGATTAGTGCCAACAGCTGCCTCTCACCACCAGACCCAATTTCAACCTCCCTAAGCCCCACGGAGGTTTATGTCACATATTCAGAGCTCTTTCTGCCAGAACTGGTAGCCCAGACTAAATATTTTCCTGGATAGTTAGCTGGTAGGCAGCATTCTCCCCAGGTTGTGGTTGCTGTGGAAACAGGTGCCCCTCAGGGACCAGGAAAATGCTGGCAGAGAGTTGGCTTCTCAGCTTCCGGAAAATAATTCTCCACTTTTCACTGTGCTTGTTAGTCCCAAGCAACGTTTGCCAAAGGGCCTACGCTGCATGGCCCCCACATCCTGATTGTCATCTCTGCTTTGCGGCTGTTGGGAGGATCAGGCCTTCTGCTTGTCCCCGTGTCTCTGCAGTTGGTGCTGGTAGGCAGGGTTAGAAACGGTGCTGACTCTTTGGGATTTTCTTCACCTTGCCTTGCGTTTCCTTGTGGCTTCTTGAAAACAACCTCTTATTAATATATTCGGGAACTCCTTATACAAATGCTGCCTTCCTTATTTTAAAGAAAGACAGAATCTTCAAGGCTTTAGCACTTGAAAGAAAATCTCAAGAAAGGGACTGACAGCTCAGCAAATAGGTCTGTCCCCTAAGGTTGAGCATCCTTTTGGGTTGAGGGGTCCAGGCTGGATTCCCCCTGCTCTCACTATGCTGTTCCATGATGGACTCACGTCCCCCTTAATCCGTTGGCACGTGTATATGTGTGGACACAAATAGTTTCTCTCGTTTTCCTCAGCATCAATGACAGAGGCTGAAATGTGAGAAATAAACAAAGAACCTGACCGAAGAGTAAGAAAAAGAGAAGCAACAGAAAATGACAGAGACGTAGAGACAGGCCAGAATGGCTGGATAGACGGCTACGCTCTGGGCCCAAAGTTCTGGTCCAGCTACACAGACTCCTTCAGGGCTCTCCACCCCCCAGGCCTGGCCTTCCTCCCTCTATAAACCTGCTTTGGTTCCATCACAGGTGAGCTGGTCACCTGGCCACCTCTTAAAGCAAAGGCCACCAGGAAGAAAGATTCCAACTCTTCTACCCTCTCCACCACCCAAACAGAAGAGAACATTTTAGAATAGAACAGGACATGGAGAAAATGCTAAGTCTGAGCCATCCTGGACCCAGTCACCTTTCTCCCCCGGACATGTTTCTATGAAAAGAGACTTACCTCTTCATGGTTAGTCGAGATGAGGGAAAAGCAATTTGACCTTTGAAACCATCCTCACCTCGTCTAGTCTTTTCTGCTTTGAAATAAGCCAGACATCCTCTCTCCCTCCCTCCTGCCTCTCTTCCTTTCTTCCTTCTTTTCCCCCATTTATCCACACAATAAATTTTCAGTTCCAATTATGTGCAAAATGCATTGGTATGGGGCGTCACTGGTTTGCAAATGTCTGTTTAATGTCAATCAAAACACATTTTTTTTGTTTCTAAAATTCTTTGCCTGAATACTTTGCAAGTAATAAAATATCTCTATCCTTTTCTTCTCCCTTTCTTGAATGCACAACTTTCTGCAAGTGTGTACATGCACACGTTCCCAGTCTGTGCACATACACGTGTTTGTGTCGGGTAGGCACATAAGCCAAGGTGCGTGTGCGGGTGTGTGGCCAAGTCTGGAATCCAGCTCAGGTTCCAGGTCTTGAACTATGTTAGTTTTGTGCCCACTGACCTGGATACTCTTTGGAGGTAGACGTTCTTCTCTCTTTGCCCACCTTTGGCAGCTCAGTGGCCCACTGGCCCTCCCCTTCACCAACATGCCCTGCAGCATCGCCTCCCACAGCCGGTGACACAAGTCCGAGGGGCCTAGGGAAGGTGCAGCACAGCCGCTGCTCATGACTCAGGCTCCAGGACAGGCTGTGCACTGTGGGGGGCCCCTTCTTTGCCAGGTGACAGGAGGGAGGTGGCAGATGGCATCCCCACTTCTCTGCTAAACCTACCCTCTTGCCAGGCCCCGCTTTAGCTCGCTTCTTGTCTCCGCTCACTGTTCTGGGGTCTCAGTTCATATTAAACAAAGCTTTCCACCAGCTTTGCCTTCTAAGCAGGGCTTAGAGGAGGGCTCTCAATTAAGAAGCCACTTTCAAACTGCCCTCCTGCTCTCTCTGTTCCCTGAGCAGCCCTGTCGCCTCCCCGTGTCCTCCTCTTCCTTACTACTCTCTCAGGCCACATCTGTCTCAGACATGCACAGCACAAGCTGCCTGGATGCCAGCAGCACAGACCCCAAAGGAGAATGAGAATCATTTGCTTTTATGGAGCGCCTTTCTTGCAAGGATCTCTAAGTACCTTTCAGACGATTGAATGTTATCATTGTAAATGGGGAAACTGAGGAATACAGAAATTAAGCTACTCCCTTGGAGACACATGGCTGATCACTGTCAAGAATAACCCAGCCCACCTGCCTTTCTCATTTGAACTCCTGAAAGCATGAAACTTACGCCCCGAGAAGTCAGGTTGACGCATGATTATGGAGCTCATTTGCTTCTTGCATATCTCTTTCCTTGACCGTCCTTCTTACCCCACCAGTTTATCATCCTCACCCCAAAGGCCTGTATTCAGTAAGCTCCAAGCGTCTACTGTCATGCATTAGAGTGGGGAGTTGTGCCAGGGGAGGGTCCATGGAGGCCAGGCTGCCTCCCTCCCCGGAACGTGCTCCTACTTTACGACCTTCAGTCATTCAGCCCCATACAATGGAAGATACGGATGTGGCCTCTGTCCCATGAGCTTGCAGCAACACCAGTGTCAATACTGATACTCCCTCTGTCTGTGCACCAGCTGAGCCAGACAGGAGGTCTCATTTTCTCTCTTTTAAACCAAAACATTTAATTACTACTTCCACCCACAGCCAAGGTATGAGCTGAAAGGCCAAGTTCCTAAAATTATAGAGAGCATTTCTGTTTATGAAAAAGATCCCATTTAGGATATGAATGAACCATTACAACAATGATAGATTTTTTTCCCATGATAAAGCCTACATAATAACAATAATAATAAGTATTGACAAAAATAACACCTAATGTTTATATATATTGAGTAAGTACTAAGTGCCAGGCTTTGTTCCAAACATTGTATATACGTTAATCTCTCTTACTCCTCATATCAATTTTCTGAGCTAGAAACTATTATTATCCCCATTTGTAGATGTGAAAACCAAGGCACAGAAAAGTTTTGAAATTTTCCCAATGTCCGATGAACACCAGGCATTGAACTTGGGACTTTAAATATACTATCATGGATGCTTTCTGCAAATCTGAGAAGTACTTAAATACCTTTCTGTGAAAAATGGGAGGGTTAAGAGATTAAGTCCTTTGCTCAGGGTACACAGCCAGTGAGGGGAGAGCAGGAGTGAAGACAGGGTGTGCCATCTCCAGCGTTTTTGTTCTGTTTATGACATCAACCGCCCCGCCAGATTTCTACACTTAATTTCTACAGTCTATGCAGTGCCTCACATACTTTTAGGCCACAATGGACACATTATAAACACACACTCATTCTTTTTATTGAGCTAATGAATGGATCCTAAATTAAATATTGATATTAAATTCTGTGATCCACACTCCTGGGGGTAATAGCATGGGTAATTCAAAGGAGTGAATAATTACTCAATCGTGTATGCTTTGCTTTAAAAATGCATTCATGTATTTATATTTCAATATGGATTTGCTGTTTATGGGATCCACATCACTTCTTGCAGAATGAGGATGGTATGAGGGTCTGACTCAGGAGATGTTGGCAGTAAACCTCATCCTCGCCTGCTCAGTGTCCCGTGGTTTCCAGCTGCCCGTGGGGGTAAATGTGTCATCTTACACACTGAGGTCACAGACTGGCCATTCAGGCCGTCCTTGGTTTGTGAATGGCTCTTGTTGGACTCACCCACTGGATGGATCTGCAAAGTGATTTATCTCTTCCCTCCCTCTCTTCTTTCCTTCCTGTTTTCCTTCTTCCTTTTTGCAATTGAATTTATTATCCTTATCAACATTAAAAATTAGGGTATTTTGTCCAGATTTCTGTCTTCTCCTGAAAATTATATCTGGCAACACAGGCCCCCCATTTGCATTGGGCAAAGTTAGCTGGACTAATTAACGATGGGCCCATGCCCTGCACATGGTCTCAGTCCTCACCACCCTTTGTGGGTGTCTCCTCGACACTGGGGCTGGGTGTCAGTTGCCACTAATCCTCTTGCTAATGCTATTCTTTTCCTGCCTCTCAACCAGCTCCACTCATTCGTGTGAGTGATCTAGTGTCTGAAGGTATGTGAGTTTGCGAGCCTTGTCTTGGGTGATGTAAATCCCCCGGGGGAGTAGGTGAGCACACGAGATGCCATGCCATCTGATCCCCACGATCCTTCATCCTCTGTGTCTCCTCTCTGATGGGGCACCAGCGAGTATAACATGAGATGGAATGGCTGCCTCTGGTATCAAGTCCGTAGAACTTTCCAGCTTCTCTCAAGTAACCCAGAAAGAGACAGACAATTATCACTCTTCAAAATTAACTACCAAAGGAGTCCAAGCCTTTCATTTTAATCTTTTCAACTAAAAAGACATCCTTTCTATCAAAGCACTTAATAGACGTAGGTAGTCTCCACAAAAAATAATTTATGTTAGGCTAAGCAGAGCTGCTTTTTCTACTTTAATGTGCTTGATACCTGGCTTACCCTTTCTGGAACAAAGGTAATAATAAAAGTAGCAAAAGTTTGAGAAAAGGAAAATCCCACGCTTTGTTCTAAGGCTGTTGAGAACTTGAGAGCATTGTTTGTCTTGCACAAATGGCCACAAGTCAACAGATTTGGTTATAAGTTGTGTCAAGACATTGACACACATTTTGGGGAGTGGTAGAAGTTGGCTTTTGGCATGGTTGTTGTGGAAGGTTGAATGAGTGTTCCCAACTCTTCATCTTCAGAACATAATCCATGTCCTTTTCACTATGACTTACCAGTTCCTTCCAGTAGATTCAGCAGAGTGCCTCATCTTTGAACTTGACCATGTGATTTGCTTTAAGAATTGCAATATGAGTAGAAGTGACAGTGTGCCACTTCCTAGCTGAGAGTCAAAGAAGTTGGCAAGTTTCCATCAGCCCAATTAAGCTTCTTCCCTTTATAATGAGAAAAGTATGCCCCAGATGTATGCTGCTCCTTAAGATTGGGTGTTGGAATAAAAATACAGGGAACAGATCTGAATCCAACCTAGCTCAGCTGTGCCCAGGTAAGATGAGCCAAACCACAGCCAAACTTCAACCCACCAGTTTGAAATAAATATTTGTTGCTGCAAGCCACTGCAATTTGTTGTTTGTTATACACATTAGCACAGGAAAAAGACCTGGCTAATACAGCTAGTGAATGGGAAAAGAAAGATTACTTATTCCAGTTTGCCAATTTCTGAGCATTTTGCTGATACCGTAGGATATGTCTCTATGAATTTATCTGTTTAGCTTGCAAATGCACTTTTATTTTATTTTTTTATTGGTTTGTTTTGCCATTTTCAGTATGTTTCTGTGATGATATGCTTCATTGTATTTAATATTATTCCACTAGACTGGCATTGACACTCTCAGGCAAGAACTTTCTACCAAGTTTTCAGCCGGGGCCCCTGTAACAAAAGATAGAAGAATAAGAGAAAAGAATACAATTTTTTTTTTAACATTTAAAGTTTTACATGACACAGAGCCCTCATACAGAAATGAAGACCCAAAGAAACAGTTAAACCTGAGTGTTTTCATACTAGGTTTAATGAAGAATGGATATTTGTGGGAAAATGTGATAAGACAAAGAGGGGTCTAAGCTCAGAATAGTAAACTAGGGGAAATTTAGCAAGGCCTGTACGTTCAGATTTCTCTCAGTACTCCTCTCTCTTCAGAGATAAGGATGGTCCTTTCCTGCTGGTATAGGGAGGGCACCTCTCACATGAGGGTCTTATGACCTGCTTCAAGGGAAGGTCAGAAAGTTCTTCCTGCACCTGCTATTTCTCAAATTCCTTCCAACTAAGATATTTAATATGCCAAATTGCCATATTTTGGGGCAGCATGTCCTGACTCCTGTCAACATACATCTTCTATAATACATGAAGATACCTACCTTGACTGGCTCATTTGATGGGAACCACAAGTTTATCAGATATTATGAAGAAAGAAGAGTAAGTGTGGAAACAAACAAACAAAAAAAAAGTAGGTGGAAAAGGCATCTTGTAATTTACCAAAAGTTAAAAATAAGTGCCTTATTTTTCCCCCTTTTTAAAATATTTTTAAAATTTTGTATTGATTTGTGAGGTACATATGCAGATTTGTTACAGGGATATTATGCACAATGGTAAAATCTGGGCTTTTTGTGTAAGCCCCACCCAGTTGGTGTACATGGTACCCATTAGGTAATTTCACTCACAAAATACGCATAGAAGGAACATACCTAAAAATAATAAAAGCCATATATGGCAAACCCACAGCCAACATCATATGAATGGGGAAAAGTTGAAAACATTCCCACTAAGAACTGGAATAAGACAAGGATGCCCACTGTCACCACTTCTATTCAACTTAATTCTGGAAGAACAATCAGACAAGAGAAAGAAATAAAGGGCATCCAAATTGGAAAAGAGGAAGTCAAAGTATCTCAGTTTGCTAATGATATGATCTTACACCTAAAAAACCCTAAAGACTCCTCCAAAAGACTCTTAGATTTAACAAATGAATTCAGTAAAGTCTCAGAATACAAAATCAATATACAAAAATCAGTAGCATTTCTATATACCAATAACAACCAAGCTGAGAACCAAATCAAGAACTCAATCCCATTTATAATAACTGAAAAAAAACCCTAGGAATATATTTAAACAAGGAGATGAAAGATCTTTACAAGGCAAAGTACAAAACACTGATGAAATAAATCATAGATGACACAGTGGAAAAACATCCCATGCTCATGGATTAGAAGAATCAATATTGTTAAAATGACCATACTGCTCAAAGCAATTTACAGGTTCAATGTAATTCCTATCAAAATACCAACATCATTTTTTCACAGAATTAGAAAAAACAATCCAAAAATTCATATGGAACCAAAAAAGAGCCTGAATAGCCAAAGTAATCCTGAGCAAAAAGAACAAAGCTAGAGGCATCACACTAACTGTCTTCAAATTACACTACAAATTATACTACAGTAACCAAACAGCATGGTACTGGTATAAAAATAGACACATAGATCAATGGAACAGAATAGAGAACAGAGAAATAAAGCTTCATACCTACAGCCAGCTGATCTTTGACAAACCAGACAAAAACATAAGCTAGGACAAGGACACCCTATTCAAAATATGGTGCTAGGAAAACTGGATAGCCACATGCAGGAGAATGAAACTAGATGCCTATGTCTCCCCATATACAAAAATTAACTCAAGATGGACTAAAAACTTAAATGTAAAACCTGAATCTATAAAAATTCTAGAAGAAAACATACAAAAAATTCTGTTGGGCATTGGCCTAGGCAAATAATTTATGACTAAGACCCCAAAAGCAAATGCAACAAAACCAAAAACAAACAAGTGGGACTTCATTAAACTCAAGAGCTCTGCACAGCAAGAGAAATAATCAACAGAGTAAAGAGGCAACCTACAGAATGGGAGAAAATATTTGCAAACTATACATCTGACAAGGACTAATATCCAGAATCTGCAAGGAATTTGAACAATTGAACAAGAGAGAAACAAGTACTTTATTTTTCTAACCACAAAACCCTGGGTGTTTCAATGTAGCGACCTCCATCAGTGCCTGCTTTGCAGTGTACCTAACTCCACTGGCTTCTGTTATCTTGATTCCATGGGCAGCTTTGAGAACAAGTCCCTTTGGTCCTCTTATCTGTTCATTTACAGCCATCTTGTCGGGGTCACAGATAAGTACCCAACTCATTAGGCACTGACCCCTACCGGAGTAATCATCATAAACCACCATGGGCTCTTCCCAGTTCAATTGATGTGTAAACTATTTAAGGACAAGATGAAATGAACAGGAAAGATTTTCTGGTTTAGTTTAATTGCTTCTCAGGTGGCCTCTCATTTACCAAGCTCTGCTACAAGTAAGAACCAGAACTACCCTAGTGAAACTAATATAAAAGACCCCAGTACTTGAGGGAATACAGCTTGATTCAACAGATCCCTGGGAGTCTGCATTTCCAGATTGAAAGAAAGTCTATTTGGTGTGCTGGTGGAGGTCCTTCTCTCCTCTGTTTATGTGTAATTTAAAATTGCATTCTCCTTAGGTTTAATGAGTACAGTATGTTGTCTACAAATTCCTTGCTCTTTAAACTACAAAGAATTATGGCTACTTTACACAGGAGTCAGTTGTCCCCATTGGAATGTCCCCACTGGGATGCATTTTGAGGGCATAAAGAAAAGAGTGGTTAAAAAAATTGCAATAAAAATACAGCAGGGTAGGTGAAACAAGATTGGCAGCAAGTTGATAGTTGCTGAGGTAACATAGCACTTCATTGTATTATTTGGTCTACTTTTGTGTGTTTGAGATTTTTCACAATAATTTTTTTGAAGTCTGCCATCATATCAACTCAGGTTTGAGCCCAAATCTTGTTTTCAGACTTGCTTTGTGTCTCTAGTGGATTTTTATGTTAAATGAAGGAATTGTTGCCAGGAGACCCCATTTCACAAAGCACACCAGAGCCTGGTGTTCTGAAGCTTTCATTGTTTTGTCAAGCCGTGGAAACACTAGTTCTGAATTTTCAGGGTCTGCCTCTCAACTATGCTTAGGTGGAATGCACTTGTCTTGTAGGCTTCTTCTGCTATCATCTTTCAATAGTCTTCCTTTCTTGCCTTGGGTGTGGCTGGAATCCAATAGCAATGGTGCTCTCTGGCATTGTGCAACATGAAGGCTCTGATTAGCACCAATGTCTATCTGTGCCTGCCTGCCCAAGCTCTGCCTTTGCTGAGCTCCTGGGGACAGAACCTGAATCCACAACCCTGACCAGTCCTTGACCAGCCCAGACAAGGAATTGTTGCACCGCAGGAAGCTTGACCTCAGTGACAGGAGTGGTCTTGCATCCCCTGACACTGTGTCTAGTATAACTGAGTCGGGGAGTCAGAACCCCATGAAATTCCATGCCCACCCAGTTGTAGTTATCCCATAACGTTCCCATGTTTACAGGTCATATAAACTGGCCTTAATATTGTATCTAATTGAGAACGGAGCTATGATCTTATTCCTGGCCATCTTCACTGGGGCCCCGACAGCCCACATTGCTGTTGTCACCTCTCTTTCCAGGAACAAAGATTTAGAACCCAGATGCTGCAACAGAGAACAGGGCTCCTCTGCCACACTTTCAAGATCTCCAGTCTTACTCTGGTCCCACCCACTGAACTGGAGCTCCTTGGCCACTGGGCCTGAGTTTACTACATGACTTTGAACTGTGTAATTTGTATTTTGGCCCCCTCAAGACTCACACCTACAGTGTGTTAATTCTTGTCACCTGGGCCTAACTCGTTTCATGGCCAGGTTCCTGATGATGCCAGTCCCTCTCCCTTGGTCCCAAAAGCACAGCTGAAACAGGCTACGCCTGTCTTCAGGACTTTTAAGAAAAATGCAAGTGAAAATATATTTAAAATTCAGAAAATAGAAGGGTGATGCCTTCAAAGTCCAAACTTTTTGACCTTTGAATAGTTAATTTGCTTGCTTGGTAATTTTGATTATTTGCTTGTTTGGTTTGGATGTCTAAGTCGGGAGGTACATCTGGACTGAATATGTCTCCTAAACTTGGTGGCACAGGCTGTCAAAATTTCTGGGCTCCTTGCAAGGAATGAGGCAGTCTGCCATATGGGGGTGGGGGGATGGGAAAGGGCTTTGGATATGGGCAGACAAGGGTCTAAATCCTGATTCAGACATTTCCTGTCTGTGTGGCCTGGGGCAGGTTACTTAACCTCTCCGGGCCTCAGTTTCACCATCTGAAAAATGGAAATAATACCTACTTGGTAGGGTTGCCATGAGGTCAGATTAGTTGTATGTAAAATAACAAACATAGTGTCTGGCAGATTATATATAACCCCACTGAGTGATGGCTGTTATCATTCTTTTTACCCTCGCAGATCCAAAAAGGCCTGAGGCATTCAGAGAGGGCTTCCAAAGTGTTGATGCCTCACACTGTCCAGTTGCCCGTCAACATGGAAGAAAGCGTTCAGAGCCAAAGGGCCTTGCTTCTCTCCATCATGGAAAACGTTGAGGGCTTTTTCTTCACAAGAAAATAGTCTAAGCCTTTGTGTATCCACAGATAGACTTCAGGGGGTCATTGAACCTGAAAATGCTGTGCACAGTGTTGTCCACGTGCCTATGTGTGTTTTTTTTCCGGGAAGGTAGTCTATAGCTTTTATCAGTTATTCAAATGAGTCTGTTTCATTCACTCATCAAATTCTTTTGGAGTAGTTATTATGGTCTGTGTGTAGAAAGCACAACAGAGAATAAAAAAAAAAATGAAATCCATCCCCTGCATTTATGGAGTTTAATTTTCAGTGGGTCCCCAAATTCCTAAGAATCACTCATTATGCAATCCAAGAAGCCCATGGAATGGGGTTTAAATTTTCCAATAGCTCTCTTTGGGTTGCATTGGGTTATAGACTCCAAACATCTGCCCAGATGGGTCAAACATATTTTCTGGAGCCATATATATTTGACATTGTGGAAACCAAGGGGAAAAAGTTAATGAAATTTTACTGATTGTATCCTAAGATTTTCTGTGGGACTACAACAAGAAAAGGCAGCTATTAAATAGTGTAGGAAAGTGAAAAGCAAATAAACTGAAGACTCTGGTATTTTGGCATTAGAGAGGCACGTGTTTGAATCTTCAGCTTCCTAACTGTGAAGGATTAGACTAAATACACAAATCCTTTGAGTAACAACATATCTTGAATCAGAGATACTTATCTTGCAGGGTTGTCACGAGTATTAAATGATGTGACTGGCACTCCATAAATGTTAATTCTCACTCTAAGGCAATGATTCTCATGGTGTTGGGACCATGGACCTGTAAACTTAAAACACACACACACACATTTTTTATACTGATAAAGGCTTGACAAATTTTGTTTTCCAAGTCAAGGGATTTATAAAACATAAACAAACTATAATAAAACCCTGTGTATACACATACACACATATATACATGTGCGTGAGTGCACACACAAACACATCTATTACCTTCTTTAATAAATAAGGGGCATTTTAAAAAAGAAAACAGTAGCAGCTTTAATCTCAGCATAAAAGGGTCCTTTAAATGGGGTAAATTTAGCTTTGTTGAAAATGCAACACGGTTTCTTTATTTCCTCAGTTCACTTGCAATTGTGTTGCACTTCGCCTGCTTCATCTTTTGCTTCTCACAACCCTGAAAGATGGGCAGAGCAAGGACTTCAGTTGCACTTTTTGAGAGCAGAACCGAGGCTTGGAGGGGTGAAATGGCTTTCCCCAGTCCCCCCCCCCTTTCTGGCTTTGCCTGTGGGTCCTGTAGAACAGGGACCTGCAACCACTGGTGCAGGCACTGGTTTTGTCGTTTTTCTGGGTCAAAGGAAGGGGGGTTTCAGTTTGATGTAAGACAGAACTTTGTAGACAGACAAAACTGCACCACCTCGTGTCTGTGGAGGCCGTCTGGTAGAAGGTGAATGACCTCCTGAGAAAATCTGCTTCCCCTTCCCAACAGCATCTTCAAAGATTTGAGGCTCAGACCCTGCCAGTTCTTCCTTTTTCCCTGGAAAAAATATTTCCAAGCCCTTCAATTGAACTCATATTCCATGGTGAATTAGGAGAGAGCTTGGGAATCAGACAGACCTGGGCTAGAATCCCAGCTCAACCTACATTTGTATGAACATGGTGTTTAATCTCTCCCAGCCATTCCTGTTTGGAGACAGTAACTCAAATCTCCTAGCGTGGTGAGCATTAAAGAAGGTAACATGTGTATGTGAAGTTCCTGAGATCACTCTTCCAGAGATGCTAGGTACTTGTACAGGGTGTGTCCTGCTCAAGGATGCTAATCCAAGGGGCAAGTGGAGGTGGAAATCTAGCCAGTGCTCTGATCCAGAGTCTTATGCCCAGCAAGGGGATGCAGCCAGGATGTAGAAGTGCCTTGTGCACACAAACTGCGCACTTTTTCTTAAATCTTATGAAGACTTTGCATGTCCTAGCCAAGCCCTGCCTTCTTTTCTATTTCTTCTTTTGGTCACTTCCCCTTCAATGAACATGGGTCATAAAATCTACACCGAGCTGCTCACAATGCTGCACATGCTGCTCGGCCCCTGCAGAATGGACTACAACTGCTTCTAAGTAAATAGGAGGAGGAAGCTTTCTTATTACCTACAGGGCCTTGACAAAGATTGGTTCTGTGTCTAAATGAAATACCCTTTAAACTGCCCTGAAATTGCATCACTTGTCTCAGCTAAGTGGAATCCTATGGACGATAAATCTGACTTGAAAGGGCTCAGTTTAATTTGACTAAGATGTTACAAAGGGTTTACCAAAATGTAAAGCATTTGTCTGTGAAAAATCAATTATGGCCCAATCCATCTGACTGATGATGGGTGAGTTCTCATTTTCAGATCTGTCACGAGCACAGGCACACATACACACATGCGCACATTTGGGGTACAGTGCTTGGAGTATCCTGTTGCAGGAAATAGGTGGAGGTTAAGCATGGCTTATTGACTGATGACAAGCAAGTTATCAATTGCAGCAATTGCAGGATGCTTGGCTCGATGTTTCTAGAGCACTGGATTTTTACACTCCAGCCACTGACCAGGCTGGCTATTTGCAGAGTTCATGAAAAGACAGAACTGGAACCCACATTCCAGATCCCTCTGTTTCCATACCCTCCAGTCACATGGGGAAGAAGACCACCCAACTGGGTCAAATAAAACTCAGCCTCCGGTAGTGAAGCAAATTAACCCTCTGAGAGCTCAGTGCACTAACAAGAGAAGCAAGTGTCCTCATGCAGTGATTTCCCAAGGCTGGTACCAAATGTGATGAAGGTTGGAGTAGATCAAAGCATGAAGCAAATGGATGGGAAGCTCTTCCCAGACAGCCACACTCTAGCAAGGTGCATAGCGGACTGATGGCTGTAAGGTATTGGTGATGGGTGATGGGCAACCTGGGAGAGGGAAACCAACAGTAACCTGTAGACCCAGCAGTGGTGGGTGGGGGTGAGGAGAGTTTACAGAAAGTGAAGTGGTGCATGGTGCTCTGCATAGGAGCCAGGGCAGAGGCATCCGCACCATAGGGAGATGGGAAATTAGTTGCACAGGAAGGGGCCTTGCTCATGGTAGACGTAGGAGTAACAGTAGCAATAATAACAATAACCACAATAATAATAACTAACAATTACTGAACACCTACTAGGTGCCAGGAGTGGCTCTAAGCACTTTCCACATATTATCTCATTTAATTTTCACAACACCCCTTTAGGATAGGCTCAATTACTATCTTAGAGCTAATGACACATAGCTATGTAACTAACAGAGTTGGGATTGTATTGAAGCTTGCTCTGTTAATACTTATTATACTTGATAGCCTTCAAAAACGCTGAATGCAAAAGGAAAGCAATATGGGGAGGTTGGGAGGAGGCAGACAGGTTCCCGACCAGGGGTGGTAAGCAGAGAGCTGAGCAGAGGTCCTCTCCTTCCGCATCACCTGCTGGGACAGTGCAGACCTGAGCAGTGGGAGGACAGAGGGGGGAACAGAGGCTGGAGAGGAGGCCCATGAACCCCCCACTCTTGACCTTCCTCAAGCTGGAACAATTTCAGGAATTTTGGATGCCTCATACTTCTTAAATCTTCACATTAAAGAGGAAGCTCTTTTGTAGACCCCTTTTGGTGGCTGATAGTATCTTCTGCTTAAAAGACTCCTTTTTCCCCTGGAAAATTAAGGTGCCCAGGCAGGGTGGGCTTGGGAAGGCAAGCAGGAAGCTGGCTGGCTGTTCTGGGGTCTTCTGGGCTTTGTGTTTTAACTTGGAGAAGTAAAGAGACACTTCGGGCTTCCTCTGAAGTTTTCCAAGATGAGAAGAGGCACATGGACACAAAGAAAATGAACTTGGGTGAGGCCTAGGGGTGCAGCAGCCAGCAGAGAGGTGGGCCCAGGAAGTGGGAGGCCAGAGCTTGGCAGTGCACC
Organism: Daubentonia madagascariensis; assembly: GCA_023783475.1. Classification (NCBI taxonomy): domain Eukaryota; kingdom Metazoa; phylum Chordata; class Mammalia; order Primates; family Daubentoniidae; genus Daubentonia; species Daubentonia madagascariensis. Next base: position 13,044,297 of record JAKFHU010002004.1, read on the forward strand.
TTCTGCGTTGGGAATGTATAGAGGCAGAGAGGAAGTGTGAGTGGCACCTTGCATCATGTTTGCTTAAGGCAGAGCACTGTGGTCAATTACAATGACATTTCACAATGCTGGGGCTCTTTACGGTTTGAATGACAAGTCTTGCAGACATGGGTGCTGCTCTTTGCGGTTTAAAACTGTGTGAATGTTAAGCATCTGGCCCTTTCTTGAGAGGGCCTGGAGTAAGAGATACACATTCGCTAAATCTTAGGCGTCCTTGGCATCTGTTGATCATGATCTCAAAAGGAACTTCCTGAGATGGCGAGACCTGAGGCAGAAGCTGGGTTTACAGTCAGCCTCGGGGTGCCCACGGCCAGAGGTCCACTACCCCGGCCTAGAGAGGACGTCGCAACCTCCAGGGGGAGGCCTTGCCTGCCTTATTCTTCGAGTGAACAGTACTGCAGGTTCTGATTTACCACTGGGTTCAATCCAATTGGTGGGACCTTAGGAGAGTCAGAGAAGGGAAGATAGAGAAACCTTCTCGAATCAGACTAGGTGGGTCCGCAGTTCCCAGGGGCTGAGGGGAGCAGGGAGGTCTGGTTTGAAAAGTAACAAAGGGAGATTCAGGATGAGTCTTTCAATTTCTAAGTTTCAAAACCTGAGACTGACAAATCCTCTTGACAACAGCCAGGAGAGAAGGTATAGCCAGAAACAGGAGAAAAAGCCAAGGTCAGATGTAGGGTATGCACGGGAGGAAGCAAATCCAGGACCACAGCAGGAGCAGCTGGCCTGAAAGACCAAATGGCTCAGAGGGTTATCAACAGACACTCCCTCACGGGCACCCCTTGCCCTGGGGTCACAGACTCACACTTCCCTGCAGAGGGACAACAGAGCACCCTTGAGACCAGAGAGAAGCAGAACCACGCCTCCAGAAGTAAATGCTACAGTTCATAGAAATGGTAGGAAAACCAGAAAGGGTAGAGGGATTGTGGAGTTCTGGGAATGTGCTCTGTGCCTGGTTTCCCAGCTCTGTCCTCCCAATGCCATCTGGCAGCCGTGACTCAGGCTGCACAAGAGAGTCAAGGACCCCAAAAGGACCTACATGAGAAGAGGCACATGGAATTGCTCTTTCCATTTAGTTCCGCATCCTGCATTTTCTCCCAACCCCTCAATGTCCCCTCTGAAGATGGGCCCCCCACACAGAACTCTGAAAGGATCAAGGAACTTAGCCGAGGACAGGGCAGTGCTGCTAGAGGCTGCTCGGAGCGTTTGACTGACATAGTGTTTTTAACATTAGAAGAGAAGGTTTTTAATGGCATGAAAATGTCTTTAATCACAGGAGCTAAACTGCGCACAGTGCAGGTTCAAGGTGATCGGGATGCTCTTGTTCTACATCTGCATTTTCATCTCACTTAGATTAATTCATATTTTAATTGCTTCTCTCCCTGATTGAAGTACCAGAAAGGGGTGTTTTCATTCCTTTGATGTCATGTTCCCCGAGCACGGCCAAGGTCAGGCGCCAGGCACGTGCGCGGGGTCGGGGGATTTCCAGGGAGGGCGCGGTGAGGCTGGCGTCCCCTCCAGAGCACTGCTGCTCTCCATGGGGTGGGAATCTCTGAGTCAGGCAAGCTGCCCTCCCCAGGCCAGAGGTAGGAGCACCCTGACTTTTTAAGCCAGTGCCGGGGCAGCCAGAAGGTGGGTGTGGTGCGGTTGTCAAAAATAAACCCTTGCTCAACTCACTGTCCTCCCCCCTGTGGTTTGGAATCCTTCTCTGGTTCATCTTCAGACAATGATGTTAATAAGAATGTAGCCCATACGGTCCACAGTCTGTCCCCTGGGGGTCCCCAAGTCTTCTAACAAGTTACCTTGCCCTTTAGCAGGAAAACAAAAATGGTGCTCTTCCCAAACCTCTGGGGTTCTGACGGGGTTACGGATGTGTCTTGTGGCCACCTCTTGTTCTGAGTTCCTGTTCTTGCTAGGGTTTTGTTCTACTATCAAGTGGGTGTTCTCTTCTCTGTGCCCAGAGTGAGCAAACAGGCAATGCTGCGCTGGATTTGCTCAGCAGGTCATATCTAAGGGTATTCCTGGGAACAGAAGATGTTACTGAAGGTTTAGCTCATGGCAAACCCTCTGGGAGTGAGTATTAAACAATAAATTCCATAAAAATTCCCCAGCCGTTCCCACTGGCAGGAATTCCTCATGGGCCAGCTGCTGTCCTGGTCTGACCATGGCACACCTGCTTCGGCTGTTTCCAGAGTACCCGTTCCCTGTGTTAAAGGACTGCTGGAACAAAGTACCACAATCTGGGTGACTGGAAACAACAGAATATTTTTGTTTGCCTGCTGTGGAATTGTGAAGTCCAAAATCAAGGGGTGAGCAGGGCCGTGCTCCCTTTGAAACCTACAGGGGAGGACCCCTCTTTGCCTCTTCATGGCTCCCATTGGTGGCCATTGAGCCTTGGCTTTGCAACGGCATCACCCCAGCCTCTGCCCCTGTCATCAGGTGGTATTCCCCCCAGTGTCTCCTCTGTCATAGCCATCTTTCCTCCGTGTGTGTCCGTGTGCCCAGATCCCTTGTCTTAAAGGACACCAGTCATTGGATTAGGGCTCACCCTCAGCCTATATAACTTCATCTTAAAAGACCCAAATAAGGCCACATTCATAGGACCTGAACATATACTCTTGTGGGACATAATCGAACCCAGAACATTCCCTCATTTCTGGAAGCTTTAAATTCCCCCTTCCTTGTTGGGTTGAGAAGTTCGATTTTCTATTTTTGTTCTAACCCATGGGAGCCATGTAGAGTATGTGGCGGGGGGCAGGGAAGAGGAAGTGTCTTCCCTGCGGGCACCCAAAGGAGGCATCAAAGTATTTTCCCAAACAAAATCACTTCTTTCCTTAAGATGGGCTCTACCACGTGTCTTTTAAAATACATTTATTTTCTCACGCATCATTGTCGTTACTACCAAACGATCACCCGCTACGTGTGAGATATTTTTCATTTTATTAACTCTTGTATTTCTCACCAGAACCCTGAAAGTTGGATACTATTGCTTTCTTTTCAAAGATTTGGAAATGAGGCCAAGCGATGCCTAACATCGCACAGCCATGGCAAAGCCAGCAATGGAGCTCACGGTTGTCTAAGTCAAAGCCCATCTGTGTGATCTGCAGCTGACTCCGGCCCCCGCACCCTTGGCCGACCCAGACCTTCTCCAGGACTGCCACTCACTGCCTCTCCAGCCTTACATCTCTTGAGTTGACATCTCTGCACAGCAGTGACTGACTTCATGAGGGCCCCATTGCTGTTGTAACAAATCACCACAAACCAAGTGGCCTAAAACAACATGAATTTATCCTCTTGCAGTTCTGGAGGCCAGAATTTCAAGATAAGTGTCTCTGGATCAAAATAAAGTTGTCAGCAGGGCTGTGCTCCTTCTATGGGTCCGTTCCTTGCCTCTTCCAGCTTCTGATGGCTGCCTGCCTTCCTTGGCTTGTGGCTGCGTCACTCTAATCTCTGCCTCTGTGGTCACAGAGCCCCTTCCCTTCTTCTTGTGTGTGGGTCAAATCTCCCTCTGCTTCCCTCTTATAAGGGTACTTGTGATCGCTGTTAGGGCCCTCCTGAATAATGCAGGATAATCTCCCCATCTCAAGATCCTTAGCTTACTCACATCTGTAAACTCTTTTGCCATATGAGGAAATAATCATGGGTTCTGGGATTAGGACATGGACACATATTTGGGGGCTATTATTTAGCATACCATCCTGCCCTCCCTTTGGTGTACAGCTTGCAGGCACTTGCTCAGCTTCTTGTCTTCCCAATACCCTGTCTCCTTTCATGAGCGGGGGTGAGTGGGGAGGAAGGGCAGAGAAGTTCCTGTGTGTGGCCTGCTGAGAACACCTCCAGAGAGGCACCAGGGAGCTCTCTCTGTCTGGGTTTTATAAAATGGTTGTAATAATGCTTGTTTGAAAAGAGGTTGGAGATTCTCAGCTGCAGATGAAAGTGCAGGCTGTTTTGGATGGTAGATAGCTGCTTTGAGCCTCCAAGATCTCATAAAATGGAGGTCTTACAGTGCCGAGATGAAGAAATTATTGTCCTATTGGGGAAAAGAATTCTTCACAGTGAGAAGGAGGAGGGAGCATGCCTGTTCGTTGACCAATGACAGGACTGAATATTATGTCTCTTACTGCTGGAAAGGGAATTGGCACCTCCCCACCTGCAACCTTATGGATGACAGTCATCATTGTAGATTGGTCACAAGTGCCTGGGTAAGAAAATCCCCAAACATTCATCAAGCTTTTCCTCAGCAATACCTGGTGTTGGAAACCTTTCCATCACTTTCTATTTTAAGCATTTTTATTGGAAGCTGATTTCAGCCATATTGGCTTCAAACCATCAATAAAGCTTTTTGGCTTTGAATATTTTAGGGGACATGGCACCCTGAGGCCGACAGCTAAAGGTCAGTGTCAGCTCTGTGAATATGAGGTTCAGGGTGCAAGAATGCATTTGAGATTCTTGATTCAGGATAACGGCTGCCACTGCTCTACATTGCTGCCTGACTGCTTTGTGTGCGTGTATCTTGGTCAAATTGGGTGGACTGAATTTGAATGGCTTCAGCTAAAGAAAAAAAATTTTTAAAATAGATTGTGAGAGGCCCATGCTTGGTAGAGGGAGGAATGTGCCTATTTTTCTGAGTCCTGGGAAACATTCACTAGGAATAGAATAAACATATAATTTTTGATCTAAACCTGGCACTTTTGAGAGCGAAGGAGGCAATATTAATGTTTAAGCTGGAATGCTAGGCTTAAGTCTAGACTGTCTTGATGTACTGTCTAACTCTGAGTCACTTGCACTTCGCCATGACCAGCCTTGGGCAAAACCATGAAGTAGATTTCCGCACATCATTCTGTTCCGTCTGGCTTCTGTTCTCCCTCTGCCTTCTGCATCATTCTGGAGCTCGAGGGGAACATTTTCCTACGTCTTATTTTATAATTGAAGATGCTAAGGACTCAAAAAGTGGTGATTTTGGGTTACAAAGTAACATGGAGACAGGGTTAGAACTCGCCTCTGCAGATGGGAGCGGGGGCTGTCATCACAGCCGTGCCTGGCCACCGTCCGGGGCCCCCCACAGAGCCCAGCGCACTGCGAGTGCACAGGCGCCTCTTGGCTCCTCTGCCTCCCGGTGCCTTGGCACTCTGTGAGGGGAGGGAAGGGGGAGGGGTGGAGGGGGAGGGAAGGGGTGGAGGGGAAAGGGGAGGGGGAGAGGAGAGGAGGGAAGGGGATGAGGAGGGAAGGGGGAGGGGTAGGGGGGAGGGGAGAAGAGGGAAGGGGGAGGGGTGGAGAGGGAGGGGAGAGGAGGGAAGGGGAAGAGGAGGGAAGGGGAAGACGAGGGAATGGGGAAGAGGAGGGAAGGGGGAGGGTGAAGGGGGAGGGGAGAGGAGGGGAGTGGGGAGGATTGGATTTTAGGTTGATACGTTCTGGAAATAAAAGGATATGTTTGGAAGGGAGATACCCACTTAGATACCAGTGACTGCCGTATAGTTCTAGCTCTACGTACACACTTGCGTCAGCTCTGGAAGCTCCCTGGGAGCCTCTGAAACTAACTCTCTTACGAGGGACCTGAAGCTCATAGTCAATGTCTTGCCGTATCCCCAAGCGAGGTCTCCAGACTCCCAGCCCCGTGGTCTTTCCCTTCTATCTCGTTGTCTCTTTAGTCAGAACAAGAATGTCAGAGAGGAGCAAAACAACGCTTTCTGCACCAGTGTGAGTTATCATTCACATCAAGTCCCACTATCAGAAAGCAAACCCTAAACACAAAATAGAACCCTTTGCAACCCAAGAGAACCAAACCCAGCAAGGTTATACTGAGCATCTCCTGTGTGTTCCTGACTCCCAACAAAACCAGCTCATCTCTGACCTCCACTATTCTGACATCCAAGGATACGTCATGGTGTTTGGTGTTTGACGATATGAGAACCATGTAAGAAAGTTATTTATTGTCCACATGGAACTGAGAAACTGGAAAACTTGTAATTAAGTGGGGTTTTACTTTAAATAACTACTATGGTTTTTTTTAGAAGCCAGAAGTTATTTACAAATTAATTTCTTTTCTTAATGCTTGTCTCTGATTTCTTCCTTTCAAAATAAAAATCTGTCAAACTTCATTTCATGTCCAAACAGAAGATATATTTCTGGTGACTTTTTTCTAATCCTGACCCAAAGAGAAAAGATTTCAGAAGGTTGATAAACTGCCAAATCATTGTAGCTGTTCCCTTACTTTTGTCTAAATAGCTAATCTGTCATTCAGCCCTATTATTCTTTTTCATTGTTTCCAAGATTCAGTTTTATTTTCCTGTTTCCCTTGCCCTCTCTCTGTTCCATGTCTTTTTATGATCCCCTTATTTCACAGTGAGTAATAACCTTCATTATGGGCTCTCTTACAATGATTCCAAACAGTCTTTCCTGCAAACTGCTGTCAAAATAATATTCCTAAAACATTATTCTCATTCTATCATCACTTCTCCCAAAAATTATTGCCAGTAGGATGCAGTCCAAACTTATCACCATAGTATGCAAAGTCTTCATGATCCAGCCTTGCCTTAAATTCTGAAACGATGGCTACCTCCCCACAAAGACCAACTTGAGAAATAAATTGTGAAGCCCGTGGTAATCACCTTCAGCCTCCCCTTCTCCTGTTTTGTGTCCTTTGACCACATGTGTTTCTGATTCTCCTTGTTTTCTCCCATCATTCCCGTTCAACCAGTGCTACTCAAAATGTGGTCCAGGGTTTGGCAGCACCGGCATCACCCGGGGTCTAGATAGAAATGAAATTCATGGGCCCCATTCCTGACACACACAATCAGGAATCACTAGACTTGGGATTCTGTGCTTTAATAACCTTGCCAGGTAATTCTTAAGGACTCTAATATTAGAAAAACACCGTTCTAGACCATAATGTCTCCCAACATTCTTTTGCACTTATTGGATCTGCCAAAGTTAAATTATTAATTTATTGTTTTGTGGCAGAGTTGGGTCTAAAAGCCAGTATTTCTAACCTCCCTTAGTTTACCTGACCACCTTGACTATCTTTTTGCCCATTACATATTGAGTTAGGGGAGATGTGGAGCATGTGATCTGTTGCTAACTTGAACCCTCAGAAATGACCACTATCCTACATAGCCTGGGGAACATTGACCTGGCATTGCTCTACTGTCCTATCCCCCACCGTGTTGTTCACCAGCCATGAGACTTTGACACCTCACTGCTGTCAAAGGGCACACTGTGCTTTTGAGACCCAAGGACAGAGAGTTCTGGGTATGGAACCAGCAAGGACAGTGGTGAATTCAGAAGACTGAACCTTTGTCTGCTCTGTATACTCCTTCCATTGCCTCTGGGTCCCACTTGCTTCTGGCTTCACCCTCCCTGCTCTGGATCTACTTTTGATTCCCATTTGGACAAGCATCTTGGCCCCAGACATACCTCCTTATTCCTGGCTCACCCTATTTTAGTTTCTACCCCTCCTTCTTAGTGGAGGTCATCCCAAGCTGACCTGCTAAGGTTCCCTACATTATCCAGTAACTTCTCAGGACTCCATTAGTCCTCGTCCCATCCTTAATCTTCAACCAGCCCCGTTGTGTGGACAAGAAAATGACAGGCCTCAGTGTTACCACCCAGATGCCAAGAAGACTTCCTGCAGAAGGCAACTGTCATCATGGTAACCGTCTCCGTGGTAACCGCCGCCTGCTGTCTCCAGCTCACCTCCTCTCGTGCCTCTATTTGACATCGTTGGGACTGCCAATCCATTGACTTCGCCACTTTTCTGTTATACCTCTAATATGCTCACTTCCTTCCTGGTCCGGGTGAGATTCCACATCCGTCCTCACCGTCCCTCCCTCACACACACCGTTCACCACCCTTCTCTCTCCTTCTACCTCGGTTGCCTGGGAAAACAACTCAACTTTCAATCTCTGCCCTGTGCCCCAGCAGTTGAACATGGCTGGAGACAACCAGACGACCGTGTCGACGGGTCTCACTTTAAGCTGATGACTGTAATTCCCAGGTGGAACCTTCGCGATGCCCACATGTCCCAGTACGTTTCTAGAGTCAATCCCCTCACATCCTCCAACTTCTCAGACCCTCCTCTTCTCAGACTAATCTGACTTCATATTTCACTGAGTGAATAGAAGCAGTGGAAGAACTGCGTCCCCTTGACCCCATCTTGTCTGTCTGCCTGGCTGCGTTTTGTGCACCTTCTCTGCCTTCCCTCTTTCCAGAGTGGATGAAGCGGTCTCGCACCTCTCTAAGACAAATGTCACCTCTAGACCACTCTCTCCCTCTGCAATGTTCACTGCTGGCTTTCGGCCTCTTTCCAGAGCCATTACTATCTGCTGATGATGATGCTCTAACAGCTCTCATCTTGAAACAATGCCCTCCCTAGGGCCTGTGGTCCCCCCTTCAGCCACCACCCCATTTCTCTGCTCCCTTTTATAGCCAAACTCCTCCACAAAGTTGTCTACATTTACTGTCTCTGCTTATTTGTCTCATAGTCTCTCTTCAACCTACAACAATCAGGTTTTTGTCTTCATCACCCACGGGCACTACTCTTGCCAAAGTCGGTAACGGTCTCCATTCTGCCAAATCTCACGGTCACTTCCCTTTGCTCATTCGACTCGAAGGTTCAGCAGCAGGTGGCACAGTCACTCCCACCTTCTGTCTTGAATGACTCGTTTTACTGACTCTCCTCGACCTCCACTGACCTCAGCGTGGCTCCTTGGTCCCCTGAGCACAGGGTAAGAGCTCTGTCTCTGAAGCCATATTGCATTTGCTTGGGCTCTTCCCTCAAAATTTTGGTGTCTTTCTACAGATCTTTGCGTGACTCTCAGATCTTGTAGCTCACTTGAATTGATTCTGGTCTCTGCTCAAAGGTCACCTTCTCAGAGACCTTTCCCAACCACCCTAACTAGAATAGCACCCTCAATGCCCTACACCCTTCTCGATCTAGCTCATGACCTTGCTGTATTGTCATCATAGCACCTCTACTACCTTATTTGGGCAGCTGGTCTCCCCTCTGGAATGCTCAGTTTTGTTTATGGCTGTATCTCTAGTGCCCACAATGGTGTCTGGCTCATAGCATTTGCTCAAAGAATGAAGGAAAGAAGGAAGGAAGGAGGGAAGGAATAACCTGGTGGCTGTGGCAGCATTTGGGGGCAGGCGTGTGTATGGTTCCACCTGCCTTCATGTCGAGGGACACAGGATTCGGAATGCCCTCCCTGCGTCTTCCTTCTCCTTTCATATCCCCAAGGTCTGGCACAGGGCAATGTAATGGGAACTTAATCAATATTAATTGTATGAATAAATGAATGAATGGATTTCAGAGAGTCCTTTGGTAGTGACTGACTATTGCTTTTAGGTATGGTGACAAGATTTGACAAGCTGCATATCAACATAAATGTTCTGACCATGAAAAATCTTTTCATAGGGAAAATAAGGCAGGATACTTGAAATCAGGGCTGCCTCATATACTGAGATGTGGGACTGTCATTTTAAAGATAATCTTTTTTGTCCTGACCCTCCCCCTCACCTCACCCAACACGAGCTTGTCCAGCTTTAGATACATTTGCACATCCTGCCTTAATTTGATTAGCAGCAGATGCTATTATCTGAGGAAATCTAAATTGCCTCTTCCTGTGCTAATGAACTACTGTACCAAGTGCGTGGGGATTTGAGAACAAGATAAATTTATTAATGAGTGCCTAATTAAAGGGACAGTTACAGAGTTCTTGGGAGGGGGCGGTGGGGGGAATGTTTCTATTTCTTATAAAGATTGACACTCTTTTATGACAAAATGAAAATGTTTTACATCTAGTTTAAAATTTTAAATGTCACAATTTAGAAACTGAATGAAGAGTTAAGTTTAATTAAATGCAATAGAATGTGATGCCCTCCTCCTGGTTGAGGGTGGGGTCTGCGGCTCTTTCTCCCCAGCCTCCACCAGCCCTGCTGCTATTTTTTTCATCTAACACTGCCCCATTAACCTAACTCTTAAATGAATGAATTTCTTCTGTACTAAAGTGGAAGCCCACGTGTGAATCTCTGGAAAGTGTTTGGTGCGTGGTGGTGGGCGCCCAGCCTATGTTGATGACTTTCTCCTCTCACCCTCTGTGCAAGTACCTACCACACAGCAGGGAGCAAGTAAAAATAGATTCAATAATCAACCCTCAATCACCCCGTTTCACTCCTGAGTGTGAGAACACAAAGTTGGCTGGAGTGGCAGGTTATTCATCAGGCAGTAGCTATGTTTAGGCTTTGGAAGACTAAAGCCTTATTAGTCATGTTCACAAATGGGAACCAATGGCTTGGTTTACTGATCCAAGCCAATCTAATTATCATTAAATGTCTGTGAAGGAATGCTTGTTTGCACTGGACGAAGAGTTACCTATCGGGCAGCAGGCGGGAAGACAGGAACTCTTGTGTAGGAGGAGAAAGGGAAAGGTGCTTTGAAAATAGGTTGGTGCACAGCAGTAGGATCAATATTGAACTCAGTATAGTAGCCGCCCCTTATCTGCAGTTTCGCTTTTCACAGTTTGTTACCCGAGGTCAACTGTGGTCCAAAAATATTATAATATTTTGAGAGAGACTATGTTCACGTAGCTTTTATTACAGTATATTGTTATAATTGTTCTATTTTATCATTAGTCACAGTTGTTAATCTCTTACTGTGCCTAATTTATAAGTTAAACTTTATCATAGGTATGTATGTAAAGGAAAATCATAGTACAGTCATGTACCTCATAACAATGTTTTGACCAATGATGGACCATATATGCAACAGTGGTCCCATAAGATTATAATACCATATTTTTACTGAACTTTTTCTATGTTTAGATATGTTTAGATACACAAGTGTTTAGCATTGTGTTACAATTGCCTACAGAGAGTATTCAGTACAGTAACACGCTATACAGCTTCATAGCCCAGGAGTAATAGGCTGTGGCCTAGGTGTGTAGTAGGCTATGCCATCTAAGGTTTGTGAAATTGTACTCTATGATGTTCACTCAACAACAAAATTGCCTAACGATGCACTTCTCACAAAGTATTCCCATCGCTAAGTGACATATGACTGTATATATAGGATTTAGTATTATCCGAGGTTACAGGCATCCACTGGGACTCTTGGAATGTATCCCCACAGATAAGGAGGGACTACAGCATAGTTTTTACTACTACCAGCTCTCTTGAACCATATCTTGGTCTTTTAGGAACTCTGGGAGTCTCTGCACCTGCTGCTGATAGCCAGCGTCCCTGGAGAGCCCATCCTGGTGACCATGATGGGCCCAAAGATTTTTCTTCTGGCAAAGTGGAATGAGGGCTGCTTTTTTAGCCCTCTGAAAGAGAAACTGCTGCTGGAGAGGCCTGACTTGACCAAGGTCACTAGAGGCTACTACAGCGATGAAGAGGTCAGTGGGCTGCCATAGAGAAAAAACTGGAATAAGGCCAAAAAAAAAAAAAAAATAGATTTCTCCAATGCAGATAATCCATTTATTTTTATTATTTATTTATTTATTTATTTTTAATTTCAGAATATTATGGGGGTACAACACTTTGGTTATATATACTGCCTATGCACTCCCCATGTCAGAGCTACAATCGTGGACATCCCCCAAACCATTTATTTTTAAAAAGGTATTCTTTAAATTATCTTAGTATCCCAGTTACCTTCAATTGAGTGTAAAAGGGGCTTTACCTTCCCTGTGCGCCTCTAGCCATCCAAAGGATGAGGAGGGGGCTGGGTGAGAGCAGAAGCTCTTTCATCCTTTTTGTCAACCAAAGATACCGTTGAAAGTGATTGGTTCACTTGCAGAGACTATGGAGTTAAAAGTCCCTGGAAACATTTCCTTAATCTATGAAGACTCACACCAGGATTTATCAGAGAATGTTGTGACTTGGACTACAATTTTTGTAACAAACCCAGAGAACGGAAGAGACGTGTTTTCCAGCAATATGCATAAGAATACTCATATCCATTTCTATAATGAATAGTAGTCTATTCCATGAGATTCCCCAGTCAGTCCCCTATGTCTTCTTTTATAAAATAAATAGAGGTGCTCAGTGAAGTCATCAAGTCCTTATGCAGAACCCAGTGGAGATTTAAAATTGGTTTCCCCTTGGTGAGAAGTCAGGGCTGCCTTCTTGTGGTAGTACACTGGGGAAGTCATACAACCTAGAGAGGCCCTAATTCTGCTGGGCTTTTAAATAGCAAATACAAATCTCTGGATTTGAGGAGGGTGGAGAAAGAGCCAAACCTGGACAGAGGGTCCCTCAGTGGTCCCTCACTGCTCCACATCAGTGTTCGAAGAGCTGTGGTCAGTTCAGGCTTGGTGCAAAACGGTGTCCATACTGACATCAGTTCTGCTCTGGTTGATGGGCCACTGAGATAGAGTTCTTCTTGCCTTGTAGATACTTGAGGTGGCATTAGGCAAGAGGCAGTCTCCAGTTTGGGCCAAGAGACATGGCTGAGGGTAGAGGCAACAGACTCAAGCCTCCTGGGAAAAAGGCCTACTAAGAGCCATGTCCAAGCAGAGGACTGAGGTTCAGGTCTGGGGTTCTCGGAGACAAGCCTGGGTAGGTGGGAGCACGTGGCTTGCAGGTTCCAGAGTTGGGGTTAAAAAAGAGTTAAAAAGTGAACCTGGATTTGAGATGCAACCAGACTGAATCACCAAGGCATTGGTTAGGGGAGAAAAATGTCATGTGTAAGCCAGTGGCAAAGCCCTCCTGGGATATCAAGATGGGACATGGAAGCCCGTTTGGTGGGTAGGAAGTGAACTTGAAAACAGTCCCTGAAGAGCCAGCACTTAGCAGTAATTGTTATTACATCTGTCATGTATTAAGTGCCTACTATGTGCTGGATGCTGCACCTTCTAAGAAATATTTCCAAACCTTATAATAACTGTGCCAGAAATTTATCATCCCGATCTCTCACACCAAGAAATTGAGGTCAAGAAATAGGGAGCAAGTAACTTGCCTAAGATCTTAGAGCTAAGAACACTGCTGCTGGAATTTGAACCAAATCCATTGGATTGTAAAGCTTGTTGTTCTTGGTCATGCTTTCTCTCCTTCACAAAGAAGCCTGTGGCATTGTCTGCAGTTAAGAAAGACACTTCAGTTTTGACAATGTGGAGAAATCACTCATACAGGAAATTGGGGTGTAAGAATACAGCAAGAACAGCCAAGGTCTTCTGCAGCTTAGGGGCTACTCTCTGTTCCCAGACCCCACCTGCTTAATCTCAAGCCAGGCCCCCATTGGCTCAAAGACTGTGGGGGCCAACCTAGTGGTTTTCAAGTCTTTGCTATGAGTTTGGGTGGGGCCGGAGCAACCAGGTACTGATGGTCCTCACTCCTCTAACTCGGGAAGGAGATGCTCCATATGTCTTGATGTACCACCACATTGTGGATTCAAGAGGGAGGATTCCCACTGTAGAGCGACATGCTGAGTGATGAGAACTTCAGCTCATCTGGGAGGACAACAGCATCTGTGCTGTCCGTAGAGTCAGACCCTCTGCTTAAGGGTGATGAGGTTTGAAGGTGACAGCTCAGGTAGGGTTTCTACCCACAGACTCCTAAGCTTCCATGAGGTCAGTGCACAGTCCTATTGTCAGAAGAGATAGAATCTGTCTGAGAACTAGTTTGGATCTCCTATTTGTGCAGAAGAGGCTGGGGATACAGCCAAAGGTTTTTGGGGGGGGATTTTGAGAAGGTATGGGATGGCTTTTCTAGAAGCTGCAGATTTCAGATAATTCTGCACACTGACATTCAACAAATCCTTCACATGGTAGCGTAAGGACATTTGACACCATGCAGAAAACACGGTGTTTTTACTAACCTACTGATTCTATTGAAAAGTGTAAATCTCTCACCATTTACTGGAGGTCCTGGTGAGAAAAGTCAGATCTTAGAATCAAAGTTTGCCTGCAGTAGGGACTTTGAACTCCTACTTTTGCAAAAGTGAGGCACAGAGAGGGAAAGTGACTTTCCTTAAAAGGACACAGCAATAGGTGGAGGCATTGGGGTTGGAATCTAATCTCTTACCTCCCTGAATATCAGCAAATATTTTTCACTACAGAAAAGATACTACTGTATCACACTGTATCCCACCAAGAAATCTACAAATTCACCAAGTGAGAAAGGAGAAGCAGGTATGAAGTGCCTTTTTTGGGTCCCACAATTGGGAAATTCCATCTAGAGTCCTAGATTTTACTGTCTTTGCTTCAAGATGAAATGGTTGCCTCTCAGCTTAGGTATCTCAAGAGGGAGGGAGGCTTCTCGGTCTTATCTTTTGAATCTACCTCCCAGAGCCTCTGTGTGCTAAGCACCAGCTCCTCTTAAACATCAAGCCAGAGTCAAGGTCCAAGTACCTGAAGAGAGAACTCATGTGGATTGACCCTGCCTGCTCTTGGCCAGCGCTCACTTTCTGAGCAGACACCTTTCTTGTCGTGGGAGAGAGCATTGCTGGGATAAAAAGAAAGAGTCAAGGAACAGCACTCCCTTTACAGCCGTCCTGTGTTGACGAAACTCTGCTCTGGAATTGGATTAGTATGGGACTTAAAAGAAAAAATTCTAACAGAAATCCAGAGGAAGGGAGAACTAATAATACACCACAAAACCAACCCCTGGGCACACACGATGTGACTTGATGCACAGATTGAAAGATGGAAAATTGTAAAAAGAGGAAATGAGGAAAAAAGTCTTTTCTACTCTGGCAGGTAGAAGAGGTGTCCCTTAAGAACTAATCTGAAAACTTTCTTGTCATACAGGTGAAGACGGGACTGCACCCAAGATCTTCAAATCTCACCTTGCTGGATAGTTCCTCCTCCTGCTTCTTTGTAAGGATGTTCTTATTCCCTGGGGAAGACCAGGAAGAGTATCCTCCACCTAAAGGACAGTGACCCATGTTGCTTCTCCTCTGACAGAGTGGGTCTCCCGGGGAGTGGAGTCCCCCCAACCCACTGGTAAGAGATGGGAGTGTGGGTGAGCACATGATAAGGCAGAGAAGATTGTCTGGTCCTGCTATGAAATTCTGGGTCTTTCCTTAAGACTGGCTGTAATTTTAATGGTTTGGGTGGAAGGAAATTGTGATGGTGGTATAGAGGTTTATGACTTGAATTGGGTCATTAAAAAGAAATGTTGTCACAAATGTTCAGCCTAACTCTTTTGCCTGAATTGATTAGTCATTTAGACAACATGTATTTATTGAACCACTGAGCTTACTGCAGACATGGTTGGTCCCTATGTTCTTGGAGTTTTATGTTCTTATAGGAAGGCAGATAAGATATAAATATTACATTTAAAAATCAATTCATTGTGATAAGTGGTAGAACAGAAAAATACCATGGTTCTACAAGAGCACATGTATATGAAGCCTAACCCCATCTAGGCGGGGGACTGGGCAGGGACTTCTGCCTAAGTGTTTGTTCACTATTTCCCTAAATGACTTTAACCTAAGCTTCGAGTCCTAATGGTATTTTGACTTTTCAGAGTGTACAGCCCTGGGATGAGATTATTTTAAGCCCATATTAGAATCACCACTGAAGGGACAAGGGAAAGGCCTTAGAGATGCAGGGTCCAAATTCTGCCTGCAGCATAGGAGACTACAGTTAAGTCTACTAACATTAAACCAAGACACTTGTTTCTTCTCCAGAGAAACAGAACCAATAGGATGTGTGGGTGTGGGTGTCTGTGTGTGTGTGTCTACATATCTATCCATGTATCTATCTATCTATAGAGAGAGATTTTACAGAATTGGCTCATGTGATTACAGAGGCTGGCAAGTCCAAAATCTGCAGGGTGGGCTGAAGACCCAGAGAAGAACATTTAGAGTCAAAGGCCAACTGCTGGCAGAATTCCTTCTTGTTCCAGGGAGATCAGTCTTTGCTTTATTAAGCTCTTCAACTGACTGGATGGGGCCCACCCACATTACAGAACATAATCTGCTTTGCTCAAAGTCTCCTGTTAAATGTTAGTCTCATCCAAGAACACTCACAGAAACATCCAGAATAATGTTTGACCACAGATCTGGGCAGTGTGGCCCAGCCAAGTTAACACCTAAAACGAACTCCTCCAATAATCGCAAATTATGCGTGAAGAGGGAAAGTCGGAAGGCTCTACGGTATTTGGAGAAGCCTTTTTGGAGGAAATAGGAGTGGAGCTAAGTCTTGGGTGATGGATATGATTAAGACAGAAAGCACTGAGGAGGGAAATAGTGAATAGAGAGGGTGGAACTCCAGGAACTCTTTCCAATGTTTCCTACATCAAGAACATTTGGCCTTGTCACTTGGAGGTGATCTTCATCACGCCGACTCTGGAGATCATAAGCATAGGGCCTGGAGCGGGGTTCGTGAGAGTATGCACGTCCCTGAGATGTGCACCACTGTCCCTTTCCAGTCTCAGGAACCTTTAGAAGCTCTTTGTGAGTAGAATAGTAAATGGCGAGAAATACTATTTGTGGCTCAGTGCTTGCGTATCTGCTACCGCTGTGTGGGTAGAGCATTTAACTGAGTGTATTCTAATTTTCCGTTTACCTATCTCATCACACACACTGATGGGTTAATTCCTCAAGGGCAAAAACCTGCCTTGTTTTTCCCTGTGTCTTAGAAGCTCAGCTCAGTGCTCTATGTTTGTTATGGGATGGAATTGGCATGTTCCCTCAAGAAGAGAAAAGGATCGAAAGGCAGGTGACAAGTTCTGCTCACAGCCCACACTTAGTTCTTGTGCGAAAACTACGTCCTTTTCACATTTCTTACAAGTCCAGATCTAGAAGCATCCTCTGCTTTCCTTTCCCTCCTTATCCCGACTCCCACCGGCTACAGTAGTAGACTGTAGATTACGATCGAATTTCCTAATATTTTGTGGATCACTTTCTTTTCCTGGCCTTTTGGCAGCAGGGGAATTCTTCCTTATTTGATGCTATAAAACACAGCAACCCTGTGTTTTAGCTTGCCAATAGAAGGGACTCTTGCAAATGGGTATATTTCCACAGTTCTACACAATAGGCCTAATTGCATGGGTTTGCAGTATAAGCAGAGGTCGTTTGATTACTAGCTGTTTTGTGCCATGAAAGTGCATATTAATTATTTAAGAGATGGACTTATAATTATTGTAAGCCTTAAGTAATTACCTATAATTTTGGCAAGGGTTAGAAAAACTGATAGTCTAGCAAATTCAGGTTCTAGTCATTAGTAAGATCATAATTACATTTAAATTGCAAAATGAAAATTATGCAATTTATCTCCCCAATAATGCATAAACATTACAGTGATTGTAGGTTTTAATGGCCTATAAAAATGAGAGCAGCTATGGGCAGTCAGGGGCAATTTCAGCCCCATGCTATTATTTTCTATTTTAACTGCTTCTCCCATCCCATTGCTCTGGCCACTCCTCCTTGGGTTAGCAGGGGGGTGAGACGGAAGCAATAGGTCATGATCAACCTTAAGTAACAGTGGAGTATTAGCACCAGAGCACAGGAAAGAAAGAACCTTTTGCAGGGACTAAAATAGAGTTTCAAAATACTTTCATACTCGAATCCCCGTTTGAATGGAATTGTCATGCCTATTTTACAGATGAAGAGACTGAGGCTCAGGAAGTAGATAAGACCTATTTGCAGTCATATTGCTGAGGCTAGAATCCAGCATTCTGATGCTTTATAGCTCGGTCATGCTGTATTAAGTGTCAATGAGACCCATTCAGTAGCACATAAGGAATTATATGTATTGGTTTCCCCAGGCAAACACAACCATGCTGTATTTGGGCATAAAATTATGGCATCTTCTTAGGAGACCATCAGCCTAAAGCCTTTTCTTTCCTGGATGGCCAATGTACCTGCAAAATGAAGCTCAAATACCCTCTCCTCTGCGACGCACTTCTTGGGGAAGAATTTGTTACCCCTTGCTTTGTCTTCATATTGGCCTGGTCAATATCTCCACTGTAACTCAACCTATAATAAAAAACAACAAACTATAATGAAATGTAATGTCTCTCTAACTGGACTGAGAGCCCTTAAGGAAAAATGTTGTGGTTTATATATCTTTGGCACATGGATATATAAAGCTGAGAAAATGTTTATTAACTGAGTTGATCAATTAATCATTCATTTATGACTCATCTGCTATGTTCATTATCTTATGCTAGATGCAGGGAAGGTTATAAAGAAAGGTAACAATATCTCTCTGCTCAAGGATTTTGCAATCCAGCAAAGAGGAACAAACAGCAGATGAAAGATGAAATGGCAAGACAAACATATTTATCATCACTGAACAAACCACACCAGTGTTATAAGTGTTTGCTGAGATAAGTTATGAATTTTTCCTCTGCTGGAATGCCACAGGAGTTTCCCGGACACCTATCTGCCTTGCTTAATCAGGTTCAGTCTTACCTAGATGCAAGAAGATAAATATTTCCTATTGTCATTATCTAATTATGGGATGATGCCAACAATAAATATTGACTGCATACCTAATCTGTGCCTGACTCCACGTGGGGAAATAGGACACCCAGAAGAACAAACTCCAGCCTATGCATTAGTCAGGAAGACAGACTTGGGCAGGACAATTGTAAAACAAAGCAATATATGAACAGCTATAAGAAAGGGGCAAGGGAAGTACTGCAGAGAGACAGAAGAGGGTGAAACAGTTCCAATGGTGGGGGCAGAGGGAATGCTTAAGGGAGGCTTGGGTTGGGAAGGATACCCTGGAAGATAAGAAAGAGCCAATAATCAGGGGAGAAGGTTTAGAATGGGGTAGTCCAAGAGTAAGCAACAATATCAGTAAAAACATGGGAGATGTTTAATTTGCACTACTGATCTCTCAGACTGGTGATGATCTCTTAGAGCAGCGACTTCAGTAAATTGCTGGATGCTGGTTTTGTTAGTTTCCATATCCTAAGTTGATGTGTTCTGATCCTGGCCCTAAATTCAGCAAGTAGTACCATGTGGATGGCCCTCCAGCAACATCCTGGCACCTCACAATGGCTCAAAATAAAGGGAGGTCCCCGTGGGTATTGCTACTGTGCAGAAATGATGTGTGTATACCCTAGGAACTGAATAGGGAGTCTATGTATCAAATGACCTTGATGCGGGTAAAGTGCATATCCTAGGGGCCCGAACTAAACTCTAAACTCATGCTTAGAATACAGTATTGTTAGCTGAAATTTGCTTGACTAGGAAACTACTTCCAGAAATCTGCTCCCAATGCTTGGAGGAATCAAGAAAAACTCAAGAAAGAGTTAAATGAGTGTTTTTTCTCACATGACACTCCAGTGCTGGGTATTATGGGGAATAGCAAGCCAATGATTACACAATCCCTACCCTTAGAAAACTTTACCATCAATGGAGGCTCAGAGGTAAGACTGGACAAGTACATACATAGCTTTATCATGAGGGAGAATATAACTGCCATACAGGAGTAGTGGGCACAGTGGAACAGAAGACAGTGTATGACCACTTTGGCTGGGAATGTTGGCCGCCATTTTTAATGAAGGCTTTGGCATTTAAACTTGGTGTTAAAGTAAAGGTAGGATTCTGTGAGTTAGAGATGAGGCAATGGATTCTCAGAGAGGAAATAGCACCTACAAAGACAGGCACATGTGTGGAAGAGCACACATCTTATGTGTTTATTGGAATTATTTTCATTGCAAGTGACTGAAACAACAACTTGCTGTAGCTTAAGTTAAAATGGAAATTAATAGTAAGGCTCACGAAATCGTGTCAGGCATAGCTAGTTGCAATGGCTTGGAAATCTCCAGGATGCTGCCTGGCCACCCTCTATCTCTGATTCTCTCAGTTTGTTATTTTCATTCTCCTAGATTGTCTGTCTCTTCCTGGTGGGAAACAAGGTACCAGCCTTCCTGTTATCATACCTTCCAGATTTTCCACCAAGGAACTCAGACTCTGGTCTAAGTTCTAAAATCCTATGCAAGTGCCCAGCCCAGATCAGGTGCCCACCCCTGCACAACAGCTATAAGCAGAGAGGAGGGAACTTGTGAAAACACCGAACTTGGAAGAATACTAATGTCACTTCTAAAACCACATGTTTGGGCTTTGGGAAGGGACATTTGTTAGAAGTAAAAGGGAGGGGTGATGACATAAAATATGGGGCTTATTTCCCTAATATGGAATAAAAGTAAAGGTTGATAAAATAATAGATGCCTCAAGATACAAAATACAAGTCATGGAAAGTGGATGGAAGTGTTGGTCAGAGTCAGGTCACAGAGCATGTTGAATGCCTTCAGGTGTGATCTTTGTGCTGCAGAAAAAATAATATTTAGCACTGGCAGGTTTTGAGTCTATGTTTTTCATCATATCCTTTCCCTGGCTTTTCCCTAGCTCCCCATTAAATCAAACCACTGCTGATTAGATTAAAGGGGACCTAATAGGTAGAAATAAAGGTGTAGATTTTATCACAAACAGAGACCAGGCAGACAAACTGGGTAGGATAGAGATAATAATATAAAGCATTCACTTTGAAAGCATTTTATTTATAAGCTAATGGTTAATTTTAATTGTGAGTGCATTTGTGCATAAGGCACCTAAGAAACTGAAGTGATAGTGTTTAATGGCTTCTACTTCCCTGAAATATACCCCGCTGGTCTCCTGACCCCACAGGGCTGGTTCATCGGATGCATCTTGGTGAATTTGAGCTTCCAAGCCTATATGTTAACTCAGCCGATGGCCAGGTTCTAGTTCTCTTTTAATAAAACATGTCTTCTGTGGAGAATGTGAAAAATGTCGACTCCACAGGGAATCTAATTGTGGTTTTCTTTTGGAGAATGAACATAAACTCTTCTCCTCCCCAAGAACATTATATTTCTCCTAGTATTAGAGTTGGAGAAGGCTTTGTGGAATTTCCTGACATTTTGCCATCTAAACTACTTTTTCTAAAGAAAAAGCATTATTTGGATCATTTTCCAGTGACTAAGGGTTTTCAAGTTTTCTCCTGCAATTTCTCTACTGATTTTCTTTGAGCTGGATGTACTTACTACGGGACCAAAGAACCCAGTTCTTGAACTGAGGGGTAGCTTCATTTCTTGTGTAGGATGGTGTTTACTACTTACGCGGGAATAGTGACAAACTCAGCACTGAAGTGCTAATTCCTCAAGACATGAAGACAAGTGGGCCGAGTCAGGAATTTGATAGCAACAAAGGAGCTAGCACGTGTGCCAGTTATCCTTGCCAAAGGCTGCAAACAACCGTTCGCTTGCAACACCCCGGCTGGAGGGTGAATAGCTCCTGTCCAGTCAGCATGAAGACTGGGCTTAGGCCTGGAAAGATCTAAGGAATGAGCCCTTCACATGATCGTCAATGGATTACTGCCTATGCTCACATCACTGGAACATAAGACACATTGAACGCTAATGTCTGGGGCCAGTCCTAAACAGTTAGTTACTGACCAGGCTGGGTCAGAATTTCATCTGCAAATATTTGAAAAGCATCCTGTTTATGTGAGGCATGCAGGCAATGGGAGCCCCCACAGGGTCAGCAGCGAGGAGGACCAAGTTCAGAGACCACTAGGCTGTAGAGTAGAAGTTGCAGAGACTGACTCAGTGTCTGATGTTTGAGACACGGTGTTTCAAGGTGATAGTAGGCTCGGGTGTGGTTGAGCAGGTCCCTGTACGAGAAGCACCTGTACCAGCTTCAAGGAGAGGAGGGCATAATGTACGTGAATGGTCAAGTGCAGCTGGTCTAAATTAAGTGAGTTCTTCCCATTCATGACAAGATTCAGCAAACTTCCAGGAATGGACCAGGATTGGGCACTGCAAATACTCCAAGAGCCAAGTAGGTGTGAAGATCTCACATTGGTGAGCTGGCATCTAAGGAAGGGCTTGGACCTCCAAAAACAGATGGAGGCATGAGGCAGGGTAACTGGGGAGAACAGAGTGAGGTTCAAGGCACGGGCTAATGCTGTGGCCTGCTGAGGCAGGACAGGGGAGGAGTATAGAAACAGCCATGACCTCCAGGCTATTCAGGCAGCCAGAACTCACTCCATCCTAGGGTGAGGTCCAGGTGACTTTGTCCCAAATCCCACTGAACACTGGCACTGAGGCAGTTGAGCAGCAGTCTACCTTGATCAGACTTGGATCTATTTTGACTCCCCTGTGGCATCCCTCAATATACCAGGCAGTGGAGGGCTAGCTAGGGAAGAGCAACAGGGGGAAATGACTTTGGGTTGACCCTGTTGAGAAGACATTTTCTAATTAGATCCAGGGGACTGGTAAGGGCAAATGAAGACTCTCCTGATATGACTACCAGAGTTTCCCTCAAAAGGATCCACATTTGTCACAGCAGCAACAGAAGGACCCTTGGGTACAAGGTAGAATTTGCAAACCTCTAACGTCACTTCCAAGTCCAATATCTTTTTTTTATAATTTGTATTCCATTCTACATAGCTAAGGCCTGTGGTATGTAATTAAAATAGCTTGTTATATTTGATTATAAATGTACTACATGCTCATTATAGAACATATAGAAATATTAATTGAAATGAGCAGTATTTTATTGGAGTCGTGACTGTCTCCAAAGTAGAAATAGCTAAAATGACTGAACGAAATAAGACCTTAACATCTCAGAATAATTTTTCCCCAGGATTTTGGTGCTATGTTTGGTTTATTGCTTGTGGGTGTGCAGAGGTAATCTTTTCATTAAAAAATGCAAGGCAGGCAAGCAAGGACATGGAGGATACAAAACAGGAGACAGCCAGAAAACCTCTTCTTTTTGATTTTTACATGTATTTTCATACTTCCATTTGAGCATAGACTTGTCTGGTATATTTGAAATTTCACTTCAAAGGAAATAATAAAATCTTGGTGCAAGAGAAATTGAGATGCTTTCCAATTTCCCAACTTCAATAAAATGCTTCTCAGCATGTCTCTGAAAGTTACTCTGGACAGGAAATTGACAGCAATGGTTCATTTCCCGGGTGGTAAGGGAGGGGACAGAGCTAGGGCCAGAGTAGCACTGGGACAGGGAGAAACTGGTCCTGCCAGCTGCAGGTGCCAAGATTCCAAGGCTCCACATGCAAAGGCCATGGCTAATTATAGTCTAGGTGTCAGTATCTGAAATATCTAAGCAGGGGGTGTGTAGCCTCCAGGCTTCTCTGTAGCGTGAAACTTACCATCAGAGAGCAACAAGACCAGCCAGGAGCAATGTCTCCCTGCCTCTGCCTCTTGCATGTGTCCTCATTGCCTTCCCAGGAGTCCATCTTCCCGGGGATCTCCTAGTTAGTTCTCCCTAGATCTCTGAGCCCTTTGGCCATTCTCTGGCTCCAGATACCGACTTGAGGCTTACTTTGCTTTCATGATAGATCAGGATTTCTCTAGGGTCAGTATATCTGTCTGCCCATTCTGACTCTTTCCTGACACACACTTTTGTCTCTGCATCTCCATATTCACCCTGATCCTTTGGGACCCTTCCAAAACAGTAAATTCCAACAAAGAATAGCAGAACCAGGGTTTTATCCTATCTTGGTTCGATAGAAATGCTTGATGGCAAACAGGACAAAAGGACAAGACCACGGTCAATTAGACCATGTTCAGGACTGAGAGCTCTGTCTATTGGGAGAGATGAAGGATAAATCAGATCCAAGGCAAATGGGAAGCCAGACAAATGCTCCACGCCTAGACCGTGGTTGGTTGGGCTGCAGATTCAGTCTTACCTGAGAGTCACATCCCTGTTTTCAAGAGGCAGGTAGAGAAGCTAGTTCAAAGCTGGAAGTTGCAATTCTGGGAAATGGTGCCAGGCACTGTCATATTCCTCATTACAGAGGGGAGAAACCGGAGGTTCATCACTTAGATGATTAGGTGGTTCCCCAGAAGCGATGAGTACTAAGAAGCCAGGAATTGTCCACTGTAATGCGACATTTACAGCCACACTTCTTCTCCTACATATATTTCTCCCAAAATACCTCCACTTAATGTAATTCAATATTCTAGGTACAACTGAACATATTCCCACCTCTTTACCAAAAGAAGCAAATTAAATTCCTATTAATCATGCTTCCAGCTCCACATCCAGAAACTCTGCCTGATATATTATTTCACCTCCACTTTTGCATGAGCCTGTCTGGATATTCTGCAGTTTATGAAATAAATTGTCATTTTAACTGTCACCCATCCAGCCTATGTATGATGTGCAGCAAAAAGAAGAGGAAAGAGGGAAATTAATTAAAATGCAAAAATGCATATCTGACATAAGCCACACACTTTATCTATATCCACCTGGCCCTCTGTTCTCTCCTTGTATGTCTGCCTTCACATGTCCACAGCGCACTCCTAGGCTTTCCCAAGACCTGTGCAATCTTTCCCACTGCTGTGGCTTAGGCCAGAAACCTTGGTGACATCCTTGGCTCTCTCTTTTTCTCGTGGTATATCAAATCTTTCAGCAAATTTTATTGGTTTTACTTTCAAAATACATCCAGGATCCAACTGCTGTGCACTTTCTCACTGTTATAACCCTGATAACCAATACCACGGCTCTGCTGGGGTTGCTGCCCTAGCCTCCTAACTTGCCTGCAGGCTCCTCCCCTTGCCCCATTGCAGTCTGTTCTGAACACAGCAGCCAAAGCAAACCCGAAAATAGGTTGTCAGATCAATACACACCATCCTGCCCTGACCCCCGATGGCCCCCGGCACTCCACAGCGGGAAACTGAATTCCTCCTGTGAATGCAGAGTGTCCAGGGACTGGTGCCCACGACTCTCTGACCTTGTGTCTTCAAATCCATCCACATCGCTCGCTCTGCACCAGCCAGCTTGGCCTCTGCACTATTCCCCAAGCACAGCTGGCACGTCCCCACTGCAGGATGTGTGCACTGGCTGCCCCTCCTTGGGAACACCACACATCCTGCTCCCTCACATCCTCCACACCCTTATTCAAATGTCCCCTCTCAGGGAGGCCTGCCCTGACCATATGGTTTAATATCACAAACCTCCTCCCATACTCGGTTCCCCTGCCCTGCCTTCATTTTCCCCTGTCTCTTCTAGCATAATATATATTTTATTTTTTATGTGGTTTATTATCTGCCCCCTTCACTAAAACACAAACTCCATGAAGAAAGGGAATTTTATGTGTTTCATTCATCACTATGTCTCTTGTGGCCAGACAATGCTTGACAGGTAGGAGATGCTCAATAAGTACCTGCTGAATGAATGAATGAATGAATTCTTGAAGGGCCCGTGAGGACACAGCTGGTGTTGGTGACTTTCTACGTCCACTGCCCATTCCACTTTTCCTTTGCCTTTTCCCTAGCACGTCAGCTGACGGAGGAGCTCTCAGGCAGGTGCCAAGTCCCAGATCTTCATCCTGAGGGCTCTGAGCCCTTGGTGCCCGCAGGGGCAGGGCTGCTGTCATCTTCCTTTAACCTTTATCACAGGTCAGAGTGTTATGACCATTCTGGGGTCCCCTAAGTTCCCGCTCCTTATTGTGTATAGAAGCCCAATTCTCCCTTGATAATCCAGTCTATCATCCCAGCCAACACTGTAACCACTCTTTTCTCAGTGAAATGAATAGCAGGAAATATCTGGGTGGCAGTCTCAGCTTCCAATTCCACTCTGTCTCCTGCAAGAGTCAGAATCATGGGTATAGGAAATTGACCATTTATACGTGGGTCATTAGGAATGTTCATGAGCAATGCCCTTCTCGCCCTCTTCTCCTTGGATCCATGTGTTCCAGCTATGGGGGACACAGACTGTCCCCAGGACCCTGGGGCACAGCCTCCTGAAAGACAGCACCCAATGTTGGTGGAATTGTCTTCCAGCTGGCGCTGTAATTGTGCTGTCAGTGAGCCGTTCCACCAATCTGTAGAGTCGGGTGCTTCTGGGGGATAGGATTCGTGATCACAGTGGATTCATGGGCCTCAGCTCATTGCCTTCCTTCTCTGCCTGGGGAGTACGTTCTTTGGTCAGAAGCAATGTTGTATGAGACAGTGAATAATGTATTCAGTAACTTGACAGATGACAGTGCTGGCAGAGGCCTGAAAGGCCAGGAAGAAGAAACAAAATCAAATCCAGAATAAAGGTCTATTCCAACAAGGACAAATTGTAGAGCCCTCTATAACAGGAGGGATCCAGTGTAATTAACCTGCCACCAGGTAGCTGGGGGACCTCCTTGAGGTGTGTTATCATAGCAGTGCTCCCTCATGTCTAAGGTCAGTGACTGATGTCAGTATGCTGTTCAATCTGGAGTGACAGCAGGGGACAGAAGGGCTTTGGTGAGAGGAAATCCGTGTTGCTGAGTCTACTCTTAGCCTCCATTCTTAGTTCCATAGTTGCAATTTTGTTCACTAGATCCTTTCATATGTTGGGTATTTGCAGAGCAGAGTGACTAGTATTGAAGAAAGGGTCAATCTGTCCACCCGACTATGCTTTTTGGTGAGCATTTACATTGGATACAAATATTCTTATACTCTGGCCCAATGTAAAAGTTTTATCTTGCATAATTCACCAAACTGCCTGGTCTTACTCCTTCCGAGTCCCTGTCTACTGTCACCACCCCAGCCTACTGTCATGGAATTCTTCTTTTGCTTTATATTGTCCATGTTAGCAGCAGCCTGACTGATCTACAGTGACTCTAGTGATCATAGGCAACAATGTGATTAGCTGCATTTGCCATTGTTTATGATGACTTGGAGAAGGGGTGCTCCAAGAAGCAGCTGAGGAAGAGGGCCAAAGGGAACAGGGACTCGGGAAACTCAAGGGCAAGCCAGCGTGCATTGTGATAGTCCCACCAGAGTGCAGCTGTTGAAATAAGTGAACATCTGCCATCTTCAGGCTCGTTGTCACGGCTGGAGAGTCATGTTCTAGTGAGGAGTATCTGATCAATCCCACTTCAGTGCCATAGTTCTGCTGCTTGACTATTCCAGACTATATTTGTGGGAGAGAAGTAATTTACTAAAAGAAAATCAGAATGCCACTGTCAAAGGTGAGATGGACACTGAATAGCCAAAATCCCTACAAATGTCTGCTGCAATAGACTCCTCAGTCTGAAGATATACAAGATGTTCAGAGGTCTCTTGGTGGGATGGAGGTGGCTGTTGGGTGGGGGTGGAAGGACCACTAGTCATGAACTTAGAGTTCGTCAGTGCATAAGAAATATCAGATTTTTCCTACCACCCTCCTCTCTTGTTTCCCCCATTTATCTCCCTATTCACAACCTGAGCTGCTAATCCTACCGTTGGATACGTGATAACTACTCACCTCCCATTTCAGAGGTGACCTTGGTCCTGCTGACCTGTACCTTACCTCTTTAAGGACCTTCTCAACATCAGATAGAGGGATCAGACCACAGCCCCATGTCTGCTGGCCCCTGCCTTTGCCTCTGGTTAAGTTCACTGTTGACTTTCCAGACGTAGAATCGTATAAAAGGCTGCCACAAAAGAAGGAGAAAAACACCTGTGCTCAGCCTCCTGGCAGGTTTTCATTAGGTCTTAATGAAGCTTGAGTCTGCAGTCCCCAAGGCCTTTTTTAATTTCCACTTGATCTGGCTCAGCCCGCAACTTAGCCCTGAGGATCCTCGGAAGAGCCGAGCAATTTTTGGTCTCAGGTGTCAGAACCAGAACTAAAGGCTCAGGCTGGGGACAAGGAAGGAGGGTGGAAAAGCTGGAGAGATCTTCTATTACTTCAAAGAGTAGCAGTGCTGAATCATGAGGACCTTTTCTCTGCGTGGTTGTCTGCTGAACTCCAACCTCTTGAGAGCAGGGCTGGGGAAGGATCGCAAGCCTTGGAGCCTTGGCCCGGGCAGCTCACAAGCTCTATCCTTTGCCTGTGGGCCCTGCAAGCCTCAGTTTCCTCTTCTGTGGAGCATGATAAAGAACAGTGCCTGAATAAGCATAAATGTACACATGCATGTGTATTTATCACGCATGCAGGTAGTTAGGCACTCTGCAAGACATTTTATCTACATTATTTTACTTAATAGCCACAGGAAGCTTTGGGGCTTAAATATTATTAATATTTAATAATTTATATTTAGTAACAATAATTTAATTTAATAATATTTAATCATCTACTGTATAGATGAGAAAACGGAGGCTCATAGAAGGAGCTAGTTAACAAATGGTTTAGTCGGCATCAGAGTCCTGCTTGTCCGACTCGAAATCTTGTGCCTTTCCAGTTGTGTTCTGCTGTCTCTATACCTATATTATTGAATTCTGTGTTTGGGGTGGAGGGGCCACCCCATAATCGTTGCTGTTATATTCGAACATATGTTTAGTTTCCATGCACATGGGCCTGGCTGCCATGAGCAATATTTTGGTAGCGCTCATCACTGAAAGCATTTTTGTATGCTAATAAGAATTAATAATTCATGTTCAGTAATCTGCCTTGTGTTTTTCCCGTCCCCATTTCTTGCTGGGGGACAAAGTGGACCAGAGATGATGCTTCCCTGGAGGGAAGGCCAGGCCATCTGCATAGCTGTCAGGAAGGACTTAGTGGGCCTGATTCCTTCCTGCCGAAGGTAGAGATGAAGATGGGATTAGAAGGCAACACCAGCCTCTCATCTGGGGAGTCCTTCATGCTCTGCGCTTGCATCTGGGGAGCTGCCAGGAAGCTGCCTCAGTCGGCGCTGAGAACACTTCTCTGCCATTAAGCATTTCTATTTTATCTGACCTTTCCCAGTGATTGTTTCAAATTAGGTGCCCTGTGATTTTCCGGACTTTGTCGAGCCTGGGCAAATCCTCCCTGGGAAGCCGGTGTAGCAGGCCACGAGGACTTTTCCTATTGAGGCTTATGTCTGTGTCACCCTTGAGCTTGGAGGAATTTTCCAAGCCACTAATTTGTACTTTGCTGGGAGACATGAGTGATGAGTGGGATTATTTTAAGCTTTCTAAATTGGAGCACTGCTTTTGGGTACTAGATGTTCTCAATTTCTTATTTCCCTCAGCTCGGATGTCTGGCAGTTTTTGTTTTGTTCTTTAAATGGGCAGTTGAGTTTTTCAGGAAAGCATTTCTGACCCCTCTCTTCAACGTGCCAAAGGATAACTTTTTGGTTCTTCAAATTAATTCAAAAAATATTTCTCACGTGTCTACTAGATGTCAGGTTCTGAGTTAAGTGCTGCAGAGGTTATAAAGATTGATGACTCATTTATTCATTTATATTTTCACCTAGTCATTCACTTAACAAGCATTTCTGAGCACCTACCATAGACCAGGTACTGTCCGGTGCTGGAGCTGAAGCTACAGTATGTCAATTAGGACTGTATTTGGCTTCAAGTAACAGCAAACCTAACCAGGATGGCTTAAAAACATAATGTTTTTCTTTTTCTTATATATCAAAAAGCCTAGAGCCAGGCGATTACTGGTATTAGTTAACAGGCTCTATGATTCTTGGGATCATATCTCTAGTAGGCGCTGGGGCTCTTCCTTGTGAACTCAAGGTGGCTGCTGCAGCTCCAGCCATAACTTCCACTTCAAGGCAGGAAGATGGGAAGACTGCAGTCAGCTGTGTTGGGATATTTAGATCAAGAAAATATAAACTTTCTTCCCATCACTCACTTCCAGAAAATTCTCTTTTATATCTCATTGGTCAGGACAAAGTTACTGGTCATTCATGAGGGTGCAAAAGAACCTGGGCAAGAGACAGGGCTGTCATCATTGGCCTTGCTCCATCAGGCTTCTGTTGATAAGGAAGAAAGGAGACTAGATGTCCTCATCTATAGATGTCCTCATCTATAAAACTGAGGCATAAAGAAGCTAAATGATAATGTTCTGAGGGCTACATGGGTTGGTTAATAGGTAGTAATCCAGGGAACAAAATATAAGTCTGCTGACTCTAATCCAATGTTCTTGCCCTATTCTAAGTGCTTCTAGGGTTTGATACTCAAGGCTTCTGTCATCCTACCTCCTTATATTGTAAGTTGCCAAATAACTGAGCCACCTGCTTCATGGCTTCAGCCAACTGCTAGAAACTTATCTGTTTACTCACCTTTCCAGTCACCAACCCACCATTCCATTGACCCACCTACCCACCTTGCCATGCCTCCCCCCCACACTCATTCAAAAAATGCCATGACATGAAATACCATCTGATATGAAGTAGGTATGTGATATATATTAACGCAGACATTGAATACAGGAGTAATTAATTCTAAAAGTCAAATATTCTTCCAAGGAACACAAACTATACAGATATAAAGTAGTTTTAATAGTTTTTTTTTTCTTATTCTTGAACATCCTACAGAAATCCTAAATTGCTGGCTCTGGTGCCAATAAGCATTTCTACACACATGAAGATATTGACAAGTTCATGACCTCCTGTGCTGTTTACCTTTCAGAAATGAAAGGTCACAAATTGACTTGTCCAAGGAAGCCAGCCAGGTGGGAAATCTTATTCCTAAATGCCTAAATGCATCATGTTCACCCTTGACTGTGTCTCTCAGGCAAAGCCCTTACTTTCGGCCTCCAGATTTCTGATCTGAGTAAAATGACTCTTTCTGCTGACTTCACAATGCCCTTGGACTAGCAAGAACAATGGCTACAAGTGTTGAGTTCTGAGGTTAGCATTGTCCATATCATATCTCATTTAATTTTCACAATTTATCCTGTGAATGTTATAATCTCCATGTAACAGCTAAGGAC
This sequence comes from Daubentonia madagascariensis, assembly GCA_023783475.1. Classification (NCBI taxonomy): domain Eukaryota; kingdom Metazoa; phylum Chordata; class Mammalia; order Primates; family Daubentoniidae; genus Daubentonia; species Daubentonia madagascariensis. The sequence continues at coordinate 13,074,880 of JAKFHU010002004.1, forward strand.
ATTGAAGCTCAGAGAAGGTCAGTAACTTGCCTAGGGTCACACAGCTAATATGAGTGAGACAGACCTGATCCCAAAGCCTGTGCTCTTAAGCACCAGGCATACTGCCTCTATGGAAATTCTTTGCTGTGGTCCTCACTAGAACTTCAGTGCTGTCCAATGGACCTTTCTGTGATGGTGAAAATATTCTGTACCTGTACTGTCCAATATGGTAGCGACCTGTCCCGTGTGCCTTTTGAGCATTCTGAATGTGGCTAGAGCATCTGAGGAGCTGAAGTTTTAATTTTATTTAATTTTAATTAATTTAAAGCACTACGTAAGGCTAGGGGGCTACTACACGAGACAGCACAGCTCTAGAACATTAGAGATGGCTGGGGAAACTGAGACCAAATAAATTGATCTTTTTCCCTAAAGTATCAGACCCTAAGGGCTCCTGGCTTACACACAAAGGAACAAATCCTGAGAACTGAGAAGTCAAAGAGAAATCTGAACCCCAAATTTACCTCTTTGAAATAAGTCTGCAAGTTTCAGTTTGTTGGTTTGGGTTAGGAAATCAGGAACTGCTCTAGATATTTTAGGCAGGATGGGACTCAACTCAGGAAATTAAACAGAAACCTGTACTCCCCTCCCTGCCAATTGACATGCCAATAAATTGGATATTGATATTATGAATCCAACTTTTGTGAATACAATGAGAATGGAGAGAAAGCAAACTTTGGGGGGTTTATGAAAAAGGTCATCTGTCCAGGGGTCACCATTCTCATCCGTGTCACATTATAGGGAAGCAGTAAATGTTCACTCAATTAATGACTATTTAGCAATAATTAGGAAACAGACACAACTGAGCTTAAGAAAAGAGATGAAGTAGAGGGTGGCAGAGGTGGTTTAGAAGAGATATTTCTCTAATCGAGCCTTTTTTTTTTTTGAGACAGGGTCTCACTCTGTCGCCCCAGCTAGAGTACAGTGGTGTCATCATAGCTCACTGCAACCTCATACTCCTGGGCTCAAGCGATCCTCCTGCCTCAGCCTCCCGAGTAGCTGGGACTACAGGCGCACAACATGACGCCTGGCTAATTTTTCTATTTTTTTAGTAGAGACGGGGTCTCACTCTTGCTCAGGCTGGTCTTGAACTCCTGAGCTCAAGGGATCCTCCCGCCTCAGCCTCCCAGAGTGCTGGGATTGCAGGCGTGAGCCACCACACCGGGCCTAGTTGAGCCTTTTGACAAATAAAGGAGCCTCAGGCTGCTGTTTAGGTGGGTTGTAGATGAGGAGACTAGCAGCCTGTCCTGTCCTGCAGAATATTGAGGTGTCACCTGGGCAAAGCTGAAGGTACAGGAATGCTGGGTACTGGGGAGGAGGTCACAATTATTTTCTCTCTTTCCAGTTTAGGCCAACCGTAACTGCTCAGCTAAGGATGTTAATAAAGGTTACCTACACATTTCCCTGTCTTAGCATCCTAGCTACTTTCTCCCGTAAATCCCTTAGGGACTCAGAGTTGACACCCTTAATGAAGTTGTCATCTCTCCACTCCCAGGAAGGCAGGCACTGCCCTGGGAGGGGACGAATACAAAAGTGTCCTCTGTACTTGCTTCCCGCCAGGGAGCAGGGACCAGGAACACCAAACCTGTTGAGTGCTGTGGAGGCTTACCTGATTGGGCTGGGTGCATTTCGGCATCGATAGCTACGTTAGTCTGCTCGGGCTGCCATAACAAAATACAGACTCAGTGGCTTAAACAACGGAAATTTATTTTCTCACGGTTCTGGAGGCCAGAAGTCCAAGATCAAGGTGCCAGCAGTGTTGGTGTCTGGTGAAGGCTCTGCTCTTGGGTTGCAGATGGCTTTTCCTCCATGAGCACAATGGGGAGAGAGAAGAGGAGACAGAAAGGGACAGAGGGAGGGGGAAAGAGAGGGAGTGGAGGAAAATAAACTCTCAGGTGTCTCTTCTTAAAAGCACACTAGTCCTATCAGATCAGCGACCCACTCTCACGACCTCATTTAACCTTAATTATTTCCTCAGTGGCCCCATCTCCAAATACAGCCATGCTCCAGTTAGGGCTTGAGCACATCAATTTTGGGGGCACACAAATGTTCAGTCCATAACACTTGCCTTGTCATACATTTTAAGAGGGGATGAGCTTATGACATGTCCAGCATCTCTCTCATAAAAGATTCTGAGTCCCATAAATGTTCACATCAGATGGCATAGAGGAGGTGTTTGAGCCTATTCATGAAAAAGAGCTCTTTCCCCACCTAAGAGCACACCTAGTTAAAAACATCGTGCCTGACACATAGCAGATGCTCGTAAAGGTTTGTTGAATGAATATGTGGCATTCAGCCCATAAAATTGCTCAGACAGTTAAGGCTCAAATGAAACGGTGAACAAGAGCCATGCACTGGCATAGCCTCAGAGCCTGCAGAGGCTGGAGATGCCACAGGGAAGTGTTTCAAATTGTGCACCTTTTAATGGTTTATGCACTGGAGAGGTACTCCAGCACCACCTGCGCTTTGGAAGTTTGAAAAGGGGGCAATCTTTTTCTGACTAATCTAGGTGGGATGTGCAAGCCGGGGTGGCTGTCTCTAGTGCACGTTGATTTCATAATTGCATCAGTGATTGAGAAAATGAGTCAACTGTCGTTAATTGCTAGCATCAAATAAAATGTAAAATATACAATATATTCCTTCCTACGATCAAAACCTGACTTCATTCAAGTCTCTCCCCCACCCCCTGCAAATCGTTAAAGGCTAATGAAGGTTTGACGCTGTGGGAGGGAACGAGGAAATACGAAAATTATCTGGAAGGATTCAGCTGTAGGAGGCAATAGCAGGGCTGTTGTGGGAAAATTCATATTGAATTACTCTTCCACCATTTACTATTTTCATGACCCTGGTCAAGGAATTAAACTTCTATGAGACTCATTTTGTAAAAGCTAATATTGCCTTCCCCACCAGGCTATGGTAAGGATCAGGTCAGATCATTTTTCTCCAGCACCTAACATCATGCCTGGAACTTAATAAGCAACATACAAATGTTAGTTCTCTCTGAATATGTAATAACACAAATCATTTGACATACTTTTCAGAACACGGCCGGCCGTGTGATATAAATTGGGATGCTGAGAAGCCAATTTGTTCATCAGATGATCAGTTGGAACACTGGTCCCTAAATGTATTATTTTGAAATGAATCAATAAGTTTTCAGTGTAAGTAATACTGTTGGATATAGGTAATATGTCCAACAGTATATATTACTGTTATATATATATATATATATTTGCTGTCGTGACTTTTAGCTAGAGACACAGAAACCAGTCTAGATCTTCTTATAAGGAGGGGATTTAAAGCAGAGAATTAGGTACTCATAGACTTTTGGCAAAAGTGAGGAATGCAAACATCAGAGGAAATCATCAACGATCCCAGGAAATCAGGCAGTTGGTGATACACAAGAGAATGTCTGGAAAACGTTGTAGAACACGGCACAGCCTTCTGTTGAAACCCGTGCACCCACCCACCTATGTTCGAGGACCATAATTGCTCTTACTTCTCTCCCACCTTCCTGATCTAAGTTCCTGTCATTGGCAAGATTTAAATAAGAATCCAACTGACATGGGGACCTGAGACATGTAGTTCTTAGGCTCCTAGCAGCTCCAGTACAGGGGAGAGCTTGGAATGCTGGGGAGTGCCAAGAGATACAATGGATCATCCTTATTTACAGATTTTTGCATTTGTGAATTCGCCTGCTCACTGACAAATAAAAATAACATCCTAAGCCCCCAAACCAACTGAATGTATCCCTTCTTGGCCTAGGGAGCCCCAGAGAAACCTTAAAACTGAGTTCCCAGCCAAGACAGGACGGGATGGGAGGTCAGACACGCCTCATTATACCCCTCCCCTTGCTAGCGCAACAGAAAAGAACCCAAACTCTGTAAAATAATTTAAAGAGGTTTATTCTGAGCCAACTATGAGTGACCATAGCCTGGAGCCATGCCCAAGAAGCCTTGAGCAAGTGGACTTGCCATAGTTGGGCTACGGTTTGGTTTTATACACTTCAGGGAGACAGGAATTACACGTAAAGTCAAAAACCAATACATGGAAGGCGTACATTGCTTTGGCCTGAAAAGGCGGACATCTTGAAGTAGGGATTATAGGTTATAGGTGGGTTTAAAGATTCTTTGATTTGTAATTGGTTAAAGAAATGAAGCTTTGGCTAAAGGCTTGCAATGTTTTCAGTTAAGATAAGGAAGTTTGCTAAGCAGAGACAAGTCACTGGACATAGAGTCACGAGAACTGTTGGGTAAATTGAGGACCTGCAGGTGTGGTTCAAGCCCTGCCCTTAGGCCTGTTAATGAGACACAAAGAATATCTCCAAAAAGGCGGGTGGGGCATGACCAGGCATGTCTGACCTGCCTTCTCATGGCCAGCAACTCAACTTTAGGGTATTTCTGGGGTCCTCTTGGCCAAGAGGGGGTCTGTTCAATCAGCTGGGGGGCTTAAGATTTTATTTTAGTTTATGCCACCATTAGGCTTTCTTCCCTAAGGGTTAAACAGAACTGCCTTTTGGAAAGACTTGCTCCACTACTGATTTCAATCAACCACCTAATGCTGTTCCTCTCTTTTAGCAGTTTCAACACAACCGACCGACCTTCCTTCCTGATAAGAGACCGTGGAGTGGTTCTGACCAGTCTAGGGAGGCTGTGTGCAGAGGGCCTTCATGTTCTCTGCTTCATGTTTGGACGTCAGAGGGCCAAAAACTCCACCCTTGGACCATGCTAATGCCACCATTTCTGAACATGGATCCCATGAAGAGGCATGAAGCTCAATTGCACATGTGCATGTTTCTCCTGTCATAAATATTCATGACTCCTCCTGTAGCTTATTAAATATGGACATTCGGCCACCTCACTCAGCATGGATTCCTGTTTCCTTTACAGTTCCCGTGAAGTGTTCCCTCTTGGCTTCTGCCCAAGGCTGTTGCTTCCCAGCCTGCAAGGTGGCCAGCCTTTGGGCTGCAAACCTTAATGAGAAATAAAGCTCTCCTTTCCAAATTTATGAACCTTGTCATTCTTCAGTTGACATTACCAACATTTATTTGTAAGCAAAATCAATACTCAAGGTGATTTCTTAGTCATTTGTACACAAGCGCAGAGCAGCAAAAAAATTGAGTAGCTTGATGACGCATACATTTCCAGTTGAGGTTGGACAAGGAGATCCTTTGCCTTCTTGTTTCAGCTCACACTGTAAACAAGTATCCTTTTTGAGGTCTATTTAGTGCCACATTTTTTTTTGCATTCTTCTGCTTTTTTGGGGGATTTCATTTATTTAAAATGGCCTCCAAACTCAGTGCTGAAGTGCTGTCTAGCATCCCTAAGCACAAGAAGGTGGTGATGTGCCTTATGCAGAAAATATTAATATGTGTTAGATAAGCTTCATTCAGGTGTGAGTCACAGTGGCTGCTGGCCATGAGTTCAATGTTAATGAATCAACAATATATATTAAATAAGGTGTCTTTAAACAGAAGTACACACAAAACAAGGTTATATATTGATTGGTTAATGAAAATGTGATCAGAGGCTCACAGGAATGTAACTCTGTATTTCCCCTAGGAGCAAGGGTTCAGTATTCCCTGACTCAGTGTTCCTGGTGATTTTATAGACAATAACTACTGTGAACAATAAGAATTGACTGTAATATTCAGTGTGCAAGCAGAGATGCTACAAATGAATTTTTGATGCATTTCTGAGTTTGTTGTTCTCTTCTCTGCAATGGTGAGGACAAGATTCTTGTCCTTTGGTATCTTAAGATCTCCTTGTGAGGATATCCAGTTAAGAAGCAAAGTAGTTCGGCATGCTTTGACATACTCAAAGTCACCCCAAATTCACGTGTAGAAGCTGGCTTTGAAATGAAGACTCTGGAATTTCCAAAGCACCAGCATGGTTTCTGCAAGTTTGTGCACCTTCTTTCATAGACTCTTTTTTTCCATCCCTCCCTCCCTCCCTTCCTTCTTTGGATAACTTAAAAGATTAAGCATCTTAAACCTCCTAATGTTCTTCAAACTTTAAAAGGAGCAAGATGTAAAAATTCATGTTGTCACCTTGGAGGGGGTGGTTGCCAGGTTTAGGCCACTGTCCTCAGGTAGTAAGGTTGTCCTTGTTTTATATATAAAACACCTAAAGCCCACAAAGGTTAACATGATTGCCTGAGGCCACCTCCAGGTCAAAACCCTCTCTCTTATGCAGAGAGGCTTGATTTCCTTTAAAATACAGTACAATGTAATTGCTTATAAAACAAAGAAATTGAGCTAGCGGATCTCTTAGGTCTCTTTCAAATCTAAAATTTCATGACTTTTGGACTCTGTTATTCCTTGAAGGCTAAAACCACTATGCTGGGGGCTGGGGTTGGGGTGATGAGGGAAGATATCAAAAGAGAACACACTGTCCATGCCATAGAGACATGCAGGCCATTGAGCTATAAATATTTAAATAATAGTGCACTGCATCCTTTGTGCCTTCAATCAAATGGCACCTGCCCCAGGAAGCTAGCCTTGATTTCTCACTATAGCATTAACCTGGACTTTGCATTAATATTGTCGACCTAAAAGGAAGAAGCAGAGGAAAAATTAATGAAATAGAGAGTTTATTTGGGCCAATCTTGAGAATTGCAACCCTCAAGAGCGTAGATTCAAGTTGCTTTACATATGCACTGGGATTAGCAGCAGTTAGAAGTGGATTTTTAATGATAAAAAAGGGGCAGTTCCTAAATTGTTTACCAAGAATTTACGTTAAAATAACACAAGCTATTGATTGGCTACACATTGTTATTTGTATCACAAATTCTAGGAGCATGAATATAATGGGGGAGACAGCTAGTCAGGAGCAAAATGACTTTAAACAATTGCCCCCCCAGGCATGGGTGTTGGGAGGTTTGGGGAGAGTGTTCTAGGCTTGATTGACTGAAATCCCATACTCATGTCTCTCTGGTCCTAATAAATTTTGCACACCTAACAAAGCTCCGACTGCTTTGAGCTATATTTCTTTTCTCGTTACTAGTGACTAACATTTATTTATTGATTACTACCATCATTGCATTTTACATACAGTTAAAGTTAATCCTCACAAAAGCCCTACGAGAGAAATGCTCTTATTGGCTTTATTTGACACATGAGGACATGGTATTTCCTCAACTGACCCAACTTCTTGCTGACATCCCAACTCCTCACTACTCTCTTCCTCTGAGATACTAGCTTCCCTTTGGTTTTCCCCCTAGGGAAAATCTATCACTCAGCATCTCCTGTCTTTCCCTTAACTTTGTTACTTTTCCACTTTTTAAATTTTTTAAATTTATTTTGAACATCTTTATTGAGGTATAATTTACATATAATAAACTGCCAATGTTTAAAGTGCACAATTTTATCAGTTTTGACATCTGAATATACCTGTGAAACCATAACCACAAAGGAGATAGTGAATAGATCCATCATCCCCAGAGAGGTTTTTTTTGTGTGTGGCCCTTTGTATTGTCTACCCACCCACCTCTGGCAACCATTGTTCTACTCTTTGTCACTGGGTTGAGGCAGTACTTTGCATTTTCTAGAGTTTTCTATAAATGGAATTTTATACAGTATGTACTCTTTTCTGTCTGGCTTCCTTACTCTGCAGAGCTATCTTGAGATTTATTCTTATTGTCGTGTCTGTCAGTAGTTAATTCTAAAGGAATTGACAGTGACTTTTGAAGAACAGAAGTTTTTAATTTTGATGAAGACCAATTTATTAATGTGTTCTTTTACAGGCAGTGCTTTTGGTATCATAGCTCATAATTCTTTGGATAAACCATGTTCACAATGAATTTCTTCTATGTTTACTTTTAGATGTTTTACAGTTTTAGGTTTGACATTTAGCTATATGATTTATTTTCAGTTAATTTTTTTATATGTTATGAGGTATGGATAGAAGTTCTTGTGTGTGTGTGTGTGTCTGTGTGTGTTCACTTGCTCCAGCATCATTTGTTGAAAAGACTGTCATTTCTTTGAATTGAATTGCACCTTTGTTGAAAACCTATTGTCCATATATGTGTGGGTCTATTTCTGGACTCCCTATTGTGTTCCATTGATCTATTTGACTATTTTGACATCAATATCACTCTTTTGATTATTGTAGCTTTAAAATAAGTCTTGAAATCAAACAATGTTAGTCCTCCTGCTTTGTTGTACTTTGCCAAAGTTGTTTGTCTATTTCAGGTGCTTTGTATTTCCATATAAGTTTTAGAATCAGTTTGTCAATTTCTACAAAAAAGCTCACAGGGATTCCCTTAAGATTGCATTGAATGTATATATAAATTTGGGGAGAATTGCTATCTTAACAATATTTAGTCCTGACCAATGAACATAGTATATGTCTCCATTTATTTAAACCTTCTTTGATTTCTCTCAGTAATGTTTTATAGTCTTTGGTATATAGATCTTTCTTTTGTCATATTTTTCTCTAAGTATTTTATATTTTTTTTGATGCTTAGTAAAAGGTTTTTAAAATGTAATTTTAAGTTTCTGTTATTCATTTATAGTATATAAAACTATGATTGATTTTTGTATATGAGTCTTATATCCTGCAACCATACTGAACTCACTTATTAGTTCTAGTAGGTTTGTGGAGATTTCATCCTATTTTCTACACAATGAATTAGGTCATTGATAATAAAGACAATTTTACTTCATTCTTTCCAATCTGGATGTCTTTTATTTCTTTTCTTTTTCCTTTTTTTAAAACCTGATTGTGTTGCTGGACCCTCTGGTGTGAACTGATAGCTCTGTTTTGTTACTAATCTTAGGGGGAAAACATTCTGCTTTCACCATTAAGAATATGTTAGCTATAAGTTTTATTTCTGTCTTAGTCCATTTGTGGTGCTATAATAAATACCATAGACTGGGTAATTTATAAAGGATAGAAATTTATTTCTCACAGTTCTGGAGTCTGGGAAGTCCAAGATCAAGGTGCTTGAAGGTTCCCCTGTCTGGTGTGGGTCTGGTTTCTTCCTCCAAGATGGTGCCTTGACCAATGTGTCCTCCACAGGGGAGGAGTACTGTGTCCTCACATGATGCAAGGTGGAAGGGCAAGGTAGCCAAATGCTCTGTGAAGCTTCCTTCATAGCACCTTAATGCCATTCATGAGGGGAGGATCCCTTATGACCTAATCATGTCTTAAAGCTCCACTTAATACCATCACATTGGCCATTAGTTTCAACACCTGCCTTTGGGAGGGGACACATTCAATCCATTGTAGTTTAGATGCCCTTAATCGGTTGAGGATATTTCCTTCTGTCTTTAAGTTGCTGAGAGTTTTTATCTGCAATAGATGTTGGACTTTGTCAAATTCTTTTTTCTGTATCTATTGAAATATTTGTATTGTTTTTCTTTTTAAGTTTTTAATATGGTATATCACATTGATTAATTTTCTAATATTAAACTCCAAGACTTCCCTCAGAAGTCTTTTCATGCTACAAAGATAAATCATCATCCCTTTCCCTCTACTTCCTAGGGAAGGGATTAGGATATGAACCAGAGCGAGTGGGGAGGAGGAAGAGTTCTTTAAGTCTGAAAGGCAAAAACCAAGTCCCATTAACGGGTCAGCTTCTGGACCCTGCCTGCACAAAGCCAATTCTAAAAAGTTGATGAAATGGAGCTTGGCTGGAGGGTAGGGCAAGCTTTCAGGATAGCTCTATGGCTCTTGGAGAAGGGATAGGAAATGCCCCTGGCAGACTGACAGAAGGGGAGCTCTGGGCACCTTGGTGACACTGTTCACACTTCATTTTACTTATCTGTCAAGGAGAAAATGTAGCTAAAATATGAGAACTTCCTACTATTCCCAGGATCCTGCTGGCCCTTGGTACCGTGACACTTAGCAATTCCTCCCAGTTTCTCCTTGAAGCTGTTGCTCAAGTGATTTACTTAAATCCAAAAGCAGTCATGTCACTGTTTACTTGGTAAACTCCACTTGGCTGCCCACTGGTTATAGAATAAAGCATCCATCCCTTAAACATGACTTATGGGGCCCTTTACATTGTCTCCCCAGCCTACCTACTCAAGTCCTCCCATCGTTCCAAACGCATCCAATGGAACAGAAGTACAAACATTTCAGGATATTCAGAAAAACACATACCTTTTCTCACATCACAGCCTCAGTGACTTTGTCCATGATGTCTCTGTCTATTTTCAATCTCTCTCTGTCTCTTTCCCCCCACTTTTATAGTCTTAGGCTTAGAGTTTAGGTTCATTGCACACTATCATCTGAGCAAGGGGTTGCCATTAACTCTCCAGCATCTCAAAGAATGCTGCACTTGAGCTGTATAAGAATTTCCCTGGGAGATAGATGCTCAGAAGCTCAAATGCTGGGCAGGGAGCATGGGCATACCTAATCTGACTAAATATCGACAGATTGCTCTCCAGAATGGCTGCACCAACATCAACATCATCACATCTGAGAAATACTTGGCATTATCCAGCATTCTAAATTTTCCAGTCTGATAGGAATTAATTACCATTATTTTGAACGTATCATCAACATATGCTCCTTGGCTTTTAAAATTTCTTCTGTCAATTTCCTGTTTATATTCTTTTGCTCCCTTTTCTCTTGCTTTTGCCTTCTTCTTCACCTAATATTCCCCTCTCTATTCTGCACATGAGACCCAGAGCAAATGCCACCATCTGAAGAACTGACAGAAGGCCTGTGTGGCTGCCGCAGGAGACGTCTGTGGGTGATGGGTTCTAGCCAGAGGCAGGCATCAGCCAGACCCTGCAAGGACTGGGTTTTAATCCCTTTGGCCAGGCCTGTCCACCCATAGGGATTCTATCTAGAACCTTCTCATAATAACTCTGAGGCTAGTTTTTATCCTCAATTATGCAGCTTGAAGGCCAGCTCTGATTACGTCCTTCTTCTTTGACAGTGAAGGTCTATTTGACTTTTCAACCTACAACTTTTCAAACCTTTTATGTGTTTGTTTTGTTTTAAAGTGATCGTGAAGCTCCAAGTGCAGCCGCTCAAGATGACATCTCTAACCAGAATGGTGGCTCTGCAAATTGATGTGAATGTTTGGCAGTCATCTTGAGATGCTTGGTTTACAAATCTGTCCTTCCTATCATCTGAATTCAGTGTGATACCTTTTGGCCCAATTTCAACAAATGTTGTGAACGCATGCCCTTAAAGAGCAGAGAGTCTACTCAGCTAATTTAGAAGTAGATCAAAAGAGCTAGATGTTTGCTTTAAGAACTGGGCACAAGATTGTCCTCTAAACATGATTGTTCTCTATTTATAACACGTCTAATGCTGTTGGAATCTAGATTCCTACATGACATTCTCTCTGATTTCCTAGATTAATTTGTCCTAGGAATATTTTTAATCATATTGCCTGCAGGAAATATGTGTAATTCTCTTTCTCTTCATTAAAAATAATTGAGATCTAGCTTTGTGCCAAACCCTGTGTTATGTTCTTTGATATAGAAAGAGTGTTATTATCTTCCAAATACATTTTTGAGCTGGTAAATGGGGAGAACTAAAGAAGAAAATAAAGAGAATGGACGGGGAAGAAGGCGAGAGCGAGCCTTAGTTTTCTGCCAGCAAACCCAGCGCTCAGAAGTCAGGATTCAAGGTACAAGAGAGATGGGAAGGTCCCGACATATAGTATGACCCACAGCCCATCCTGTCACTCTCAGAACTGCTGCCATGGTGGACAGGGCACTGTGCTGTGGGGACAGGGTGGAGGGGACCAGCCAGAGACAGCCAGGGGCAAGGAAGCAGATCTGGTTGGAGGATGCAGCTGCCAATCAACATCCCTCCTGAGCACTAGAGCTTCATTCCAAGTCACTTGTAATGGACAAATCAAGTGTCCACTCCCCAGGCCATTATAAACTCAAACTGGATGAAATCGGTCTAAACCGGACATGGAACTGGTCCAAACTGGCTGAAACTGGCCAAAACTAGTCAAAACCAATTGGACCAGTCCAAACCAGATGAAACCTGTCCCAGTGATGCTGCGACAAATGGTGTTTTGCAGAGAAGGACACTGAGACTCAAGGAGATTCATATCACCTGCCTCAAGACCATTTAACAAACAAATTGGCAGAACCAAGATTTATAGCCAGGTCTCCTAACTGAATCAAGTCTAGTAGTTGACTCTCCTCTGGAACTAAAAGCCCTGAAGCTCAGACCTTTACCCCCTTGATTCTGTGATGGCAGCAAGAGGGGTGAGGTGGGTCCTGAGCTGGAGCAGGGCTGGGTAGCTTTGCACGTGCCTGGTGTCCACAGCCCTGCCCTTCCTCTCTTGCAGTGTCAACAAGAAGGGATTGGAAAGCACCCTCTATCTTTTATGTGAACAGAAGCAAAAGCACCTCCTCCCCCTCCTGCCTATACACACTAACACACATGCTGGGAGGAAGATACAAGACATTTTTCTCACTGTGTCGTTGCACAGGAAGAGGGTTCTCAGAGGTGTTAATATATCCCATCTAACTGGTGCTCTAATGAGCCCAGCAGGGGAAAGGATGCTAGTCCTGGCTCAGCAGTTCCCACTCTGGGGCCATGTGATGCTTCAGTGTTTCAGGAGTCCCCGAGGTCCCCAGATGAGCCCAGGCTGCTTCCCGGAGTTGGGGCTGAATTTCTGGCTGAACCCTCATTGGTGCATGCAGGTAAAGAGGAATTGCAAGACACTGTGGTCACTTCTACTCTGACAGAGGTGAATAAATATCTTTAAGAACATTTGTTACAGGTAGTGGCTCCTTTGGAAACAATGCTCAAATCCTTGTCCTTTGCGCGCACAGCCCTTGGTCTGATAGAGCTGGGTGGATGGTGAAGGCTGCTGTGCCTACACTGGGCCTCGGTGACCTCAGAGCCTGCCTGGCTACCCCCGACTGCCCTGCACTGTGAGGGCCTGGCCTGTAGACTGCATTTCCCAGGCTTTGGCTGGGTTCAGCCAATGGGAGGAATTGGTGAGAAACTGAAGCCATAAAACTGGAAGAAGCCAGAGTGTTGCTTCACCTCCATCTTCCCTCTAGAAGCACCTCCAGCAGCGACCTCAGCATTTCCTTCAAGGCCCCACTGCCCTGGGACAGAATCATCAGGATTTCAGCCTCCTTGGAGTCCTTTCCCACCTTCTCTCTTTGTCCCCCGCACTCCTGGGTAGCAGTGGCCTCTTGCCATTGCTAATTACATCATCCTGTTTGGATTCCTGTGCCACCCTCTCCTGAGTCACCCTTCACTGAACCCCTCTGTTTTAAAATCTGAAGAAGCTTCTGCTTAGCTGGTTAGACCCTGACTAACGCAGTCACCACTAGCATGGAAATGATCTCTGCATTTCCTGAGCATCTCCTATATACCAGCCTGTGTTTTACCATTTAATCCTGCATGCAATCCTGCAAATGTGGGACGTTACACACGGCTCCGATTCCTCCACTGTGCAAGTGACGTCTTTTTTCTGCCCTTGTCTCTAATAAGCAGTCTGCGAGGAGACACTCTGAGACCATGTGAATACACTTCTCATCAGAACTCCTTGTCCACCCATCCCCAGATTTAATATCCATCGAGGTTTCTCGTCTGGTCCTATGTAGGATTACAAAACAGTCATTTTCTCACTGCTGCACTCCCTCCATGTCGGCCAGCTGGCCCCTTGGCATTCTCCTACGAGCAAGAGCCCTTTTGTCTTTTGGAGACCTTTTTAAAACTACAGTTTTCTGGGCCTGGTCCATTTCTAGTGAGTCAGAACCCTGGGCGTGAAGACTGGACTTTGTATTTTTAGTACATTCCCAATGTGATCATGATTAGCCCTGGAAATATCCTTCTTCCCTGGAGAGGTGTTGGGGAACTTGTCCCCACTCGATTTACAATGGGAGTGAATTCCCTGCAGTGGCAAAGTGGCAAAGACGGCAATGCCAAAACCAGGTAGAAGATGTGGGGTGAGCTCTCCAGCATCATGTTATACACTACACTGTATTTTGTCAGTATCATGGAACTTATTTGTCCTTCCTTCTGACCTTAAAATGGTAGCTAAGAGGAAAAATATTTCAATCTCTCCTCCTCTCCTCTGTCTCTCTCCTTGTCTTTCCTCTCTCTGCTTCTCCCTCCCTTCCCCCACCCTGCCTCCACCTCCCCATGTCCTTGGAAAACCTAGTTATTTGTCCCAAAGGGCCGCCAACAAAGTGCTGCCATTTAATAAGGGACCTATTGACTGCTTATTTTGTAGGTGAACACATATCTATTTTTATAAGAGACCTTATAAGCCATGGTGCTACTCAATTCTCTGCCCCATTCTTAGGGTGGTGCTGGCCTATGGTGGGCCTTCTTAGGCACTCTAAATCTTACAGGTTAATTAATGATTTGTGGCCCTTCTGGCATTTGGCTGGTAATGCCACAGTTCATTTTATATACTCGGGACACTAGATATTCCAAAGGAACTCTTGGTTGTGAATTGACCACAGACTTTGAACCTTTGGTTTGTCCTTAAGGTCTTGAAATTCTTGTGGATTCTAAATTTGATCCTTAAGTATTCTCAGGAAGTAGTGTTTCTTTTTTATTTTATTGTTTTTTGGTGTTTTTTATTGGATCCAATACTTGTAGACCTCTGTCTAAAGTTGTTCCCAGGAATTACAGACTATGGTTTGAGATCTACCTTTAATGTGCAGGACAGGGGGCTTATCATAAAGAAGCCACTTATTAGTGTCAAGAAGAATTAATAGAAAATATGTTTGCATTATTCAAAACCCGTAGGGAAAAAATAAACTATTTACCTCTGAAGAACCTCAAGTGGGATTCCACGGCTCAATGTGGGATTCTGAACACCACTTTCTTGCTTGTTGCATTAGTACTGGGCAGCAGTTGACATGTTCGGTGCTGGAAATTCAGACCTTAATAAGGCTCAGTTGTTCCTCAAGCATCTCACGATGGAGACAGGAGTGTGAAAGTAGCAAATACGTAATTAAAACGAATGTGAAACATGCTGTGGCTGAATCAACTCAGACTGAGGAAGTCAGGGAAGGCTTCCTCAAGGGAGTGAGGTACGACATAGACCTGGTCTATTGTGGCACTTGGAGGCGTCCCTTGACTGTGTGCATGAGCACAAATGCCTGGCAAAGAACAGATTTTCATCAACTAGAAAAGTGAGGGCAGCCACAGCAGACAGAGGAACTAGCACATCCAAACGTGTCAGGAGAGGGCGCGTCTTTTCTAAACCGGGGCATCAGCATGTCCTTTTCTAATCATTTTTCTGGCTGTTTCTGAATTGGAAATAGCAATCCTGGAGTTTATGGGCTTCAAAGTAAATAATATGGCAGCTGTGGAGAAAGAGTGCCTTTCTCATGGCCTACATCCCAGGCTTTGGAGGGCCTCCCTGGGAGGGCATTGACAGGAAGATGAGGGAAGGCCATCAGGTGAGGCAAGGACGATTACTGCAGTCAGAGCTCAGTGCTAATGAGGTCAGAGCAGTGGGTTCCTTCACCAGTAAACCAATTGCCTGGCTCTTTGTGGGCCTCAAAAGGCAGCCCTCACCCCGCCTGCCGTCCTGCAAGCCTGTCAACACAGAAGGCGATAAGGACCAGGAAGGGCAGGGCCTTTGTTGTCCATGAAAACAGCAGAGAAAAGAGGTTGTGTTATGGAAGACTATTCAGAGGCAGGACAATTCATTCCATCCCATGAGTGCCTATTCATCCATCGTTCATGCATTTAGTCTGCGGACATTTATGAAATATATATCTGGGCCTCCTACTGTCCTAGGTCCTGGAGGTAAAATCGTTCAGGTTTCTGCCCTAACATAAATCCCATCCTCATGGGGAAGCCAGGAGAAAAAAGAGATAATTACAAACGAGTGTGCTAAGAGCTGCAACATACACAAGGGCCGTGGGCACAGGCTGTGCCCAGGATGCGAGGGCTGGGGAAATTCTATGGAGGAGGTGCTGTAGAAGGTAAGAAGTTATCTCTTGTTCTGTTCACAGTTGAGAATGAAATTTCTGTTTGTGTGTCTTTTCTGCTAACAAGAGGGGAAACTAAAAAGAAAAAAAATTACCTAAGTTTTAGTCTGTGGCTTTTGAAGTCAACCTTGAGCCATGGGAGATCCAAAAGATTTTTTTTTTTAAGTGAGGATTTCATTTGGGGATGATGAGGGCAGAGGTAAAAAGTTAATTTAGAAAGTAGGCAGTAGGAGAGTTGGACATTTGACTAGTAGGGTAGAGGGGTATGCATCATGCATGCATGCTTTCATTTTAAGATAGATCAACTTTTCTTCAGCTGAGGCCTAGGGGATCAGAAACAAGGAGTTGATTTTAAAATAAAGGTTATGAAAAATGGTAAGGCCCTAGAGACACTTTACATGGATTTCCAAAGCCAAGAGATTGTCAGCTGTGGCCATGGGGTCAGTACCAGTCTTCTGGGGAAAAACTTACTTATTTTTTTTCCAAGTGAAACTGGGAATTGCTTTTTTTATATTTCCTGAGCTAAAGTGGTTCAAGTCACTGGTGAGATCTCATTTGCCCATCAAGTCCTAGTGGCCAGCTGTAAAAATGTGAAAAACGGAATAAAGACAGCTCTGCTTGCTCTATTTATGGAGTGCCAAAGAATCGGATCAGTTTTTCTCACCAACTAAATCCAAAAGGCATCTGAGCAAAATTATTCAAATGTTTTAAAATATGCCCCAGATTAAAAACCACCAGCCTGCTCCCTTAGTTGGTCCTTGCTCTTGTAATCCTTAGTTGATAGAATTGCCCACTTGCCTAGAGACCACTGAGTTACATGTAGCTTCATCAGACACACTGCATGAGACCAAGTGCAGCTGAAGTCCACTCCCTGCTCCTCAAAGACATCCACCCACTCTTCCACAGACAGTGACTGCAGCTTCCTATGGTTCCCTAGCTTTAGTCTTTCCCTCCCAAGCCATTTTCTACACTGCTTTGTCAAAGTGATCCTTTAAAAACAACCTTGACCTTGAGCATTGTATTTATTCCCCTTTGTCTATGATAAATAGTCAAAGATCCTTAGCACAGCATATGAGACCCTTCCCAACCTGGCAGCACCCCACCTTTCTAGTCTCATCTTCTACACCCCTTCCCTCCAACCCCTGCATCTTTGCTGTAATTAAAAGAACTTGTTTCTTTCTCCTCTGTCTACACCTATGTCTACATCTCTGGTTCTTGATACCCATGGTTTTCTATACTTAGAATGCTTTCTCCAGCCTTCTTTGCCTGCAGTGCATGCTCCACACTCAGGCCCGGGACTGCAGCAAGACAAGGAGGCACCTACGGCACAAGATGGAAGCAGGTGCTCATTCTCAGGGTCGTGCAAGTGCCTGAGAGCAATTGCCTCCTTTATTTTGGGCCCAGGGCCCTCAGTTGGCTCGCCCTGGTCACAGCCCGGTTCACCCCTCATTCTTCAATCCAGCCTAGTGCTGCCTTCTCGGGACCAAGGCGGAGCTAGTAATAACCTCTTTCCCAGCATTCTGAACTGTGGAAAATAATTTCCTCACATGTATTCCTATCATATTCTGTGCACAACTCTGTTCCAGCATATATTCAGTTCAATCCATCAGACATTTATTGAGAATTTACCATGTTGTATGAATAACCAAGTGGCATTGCAGCCATTTTGCTGCTACTTGCAAAACCTCCCAAGACAGTTTCCTGAATTGAGAGCAGAGGCGGTGCTGATCAATATATCATATCGACATTGGTGTACACTTATTAATCAGCTGGCACTGTACTTGTTCTCTGTATCTGTAACAGTAAGCAGTTGTAGTGACTGTTGGTGTTTGTCCATTCCACAAAAATCTGAAATTCATGGCAGATCCTAAGACAAGCTAATTTTAGAAGTCCCTAAAAACACAATTCTTTTTCATTACAAAGAGTAAAGAGATTTGAGAAAATCAATTATTTGGGAGGTAATTTATAAAGATTAGGGGATAATTTCCCTTTTTTGTCATACACGTTATTAATTTTATCAAATACCCCAAAACATCAGTGATTTACAAATAGAGATCCACTTGAAATCTATCCTGCTTTAGTTTCTGTGTCTATAAATAGTCAGTGTTTCCATGATGTGAGAAGGGAGTGGTAAATATCCGTACACATAGATCCTCAGTAATGGACATTGCATAAATAGTCTGGGAGAAAGGTAAAGAATCCTTCTAAGGAGAATAGCCAAGAGGGAACTGCTGTTGATTGAGAGCACACCCTCTGGGGCTTACTAATATGTCATGTGGAAATCAGAGGGCACAATCTCTTCATGAACAACATCCATCAATTGCAAAGAGTTGAAGCTAGCTCTCTATATTATTTCTGGTTTATACGTTTGTAAGGATTTCTCATGGTGGAAGAAAATGGGTCAGAAATTAGAAACAAACTAATTCAATGGATGTATCTTACTTCAGTCAATATTATTGATTATTTGAAAAATGATTTGTTTGCTACTTGTGTTAGTTGTGTCTCTTTTGGCTACAAATGACAAAACCCAAAAAAATGATGATTTTTTTTTTTGTATTGAATATCTGAAAAAACAGAGTGTATATGGCTTCAGGCATGCCTAGATCCAATGTCTAAAATGATGACATCAGAAACATGTCTATATGTTTCAACTTTGCTTCTTCTGTGTTGTCTTCATCATCAAATAGGCCAGCAGATTTAGGTTTACATCTTATCATCTTAGAAACATGTGAGAAAAGAGCTTCTTTTCCCTAATATTCCAGCAAAAAGTTTTGGCTGTAATTCACATTAGTGTACTTTGGGTCATATGCCTGTTTCTTAATCAATCACTGTAGATAGGGAGAGACGGTGCTTTAAATCCCCAGATCTGGGTGACATGTCCAGTTTTGGAGCCAGGAGTGGGATTAGACCCACCTATATACTGTGTGGATGGAGGATGGGGATAACAGTTCTTTACGTGGTTTCTAGTAATAACAAAAATATTTACTTAACCCTATTTGATCCATTTTTTCCAAGATAATTTGTTCATTTATTTGTTTATTCGTTCATTCATCCTTCTTTTATCGAGTCTGACATTCTTTGCTTTTTAATCTGAGTGTTTATTTACATTTAATGTACTTAGTGACATATAGTTGCATTTAGGCCCACCCTTTGGCTATTTGTTTTATATCTGTCTCATCTGTTTTTTGTACCTCTGTTCCTTCTTTCTTGACTTCTTTTTAATTAATCAATGTTCTTAATATTCTATTTCAATTCATTCAATAGACTTTTAAGATATACTTTTCCATATTAATTTTATGGTGGTTGCTCTAGGGATTATAATATGCATCATTATTATAATCTACTTAGATTTAATATTGTGCCACTTCATAATTAATGTAAGAACCCTGCAACAGTACAATATAACTCCATTTACTGTTTTCTCATTTTTGAATTTTTGTCATATGTTTTATATCTATGTACTTTAAAAAAAACCCAAAAGTGTTAACATTTTTGCACTAAATAGTCATGTGTCTTTAAATAATTTTAAAATGAAATGATTGACTTCTCTACCCGTATACAACCAATTCTAATTATTCACAGTAGCACTCTATAAGGTCATTTTGAACACTGAATTAGCAAATACTAAACTGTTGATCCCAGAGGAAATACAGGGTTAGGTTCCTATGAGACTCTGGTAACAAAATCTTCATCAACTGATCAATACTTAATGCTTAAACTTATTCACAATAATTGGAATAGAAACTCTCATTTATTCAGTCTTTAATCCATTTATTTCATGAGTGACATCCAACTTATGATTTGAACTCATCACTTATGCTATGGGCAGCCCTATCGGGAAATGAAGCAGTGAAATATTGAGAGAGAGCAAACCTCTGTGGAAAACTGGAGAAAACCTCTTCTTGGCAGGAAAGCAAATTAAGTAGGAAATATTGGGGGAGAGAACATAGATTTCCTCTTGATGAAGTAGGCAAAGGTTACATATTAAGTGAGCAGAGAGAGCAAAATGATTCTGTATAACTCTGGGGTGACCAGAGAGTTCTGGTGAGGTTTAAGTTTGGTGAACTTTTATAAGTTTGTTTTATTTTGTTTTTAAGCAGCTTTGATGTAAAGAAAATTAGGGGTTTAGAGTAACAAAATCAAGCTTAGTTTAGTGATCTGATTTTCTCTGATATTTTATTGCTTTTGGTTTCCCGTTTTTTCTATTACAAAAAATAATTTTGAGGTTTACATATGTCAGTGAAGGTAGGCTAAGCAACAGCAAGATGAAGACATAATCATGAATTGACTCAAGGAAATAAAAGATGATTTCTTATTCACCTAACAGTCTAATACAGTTCCAGGGCAGCTGAGAAAAGGGGTGCTTTGTTCCACATGGTCACTCAGGTACCCAGGCTGAGAAGTCTCTGTCATCTTCATCATGTACTATCCTGTACCACACTGGGTGTTGCCATCGAAGGTTGCAGGAAGGGAAATAGGGCATGAACAAGTGCTCATGAAAGTCTTTTTAAATTTTTTTAATGAGCTAGGCTTGGCAGGTTCTGCTTCCATGGGTCTGCTTGGTTCTGCTTTATTGACGAGAATTGAGCTCCGTTTCCATACTGAACTTCAAGGGAGATGAGAAATGTAGTCTAGCTGTATGCAGACTAAGGTTTTGGAGCAAAGCCATGGGTGCCTTTTTTATATAAATATTCTTTTCTTGAGATAAAGTTCCTGACTTGTGCCTGAAAAGAAACTGAGCACCTGACATCAAGTCACCAAGTAGTCTCAACTGTGTGTCACAGCCCGGGTTCTCCCAAAAGCATACCTTGAGACAGGATTTGAGTGCATGTGGTTCGTTTGAAAGATGACCCCCAAAATCACTGGTAGGGTAGTAAGGATGTGAGACACAGAAGGGAAAGAAGCTAATAGGGGTATATCAAAGAGCAATTCACAGTGGCTCAGTCCCACTGGAGACCCCGGGACACAGTGTAGAATATACGACTTGAGGGATGAGGAAGCTGGCGTACTTTCCAACTCTCATTTGTCATTGGCTAAAGCCTACTCCTAGGAGTGTTAACTCTCGTGTGCTTCTGCCCTGCCATGCGCACGGGTTCACAGAAATCCTTCAAGCAGAGAATCACTGGTGGTTGCAGTGGGACACCATTGACATGTGCCGGAATGACGAGTGTTGGGGAGATCTGGGCAGGGCAGCAAAGTGTCTGTTATGCTACCAGCTGGGAACTGGGAGTTTGCTGACCCACCGTATCTGGATATGCACAGCATCTGTCTGTCACCAAGTTAAGATGTGGTGAGAGAGATCAGGCCCAGGCAGGCGTGGAAGGCAAGTGAGCTGCGTGAGCAGGAGGCCCAGACTCCTGCTATGTCTACTCCAGCTGCCTCGACTCTTCTTCTTCAGTCTGTGCTTGTGGCCTCCAAGATAGGCATTTACTAAAGAGGAAAAAGCCCTGGTCAGGTTTACAGATTGCTCTGCACAGTAGGTGGTCACCAACCTGAAATGACTGCTGTGCAACCCTAATCAGGAATGTTCTTGAAAGACACTGATAAAGGCAAATCCTCCCAGAAGGCAAAACTCTGGGCAGTCATTGGGTTGTCCACTTTGCCTGGGCTGAGAGATCAGCAATCTGGGTCTGCCCTGATTCACGTGCACTGGCCGAGGGTTTGGTTGGATGGTCGGGAATTAGGAAGTGCGAAATTGGAGGACTGGCGATGGGGGGTGTGGGGAAGGCGTATTTGATGAGCATGGTGTGCGAACACATCTGTGTCGCGTGTTAACGCTAAGCAAAAGTCATGCAGAGGATGCTGGCTTTGGTAAACTTCTAGCATTTTCGACCACACTGCAACAGAGATCATTGGTCTCCTTTTGAGGAAGGGTCATGTTGGAACTGAGTTTGGGCATGGTTCATTCCAAAATCAGAGTCACTTGCCTTTAAAATGTGCTTTACTCTTTCTACCATAGACCTAGGTGCGTGTGATCTTGCAGGATTCCTTTCCAACAAGGGGCCACCTCTGGAGGTCTGCTCCAGAAAAGCAAAACACAAGTCCAGTCTTAACGCCCTTCTCCCTGCTCAGTAGCCTTGTCTTCCCCGAAACCAGATTATAAACGTGTTCTTTGGTTCTAAGTCTGTCAAAGTGGTAGGGATGTGATCTATAGAGCATACAGACATGCCCCCTCACATCTTCTCAGAACCAAAAGAGATCTTTAAAAAAAGCTGAATATTTTGAGTTTACAAAGTGTCACAGCTAGAATGCAGGTAGATTGAAAATCAAGAGTCAATAAAGACAGAGAGCAAAG
Organism: Daubentonia madagascariensis; assembly: GCA_023783475.1. Taxonomy (NCBI): domain Eukaryota; kingdom Metazoa; phylum Chordata; class Mammalia; order Primates; family Daubentoniidae; genus Daubentonia; species Daubentonia madagascariensis. The sequence goes on from JAKFHU010002004.1 coordinate 13,097,109, forward strand.
CCCGGCAGCAAATGAAGAAGCAGAGTAAGAGCTGACTGTCAATATGCTTAAAAACATGATTTACTGAGTTCATGTACAGAGAAAAATGGAATTTCCTGATCCAAGGCTAGCCACTGATCCATCAAACCCATGCCTTTGGTGGTGTTCTTTTTTTTGTGGGGGGACGTGGGGATTCAGTTCTTATCTCCCTGTGAGAGCATCCCACTTGACGTGAGCAAAAGACCACACCAAGCCATGGTGTGTGATCCATTTGCTGGAGCCTCTGGGCCAAGCTGTGGAGCCGAAAGCTTGAGCTGGGTGGCAGTCACAGCTAAACCTCAGGGCCTTAAATGGCAAACAGTGGCCTTTTCTGTTCACTCCCTCTGAATGACCACCTTGAAGGCAAATCAACAGGAGTGACAGGGGATGAGAGCCAGGCTGCCGAGCTGTCTGCCAGTCTGAAGGCGGAATTCAATAGCTCTCTCCTCCAGACTGAGCCCCGAGTCAGCCTTTCTGAAATCCAGTGACATTTCAGCCTATTAGTGAATGGAAACACACACCTTTCATCTCTGAGTTGAGCGGTGCTTTGTCTGCTGTGTCCTTGCTTGCCTGGCCTGATTGTTTGCTGAGAAAAATAAAACAATTAAATCTTCCATTCAATTATGGCCTGTTTGGGTCTGAGGAGCTGTTTAAAACCAGAGAGCCTTATCATATTAATGAGCTCGGCTGCTGAAATTAATACCTGAGAAAGGGAATTCCCTGGAGAACTGAAGAGCAGAGCTGAGAATTTAAGGATGCTATGATATTCACATGATAGGAAAACTATTGGTAAAATGGTACATTACCCACAGAGATAGGTACTTCTGTGTTAAATGGGCATGAAAATGAACATATATATATTCCACATAAGCTGATAGACAATACAAACTCAGATGCAAGTACACACAATCATAACTCTAATTATTTGCCTAGATCCTCTCTGTGGGGGCCAGTGTTGGCCTTCTTTGGTTTTTAGAGGTCAGAACCAGGAAACCAGTAATAAGAGAAGCAGACAGGTAAGCCAACTCAGAGTTGGTTGAGGAATATTTACATCAAATGCTGAGAGAAACTAAGAGAAACCCACATTTAAGAGACAGAAGCAGGTTGAAGACAAGGCTACAACTCTAGGATCTGGGAGTGGATCTGGGTGTCAGGAAGATTTGGAGGAGTGTAGGTCAGCAGAAAGGGAGGCCACAATCGATAAAATAGCCATAAATGGCTTTGCAGCTTTGGGGGTTTGGTGAGGTCACCAGGCAGGAACTGTGATGTGTGAACCTGTCCAGCTGGTTCAAAGGGCTAGAGGTAGGGTGGATAATTTTCACATTAATACAAACTTAGCTTTTAAAATATGTTTTTTTTAAATAGCTTTTAAAAAAATTTTAGAATATTACAGAGGTACAAACGTTTGGTTACATGAATTACTTTTGTACAGTTTGAGCCAAAGTTATAAATGTGTCCATCATCCAGATAGTGTGCATTGTACCCATTAGATGTGAATTTACCCATCCCCTCCTCCCCCCCACCTGCTTGATTTCCGTTGAATTTTACTACTGTATGTACCTATGAGTGTTGATCATTTACTTCCAATTTAATAGTGAGTACATATGGTGTTTTTCCATTCTTGCGATACCTCATTTAGGAGGATGGTCTCCAGTTCCTTCCAGGCTGTTATAAAAGGTATTAGTTCACCATTTTTTAATGGCTGAGTCATATTCCATGGTATACATATACCACATTTTATTAATCCACTCATGTATTGATGGGCACTTGGGTTGTTTCCACATGTTTGCAATTGTGAATTTTGCTGCTATAAACATTTGAGTGCAAGTGCATTTTTTTATAAAAAGTCTTCTTTAAAAAATGTTTTTAATACTCATGTTAGCTCAAAATGGAATGTGGTCAGTCATCTCAAGTGTAGACTGATTATGGAGAATGTAAGATGATTAGTATGATGTTCCAATTACAGGATTTTTTTAGAGAAATATATATTTTCAAGTACTCACTCTCATGCCAATAACAAAATTATGACAATATGAAAGTCCTTTTAAATCTACTTGAAGGGTTTAAGGTCATTTATGATTTGGGTGTGGGTCAATAATGGCCCCAGGCCCCATATTCATGTGCATTTGAACCTCTGGAAGACCCAAGCAATGGAAAAGCCAACTGAAGAAATCTCAGAGACCAAGTTTGCTACTATTAATGGATTAACGAGTTGAGAATGAGATGCATAATAACAATAGAAATTATTATAATAATACAAAGCTCCCCCATGAAAGGAGTTCCTAAGATACAAGCTACTATGACATCAATAGAGAAGAGAAAAAAAAGGACTTAAGGTCACTGGGTCACTTACTAGCTGTGTAGCTTTTTGGGTAGGTTAGTTAACCTCAGTGAACATAGGCACTGTCCTGAGGAAGATATTTGATAACTACTTTGAAGAGTAGTTTTGCGAATTAAAGAAAATTTAAAGAGTTGTATTGTCTTAGTTCATTTTGTGTTGCTATAACAGAATACCTGAAGCTGGATGATTTATAAAGAAAAGAGGTTTATTTGGCTCACAATTCTGGTGGCTGAAAAGTCCAAGATTGGGCAGCTGCATCTGACGAGGGTGTTATGCTGCTTCTGCATATGGCAGAAAGTGAAAGGAGAACAGGTGTGTGCAAAGAGATCACATGGTGAGAGTGGAAGCAAGACAGAGAAACTGAGGAAACCAGACTCTTTTTAGTGACCTGCTCTCACAGGAACTAAAAGCTAATCCATTCCTGTGAACACAGACTTGCTCACTCATCCCAGCAGGAGAACATTAATCTATTCAGGAGGGATCCACCCCCATGACCCAAACACTTCCCACTGGGTCCCACCTCCCCACACTGCCACATAGAAGGATCAAATTTCAACATGAGTTTGGGCAGGGGCAAACCACATCCAAACCATAGCACATGGCAAGCAAAGATCCCAGCAAAATGCCTAGAATGGGGTAAATTTATACTAAATGGTGGTAGTTGTGGTGGCAGAACTGATTACCTTGAAACCCAGTGGCAGGGGTTCCGAAAGCTGTCATATCTTCATACGTCCTGCCGAAATGAGGCCCTAGAAAAGAGAATTAGGCAAGTGTCAGAATTCTCTACAAAGAACTGGCTTCAGCAAGCCTACGTTTTGGAATCAGCATTCCTGTCTTCCCAAGTCAGAGAAAGTTTGGCATCTATTCTGAGCTCTGCAAGCTGCTTCAGCACATTGCGGGTGAGGAGGTTGGGAAGGCAGGACAGAGGTGACAGTAATGGTGGGCTCAGCCCAGCAGTACCAGGTCAAACCTTGTGGCAAGTGTGGTGGAGGGTAGAGGTCAGGTCTCAGACAATCTGCCTTTGAGAAACTGGAAGAAGTGTCTAATTAGGGGACACCAAGCAGGAAGATGCTGTAGCGGCTTTCATTGTAAGGGAACATTCTACCCCTGGTGGCTTTGGTTTGAGCTTCACTGTTGCATGGTGACATATTGCTTCTTCATGGAAGGAGGAGCCTCATGGACCTGAGTACATACAGGCAGCCTGTGATGCTAGTGGGGGCTGGCCCTGCACCCCTTCATCTGCATGGCTACAACGAAGGAGGTGGAGCCTCTGAGAGTCCGATTTTGTTGGAGAGAGAGGAAAGCAATGCCTCAGGAGGAGCTAGATGGAAATGCTGACCATTGGAGATGGTATTTTGGCTGACCAGAGAGGAAAACATTCCTTCTCCAACTTTCTTCCTAGGACAATTGGGGGTCAATTTGATCAGGGCATTGCACACTGGGTGATTGAAGTCTCCATTCATCACCCTTTCAAAGTAAACCAAGGATCATTCCTATGTGGAGAAACCTCAGAGGAAACCAGCATTTGGAGACTTGGCTATATTTTGCCAGCAGCAAGGTCAGCAAAGACCCATGAGTCAATTAATATAATGAAATTTGGAGGGAATCCTAGAAGCACTGGTGGAGTCTGGAGCACTGAGTTATTTTTTATTTCAAATCCTATGGTCAGTTTACTTTTGTCAACAAATGTATTTCAAACATGTATATATAGAAATTGCTTAAATATGTCCAAGGATTATTTGTGTGCACTGATAACTCAGCTTATACTTCTCTTTTTGTTTAATAAAGATAAAGTTCAGCTTTTGATCAGGATGAAACCTGATCAGAAAACCTAGATTATTAAAATTAATTACATATTGCCATTCTGTTGCATATCATATTTAGGACTATAACATGAATTCTATTCACTAAGGGTCAAATCCTTGCTCCAGGCTGGCATTTGGGTGCATTATGAATTTTCTGGGACATTTTCAGCTTTACATATTCTGTCTGATAAATACATTCAGTTTTTAAAACAGCTTTATAGATATATAACTGACACACAATACATTACAAATATTTAAATGTAAAACTTGGTGGGTTTTGATGCTCATAGTACCATCATCTTAGGCAGGATAATGAACATATCCATCACCTCCAAGAGTTTGCTTTCACTCCTTTGTAATCCATCCTTCACCTCCTCCCTTCAGCCCCTCCTTGGGAAACTGCTACCTGCTTTCTGTCACTATAGATTAGTCTGCATTTTCTAGAGTCTTATGTAAATGGAATTATATAGTACTTATTCTTGTTTTGTCCATCACCATTCACTCGGTGTGGTCATTTTGAGATGCATCCATGATGCTGCTGCCATCAGTAGTTCACGCCTTTTCATCACTGAGTAATATTCAATCATATTCGATCACATTCTATTTATCCATTCACCCATGAATAGGCATCTGGGTTGTTTCCAGTGTTGAGCCATTATAAATAAAGCTTCTGGGAATATTTGTGTGTAAGTTTCTGAATGGATGTGTTCTTTTATTCTCTTGTGTAAATACCTAGGATTAGAATGGCTGGATCATATGGTATGTGTATGTTTCACTCTTTAAGAACTGCCAGACTGTTTTTCAAAGTGGTTATACCATTTTACATTCTCACCAGCAGTGTATGAGAGTTCTACTTGCTCAATATCCATGCCAGCACTTGATAATGCCAGTATTTTTATTTGATATATTTTAGCCACTCATGGTATCTTATCATAGTTTAATTTGTATTTCCCTGGTGGCTGATGATATTTAACATCTTTTCCTATTTTCCTATATGTCTATTCCAGTGAAATGTCTGTTCCAATCTCTTGTGCCTATTTTAATTGAGTTGTTTGTTTTCTTCCTATTGATATCTGAGAGTCCCTTATGTATTCGGGACATGAGTCTTTTATTATATATATTTTTAGCAAATATTTTCTCCTGGTCCATAGCTTGTCTTTTCATTTTCATTACAGTGTCTTTTGAAAAGCAGAAGATTTTAATGTTTATAGTGTCTTTTGAAAAGCAGAAGATTTTAATGTTTATAAAGTCCAGTTTATTATTTTTTTTCTTTTATGGACACTTTTAGAGTCATATCTAAGATTTGAGATACCAAGTCAACGTGATTTTTTTCCTATGTTTTTTCTAAACACTTTATAGCTTTAGGTTGTACGTGCTGTGTCTCTCACTTTATTTCTTCTTTAAATTCTCTCAGCAACGTTTTGTAGTTATCAATGTATAAGACTTTTACATTTCCTGTCAGAATTATTCCTATTTCATGTTTTGATGCTATTTTAAATGGTATTGTTTTTTAAATTTCAATTCCTGATTGTCAATATAGAAATACAATTGATTTTTGGATATTAATTTTATGTGCTACAACCTTGCTAAATTCACTTTTTAATTATAATAGCACTTTTTTTGTAGATTCCACTGAGTTTTTTATATAGATTACCATGTTGTCTGAAAATAAAGACAGTTATAGTTTCTCCCTTTCCAATCTGGATGTATTTTAATTTCATTTTCTTACCTGATTGCACTGGCTACAACTCAAATAGAACGCTGAGTAGAAGTCATGAGAGAGGGCTTCCATGTCTGTTCCTCTAGTTGTAGGATTTTTTGTTGTTGCTCTTCATCAATTGGAGGAAGTTCCCTTCTATTCCCAGGTTGCTGTGAAGTTATTTGTTTTTGTTTTAATCTGGAACAGGTCTTGGACTTTGTTAATTATTTTTTTTTTTGGCATCTCTTTAGGTGTTCATATGGGTTGCCTTTTTTTTGTTTGTCAATATAGTAAATCACATTGATTGCTTTTCTAGTGTTAAACCAAAATTGTATTAATAGCATGAACTTCACTTGGTCATGATGTATTATTTTTATTTTTTAACTCAGTTTGCTAAAATTTGGTTTAGAATTTTTGCATCAATGTTCATAAGGAATATTGGTATGCAGTTTTCTTTTGCTTGAGATATTTGTCTGGTTTTGATGTAAGTAAAATCCTCATAGTGGAAAGTATTACCTCCTCTTCAGTTTCCTGGAAGAGTTTGTGTTGAATTAGTGTTATTTTTTCCTTAAATATTTGATAGAAATCACCAATGCAGCACTCTAGGCCTGAAGTTTTCTTTGTGGGAAGGTTTTAAATTACAAATTCAATTTCATTTAAGATATAGGACTCTTTAGGTTATCTATTTATTCTTGAGCAAACTTTGGTAGTTTGTGTCTTTTGAGGAATTGGCCCCTTTCATCTAAATTGTCAAAATTATTAACATATTCTTTTATTATTTGTAGACTATAGGGTGATGTTAACTCTTCCATTCATGATATGGATAATTTGTCTCTTCTTTTAGTCTCTCTCTTTTTATCCCTAATCAGCCTGGCTAAAGGTTTATCAATTATATTAATTTTCTTATGAAACCAGCTTTTGGTTTCATTGGCTATGTCCATTGTTTTTCTGGTTTTTGTTTCTTAAAAATTTCATTAATTTCTGTTTTGATCTTTATTTTCTTTCATTTACTTAACTGAGGTTTAATTTGCTCTTCTTTTTCTAGTTTCTTAAGGTAGATGTTGAAGGCATTGATTTGAGATCTTTCCTTTATTTCACTATAGGAGTTTAGTGCTATTAATGTTTCTAGTAGTACTGCTTTAGTGTCATCCAAGAAATTTTGATATATATTTTAATTTTTATTCATTTCAAAATACTTTATGATTATCTCTTTTATTTCTTTTTTGATTCATGAGTAATTTAGAAGTATAATATTAGTTTCCAAATATTTGGGGAATGTTCTGATGATCTTTCTGTTATTGATTTTTAATTTAATTTCTGAGGTCAGAGAACATATTTTGTATGACTTGATTCCACTTAAATTTATTGAAGCAGGCTTTATGGCCCACAATATGGTATATCTTGGTAAGTGTCCTATATGTGCTTAAAAAGAATGTGCTAGTGCTGCTATTCTGTGGAGTGTTCTATAAATGTTAATTAGATCAAGATGTTTGTGTTGTTCAAGTATTCTATATACTTAATGTTTTCCTTCTTTTTTTTTATTCTATCAATTATGGAGATAAGGGTATTGAAATTTCTGCCTGTTATTGTGGATTTGTATATTTCTGTTTCTAATTATATCAGTTTTCTCCTTATATATTTTAAAATTCTGTTATTAGAGGGATAAATGTTTAGACTTGTATGTTTTCTTAATGATCAGACCCAATTTGTCATTATGAAATGATCTTCTTTACTTATGGTAATATTCTTTGCTCTGAAATCTGCTTTGTATGTTAGTATTGCCATGGAAGCTTTCTTTTGATTAGTTTTAACATGGTATGTATTTTTCCTTTCTATATGCATCTATATACTTAAAATGAGTCTCTTGTAGGCAGCTCATAGTTGGGTCTTGCTCCCTTCCCCCAAAATCTAATAATCTCCATCTTTTAATTGTGATATTTAGACCATTTGCACTTAATGTGATCATTGATATGATTTGATTTAAATCCATCATCTAATCTTTTGTTTTCTATTTTTCCTGTCTGTTCTTTGTTTGCTTCTCCTCTTTTTCTGCCTTCTTTTGGATTAACTGAGTATTTTTAAATTTCTCTTTTTATCTCCTTTGTTGTACCATCAGCTATAACTCTTGGCTTTGTTATTTTAGTGGTTGCCTTATGGTTTATAGTACACATCTTTAACTTATTGCAGTCTACCTTCAAGTAATACTATACCACTTCATGTATAGTGTATGACCCTTACAATAATATACTCACGTCGCTCCCCTTCTGATCTTTGTACTATTGTTATACATTTTACTTTTACATGTGTTATAAATTCCACATTATAATATTATTATTTTTGTTTAAATAGTTATCTCTTAAAGATATTGACATAATAAAAGAATAACCTTATATATTTACATATATAGCTACCATTCCAATATTCTTGATTCTCTTGCAGAGATTCATATTTCCTTCTGACAATTTTTCTTCTACTCAAAGGATTTCATTTTAACATTTCTTGTAGTATGGGCCTGCTGGTGATGATTTCTTTCAGACTTTGTGATTTCTGAGAAAACCTTATTTCACTTCTGTTTTTGAAAGTTATTTTTTCTGGGTATAGAATTCTAGGTTGTCTCTCATTTCTCAGGAATCATTGTCCCTCATTGCTTGATATTAAGTGTAATGAAAACTGTTGTTTTATAAATTTTGTTTGTTTTACTGTTGTTGTTTCAGGCAGGAAGCCTAATCCTGCCCCTATTATTTCATCTGGATTAGAATTGGAAGTCCAAGTACATTCACTTTTGTTAAACATTATTTCTTGATTTTTGATTTGGAGACATTTGATTAGGTAAATAGAATTAGGTAAATAGAACTTTTACTAGAGTTGGATCCCTAATAATATTGGTGTGTATTATTGAAGTGCCATTTACAGCACCATAATTGGAATCAACGATCCAGCCAATGAAATTGACAACTATACAGGTAGCAGATGCTTGGGGCAACTTTGGCCTGGACATATGAATGAAAAGCTAACAGAAGGTGGAGAGAGTTAGGATGGGTGACTGGCAGGAGACATTAGAGGATCTGGGTTTCTTTTATCCTGCATTTCTTCGATCCCCTGAAACACTGGGTCTGGAATGATTTTCTGCCAGTTAAGTATCAGATGATCCAAACAGCTTCCTGGGAGGAATATAAAGAAGATTAGAATTAGATGGGAAAGCCAATTCAAGCCTGTAAAATCTTCACGGATATGAAAAGGGTTGTTGGATTGTCCACAAGATCCCTGAATTGTAGAATTATTCTGCATTCTGTCTGCCTTTCTAATATAAATACTGTAGGATAAAGGGTTAGGAAAAAATGAGGTTTGGTTTTATATTTCTGTCAGTACAGAGTTTAAACTTTTTTGAATAAATGAGTGGTTAACAAGATGGTTGGCTGGGTGGATATGATAGCACAGATCAAATATGTAAACTTGTCTGTGGAGTGCCTGGTGAAATTAGGGATGATTGATATATAATGGATTCTGAGCTGGCTTCCCATTGATGTGACCTAATGAGACAGTTCTGATCTAAAAATAGACAATATCAGCCTGTGTATGTTTTGTAACCCATCACAAGTCTTTCTGGTCATGGAAGGCTAACATGACCTGTGGACACTGTCAGTTTCAGTGACTGGGTTTAGCTACAGAGCAGAAGGTTAGGAAATCCAAGTATCTCCCTGGGAAGGTGATAATACCATACGCTCCACTCTCTTAGCTTAGGATAGGCAGTATTACCCAGCAACTTAAGTGCTAAGCACGGAGGCATGCCTACTCTTTTTTGCTGGTACTTTCCTTCAGCTCTCCATCCTAGTGCTTAGGAGGTAAGGAATGTGTCCACATCTTGTGAAACTGACAGTAAGAGGATATTTCATGTAGGTGCTGCTAATTTCAGTTAAGTGTAGATCAAATCTCAGTATCTTTGGATTCTGTCCATTAGTTTGTAATCTGTTATGGCCCTTTACAAAAAGAGCTTCCCTGAGGTTCTTCAAGTAGAACAAATCCCTATATCAAACACAGTGGAATTTTACTATTGTTTTCTCTCCCCAGCCCCACTCCCTGCTTGTATCTACATACCTCTGTTGGCTTAAAAAAGGACTAAGATATACAATATCTAGTCTAGTGAACAACATTTGTCTGGGAACATTTTTTAGCCAATATTATGGAGAAACATTGGGACCAGAGAATTGTGCCCCATCCAGTGCAATCTGTTATCTCACTTAGAAAAAATTTGTCATGGATATTTTATTAGCAAGACCTTAAAGCTAGGTGTGGGCAGACATCATGAAGACAGGCATCAGAGGCCAGGTACATAAACTAGATGTAAAAGGTATGGAACGTAATAGTTCCAAATCTGATACAGCCTTTCTCCAATCATTAACATCCCTGCTTCTAAATACAACCTATGAGCCTACAAAAACAAAAAAGAGTTTCTATGCAAGTTAATTGTATAAACACAAGCCTCAGGAGAATAATTAAACTACTTAAGAGAAAAACAACTCTTTTTAAGCTTTGCAGAAGTACCTTCTTTTTTTTAAAAAAAGGCATGCTTATCAGAAATGTCTTATCTATATTCAAGCAGGTCCCCATATAGATCTTCGTTAGGCAATGTTTTGTTGACCTAATTTTAATTACTCTATGCATTTGGAAGACACAAAATTAACTTATTTGGAAATATTCTATAATCCATAATCCCAGAATATGAATTTATTGAGCTGGTTTTGACATTATAGTCTCAATTTTATTGAGAGATGTTATAAAAAATAGCTAAATTACTTACTGTTAGGATTCTGTTAAGTGTAGCATCCCCTCATTTCTCGTTGTCATAGAGAAGATAAATTTATTTTAGAATTAATTGATGATGAAAATTTAGTTCTCCTAAGGGATTCATATCAAACCTCCTTCGGGACGGTGAAAAGTATGTAACCAGCACATACTCTTTTTTGCTCTGATCACAAGTTATTTGAGAACTAATTTCACAGTTAAATTTTATGTTTGAACAGTCTCTCCAGGTGATTCTTATGCACACTAAAGTTTGAGAAAGCACTGCTCTACATTATTTCTGACTTCAAGTTTTCAATATTTTCTTCACTCTTCTTAGGGGAGATGTTTTGGCAATTCAAATCTGATGTGCTTATGCCACTGTCTTCTGATGCTACATGTTGTGAACTGAATGGTTGTGTGCCTTCAGAATCCGTATGTTGACACCCTAATCCCCAGTGTGGCGGTATTTGGAAATAAGCCTTCTAAGGAAGTAATTAGGACTAAATGAGTTCATAAGGTTAGGTCCCAGATCCTGTAGGATTCGTGTCCTTATAAGAAGAGACACCACAAGGCTTGTCTTTGTCCTGGAGTTCATAGGAGTGCAGAGCAAGATGTGGCCACCCACATGCCAAAAGAAGAGACCTCAGAATGAGATCTATCTTTTTGGCACCTTGATCTTGGACTTCCTAGCCTTCAGAGCTGGGAGAAATAAATTTCTGTTCCATTTTAAATCACCTAGTGTGTGGTATTTTGTTATAGCAGCCTGTGCCAACAAATACACGATAGCACCTTAAAACCATTCCATACTGGACAGTAGCAAGCCAAGTGTTAGAGGATGAGAACTTTATTTTTAGTGCAATTATTGCCTTACTATTTAACCTTAAATCAACCTTCCCACCTCATTCACCTCAGTGATGTGCAACATATCAGAATTAAGAAATAACTTTAATGAGCTTTATTTCTTTCTAGTATATGAATTCTTTAGGGTTGGAAGACAGCTTAATGATTATCTAGTAAACCATCTCATTTTATAAAGGAGAAAACTCAAGTCCAATCAGCTAATTGGTCATAGGACCAAGATCAAAGCCTAGATCCTTAGATGATCAATCCTGGATTATTCCTTGTTGCCAACACATGGCACCAGCCCCAAGTTGTTGATGGTTTGCAAGCCAGCTGGCTAGAAAACAGCTATATTCAACTCCATTTTGTTATTCCATGTAAGCTGTCTTATGTGAAAAGCTAGCCACCAAATGATTGCATTGTGGTTTATGTTTTAAAAGACATAGGAAATTAGATAGGCTAATTTCAAATCTGGACTTCGCAAATTTAGCAGTCCCATAATAGCAGCATGACCGGAGCAGGCACCGAACTTTTATGAAGCTCAGTTTCTTGTCTACAATAGAGAGAAAGTAGTACCTGCACCGGGAGCTGTCTTTCTCTGCTAATCTCCTTCTTTGCCATCAGTGCGGCTTTGAAAACTGCTACCTGACTGGCCTTGGAAGAAATAAAAGGACAGAGAATCAGAGATGGACATGCCAATGACTGTAGCAGGTTGGGGTGGGCAGTAAGGAATAGTTGCAGGGACAGGGGTGGAGGGGAATTAAAAGTCAGAGTGGGAAGCCTCTGTATGACAAGAGTCACTGGTGCATTCTTACTAATTAATGAAAATTAATGAAAATTTCAAGTCATGTGCAAAATTTAAGATTCTCAGATTTGGTCTAAAGCAAATAAATCTGTTATCGTCAGCTGAGTCACAATTTCCCAGGAGAGAATGTATCTCTTGCTAAACTCGAGTTTATCTTTTGGCTTCGTTTGCCAGAATGATCTTTTAATTTTTTTAAAATTCCAATTGTAATGAAAATACTAAATGTACATGTTTAAAGAATCAAAGAGTTCAAAAGACCTTTAACAAAAAAGAAACAGGCTTCCCATGTTCATCTGCATGCTTAACCACAGAGTTTACAACTTTTAACTCCTCCTGATTTTGTTTCTCTTCCAGATAATATACTTATACCAGTCATAAAGATTATATGCTGACTTGCTGATAAAGAAGAGGAAAATTCCAGTCACTTACTCTCCCGTACTCTTCCCTCCATTCCATGCAGAGCACAACAGCAAAAGGATGCTTCCTGGAGTAGCATCACACTGTGCCTCTGCAACACCTTCAGTCCTAATTTTTGATATTTATATATTGTAGTTATTTTTTCAGTTATGCTTATAATTTTAATTAATATAGCTAAACTTCGATTTCTTCTAGCATCAACGTCAGTGGGTGCACTGACTCCATACCATCAAAGTCCAGCCTTTCAGCAATCATATCATTTTCTCTCCTGCCTCTCCATCTCTCTTTCTATTCTCCAACCTCTATGAGCTATAACATCACTTTTACACAATCAATATCAAAAAGGCAAACACAGTGTCTCATAGGCAAAATGAGGACTTCTTTACTTTTTCTGTAGGTTAATTCCAAAACTTGAAACCCAAACAAACAAACAAACAAAAACAACAAAAAGACAAATACACAAAAGCCAAAAACATTCACTCATCATAACTATGCAAATTTTTCAGTCTGCAGAGCCAGATAGTATTCTAGGATTACATTTCATTCTTGGGGGTAATGCCTCTCAAGGGAAAATGTTCCTAGCATGCAGATCAAACTGATTTCTCTGGTTTTTGTGAATACTGTATTCATGGCTCAGAAACACTCCTGTCTTATTTTGCTTTATGTTTGGGCCTTGAGTTTCTTGTTTTGATTTTCCTCCCACTTGGAGTTCGTTCATTCTTTTGTTCTTTCCTTCCTTCCTTTCTTCTTTCTTCTTCTTGATAAAATAATAGGACGTCTTCACCATATACTCAGAATTATCCACTCTGTCAATGATCCCATCTATTGGGGAACATCTGGTTTCTTTACTAGGAACAAACCTCTTGAAGCCTCCCACAATCCTTTTCCAATCTCACCCCACCTACTGCCTGCCTTCCACCTGCAACTTCTCTTGCTTCTACTCTACAAGGACAAATATAGAGGGGATATCTGTTTGAAGAACAGATAAATGCTCAATTAAGTTCTTTGTTCTGGTTACTCCTCTCACTTCCAAGCCCTGTTTTCCCAGACCTCCAGGGTTTGTCCTGCGCTCTTCTCAGGAGACCATCTCCTACACCACCATATCCCTTCTTCAACAGATTCTAGGCTGGGGCTTTTTCTGTTTTATCCATCCACGGACCTTCACCTGATTTTCATCTTCTTACAATGTATTGAGACCCCTCTATCACTAATGACAGACTCTCCCACCCATGCCCCTTCCCTTGGTTTGAGTGGGCATTCTTTTAATTTTATTTGGGTTTCTCTGGGACCTCATGGGCAGAGTTGGTGGTGGTCAGCTCGCTTCCCTGATAGGGAGAGAGCAGAAGCTAATGACAGGCTTTGAGTACAGGGGAATGAACGTGGCAGGTGAGGTTGGGTCCTTTCATTGTTGGGGACCCCTCTTGCTGATGCTGTCTCATCTACAGCCCTCCTTTGGCCTATTTCCTAGTCACTTTAGTAGTGGAGCAGATGGAACACAAAGTGAGCAAAGGTTGGGAAATTCTTCCTGTCATGATTGGTATTTGTTCTATCTTCAAAGTTAACATTTCATTGACAATGGGAAACCAGTGATTAATAAAAATCATGCCTGCCTCTGCCTCCTGGAAATACAATTAAACATTCATATTAATTGAAAGTCAGTCAAATACACTTGAAAAAGTAGGCAGCTTTGTTGCTCTGCATATCAATGAGTAGATCATGAGTTTACAAACTTTTACTCAACAATGACAATATCAATGTGTATAAAGAGTGTCCTTTTTGTAAGGTGGGGCAGATGGGGGAGGGTGGGGTGGCTAGAGCTGCCTTGCTGTTCAGAATCTTGAGAATCGAAATGGAGATTCACTGGTGGAGGAGAAACCAAGAGAACTGTGAAGAAAGTGTGCACAGTAAGAAATACAGGCTGGTGGTTTGTGTGGTTCCCATGCAAGTTAGGAAACTACAAAGTGGCCAACAGAGAGTAGTAAATTCAAGTTCCTTGAGTCACTGGTTGGGTTTTCTTCTTTTGTACCTCCCTGCTTCTACTGTCCCTAGTGTTCTATGTTGAGCACTGTGGCACAATAAGAAATATATACATGGTCTCTGTCCCTGCTTCCTAACACAGAGCTCCTAAAACCCTTATAATTTCCTGAGTACTGGAGGATGATAGCAGCATTTTACACAGAGCTCCCAAATCCCTTCGAATTTCCTGGGTAATAAGAGCATCTTTTGTTCTAATAAGGTGACTCTTGGCTGGCTTCTGGATAGCTTTGGGATGGGGGCTGGTCACTAGAAAGACCAGGCCACGTTAGAAGCTGGGAATTTTCAGCTCCACCCCTATCCTCCAGGGAGGGGAGAGGGGCTGGATGGTGAGTTAATAATCCATCAAACCTATGTGATGAAGCCTCCATAAAGCCCCTAAACCATGGGATTCAGAGAGTGTCAGGTGGATAAATGCACCCACATGCTCAGAGGGTGGTGTATGCCAACTCCATGGGGACAGAAGCTCCTGTGCTCAGGACTCTCCAGACCTCACCCTAGGTACCTCTTCATCTGACTGTTCATTTGTATCCTTCAAAATATCCTTTACAAGACATAAGCAAATGTGGTAAAACCACATAAACACCCAATTGGTGTCTACAGAGAATGGGGGAGCTGCTGGGTGTGGAAAACCTACACACATTTGGTGTCAAAAGTGTTGTGAATAGAGAAACTGCTTTTCTTTCAAGCACATAAGGAGAAGCATCTTATGGTGAACGGAATCCAGGCTTTGGACTCTAGAGCTAGAGTTCATTTCTACCCTTGCCTTTATTAACTGTTTCATTTTGGGCAACTTGCATATATTCTCCATGTTGCAGGTTCTTTATCTGTGAAACAGAAGGTGAGAATTAAATGAGGGAAAGTGGTCACCATTAAGAAATGGTAATGAACACTTAATAAGTGTTTTGTTATAGTGGGGAAAAAATTTAATTAGCAATAATTGAGCCTCAGATAAACCTCACTGGCTATGATACTGCCACTGTGCAAAGGTAAGGGAAAAAAATTTCCTTTAAACAGGAAAAATCATGGTTAATATCCTAAGGTGCTGTGGTTTGAATGTGTCCCACCAAAATTCAGGTGTTGCCAATGTGATAGTATTGAGAGGTGGGACCTTTAAGAGGTGATCAGGCCGTTAGAGCTTCTCCCTTGTGAATGGGATTAAGGCCCTTAAAAAGAGGCTTCACACAGCCTTTAGCCAGCTTGCTCTTCTGAGATTCTGCCATTTGAGGATGCGGTAAGAAGGACCTCACCAGACATCAGAAGCTGGTGCCTTGATCTTGGACTTCCCAGCCTCCATAACTGTGACAAAGAAATTTCTGATCCTTACAAATTACCCAGTCTGTGGTATTCTGTTATGGCAGCACAAAATGGACTAAGACATAAAAGGGAAAAAACCCACTCACAAAAAGTCTCCACACCTCAATTTTTAAGTTTCCTAGAAGGACACTGCTTGTCACCCTGGCCTGCCTTTCTCCCCCAGGAATGGTTGGTGGCTGAGGCCAGACTGACTTAGGCTGAACTTGGAACTGAACTTGCTCTCTAGTGGCCTCTCTAGATGAATTTAGGAAGGTGTTTTTGTAGTTGTACCTTCAGAACAACAGGCTACATGGTTTTGACCTCTTAGTATCTCTTCCTCACATGGCTGGGAGTAGCAAGAGGTGAGCAAGGTGTCTGGGGACAAAACCTAAGGAGGCACTCTCAGGGGGGTACCTTAGTCTAGGCCCAGGGCCCCCCATCTAGCATACCTGAATCTCCTTCCTCATCAGCACACATGGTTTTTTATTCTTGTCTTTTGTTCTAAGATTCCCCCTCTCTTATGGAAGGGTCTTTGCACAAAGATGACCTAGGATACTAGTGTCTCATGTTTCTGGAGCCTCTTCTATTAATTCAGCTCTTTTAAGCAATTTAGACAAATTCCAGGTTCCATATTGACTAACTGTGATGACTTGGGGCAAGGTATTTAACTCTTCTGTGCCTTGGTTTTCTCATCTGTAAAGTGGGGACAAAAGTATATCACAGGACTGTGATGAGAGTCACACAAATTAATGCATGTGAAGCCCTTAGAATAGTGCCTGACACTAGCACTCAACAATGTTAGTTGCCATGCTTAGAATCCAGTCTCCCTTTTTAGAACTGGGGCTTCAACTTTGACCCTTAGGATTACTGGATGACTCCCTATAAAGTCATAGAGAATTACACTTCAGAACAGGAAGGAGATGACATTTATTATCCAGATAGTATGTGACAGGTTGTATAATAGAGGTTTTGCCCATGCCAATTTATTTCTTTCTCACACTTAAGAGGTAAGTACTACCATGGCTGTCTTTCTGATGAGAAACCCAGGTTTAAGGAAATGAATCAAACCCTCCAGACCTCATTTTAAAGAATGGGAAGTTCCATGGTGGTCTAGTGGTTAGAAAAAAAATAACAATAATTAAAAAAAAAAACCCAGAAAAGCAAGGACCTATCCAAGTTGACAAGTACCTGCCCATGGTGTTGGTGTTGCTGGCCAGACAGATTTCTTAGGTCACATTTTGGAAAATGGATCTATTGAAAGAAAGTGGAGAGCAGGGAGGCCACTTGGAAGAATGTGGGGGGACATTCCCCACCTTCAACATTAAACAACACCCCCTCTTGCAGATCCCTACCATCCAGGATGAGTGTCTTGTCTTCCCCACAGGACCTTGGCAAAGTCTCCAGCCTAAGTGAAGATCAGATGTTTGTGTGCACAACTCTGTGTGTGTGTGTGTGTGTGTGTGAGAGAGAGAGAGGGAGAGGTGAGTCATTAAAGAAGTGGTGCAGCTAAATAAAGGATCTCATTATGTGTGCTATTTTTATTCCTTAAATGTCTGCCTTCCTCTCCCCCCTTGAGGTTCCTACTGAAATCTGACAATCAGGGTTGAACTTCACTGTCAGCTTCCATTAGGCAAATCAGGCAGGGAAAAAGCAAGTGTGAGTCTAGCCTTGGCAGGGAGCTGATTCAGCAGTGATAATCTGCTTGCTCTGGAGGGGGCCGGCTACCAAAGGGTTTAATTAGTCAGCCTAGGTGCTTTCTCCACCCCCAGGGTTTCCTCTCCTTCCCTTCATCCACTAGCCCCTGAGATGAGTCTCTTCCCCTGCCTCGCCTGCCTCTAAGTTTTCCGCAGGCACAAGGCTGACCCTGGCAAGGGCACTTCCTCTAAGGTGGGCTGACCCGCTTGCTTTCACTGTCTCCTTCCCTCCCTCTCCCTGCTCACCCACTGTGAGCAAGGCCTGACCTCCCCTGGGAAAATAAGGCTGCAGTGGAGTCCAAACCACAGTGATTTTTCTCCCAGAGGACCAGCAAGCACCCCGTCCCCCAGGCTCCATCTTGCCTCCTTCATTAGGCACGCAGTCATTCACAAACAAAATCACCACGACAATAAGGCATGAAGTATTCTGGTTGGACATGGGGAAGGTTCAGAGACAGGGCCTCTTCCCCCAGTGAGTGTAGCATCTAGGAGGAGAGGATGAATGTAAACAGGAGCCAGGAATGTGATACAGGTACTTGTTGTCTAGAAAAATTAACTGGGGCAGATGGACCACAGACAGCCACAGTACAAGATGGAAGATAAGACTGCAATAAGGTTGAGAGCTCTGGGAACTGGGGGAGTTTGGAGGAGGATGACCCACTTCTAAAAAAAAACAACGCGTTGAGAAGTATCTTTGGAGCCGGGTTTTAAAAGTTGAGCAAGGCATAGTCATATAGAGAGGGGAAGCTTCTAATCTCCCAGCCCCTCCCATGACGCCCACCTTCTGATATCATCTTAGAGCAGCTTATGCTCTACCTTGGAGGTCTCTGAAATTCTCCAGTTATAGCTAATCCTGCAGAGCTCTGCCCCATCTCCTAGCCTCTGCCACTCCTGCCTGTTCAACTGCTCCAGCTGGACACTGCCATTGTGCCCCTTTCCCTCGCCCCAGCCATGCCAATGCGTGGTCACAGGGGAATGCCACCATGGGGGCTGAGTGGGTGTTACATGCACATGCTTCCCCCAGCTCCTCCATGCCAGTCATTCACATGGGATGGGCACAGTCCTCTCACTAGCTGTGGTGTGTGTCTCCTTTGAGGCTTCTGTTATGCATGGCTCTGCTCACTCAGTTCCTTGCAGCACCCATCCTAGTGTCTTACAGTCACTCTCCTTAGGATCTTGGGTCAATTCCCTTCAGTTGAGGTTCTAAGGTGCTAAATGTGACACCAACCTGAAAATAGATCCTCTTTGCTAACAACCAACCCCCACCTCAGGTCTGAGCCCTGCAACTGATATATTTATTATATTGTCCAGGAGAGGGGGGTGGGGCAGCTGCTCTGCTCCCAGTAGGTTTGAGAATCTCGGTCTTGGATGATAATAGTCCCGGGGGCTCTACCCACAAAGTGTATGAAATCTTCAGGCAGATAGTGCCTCTGGCAGATGGTCGCTTGGTCAGACCCTACCCAGTCTCACAATATGCCCCATGCAGGGCTTCTATCTCCAAATTTACTGAGCTGGGAAGTGACTGAGATTTGTTGGGGACCTAGTCAGTAACTGGACCCTCTCACTTCTCATTTGCATTCTGGAACACACACACACACACACACACACACATATACACACATACATACCCCACACATATATATACATACACACATACACACACATATACATGCACACATACATATGCACATATATAACACATATACACATATACAGACAACACAAATGTACAACTAACATGTACACATACATGCACACATATACATGCATGTATACATGCATGTGTGTACAGGCACACATATACACGCACACATATACACACATACGTACACACTTATACACACCACACACATACATACATACACACATACACATATACATGCACACATATACCCACACCACACACATATACACATACACACACACACATGCAACATGGCTGGTACTTCTTCCTCATGGCAATTTTCTACTTTTCAAAGGCAATAATCAATCCAGAGTTCTCCACCAGGTCTCTTCCCTCCCACACCATGCTGCTTCTGATTCTCTCTGGGGCCCAGTCTCTTTCTGCAGACAACTAGGAACACTAACCTAGCTCTTCAGTCCTTATGATATATTCTTGATCATTAAATGAGATAAAATGTGTTAAAGCATTCAAAAAGCAAAGTGCAAATCTCTAACACATATGAGGTATTAGTGTTATTATGAAAAACTCGACACCTTTTGGGGTAGTATGAGTCAGAGTTCCTATACATATGAGGAGGCATCGGTTCACGTGATCATGAGGCTGAGAAGTCCTACCATCTGTCCTGTGAAGCTGGAGACCCAGGAAAGCCCGTGGTGTAGTTTGAAGGCCTGAGCACCAAAAGCACAGAGGACAGGGGAAGATTGATCTGTATCCCACTCAACAGTCAGGCCAAGAGAAAATCCAACCTTCCTCTGCCTTTTTGTTCTATTCAGACCCTCCATGGATTGGGTGAGGCCCATCCACACTGGGGAGGACCCCCTGCTTTACTCAATCTACTCATTCAAAGGCTAATGTCTTCTGGAAACATGCTAACAGACACACCCAGAAATAATGTCTAACCAGCTATCTGGGCATCTGGTGGCCAAGTCAAGTTAACACATAAAATTAACCATCACAGGGGTATTAAAGGAAAAAAACACAAACTCTAAAATAATTTAAAAAGGTTTATTCTGAGCCAAATATGTGTGACTGGCCCAGAGCACATGGCCTCAAGAGGTCCTGAGAAAATGTGCCTGCAGTAGTTTGGTTTTATACATTCCTGAAGACAAGAATTACACATAAGACCCTAAGTCAATGCATGGAAGATGTACATTGGTTTGGCCCAAAAAGGTGGGACAACTTGGGGTGGGGGTGGGGCTACAGATGGGTTAAAAGATACTCTGATTTGTAATTGGTTAAAGAAATGAAACTTTGTCTAAAGGCTTGGAATGTTTTCAGTTAAGGTAGGGATGTCTGTTAATCAGACTCAAGCCACAGATATTTATGGAAACTCAAGTAATCTGTTAAGTAAATTGACGGCCTGCAGGCATGGTTTAAGCTTTGTCCTGTACAGCTTTAGGCCTGTTAAATGATTTAGTAACTTATTGTTAACAAAGAATATCTCCAAAGAGGGAGAGGAGCATGACAAGGTGTGTCCGATTTCCCTTCTAATGGCTGGCAATTCTGCTTCAAGGTTTTTCTGGGATCTCCTTGGCCAAGAAGGGGTCCATTCAGTTGGCTGAGGGGCCAATATTTTATTCTAGTTCACAGTGTTGAAGATAGTTATTCCAGAGAAAACTATTTCAGAGAACCTGGATGGTGGCTCCTAAAGGAATTTCCCTCTAAATTAACAGAGTTAACTAATAATGCAGAGAAAAGAGCACAGTCTCGGATAGAATTCCAACCATGGTACTAGTTAGCTGCTAGCTTCAATTTCCCTGTCTGTAAAATAGGGACAAAAGAACCATCTCACAATGTGCTCATGAGAGGCTTCAGGACAAAAAAAAAAAAGTATGTGAACCTGCCTGACACAGAGCAGATGAGCAACTAATAGGACCAGGCTTATTGGAGACTGTGCTCATGTCTCAGCAACCCAATCATGTCGGGGAGGGAAAGAACAAAACTCCAAAGAAAGCCCTGATTGGATTCTGAGAATAATCCCAGATCTTAGGTCATGAATCAGACAAGCCATGATCTGTTTGGCCTTTCATCTCAAATAAAACTCTTCAACACAAGGATATCATTATCATGTGTAGCTCCTCAGAATTCAATTCAGCATTTGTGGGTAAATATAATAGATCACAATGAGTGTCCCTTGGAGGAAGATGCCCCCACAGCACAGACAATACAGATTAGGTGGCGGAAGTGGGTCACTGGTCTGCACCAGCTGCCAGAGCATGTGCAGGGCAGGACATTTCCATTTTCTTTCCCTGCATGAATCCAGATTTTGGCTGCCCCTGGGCATGTATGCAGAGGGAGACAGAGGGCTGGGATGGGTTTCAACACGGCAGTGTGCTAGCAAGAGCTGGGGACATGTTCCCCCTGCCATCCCATCATCCGCTCCAGCTACACAAAATGAGTGTGAATTATGGGGACCCGCTGAGCCTTTGATTTCCCTCAGCTGCCATCCCAGCAGCCACTTTCCTGGAAATTAAGTGCATGTTTCATGTGCTTGCAGCGGGAATAAGCGGGACAAGTTTGCCTGTCACTCTGCCACCAGCCGTCCATTTCAGCCTCCCTCCCTCCCCAATCCCAGGGTAGCCCTTTCAAAGGGCACCCACACATTCCTCTCCTGGAGGCCTGCTGGGATGCAGAAGCCCTCTAATTAGGGACATTGCTTCCTTTGCAAGACAGGACGAAGGTGGAAGAGAGCAGTCAGGGAGAATGTGGTTTATCCCCTTGATTTATGTACTTATGTGAGTCATGCTCCCCTTCTGGTTTCTCCCCTCCCCCACCTTTTTTTTCTCCCCCCCCCCAATTCCTTCTTGTTTGGTAGGAAGTTAAAAAAAAAAAGACTACTATATTTTTTTCTACCAACAAAGTTATCTTTCTAAAACAGCTTTTCTGGAACTTCCACGTGCATACAAATCACCTGGGGGTCTTGCTAAGGTGCAGACTCAGGGTTTGGGGTCTGACCCGAGGTTCTCTATTCTTCTGAGCGCTTCCGTGCCTCTGCTTGTCCACGAACCTCACCTGCAGCGGCAAGAGTCTAACCACCACCGTGTCATGTGGTTCCCCGTCTCGAAAACCCCAGGTGGCTCCCTGTTGACTACAGAATAAAGTCTAGACTCTTCAGAAATCATGCAAGACTTTTCAGCTTCTGGTTATTTATTCATTCAGACAATCTGTAACTGTTTATTTAGTGCCTTCTGGGGAGCTGAAGCCCTGATGTTCCTTTCTAGACTCACCTCCTACCACTCCCAACCTCGGGCACCAGTATCCTCCATTAAACTGAGATTTTCTGAAGAGCAGAGCTAGGATTTTTTTTTTCCTTTTCTTTGCCCTGTCTGGCACAGGGCCAGGAACATAAATGCTCAATAAGCATTTGATAAATGAATGAATAAACCTTAGACAAGGATAAGTATCCACTCCCTTCTCTTTGTTCTTCCCATGGAAGCACACACGCCTAATGTAAAGAAAGCTTAGAGGCCACTGAAATGTATAGATGGCTCTCAAAGTTAATTTTATCAAATAAGCTTTTGCTTTTAAATAGTTTTAGATTTACAGAAAAGTTACAAAGATAGTATGGAGTTCCCATATACCTCATGCCCAGGTTTCCTTATTATTAACATAGAGTCATGGGTTACTTAACGACAAGGATACGTTCTGAGAAACACATTGTTAGGCAATTTCGTCATTGTGTAAACATCACAGAGTGCACTTACACAAACCTAGATGGTATAGCCTACTGCACACCAAGGCTATATGGTGTAGCCTATGACTCCTAGGCTACAAACCTGTACAGTATGTTACTGTACTGAAAATTGTAGGCAATTGTAACACAGTGGTAGTATTTGTGTATCTAAACATATCCAAACATAGAACAGGTACAGTAAAAACACAGTAGAAATGTTAAAAAAAAAATGGTACCTATCTAGGGCACTTACCATGAACGGAATGAACAGAGCTTGCAGGACTGGAAGTTGCTCTGGGTGAGTCAGTGAGTGAGTAGTGAGTGAATGTGAAGGCCTAGGACATCACTGTACACTACTGTAGACTTTGTGAACAGTGTACTTAAGCTATACTAAATTTATAAAAAATAAAGTAATTGTGATATGATCTTACAACAGCTACGATGTCACTAGGTGATAGGAATTTTTCATCTCTATTATAATCTTATGGAACCACCCTTGTATATTCAGTCCATTATTGACTGAAACAATGTAATCCAGTGCGTGACTGTGTTACGTTATTATGGTACACTTGTCACAAATAATAAATCAATACTGATATATTACCATTAACTAAATTTCGTACTTCATTCATATTTTCCTAGTTTTTACCTAATGTTTTTCTGTTTCAGGATTCTGTTGTAATAATCATTTTTGATGTTCTATAATTATTATTTGGTATCTTGAAATCATGGGCCAAACTGCCAGCAAAACTGTTTACATCCATACCATCTCTGTGTATTGCATGTACATGGAGATCATATAACAAACCCTCCAACTATCAACCCCAAATCTGTGTTTTGCTTCCTGCCCAATAGGGGACAACCTCACCTAATACCTTCTGGCCATTAGAGTAATAAAGGCTGTCACCCAGGCTTTCCCCTCACTCCTTCTGCCGCCTGACTGATGATGCTGTTTTCCCACGTGGCTCAGTATGGTGCGCCCTGCCCCCTCCTCTCAGGAACTGTAAGTAATAAACTTCTTTCAAGGCAGTTGTCTCCATGTCTGTCATTTACTATACCTGATTAAAACAAATCCCAGGTACATTTCAAAACAATTGGCGCAGAGAGAAGGGTGGTTTGGTTGACAGACTGTGATAACATGCCTCTAAACTGCTCTTGGCTTACTAACTGAATTCATAAAACAGCACAAGCTGCCTAGAAAGGCACCACAGTCAATTGACCTGCCTGTGTTTTAGCCACCATTGCCTTAGGCTGCATCTGGTGAATTCAACCTTGGTTTCCCACCCTAAATTATTATGGGAGAAAGTGCAGGACTCCTGCATAGCTTAGGGTAGCTGTAGTCTGGGTGAACATCCTGAGCTAGCACTTGCTATGTGCCTAGTGTGCAGGCAAAGGACCCTGGGGACACCTAGGGGAATGGGCTAACTTACAAGGCAAAGGCTCCTCTGGAGGGAGTGGGGAGAGGCTTCCCTCCAGTGCCAGGAGTGAGTCTTACCAACTGACCCAGCGGCACCCGGGAGGCAAGGGCCACCTACACAATTACTGTAGGCTAGGCATTGTGCCCACTCCTTTCCAAAATTTCTTAAGTCAGCACCTTTGCCCACCCGCCTTCTTTAATGAGGTTGTTTCATGCATTTGTAATTCAGTCAGATTTTTTTCATCACATTCTGCATTTTATCCTGGGATCCCCTGATCTCCTAAATGATGGTTTCTATTTGCATACATTAAGGTTCACTCTTTGTGTTGTAAAATTCTATGGGTTTTAATAAATGTATAGTGTCACGTATTCACCATTATAGTATCATGCAGAGTAGTTTCTGCCCTAAAAAATCCCATGCACCTCACTTATTCACCCTTCCTTCCTCCCCCCACATCCCTGGCAACCACTGATTTTTTTACTATCTCTATAGCTTTGCCTTTTCCAGAATACCGTATAAATGGACTCATACAGTATCTCTAGCCTTTCCAGATTGGCTTCTTTCCAATAGCAATTGCCTATAACTCTGCACATGTAAAGAGAGTCCCAAGTAACGTTTTCACTGAGTTCTCCCAAAGGCAGAGTCATGAATCTTATAGTTGTTCCACAAAGAAGAAATAAGTTATTGGGGGAGCTTGGACTTGAATGCTCAGGTGAGCATAATTGAACATCGGGTTATTTTGAAAGCAGCTGTTCAATAAACCATTTTAGGAACTGAAATCTAGCATTTCTTTAAAATAAATTATTTCTACATATACAAACTGGTTTAGAAATTGGCAGCTGACATGATTCATTGTCAAGTAATCTGGCTCCTCTCTACCTGCCCAATCTTCTCTGTAGCCAGGTTGGTCTCTTCCACTTCTTCTGAATGCTCTGTGCGCATCCTCCCTTCCAACCATGTGTCAACCTGCTATGCCTAACCTAAGGGCCTTTTCCTCTCCCCCTACTAATCCAAGTCTGACTAAATTCTCCAAGATTTGGTTCTATTCCACTGTCTTTCCTTAAATCATTTTAAACTTTTATTTTCAACGTGTCCTTCATTTTAAATATAATACAGCTTAGCCCTTATGTGAAATAATTGCTGGATTAATTAAACATGTATTAAGAACCTACCATATTCCAGACTTTTTGCTTGGTTTCAGGGGACACAAAAAATTTTCATAAATGGTTTGTGCTCACCTTCTCTTTTCACTTCTGTATTTTGCATTTCAATCTTGTTTTGCAATGAAATAACACAATTTCCATGAGTAGAAATGTCTTTTTCTCTTGCGTCTTCAAAAATACCCATATGGGGATGTGTGCATTATGATAATAATAATGACTAACATCTATTGAGTGCCTGCTAAGTGTTGGTACTATCCTAGGTGCTTTATGTATATCCACATGTCTTCACATACACTCAACTTGTTCATCATATAATTGTCCCCATTTTAAATGCTAAGAATCTAAGGCAGAGAAAGTGAATAGTTTGTCCAACGTTGCACAGCTATTAAGTGGTATAACCAGGATTTTAGCCCAAGCAGCCTGACATGGAGCAGTCAGTGGTCCCCATTTGCACCCCCAGCACATACATAGACTATCTAAACACTATGCCCTATGATCTTTAGAGCAAAAAAAAAAAAAAAAATGCTCAAGGAAGACTTGATGATTTTCTAAATTTGTAATTCTTCAGTTGAATCAATTATGTGCACATTCCATTGTGACTGGTGTTCATAAGTTCATAAAAATTAGCCTGCCCACTGTATTCCAAAGTCTTTCCAGCAACACGCCCTTGCCGGTATCTTTTTGATGTGCACTTGACTCACCATGTCATGGGTAGCTCCTGTTTTCCACTCCACCTTGTTCCTAGAAGGATACTGCCTGCTGCTTGGTGGTAATTCTGGAGCCTTTTTTCTTAGGACTTTTCCCAGGGTATATTCCATGTATATGGTGCTTGAGTGGGTGGAGACATATGCATTTATTTATCAATTCAAATATGCCCAATTTATTTAAGTTGTACTGACTGCACTATGGCCTCTGGGAATGTGTGTGATCCTCAGAGGCAATGTTTAAACTAAATCAAACTGAAAAATTTATTTTTAAATAACAACTTACAGATCTAATAACCAAGCAAGGCTGCACTGAACAGAGATGTTGTAAATCTATTATCGTAAGTATCCTCTGTCCTGACACAATTTTCCCTAAAGCCTCTGAAATGTTAAATTTCTGCCAGATAAGCTCACATGAATTCCAACAGCTGGCTGGATAGATTTTTCACAGTTTTTCATTGAGTCATATCACATGCTAGAAATACCCTGTACAGAAAAGGCTAAGAATGGGGTGAGCCTACTAAACCAGATAGTAGTAACACAATATCTTGGGAATATAGTGAGATTTAGCCTGATGTGAATGGCCAAATTTGGAGAGTGGGAGAGTCTAATATGAATGTATTGATAGATAGAATTTCAGTCTCTTCTGCCTAGAAGTGCCTACCTGTGGTGCAGAAACGTCTTTCAGGGTATATGTAGGAAACAACCAATATTAGCTGGACTATAATAGAAGCAGGTGCCAGTCCTGGCAACATAAAGATGTGCTGGAAGGAACTAAGCAAGATTGTTAGAGATTCTGCTAAGCATGCCAGAATTTAGAGTTGAGCTTCTATCCTTGAAGGTGAAAAGGAAAAACCAGGAATTTTCAGGGTCAAAGACATCATGGCAGGGGTTAGGCAGGGTGGTCATTACCTTACTTATCCTTATGCAGGCCTGACACGAGCTCCAGTCCAGTTCCAGAAGCTAGCCCAGTGAAGACAGCCTGCCCATTTCTTCATTCATTGTTCTAGAACTGAGCTTGCAGGTGGAATGGAGGAGAAAGACCAGGAGAAAGACCACACAGGCATTTAGAGGAGCATGTAGAACTGGCTAAAGGAAGCCGTTGTCACGGTGTCAAGTAAATTCAGCCTCATGCTCTCAAGTCAAGAAAAGCACATGACAGAGGTCTCTTGGAAAATTCTATGTGAATAGTCAGCAGCAGAAGATTCCAACTGAAAAAAATTATTCCCAGAAAATCAGATGTTTCCTGGTAAGGTTGATTACCGGGGTTTACCAAACCCCAAGTTTGAGCTGAGGGAAAAAGATTGTGGAGGCTGTTCTGTTCTTTCTTCTCCCAGCAGTTTGGAGTATGACATGGCAGCTCTTGGCAACTAATGCTGAAGAGACAATAGGGCCAGGGTTGGCCCCACTGCCATCTCCACAGTCACCCCTTGACCTCCGCTCTTGCTCATCTCTGATGGGAAGTTTTCCAAAGTGGTTGTATCAAACTACGCTTTCACCAGCAAACTGAAAATTCCAGTCGCTCCACATCGTCACCAATGTGTGGCATGGCCAGTTCTTTTTCTTTAATTTTAACCATGTTGTTAGGTATCTCATAGTGGAGCAACTTTGTTGTTAGGTATGTTGTAGGTATGTTAGGTATGCTCATGTGGAGCAACTTTCCATTTAATTCTTGGCCATTTGGATATCCTCTTCAGTGAAGCAATATCTTGAGAATTTTGCAGTAGCACATTCGTCATAGAACAGGTGATCCATATCACGTGAGTTTATTTCCGAACTCTCCATGTATTCCACTGGTCTGTTTTTGGTCTAGCCTTGTGCCCATACCAATTTTCTTAATAAGCACAATTTCATAACAAATTTTTATATCTGGCAGTCACCTTTTCAAGCAGTTTTCTTCTTCATCACTGCCCTGGTTATTCTTGCCCTGTTGAATTTCTATCTAAAGTAGAAATTTGCATTCTTAAAACACTTATTCAGTTTTCTGACATATTTACCCTCCCCAGTGGTTTTTAAAAAAAAATACTTTGCTGCATAATTGTGGGTCATTGAATATCTGCCTGAAAAACTCTCTCTCTGATTTATTTTAGTGAGCATTTACTGGATATAAATGCTCTCAGTTTTTGTCTCTCTGAAAATGTCTTTACATCACTTTTAGTTTGAAAAGATAGTATCATTGGGTATATAATTCTCGGTTAAAAATAATTTTCTTTTGGAACTTTAAAAGCATATTCTGTTGTCTTTTGGATCCATAGTTTCTGTCAAAAAAACAACTTTCAGGCTTTTTTTTTTTTGTACCTTTGAAGGTAATGTGTCTTTTTTCTCTGTCTGCTTTTAAGATTTTTTCTTAAGCTTTTGGGAGTTTTGTCAAAATGTGCCTACATGCGGAATTCTTTGTATTTATCCTGGCAGGGGTCTATAAAACCTTTCAAATGTGTCATTTGATGTCTTTTGTCAATTCGAGAAATTTTTTAGCCGGTACTTCTGAAACTGCTTGTCCCATTCTCTTTTCCCTTGTTCCAGGAACCTCATCGTAAGTATGTTAGACTACTTACCACGTCTCACGTGACCCACAGACTCTTTTCTGTAATTGTCAACATTATTCTTTTGTGCTTAGTCTCTGTGTTCTACTACTAAGCTATCTTCCAATATACTAATCCTCTCTTCTGCTGTGTCTGGTCTACTGTTAAATCATCTATTAAGTTTTAATTTTAGCCATTTCTATTATTTTTTGTTCTAGAATTTCCATTCGGTTATTTTTATAGATTCTCTGTTGAAATTCTCCATCTTGTCATATATTTTCTTAAACATATTAATCACGATTATTTTAAAGTCTTTGCTGTAACATCTGTATCACCTATTTCTTTCTTCTGTTTTATCTTTTTTTTTCTCCTTGGCTTTTCATCACTTGCTCCTGTCTGCTGGCATACATGACAATTTTATTCATTGAATGCTAGACATTTTGTACGAAAAGCTGTAAGGTTCTAGATGTATTCTTCCACAAAGGACTTAAAGTTAGTCTGGCTAATAGTTGCAAATGCCTTCATCCAATCAGGGATTGACATGATTTGAGGCCAGGTTTAAGGTTCTATATGGGCTTGTCTATTTTTGGTCTATACTTACTCCTTCCTGGAGTGTAGCCCTTTAGGGTTCTCCATGAAATGCACCCGTGAGCGCTTAGTCAACTTCTTGGCTCTTTCTGAAATCCAGTTTATTTTTCTGTACCGTGAGACTGCTAAACACTCTGCAAATATAT
Source organism: Daubentonia madagascariensis (assembly GCA_023783475.1). Classification (NCBI taxonomy): domain Eukaryota; kingdom Metazoa; phylum Chordata; class Mammalia; order Primates; family Daubentoniidae; genus Daubentonia; species Daubentonia madagascariensis. The sequence continues at coordinate 13,126,738 of JAKFHU010002004.1, forward strand.
TTTTTCCCGTGTTCACCACTTTCTGCTACGTTTATCAGCTTTTTGTTCAGATCAGCTTTGGATTCAGCAAATGCCATGGGGGGAAAAGTGGAACATGACGTCTCTGTAGTTCCTGTTCTCCAGGGTCTTAGCCCTCAAATCCTGGGAGTCTTGGAAGCCCAGAAGTTGTATTTTCACTCCATCCCCACGTTAATGCTAAAAGTTTTAGGCCGCCACTTTCTGTCCTGTAGGGTCCCGGTTGGAACTCAGAAAATGCCCTAAGGAAGAGAAAATATTGCTCACTTAGCTTCTCAATACTGGGTTGCCTTGGTTGTCTGATGCCATCAAAAAGAAATTTTTTTATTTGTTTTTGGATTTCATCAAGAATTGATAGTTGCTCTTGATTAGATGATAGTTCTAATAGACTATGCTCATTATAACTGGAAGCAGAAATTTCCAATAATTCAGATTTCAACCACCAAAATTGCTTAATTGGGCTGAGGATTAAGAATGGCACTACAATATGTATAGCAGCTTAAACTGTAAGCAGTGGCACACTGGTAAATGTTTAACAACTAGCTTTTTGGAGAAAAGAGATCTCACTTGTAGTGTCTTCCCATTTCAATGGCATGAATATTTTACCATGGCACATTTTAAACTATCAACATGGTGTCACTGAACACGGAGTTGGGAAAAGTTGTGCATAAATAACTCCTAGGAGCTGGAACAAGCTGGCTCTAGCACACCCATGTGGCATTGTTCTTCAGAGAGACCAGCTGACTACTGGTAGGACTATGTGGGGTCCCCTCCAAGTAAAAAGGGCCAGGAGTTCACCCTCACAGCAATATATATCTAGTCCAGTTATGGGTTTGTTTGCTTTTTTTGCCCCACGCATCCTCAATCAGTCCCTTACCTGAAGGCTTACAAATGCCTGATCCACAGGTATGGAATCCCATACCACATAGCATCCAGCCAGGGGCCCAATTCATAGTTAATATGTGGGCATGGGGGTACTGTCCACCATGGTCATATGATGTGCTACACCACCCAGAAGGAAACAGCCTCATAGAATACTGAAACAGCTTTTTTCAAGGCACAGCTGAAGTACTATCTTGGAGGCAATACTCTGCAAGGATAAGGTGGCATTCTTTAGATATAGTATACACATTAAATTAGAAACCTTTCTATGCTACAGTGCCCCAAATAGGAAGACTATGTGGGTCTCGAAACAAAGGGGTGGAAGCAGGTTTGTCCCCAGTTATCATCACTGCCATGACCCACTGGGGAACTGAATTTTTTTTTTTCCTGAAATTATGGGCTCTCCAGGCTGGTTCCTAAAGGAGAGATACTCACCAGATGACACAGCAAGGGTCCCACTGAACTACAAGCTATGAGGGCTGCAAGGCACTTTGGACTTCTTGTGTCCTGAAATCAGCAGATGAGAGGAAGAGTCACCAACTTGGCAAACTGTCCGGCCCTCCTCGTCAGGAGGTTGTAAGGATGCTTTTATACAGTGAGGGCAAGAGCAAATATATGCGGAACCAGGAGATACACCTGGGTGCATCCTAGGACTCCCTTTCCCCCCTAACTGTGAATGCATACATGTAGCAACCCAGCTCGAGAACAGTATGATTGCCAAGAATTCTATTCCCTGAGGAGTGAAGGGTGAATCACACCACCAGCTAAGCCACCTTGACTTGCCAAACTGAGAGGTGAGGGTGAGGGGTATATGGAATGAATGATGAGGAAGAGAGAGGACGAGTAGCAACTGCAATCCCCAGACCCATTGTAGCAACGGGGACTGTGGCTCATCCCACTAACTTCCCTCTTCTACATGTCTTTTAGGAGGAGAGGCCCCTGGGATCCAGGGTGGAGCTGCTCCCTGTACATCTGTGGAGGGGTGGACTGCAATACCTGTGAAAGTGCCCTGGTTGGACCTCCGGCTGCTAGGAGCGTAGTTGACTGACAGTGCCAGCTGTTGTCCCTCTGGATCCATCACTGTGTTCAGTGTGTTCATTGTGAGGCAGATTTTCATCCAAGTTGCCCCCACTCAATTAATGGGAACAGCAAGAGTACTAGTACAAGCTTCTTCCTGCAGGGTGTGGGACTCTTAATGGGTGATTTTGGCTGACGACCTCTCTGTTGGCCTGGCCGAAACTTTCTCAGAACTGCATTGCGGTCTGAGACTCTTCCTACCCAATCCTCCTTCCTTCCCCCTGCCTTGGCACAGGTATCATGATCTGAAGGTGTCAAGGTCCCCACAGGACTGAGGAAGAATGTCAGTAGGAAAAGACTGGGAGAGAACTCCCAGAAAAGTAAACAGAGAAAGAAGTAGCAACACCTTAGAAAATATTGTATGAAAGTAGTTCGATTGTGTGCTTAACAATTCCAAATACTGCAGAGAATTAAATAGTGTGAGAGCTGAAAAGAATCCACAGGCTTAAAAAGTTGGAGTACATTGGCAAAACAATCATACATTCTGGTTTGCTCTAGAAAGTACTGGACAATATCTGTCATCCTCTTATATTCACAACATCACTTTCAAAGTGTTTTGGTTTCAAGAATAAGTTGTATGGTATTTGTTCCAGTTATCTATTGCAGCCTAATAAGTGACTCTATAGCTTGTGGAATAAAACCACCACCATTTTATTGTGCTGAAAGATTCTGTGGTTCAGGTGTTTAGACAGGGCCCAGCAGGGGTGGCTTGTCTCTGCTCCATTGTGTACAGAGCAACAGCTGGGAAAATTCAAATGGCTGGGGCTGGAACCACTGGAGGTTGGGCTTAGCTGAGACTATTGACCAAAGCACATACATGTGGCCTCTTTGTGGCTTGGGCTTCCTCACAGCATGGCAGCCTCAGGGTGATCATGATTCTTAACATGGTGGCCCAGGGCTCCAAGAGTGGATATTCCATTGAAAATGAAGAAAGCGGCGTAGCCTGTTGTGATCTAGCCTTGGAAGTCCTATAGCGTCACTGTTGCTCCTGTCACAATCCATTGCAGGAGTAAGCAAACTTTTTATTAAAAGGCCAGGTGATAAATATTTTAAGTTTCATGAGACAAGAAGCAAAAATCAAGACTATGATGTAGGTTCTTACATGACCAGTTAAAATGGAACCATATACAAATATAAAAACCATTTTTAGCTCACATCATCAAAACCCAGGGAGCTGGCTGGATTTTACCCCCAAGCCATAGTTTGCTGACTTTTGATCTATCGGTCAAAGGTCCAAGGACAGGAGACCTGGAGCCTACCTCTTGACGGGAGGAGCACCTACGAATTCGCAGTCATGTTTTAAAACCGCCAAAACAGTCCTCTTCAGTCATAATTTTCTTGGTGCACTTTTAGTAGAATAATGTTGATAAAGGACCATTGCAGTGATTGAAGCCTTTGGGAAGGTGGTGAGAAAGTGGGAACTTCCCAAGATTCTGGCAAGAAAGAATGGGTTAATCCCACCTTGGCTTAAGGGTCATAAACATCAGAGGAACGTATTTCTTCTTTTCTTTCCTCTTTCCTTTTCCCTTCTCCCTGTTTATTTCTCCTGCTTCCTACTACTGGGGTAGCTACACATATTTGTAACATGAGGAAAAGATGCTAAAGGTCTACTTGATGCCTTAAAGCCCCACAACAGGTGTTGAAACTCAACTCCCTAAAGGAGCTGTACACGTAATGTCAACAAGTGAAGTCTGCCACTGGAAGAAAATATTTTTTACTTCTGCAAATACATATATTCTTTCCTGTTTTTCTAGAAACATACTGTCCCTTCTTACCCCAACTTCACTTTTGATAAAAATAAGAAATATTTTATTTTCTTCTTTATTCTACCAAAATCAAACAAATCTTGTAAATCCATGATAAATAGCTGTTGGCACTGAGCTTTGCGTTTGGGAGGCAAAAGGATTGAGGAGAGCCTAGTAAATATAAGAGGAGAGAGGGATCCTGTCTCAGGGGACAGAGCCTACTCAGCCTCCACTGATTGTTTGGGTTTGTCTCAGTTTTGGGGGACCTTCCAGTTTTTCTGAAGAATCCATAAATCCGTAGTTTAGATTTATGTAATATTTTAAATTAATGTATTATTTCTGTATTCTTTTAAATCTGTAGGTTGGATTTATCCATAAATCTGTAGGTTGGCTGTAATATCTCCTCTTTTTCACAGATTGACTACTGAACTTGAGTCTGGGGTCCACACTGTGTGGCTGAATGAAAGATATTCAAACTCTCTCTCCTAGAGGAAATGAATTTTGTCATGGCACCAATTTGATTCCCTGGGAAGCAGCCTCTGAGATGGAAATTAGCACATAAGAAGTTTATTAGGAAGGGCTTTAGGGATCAATATCTGTGGAAAGGAGGGAAAAGAAGCAACATTGGGCAGAGGGAGAAGTTGAGCTGTGAAGCAGTCTCAACAGAAGCCTCAGCCAACCCTAGAGGGAATTCGCAGGATGTAATGACCCTTCAGAGCTATCCCAAGTTAAGGTGAAAGGACTAGCCTTCACACCCCACATCCACCAGTCATTGGATGCGGCTGTCCCAGGAAGGGGGTGTGTCCTGGGGTGAAGTGCCTCTTAGCTGCTAAGGTAATCCCCAAAGCAGCTGTCTGTTGGCAGCACTCCCAGCAGCTGGGGTAATAAGTCCTTTATTCCTGGATCCCAATATCCACTACATATCAAGAGCTCAGAGGCAGCCTGTTAAAGAGGAGGGTCCCCTTCTTCTCTGGATTCCAGGGGAGAGGGTTGTATTTGGTCAGAAGCATTGATGACTTAAGAAGGGTCCAGAGATATGTATGGGATTCTTGGTGATCTTTCTAGTCTTGTTGGAGTAGAATGTACCCCCTCTACTGAGAGTGGTAGCTTCAAATTATATGCAGAAACTTGAGTACAAGTTTGACATTGCCCCCCTGGGGAGTACAGACAGAGTTATCACACACATAGAACCTTAATGACTCCTGAACTAACCCACACATTTTGTAAACGAGGACTCTTGGGCTCAGAGAAGTTGGATGAGTTGCCTGATATGAGACATGGCTAATCCTTGGCCGGTAGAGAACTGAGACCAGACCCCCTCACTCAACGCAGGGATCGCTCTCTGCACCACTGTGTTGCTGCTACCCTGTCTCATATACCATTTTAGCCTTGTGATTTGGATGCCTAGATTTTTAATACAAATTGTAACTGTGACTTACACAGATATTGATGAGTTATACATTGTACATCCCCTAATGAGCACGAACCAATTAAAGTATTATGCTGAAATAATTGATGGGCTGTGTCAAGGCAAAAATGAGAAATTTGATTTGCATAGAGCACTATCGATCAGCGCACTGTATCATCGCTCTGAAAGCCACTCTAGATGGTGTTAAAGGAACTCTGAGATGAGAGGGAGATAGAGAGACACACAGTACACAGAACATCTCTATTTGTGAGCCAAGTAAAACATATCACCAACCCCAGCTGCCTCAGTCACCCCTCCCCGTTCCCCCAGCACTACAACACTGACAGATCTAAATATGAAGAAGAAAAATGTCTCCGACAGGCTGTTATTTTGCTGCCTGAATTGTGTCAGGGAAGTGTAAATATAATCACATTTTATCCGCCAATCTGAAATGGATTTCAGAGGAAGGGATCACAATGTTAGGAGAAATCTTTTTCGTTGTAGCATGCCTTGATTGAAAATAACTCCCTTGTTACCATCAGTAATGTGTTCAAGGGAGAAAAAAACAGTGCAGTTCATGACAGAATTACTAGGCAATTCAATCAAAACTGCGTGCCTCGCTCTTCAGGTTATAAGGGAGACAGGTAAGTCCAAGATGTGCTTCAAGAGCATGTGGATGGGTCTGGAAGTCTTCATTTAAACATCTGCATCTTCTGTGGTTGCCCTGAAAACCATGGGAGACACACTGGCCTCTCCGGAAGCAGCCATTTAATCCCTTGGCTTGGCCATTCCTATGACCTTTTAGGAAAGCTTTTAATTCCAGATCAGGATGAATGGACCCCCCCTTCATCTCCTCTGAGTCCTAAACACACTGCATTTATAGCCCAATCATTATTTTCATCTTACTTTTTTATTAAATGAATACATATACAATTGACAATCAGACCTTCTTTTCAACGTTTGATAGTCAAGGATGGGTTGTGATCATTCTATCCCAAAACAGAGACACCTGGTATTTAATTGGATATGCAGCCTTATGGGGGGTGTGTGTGTGTGTATATGAAATATTCATGTACGCATTCAACTTTTAAAAATACTTAAAATCAGTCATAAGCATGTCCTTTCACCCCATCTCCACTGCTATAGCTCTCAGAGTGTGTGAGCTGACCCCAAGGAATAAGCACCCCTGCAAGGAGGAAAAAATGCAAGGAGCGTTGAGGTTGTGGGCACAGCAGCCAGCTCCCGGGGATTGAACAGTCTGTTCCAGACTGCTCACTGTTGTCATAGCACATGTAATGTTGCTTGAATTAAGAGCAGAGGAAAGCTACAAAGATCACCTCAGGTGTCTGCCAATAATGTGACTTGACATTTTAAGCTGGTCTCCTATTACTTTTGCTCTTTTCACCGAGAAATATCCACATGACACCTCCTCAAAATTGTCAAGGCACAAAGGTAGACCTAATCCCTCCCTGCTCGGGCATTAAAAGAGAAGGAAAACCAGAAATATTCACTACGCAGTTACATTCTTGGATAAAATTACTTATCTAAATTTAGAACTAGGCCAGGCTTTGAGGCTTGCCCTTCATTCGAGGTCTAACGCATGAAAGACCTTGTGTTGGGCAATTTTTTCAGGCTTGCTTGGAAGGGGGCATTTAATCCAATTTGATCTCTGGTGAATGCATCAGGCACTGATTCTCTGCCGCTGGGGGAACCACACTGCCCGCCCTGTGGTTTCCAGGCACTTTGAGAAGTATTCTTTTTGATGTCAGTGGGAGCTCTATTTCCAAAAAGAAGTGATGACATGAGAACCTGCATAGAGAAATGGAGAGCCAGGGTCTCTTTTTCAGAAAATCTCTCCCCTGGTTTGTCAGCCAATAATACCCACTGTGCTGAGGGCAGCCACAAACTCATTGCATAGAGGGTGCTGGGTGGGGACTGGTGGGGGTGACATTTTCTTATGATGAGAAAATTGGGATATTCAGCTTATGTATTTTAAAGCAAAAACCCTTCCAGCAGAGAACAATTAGTAAAGTCATCACTTGAAGCCATGCTGATTTTTCTATCATCTCAGCTACTCTACTAATGAAAAAAGAACAAGTTCCTAAAAGCCACAAAGTCCTTAGTGTCCATCAGTAAAAGAAGGTGAATTTTAAATTTCAAACCCCTTCTCCTTTGCCCTGAGCCAAACTCTCAGTCAGCACAGTTTATTTTTTCCCCTACAAACATCCATAATCGAGACCCTAGGTTGGACTTAAATTAACAAGTGATAATTCTCCACAATGTCATCATAAGCAGAATTCCAGTGTTTGTAGGATTCTCTCTTTCAGCAGTCTCTTGAGGTGTATCACTTAGCTTTTGCTGTGTAACAACTAGCCCCAACACTGGTAGATGAAAATTCCACCATGTATAGCTCACATGGATGGGCAGCTGGGGCTGAGCTCAGCTGGGTGCTTCTTCTGTTGTTGTGGGCTCACTCATGTTTTGTGGTTATTGATGAGTTCACTCACATAACTGGTGATTGGCTGGCTATTGGCTAGGGGGACAGGGTAACTGGGCCACACATCCTCATTATCCAGAAGGCTAGCCCTGGTGGGTTCACAAGGTGGTGCTTATAAGGTTCCCAAGGGCAGCTAGCGAGGAATCTGCAAGGGCCCTTGAGACCTAGGATTGAAACACAAACAGGGTCATTTCCACCACATTCTAAGCAAATCAAAAGGATAGCCCACATTCAAGGGTCAGGGAAATAGACTCAGCTCCTTGACAGGAGAAGCTGTACTATATTGTGGTCAATTTTGTAATTCACTATGCAAAGTTTGCCGGGGTTACTGTCTTAATACTCTGTAGGTGTAGATAAGAATGGCTGATGAACAGGGACCAAATCCAACTGGAGCTTCTATTTCCAGTGCTTACCTAGACTAGCAGAGAAAAGGGATTGAACAACTGAATGTTGTTGAATGCAAGTGGAGAGTTTAAAAGTATATATCTTTCAATAGTGACCTAGCGACAGGAATATAAACACAGAAAATGCCATGAATCAGAATAATTTTGCTTACTCATGTTAAGATAGAGACAGCCACTGGTCCTCAGTCTACCTCCCAGCCTGGCTGCACATGGCAGAGGTCGTTTTAAGACTTCATCATCTAGAAATATCTCAGGCCAAACCTTCTCTTGCCGACTTGGGACCTCCCCTTAGAGGATATGTGTGAAGCTTTGTTTCCTGTTTGATGTTTATAAGGAAATGTTCCTTCTCCTTGATGCCCGACTGGCTTACCCTCTCTGTAGGCTTTTATGGAATAACTATGTGAAAAACCAAAGCATTAACACCCAGACAAGAATGACTCTTGTACAACAAAAGGGACTGTTTTCTCCTGGCAAACATTTTCTGGAGAAGTGCCTCCCTGTTACCCCCTCTGGAGAAGTGTTTATGACCCAGTTGAAGAAATTCTACAGTGCAAACTTGGCAAAATTAGCCTTCGGTGCCCCTGGCTTTGTCTTTCTGCATGCCATTTTCCCTTCCTTCTTCTCCTGTAAACATTTCTCACATTTGAGAATCCCTTTGTGTGTGGTGTGTCTGTTCTCGCCTGAGTTTTCAGCTTTCAGCAAGGATAACATACCAGTCATTTATACCTTAATGGGCTCAGCTTACTGTGCTACCTTTTCAGAGGTATTTGCAGTATTTGCATGTTAAACATAATCTCTAATGTGAAATATGAGGCTTTATTACCTGTTAAACTAAAGTACAGACTTGTGTTTAACAAAAAATACCTACAAAAGATATAAATTAGTTTTGAGTTGAAAAATGAATTGTACTTAACAAGAAAATGTGTTGCCATAGAGAGTAACGGGGCTGCCTGGGAGGGGGGACTTTCTCAATTATTCACTAAACTGAACCCTCTGGTCATTTGGTTATTTGCCTCTGACTGAGGTCACATGGAAGGCTTATAACCGTCCAAGCTGCCTCCCTGTCCAACCCTAATGGTTTCCCTTTCTTGGGTTCTTCTGCCTAGATGCTGCCCAGGAGTCCTGCAATACAACCCCACTGGGTACTTGCCTGTGGTTCTGAGGTGAGAACCTTAGACTCTTCCCTGAATCAGAGGTTCTGCAAGGATCCCCACTGCTCCTAGCTGTAGTTGGAACACTTTCTGATGAAGAAACTGCTGCTCAATACAGAAGAAGCCAGAGCCTTGACAGCCTGTCCCACAGGGGTGTGACACCATCATCCTTGTTTTTACAAAGTATCCCTGAGTTGTCCCTGCAGAGGGGCACAAAGAGGAAAACAGAAAGTGGATATAACTAAGACACAGCACTAAACAAACAAAACCAACAAACACGCCCACTGATGTTGCTTTAGTTAAAGTTAGGCCAGCGTCTTTGTGGTCCCATATAATCCATGCTTTCCCCATTGCCAACCTCCTCTGTATTCATTAGAGAAAGGAAGAAAGACTGAACGTATTGAACCATGATTGATGCGTCATTGTTCATCACAACCTTGTGAGAAGAGGACCGACGATCCTCCCGATGCGCACACAGGCTCAGAGCGAGCTGAGGGACCCAAGTCACCTGTGGTTGGCCCAAGTCCACAGTTCAGTCATTACCATTTGCCTTCTTGAGAGTTTAGAAAAATGAAGATTTTCTAAAGAGAGGAAATTAAAACTGCAACAATTGTTGGAACTATCTAGTTCAACTCCCTGGGTTTTAAAGATTTCAAAAAGTAACCCTGACTGGTAAATTGGTGTATTAGTTTCCTATTGCTGCTGTAACAAATTAAAGCCATAAAAAAACTGAGTGGCTTAAAACAATGCAAAATATATTACAGTTCTGGAGGCCAAAAGGCCAAAATGGACTAAAATCAAGGTGTCAGCAAGGGTGTGTTCATCTCTGAAGGCTCTTGGGGATAGTACATTTTCTTTGGCCTTTTCCAACTTCTAGAGGCACCCCCACAATCCTTGGTAATGCCCCCTTCAAAGCCAGCAGTGGCAGCCCAATCTTTCTCACATAATATCACTCTGACACTGATTCTTTTGCCTCTTTCTTCCCCATTAAAAAAAAAAACTTGTTTTTTAACATTTGGGTGCATCCAGATAATCCAGTAGGATCTCCTTACATCAAGGCCAACTGATCAGAAGCCTTAATTCTGAAGGAGCTTAGGAAATTTCACCTCAAAATGTGACTCCTTGGTATAAAGAATATTTTGAATTAAAGGCCCTTCGAGATCAACAGGCCCTTGAAAGGGGCTTTCCCTCTATCTGCATAACCAGTCGGACCCATCAAAAGAACAATCAACTTCCCTTCCCTTCCCTGTTATCTCACTGTATTGCAGGAAAGAAGACCAAGAATGCAACCAGACCTGCCCAAATCATTTTAAATATGATACCTGTCTCTCAGGTTAATTTAATTTGTAAAGAGATTCATTTACAAGTCAATCTGTTTCCCCCATCCATTCACCCTCCCTAGCAACCATTTATTGCCCCTAAACAGAATTACCTATACTCCTCATCTCCTTCTCCCCTCTAAAAGGAGGGTATAAAGATTTCTGGGCCCCACTGGGATATTGGGTAATCTCTCTGTGATTCTCCCCATGGGCAAGGTAAATAAAACTCTTTGTCTTATTAATCTGCCTTAATTATGAGTTGATCTTTCAGAGGAACTTTCAGGGGAAAGGGGAAGTTTCCCCCTCACCCCCACAATTCCATTTGAAATCTTAATTCCCTTTTTTCCATGTAATATAACATAGTCACCAGTTCTGGGGATTAGGATGTAGACATCACTGGGGGACCATTATTCTGTCTACCACAGCTGGCCTGCTTAAGTTCATACTGGAATGGAGGATATCTGATTCGCAGAGGATGGCCTCCTTCATCCATTTCCAATATCTTCTTGTGAATGAAGAGTAAGATAATTTGTAAATATCTAATGGTGGCTATCTCCTTCTCCCAGTGGAATCCCTGAGCTTAAGGGAACCACAAATGGGAACAAACAAACAAACCCTAAAAACTTCTCTACTAAGCCTTATTGTTTTGGCCCCTGGTTAATAAAGGAAGAGTATCGTACCTCACACAGCAGCCAGGTACCAGCTGACACAACTGAGAAGCATTCCGTTCCTTTTTTCTGAGACCGACTGCAGGGGCCATTCTTAGAAAGTGAGGGCCTCCTACTATACCAAGACTGGTAAAGTGCCCTCATATCTGAAATTCAAAATGCCCGGGCCTATATGAGCCAAGACTCATTTATTTTTCCCCTCTGAAATCACCATTTGGCCCTATGTTAAAACGTTAAAACAGCTAAAGGGAAGTTTACATTGCACACTGGGAAACACGTTACAGAATCATGCAAAACAAAGTAGGGCTTTAGGTGGAGATATCACTCTATATTGAACAAGAAAAGAAGAAAGGAAGGAAGGAAGGAAGGGAAGGAGGAAATTAATATGTATTGAACACCTACTCGGTATCAGGCAGTGGGACAAGACTATATATTTATTCACTTATTAATTCAACAAATATCTATTAAACTCCTTTTCGATAAATACCATGTGTCGAGTCTAGGTTCTGGGGATGTAGTCCTAAAAGTGGTAGATAGAGTTCTTGCCCACAAGAAGCTTTGGAAGAGCCAAGCAATAAATACATACACAAAATAAATAATGTCATATGGTGATAAATAAACATACAGAGGAGGCCAAGAGGGACAGAGAATGAACAGAGGCAGAAGGGGTGAGTTACCGCCCCCATGACCTGGGAGGCAGGCACCCCCATCACCAAGGCTCAGTGCGCTACATGGCGGGATGTGTACTGCAGAGCTCTGTGTGATTCTTAGTGATTACACAGTGTAGTGTTACACAGTCTTTAGATGATGTAAAAATCCCTACATGTAGTTAGGGTTTCTCTGTCTCCAATGACAGCCCACAGACACATTACTGTGGCCTCAAAAACAGAACCACATTCATCTCTTGTGCTGCCATCGCCGGTGAGCTGATGGGAGCCCACTTCTCTGTTCTATTGTTGACACTGAAGGCGCTCTTTCATGGAGATACGCAAATAAAGGGCTTCTTTAAATCATCCTCTGCTCATCCATCCCGTTTGTGTCTCCAGACTTCCTAAATGTCTTAAATACGTTTGAGGAGGGGGCCAGTGTGAGGAATTCAACAACACTGGACGTCCCACTCAGTGGACAGAAGGCAGGAAGACTGTCTTTACAAAAGAGTGCAGAGAGAGTTGAAGGTCATCCCAAAGGGAGAAGTCAGGCCATCTGCTGTGGCCCTGACTCCTCCCAGGGGAGGAGAGGATACTGAGCAGACACCTGCTCAAAGAGGAAAGAGCCACCAGGTTTCTCTGTTGCCATCTTCTCTAGGTGCTGTGCAGCCCAGGTGTGATGGATAGCACTTCTGTTCCTAATTCTTCACTCCTCCCCTATCCACAACATTTGCCTTGTGATTTTGCAGTCCCTCCCCTCTCCACTTCGGGTAGAGTATCTTTTCCTGCCCCATTGGTATTGGGCTTGGCTATGTAAGTTGTTTTGGCCAATGTGATTTTAGCAGACATACGCACACAAAGGCTTGAAACCTGCATGTGTAGTTGAATTTTTCCTCTTGCATTTCCACCATTGCCATGAGAACATGCTCTGAATAGCATGCTGCTTGTCCAAGGAGGATGGGTGCCGCTACAAGAAGCAGCAGGAACAAACCCACAACTTGGAGCCAAGATCAGCAAGGCTGAGTTCAGATCAGTTGATCCCCAAGCCAAGCACAGGCACACGAAAGAGAATAAATGATTGTTGTTGCAAGCTGCTAAATTTTGAGGTGCATTACTGTTTGCAATTAGCTGACTGATACACAAGGAGGAAAAGAATGTTCCCTAACACAAATCTTGCAATTAGCTGACTAATACACAAGGGAGAAAAGAACGTTCCCTAATAGCAGCAACAAATATTCAAATAAAAGCTTTGGAGTTACCAGAGGGAGATTTTTTGAGAGCAGCAGCTCAACACTGGGCCAAGTCAGTCCTGAAACATCAGCATAGAAATTGCACTGAAGAAGTCTTATTAACTGGAAAACACCAAAGCTGACTTTCTCAGTGACTCCAAAGATCTAGGGTCATGCTTTCTTTAAAGCCAGCGGCTCTGCTCTGCATTTGACCCCTGCTGGACTGAGTTATTTTGGACCTGTTCTTGTGACTCTGGAGTTTAAAATAGTCACTGCTGAGCCATCTGTCTTGGGATCCATCTCACTTCTGAAAGGTATAGCAGCTGTGGCTGAATTGAAAGCAGCTCCTGTTAAGAAAGTGAACAATCTCTCGGCTTTTCTCCATCCTATGAGTGTGCCCAAGGGAGAAAATAAAACAGAGGGCATTTGGCTGCCAAAGAAGGATAAGAGCTTAAGAAAAGAACCTGGGAGATGCTGGGCACATAGGAAACGGGAACTGGGACAGCTGCCAGAGGGCCTGGAGAGAAGCCAGGTTAAATAAAGTTCAAACAAAGATGCTGCCAGCTGGAGGTGTTAAGGGAGAATGGCCCAGAGCATGTTTCTGGAATAGCAAACCAGCAAGGTGTGGCAGGAAAGGGCGTGGGGTCAGGGATCAGAGGCCCCTGTGGAAGACTCAGCTCCGGCACCGAGGTTGTCACTGTGTGACCTTCTGCGGGGCAACTCTCAGCCTGAGGTTTCTCACCTTTGAAATGGGGCTTATGATACATATATCTCAGGTTACATTACGAAGGTCGATCAGAATAATATAGACAAGAACCGGATAAATTGTACAGACCTAAGCAAAATGTTGTCAATTGCACACAGGTCTAGATGGTTATTTCCATAAGGTAAGATCAGAGTTTGTCCTTTTTTACTGTTTTATGGTGTATTTTCAGTACTTAGTCCAATATCTGGCATACACACAGACACACACACATTAGATAATTTAATTAGAAAATTAGTAAATGCCATTAATATATGCACCAAAAAAATTAGTCAAATTCCTCACAGAGTAAGAAATAGCTGTTGTTTTTATCAAGAAATCTTCTGGAAGTTGCCTTCTAATACAGAATAGTGAGCAATAGTTGACACAGGCCCTGGAATCGGACAGACCCTGGGTTGCCATTTACAACCTGTGCGATCTTCAGAAAGTTGCTTAATCTCTTCTCTCTGATTAATTTTCTCAACTGTAAAATGGGTATTAAGAACACACTTACTTCAACAGGCATTTGGAGTAGGGGTCAGGCAACAGCGGGTTGTGGGCAAGCTCACTTTGCCACCTGTTTTTCAAAATAAAGTTTTATGGGAACACAGCTAAGCCCATTCATTTACATATCGTCTATGGCTATTTTTGTGCTATTTAATATAATGGCAGAGTTGGGTAGCTGCAGCAGAGACCGTACGGCTTGCAAAGCCTAAAATAGTTACTATCTGGCCCTTTACAGAAACCGCTGGCTAACTTCCAGTTTGAGGATTCAACGAAGTAACAAATGTAAAACCTTTAATACAAAGTCTGGAACACAGCAGGCAGCCTTGAGATGTTGTTGGTGTAATGAGAATAAATATAAATATCTGCTTTTGAGTTTTTCAGGAGTGATGCTGTTGACATGGAGACATAGGCCACAGGCTCAACAAGAGTCCTCCAGGCACTATAGGAGCCCATGGAAACTCCAGCCACCTTGACACAGTCTGGCACCCCCATCAAAAGCAGAGGAAAAGGGTCACGGAAAAGCTCACAAGGCTCTAAGGGAGAGAAACCAGGGTGGGAAGGGCTTAAAATCATGACACTGAGCCTGCAGGTGGTACTTAGCAGGCAGTGTAGAGAGTATTTGTGCCTGAATGAGAACTCTTGGCAGAGAAGGGGTTAATCCATTACCCACAGAGCATTCTTCCAAAAATGCAGGGAAAACATGCTCTATCAATTGGAAAGCATATGCGGTGTGCGAGGTGCTTGAGGTCTCCTAAAAAGCTGCTGGCTCCACGGGAATGCTTCATATACCTTTCATTGGTCTCTCTCTCTCTATTTCTTTCTGTCCACAACAATTTATCTTTTTAATATCCTCTGTTTGTAAAGCTGTGCTTTGCTGCTCAGGTGTTTCCAGCATTGCTTTAAAAATTTCAGTGGCTCACTCAACAAACCTTTTAACTGGAACAAGAACATGAGAAGTAGAAGAATGTTTAGGTAGGCTGGCTGCCAGGCAAAAGGGACAGGAATGCTAGAGACAGAACTTCCAAAAATCTTTCTTCGGTTTCAGTGTTTATACACATATGATCATGTCAGCATTCTGAAATGGGCTGAATATTAAATTTTCTCATTGCAACTGCACTCAGGCCACCTATATTTTATACTTTCTGGACTTCAAGTAAGTTGGGGATTGGTTGTGCATCAACTCACAGCCATTGATTGAGTTCTATTCAAGAATTACTTATTGACTTTATGAGCTACGATATCTTAGTAATGAACTCCTAGGGTTATTGTTTTATTATCAAAATAGACTTGTAAAGATCAACTATCATTTAGCAAGAACTTGCTATGTGTCAAGCATTGTGCAAAAGGTTTTCGCATACAGTGGGCCCTCCCTATTCTCAGGTTCCACAAGCATGGATTCAACTAACTGCAAACCAAAAATATTCAGGAAAGAAAAACAATTAAAAATAATATAACAATTAAAAAATACAAATAAAAAACAATATGATATAACAACTATTTACATAACATTTACATTGTAGTAGGTATTCTAAGTAATCTAGAAATGATTTGAAATATACAGCAGGATGTGTGTAGGTGTATGCAAATACTACACCATTCTATAGTATAAGGGACTTAGGCATCCTTGGATTTTGGGATCTGTTGGAGGGTGGGGAGAAGGGAGTCCTGGAACCAATCCCCTGTGGATAACAATGGAAGACTATACATAGTTTCATTTAATCCTCAGAACCAGCCTTCATGGTTTCAGAGTTGACCATGCAGAGACTTAGCACGCCTGGGTGATATGCCCAGGTCACAGAGCTAGCAGCAGAGTCAGAATCTGAACCAAGTCTATCAGATTGCAATCCCAATGCTCCTTCAACTTCCCAAAGCCAGTTTATGAAAGGTGCCAACTGCAGAGTTGCCCAGGACACAGCAGGTGCAGCAAGAAGATGCACGAACTTCCAGGGCATTGTATCTTGCCAGACTCACTTGCCCACCCTGCAATTCCAAAGGCCATCAATGAGTCTGTGAGCCTGACTACACGCTGCTTGTGAGTAAACCCAGGCATTCTTCCTAGATCTTCAATCAATACTATGGACCTGTTTTCCAACTTAAATCAAATCATCTCCCCAAGGAGAATGTAGGCTGACATTGTTCTGTAGGTTAGCTCTGGGGGAGTAGAGGAGGACCCCTTTAAAGGAAAATAAACCCCCGAAATAAACAGATTTAAATTTTTCCATATTTAGCAGAAACCCTTGAAGTCAATCTGTCCTTTAGGGAAATTTTCCACTCTTCTGGATTTTATAGTGTTTATGTGTTTTCAACCTGCTTTTCCAATCAAACTTACAGCATGTAGTAAATCTTTCTGTGATGACACAGGTAACCACAGTTAATGTTTTCTGTGTACAGTTGCCCAAAGTAAAGCTCCTTCTAAACATTACCTTCAACTAGTCTGACTTCTGTGTTTTCCTAGTCACCTAGGAAAGTTTGATATAAGTGGTGGCTTGATTCTCTACTGTGAGGCTATCTGTGAAAAGTCCAAAATTTTAGCACTAGAAGGAGAAGATTCTCCATATGGATACGGGTGCCTTGAATTCACCTGGTTCTTGGGCCTTTTCTATTCCAACTCCTGCCGAAACCGTAACTCCGTCCCTTGAAGGTGCCGTGGTCTTTTCCAAGCTCCAGTCCAAGTGTAGATCCAAGTCCTTTCCCTTGCTCTCCCTTTTTTAAATAATAAGGAGAACAATATGGAATTCATAAAAGGCAATTCAGGAAGCACAGCTCAGAGCATGCAGGTTTCTGCTGCCTTCTCCTGCCCAGTTCTTGTTGTAAATTGTTTGTGAAGCACGTGGCTTGTGGTCACATGGCACCTTTGTTCTGTCACCCACTGTCCCTTTAAACCTTCTTTGAGTGGGTATTTTGACCCTGTGATGATTCTCATCTCTGGCAAGCCTCCTTTCTCTCTTAGATGATAGAACTTCCAAAAGTTACCTTAAATCACAAACACAGGCAGATTCAGAAATTAGAATGCCCACACCGCAGTTTAAACGGAGGAGACGCGATAAGGCAGGGGGAAGGGTTTTCTCAAACTTCTGTTCCTGCTGCTTCCCCTCTTTAGTCCTCTCCACCCTGTTCTGACCTCCCCCCACCCCAGCTTTGGCCCGGGGGCTGCTGCCTGGAGGGGAAGGGGCAGGAGAGGTGTTCCCTGAACTTTTTCTGTTGTAATCGGCTTTTTGTTCTCTGGGTCTGCTCTGATGTTTGAAGTTGTTGCCTTCTCCTCTGGGGCACCTTTGAAGCCTGTGCCACTCTCTCACCTGAGAGAGACCATTCTAGGTCACGACTTACACGTCCTTCTTCAGCCCTGGGCATCTAACTGTTGTCCACCAGCCTGTTTCCTGCCGGGGTCTCCTTGCCCCTATGGGCAGATTGAAAAGGACTCAAGATGACCCACAGCTGCTCTCTGTGCAGTGTAGCCACGTTGGCTCCATAGGAAGCACTCACCTCCCCTGTGCCCGGCAGACCCTTTGCAGACCAGTCCCAATGCCACCGCCCTCGGCTCCACTTCCAGGACAGATGGCCAGCCCTCCCCTCTTGCTCCACTCCTGGATATCTTGGGTTGGGAGTCTGACTCAGTTCCCAACCCATTTTAACATTCTCAGGCATCAGTTCCCCTGTGTCTCCTGAAAGCAGGGAGCACATTTTGAAACTCTGAATGGTGCTTTGATGCTCCCTTTCTGTCACCTCCCTTAGGGAGGTGTCTCGGCATGACAGCCGCCCTTGGTGAGGGTATCTTTGCAGTGTATTCCCCTATCACCTCCCTCTGGTCCTTTGGGTGCCCTGGATCAGCTAAGCCATGCTGCAGGCCCTCATTGCTTCCTTTAAAATAGCTGCATATGCAGATTTATCACGCTCTCAATTTGAACCAGGAAGCCAACAATTGGCACAAAATGGAAACTGAGGTCGGAAGCGCTCACTCTACTTTCCTGCTCCACTGTCCTTCCTTTTCTTGAGAAGGCTGTCATCCTGGCTTGCATGAAAAGTTCTCCACATACTGAATTTTTTGGGAAAAAGTCAAAAAGGAAGATTCTAATCTATCTCCTCACCCCAACCCTCCCCACTCCCCATCAGCCCACTTTCTGATCTGAGCTGCAAGCCTCTGCCCCCACGGGCCCGGAAGTTGACACCATGGAAGTCCCCCCCTTCCTTGGAGACCCTGCCTGATTATCTCTATTAGAGGCAAACTATAATGGGAATGAAATACAAAAGGTAGACTTAGGAGCAATCCTAAACAGTCTATATACAGGTGGGAAAGCAACAGAAGGTAGCTTGCAGGAGGGAGAATGAAGCTCCCCCGACAGGTAAAATGCCACAAACCAAGGAGTCTGGCATGATAGTTCAAGCGGATCATCAATAGCTTAAGGTACCAGAGAAAGACAAGCTGCAGGTGACTTGAAAAGCTGTGTCTGTAATGGTCAGAGCGACTCAGCTATGGGGTCCCAACTAACTTCCCCTGGCTTCATCCTCAACATCGATATAAATAAATAATAAGAAAGGGGCATCATTTTCCTGTAAGCCAATGAGAAAGGTGGGCTACAGAGACCTAGAGGCAGGTGGAGGTGGGAGGACAGGCAGCGTTGTCATGGCCAGAAAATTCAGAGTCTAAGGGCAGGTCAGCACCCCTTGAAGATGACCTAAATAAGGGTGGTGTGAGCAGCCAGTGGTGCAGGCTGCAGTAGCAATTATATATGTTCAGGTCTCATACCTGGAGTTCTGCTTCAGTGGTTTGGGATGAGTCCTGGGCAGGTAGAGATCATTAAAAAAAACTATGCAAATGTTACTGATTCACATCCCTGGTTGAGAGCGACTAAATTAAATCTTGCACAGGTTTACTTTTCTTTTCTACCTTTTCCATCTGCTTCTGTCTGACTTGTGACCATCTGATTTTCTTTTCATACATAAGAGATGGCTAGGGAACAGAAAAGGCTAAAAACACTGATGCACAGCAATCAACTGATGCACAGATTCTTGTAAGTGGTTCTCATAAGGTTTCAACAGCTGAGGATGCTGAAACCAATGATTCAGGGTACAGTGAGTACATTTCCATAGTCCATTTACCAAATACAACCGGGATCCCACAAGTGAAGGGGAATGATTGAAAAAATAAAAAAGAGTTGAATTCAAACAACTGTGCTATTTGGAAATGTCAATTGATGAGCAATGAGTTACTAGGTGGTCATTTCAGGAAGAAAGGAGGTATATGCTTTTTCCTCCTCCGGCACGTGGATATAAGTAGAAATATTCTAAGACTTTTCTGGAATTGGAGCACTGATGACAGGATTTGCATTTTGTTTTTGTGGGCCAGAAAGCCGGGCCAGCAAGCCCTTTTGGAAAAGGAGCCCTGGTTTGGATTACCAGGAGATTGTCTACTGGAATTACAAAGACATCTTCTCTACAACAAATCCTGACATCATTTGGCACTTGGATTTAGACAGCCTGGAAAAATGTACCACATCAGAGTGACAAAGTCCAGCATCTTAGTGTCACCTGGGGTCTTGCCAGTTATTAATACCTAGTCCTTTGGTGTTGGAGACAACCCTCTTTCCTAGGAGACAATTCACTAGAATTTGATATTTGTAAGAAATGGCAGCCTGGTTATGTTTACTCAGATTATTGAGATCTAGGGCAAAGCACACCTCCTGCAGAGACCAAACATTTGGCACCATGAAGATATAAGAAACAAATTGGATGCAAGTGCCTGGAGTCAGACAGACCAAGATTGAATTCCTTAACACCTGGCTGAGTTACTTAACCAAGAAGCTCAGTTTCACTTGTGAAGAAACAAGGACTTTTTACAGAAATTCCATTTCTTCTTCCAGACACTTGACAGGGTGGCGCTTCCCCCATCCTATCCATTTTGATATTGGATATGGCCAGGTGACATGCTTGGCCAGTGAAATATAAGCACAACAGATCCTTGTCACTTCTGGATGGGAACTGACAGTTGTCAATTCATCTGCTCTCTTCCTGTGCCCCTGAGACTGGCAAGTCCATCTCCTGGGTCTTGGAATGAGAAAATGTGGGCCGTAAGCTACCAACTGATCAACAATTAGAGACGTAGCATGAGTGAATAAGAAACTGTTGTTGTTATAAGCCGCTAAGATTGGAGGGTTGTTTGTTATCATAGCAAAACCTAGACTGTCCTGGCTGATACATGAGTCAGTTAGTTTTCAAGGGTGTAGAGGAAAATTAAAGGAAGCAAAGTCGCAAAGTCCCTTGCCTGGTGTTTGACACATAGTAGGTGATTGATTTATTTGGTCTTTAAGAACTTACTATGTACCAGATGCTTGGGACACATTGGTGCATAAAACAAAAAGTGGTCTCTGCTCTCTTCTGCTTACAATCTCAAGTTGATTCCTACTTGGTGCACATTGTTATTGCTGTACATTGGTAACAGGCTCTATTTGCATAAATGCCAGAGCAGAGAGTTATCTGCACTCTTGCAGAGAAGGACCTCCGAAGACCTCAAAATGCTTCGTGGCTGCCATATTCATTCTTAAGAGCTAAAACCACACTGGAATTGGGTACCAGACATTGCCCTTGTGAAAGAGCACAATATTTACACAATTGTGGGAAATCATGTGAGTATTGTCTTGCAAAAGAATACTGATAATATCTGCTATTTATTTTGAAGTTGCTGTGTTCCAAGCTCTGTGCTAATGTTTTCTATGCTTATGTCATTTAATAGAATGCTCAGAAGAATACTATGAGATTGATGTTATTGTACTCATTTTATATAGGAGACATTTAAAGTTTAGAAACTAACTTACTTACCCCAAGGACACAGAATTGATAAGTGACGGAGTCTAAATTTGAATCCAGATCTGATACCAAAGCAAAAACAAAAACATACAAGTCACAGGCATATAATACTATCTCAACCAGTGATAAAAAAAGGTATACTACTATCGTTTTCTGTACAGGTATACTTAAAAATAGGCTTGAGATTCAACAACTGTCTCTTTTGCAAAAAGCATATCATACACAGGTTGCATTAGTTTGGCTGGATGTGTATTTGTTGTTGTTGCTGGAACCCTCACAATGAGTCTTGGCAAAATAGTCTGTGCACAAAGATAGAAATGACTCTAGAAGCTGTGCTTGTCAGTCTTAAGGGGAGAACTCAGCCCTGGTAAAATTACCCTGAGGCTGGCTGCTTCGGGCCACAATGGGGAAGGTGAGTCTCTGGGGTTCAGGGATAATTCAATAAGGCTGTCACTGCTCCTCCACCCCACCTCAACCCCCAAGGTGCCTGGGATGCCCCATGGATGCCAAAATATGATCCCGATGCTATCTGGCCCATGAATGAGTCAGAGCAGATGCTGTCAGAGCCTCATCTCCTTGAGATCCTGGTGTCATCCGCCCTAGGTGGTTTCATCCTGAGAGAAAGACAGCCACCAGCAGGGTTCTAGAAACATTATTTTCTTTCCTCATTTGACTGACAGGAGTGAGGTGACAGAAACAGTGGGCTTTCACATAAAATGAGGCCTCTCCCTCTGTGTTATTCTAAGGCGGAGCTGCAAGTGCTACATTCACAGTAGCTCATCCCGTCCAAAACAGAGCTCATTACCTCTCCCTCCTCCGTGTTCCCTCTCTTGGTTAATAGCATCGCCATACCCTGAGCCACCCCAGCTGGAGAGCTAATAAGTAGGCAGGAAGGAGCAGAAAGGCCCTGGGATATGGAATTAGAAAAGCAGGATTTAATCAGCATCTTCACAATGGAGAGAGTTGGGGCAATTTACCTAACCTGTCTAAGTGCCAGCTTCCTCTCAAGTGGGAATTATCATTATTACGATAATAATCTGAATGTATAGGGTTTTCCCTGTCCAGCATTGCTTCAGGGTTTCTTCTGCTTAGCCTGGTGATTTGTTTGGCTGCACTGGCTCCTCTTGCCTGGCCAGGTCTGAGCCCTGTGGCTCCCACAGGTGCCCATTGGCACTGGGCACGTCAGAGGTGACAGCGTGCAGATCTGTCTCTCCCACTCACCCAGTCTGCTTTGCACTCCACTGCAGCCATGCAAACCTTCTACTTTTAATAAAATGGTTGATTTTATGATTAGAGGAGTAGTATACATTTTTGTTGAAAATGAAAATATAGAAAAGTACAAAGGAAAGAATAAAATCATCACGTAACACATGCCTCAGAGACAACCACAGATGCCATGTTGTTAGACTGCCTTCCAGTCTATGCTTAAGAACACTTAACAATGACTAACACTGGGACAGATGCATCCTAATAATGGCAGGAAGAAGTCTGTGCCTGAGGCGGGGTGGGGGCATACTTCTCGTGGCTCAGGAGAGTTTGGGTCTGCTCACTTGGGCACCAAAGAGTCCCGAGGAGCTTCATCATAAAGCAGGGAGAACCACTTCCGGCCTGAATAACGGCCCCTGGCCCTCCCGACACAGAATGCTTACGTGAATTGTATTCCAGCAAAACACTCATTTCCGTCGACGATATTAATATATTTTTAATAAGAGAGATGAAGACAAGAACTACACAAAAATTATACAAGAGAATAGGAGGAAAGGAGCAGAAGAAAATGGCAAATAGGAAATGCATGGGGGAAAATAGGGTCTTTGAGCAAAGGGCTGGTGTCACCAGACTTTCATTCAGTAAAGAAAAGCTTAATGAGGCATTTAAAAAACTAGCACTCAAGGCAGGAATAGAAGCACACAGGGAAGATATGGCAAGACAACAGAAAGAGGGGGAACACGAGCTGGAAGAAAGAAGTGGACTAACAGGAAGTAGAAGAGAAAAAGAAACTACTGAGAAATATGAGCTGTATTAAAGGTAAGACAAAGAAGAATTAGCATGGCTGAAAGCACAGGAATTATTATGGAGGAAAGACTTGAGAAAAGCAAATAAAATGAAATAGAAATGAACATAAAGCAAAACTAAAGTATATATACACACATATTTCATATGTGTATATATATAATATCCACACAATCTATGTCTATCTATCCATCTATTTATCTATATATGGAGAGAATAAAGTCAAGAGTTCCAACATGCCATAATTTTTGCTGCCAAGGAAGAGATTAAAATAACAAAACAAAAAAAATCATATTTGAAGATTTACTTCAAGAAAATTTTCCACCCAAAAGAAAGATTGAATCTCCACGATGAAAGCACACCATGGCTCTCAGGAAAACTGATGTACTACTATAGTTGCCCCTCAGTATACCCAGGGGTTTGGTTCTAGGACCCCTAGGCATAGCCAAATCCACATACTCAAGTCCTGCAGTTGGCGCTGTGAAACCCGTGTATACAAAAATTCGGCCCTCTGTACACACAAGTTTCACATCCCTCAAACACAGTATTTTCAATCTGAGTTTTGTTGGAAAAATCTGCATGTAAATAGACCCTCACAGTAAAAACTCATATTGTTCAAGGGTCAATTGTATCAGCCCCAAGATATATCTCAGAAATAATGAACATTACAGATAAAGAAACTATCCTTTGGGCATTGAATCAACATATCAAGTAGACTGTAAGGGTAAAAATCATTAGATGCACCTCAGCCTTCTCCATGCTCAGTGCTAGAGATAGTGGAACTATACCAAAAAATGTCAAGGTAAGAAATAGTGATGCAATCATTTTATACCCAGCACAACTTTTGTTTAAGTATAAAGGCAAAAGAAAAGCATTTTAGTACTGGCATAAGAATAGACACATAGATCAATGGAACAGAATTGAGAACTCAGAAATAAACCTTCTTGTTTACAAACAACTGATTTTTGAACAAGGTACCAAAATAATTCAATGGCAGAAAGAATAGTCTTTTGAACAAGTAGTACTAGGAAAACAGGATATCCATATGCAAAAAAATGATGTTGGACCCCTACTTCACAGTATACACAAATATTAATTCAAAATGGATCAAACTCTTAAATGTAAGAGCTAAAATTATAAAACTCTTAGAAGAATACATAGGGGTAAATCTTCATAACCTTGGATTAGGCAGTAATATCTTAGATATGACAACAAAAGCACAAGCAATAAAAGGAAAAATAGATAAACTGACTTCATCCAAATTAAAAACTTTTGTGCTTCAAAGGACACCATCAAGAAAGTGAAAAGACAACCCACAAATTGGAGAAAATATTTGCAAATCATATATCTAACAAGGGAATTTTATCTAGAATATGTAAAGAACTCTTACAATGCTATAATAAAAAGAATAACCCAGTTTAAAACGTGGCAAAGAATCTAAATAGACAGTTCTCCAAAGAAGATATACAAATAGCCAATGGACACAGGAAAAGACGCCAAACATCATTAGCCATAATAGGAATGCAAACTCAACCCACAATGAAATGGCATTTCACACCCACTAGGAAATGCTATTTTAATCAAAAAATATAGATAATAACAAGTGTGGGTACGGATGGGGAGAGATTAGAACTTTTGTGCATTTGCACTAAGGCTGTAAACTGGTGTAGCCACTTTGGAAAACAGTTTGGTAGTTCCTCAAAATGTTAAACATAGAATTACTATATGATTCAGCAATTGCGCTACAAGGTGTATACCTAAGAGAAATGAAAACATATGTCCACACAAGAACTAGAAAACAAATGTTCACAGCAGTGTTATTTATAACAGACAAAAAAGTAGAAACAACCCAAATGTCGATCAACTGATGAATAAATAAACAAAATGTACTATATCCATGCAGTGAAATGTTTTTTGGCATAAAAAGAAATGAAGTCCTGATACAGGCTACAACATGGATGAATCTTGAAAACATTATGCTAAGTGAAAGAAGTTGGTCAAAAAAGACCACATGTTGTATGATTCCATTTATATGAAATGCCCAGACTAGGCAAACCCATAGAGACAGAAAGTATAGTACATTAGTTTTTACCTGGATTTGGGGGAAGAGGACGTTGGGGCAAATGGAGACTGAGTACTAACGGGTACTGTGTTCCTTTTTGGAGTCATAAAAAGGGTTCTAAAATTGTAGCGATAGTTGCACAACCATGTGGATATACTAAAAAGCATTGAATTATACAATTTAAATGGGTGAATTGTATGGCATGTGAATTAGAACTCAATAAAACTGTTACAGAAAAAGAGAAAACCATTTTAAGCGTGTAAGAATTTAGAGAATATAAATCCCATAGGATCTTGTTAAAGAAATACTACATGATAAACTTCAGCCAACCAAGAAATGAACAGTAACACTGGTAAACAGACTGCCTGTAAGCATTGAATCAATTTAACTATGGGACTAAGCTAAAAAAATAAAAAAGTGGTTTCAAAACAGTGAGTGTTACAGATTATAATCCATTGAATAAATAAGAATCTCTGGGTCCATACTGATATAAATAAACAAATTGAGAAGGAAAAACTCTTCCTTATAGTAAAATTCCATCTAATAAATGTAACAGGAATAAGGAAAATAGAAAATCACCATTTGGCAACCATCGTAGTGGTCACTGGACATAGTGGACCTGTGGTCACTGATTCAGGCAGGTGTTGACTCAGGCATGCTAAGGTAGGTGGATGACAGTTTGATGATGTACAGGATATTGACATGATCTCAGAATATCCCCCCCCAAATACTAACCAATTACAAAGGGAAAAATGATGTGTTTATGGTGAATAAAACTGGGAGATACCAGCATGACCAGGTGATCGAAGTTAACATCACCAGTTGTAGGCTGGCAGCATGTGCCTCTAATGCTGAGAAGTGCACAGCATCACTGCAGTTACATCCCTACCACGAATACACGACCAGTGCCTGGTCACAGGGAGACATCTGATGGACCCACACTGGGTGTCATCCCATAGCATGTAAGGCCTGTATTCTTTAAAATTTTTGAGGACGCAAGAAGACAGAAAAGTTTAAGAAACTGGTCCAGATTGGAGGACCCTAAGGAGACATGACAACTAAATGCAGTGCATATTCCTGGATGGCATCTTGGACCCCAAAGATAAAAGAGACATGGTTGTGAGAGTTGGTAATATTTGAATGGGCTCAAAATAGATTGGGTGGGGAGCATTGTAAAAATGTTGACTTCCTGACTTAGCGGCTTGCATGGTGGTTACATGGGAGAGTATCTTCGCTTTAGGGAAAACACACTAGAGCATTTGCAAGTAAAGTAATATCATGTTGACAGCTTGCTCTCAAGTGGTGAAGGAAAAGGCTAGTGTGTGTGTGTGAGAGAGAGTGAGAAAGAGAGAGACAGAGAAAAGAGAAAGAGAAAGAGAGTGAGGGAGGGAGAGTGGGCAAGGGAGCAAGGGAGATACAGAAAAAGTGCAATAAAATGTTAACAGCTGGAGAACATGGATAAAGGTGATATGGGAATTCTTTGAACTATACTTGTAACTCTTCTGTAAATTTGCAATTATTTCAAAATACATTATTTTAAAATAGCAGAATATAAATGTTACAAACCCTAAAATATAAAAAATAGTATAATTATCAAGAGAAAATGTTGCTGGCTCTAAGTCTTTGAACCTGCTATTCCTTCTTCCTCCATGTTCTCACCCCACATTTTGCAAAGGATTTCTCTTGGGCCATTCACGTCTTAGCCCAAATGTCCTTAGGAGAGGATGTCCCTAGCCACCCTGCCCCTATTGTCTTTGAGACACTCATCACCAGCTGGCAGCGGACTAAACACCCGGCATCAGCAGGTATTTACCTATTGGCTGCACAAAGGTAGGCACTTGGTCTGCTTGGCTTATTGCTCGAGTACACCTCTTTTCCTTGATGATCCAGGATGCTACCCAGGAGTGTGTACTACATTTAGTTATTATGTCTCCTCCCTCTTCTCCAATCCCTGGCACTAGAAAAGTGTTTTGCACATAGTAGGTGCTCATTAAATATCATTTATGAAATGAAATGCTGGTATGTGGAAGGAGCAGAGAGAACACATAAGGTAAAGTACCCTGATTTCTCTTCTATAAAAAGCCAGTGGGTTCAACAGATATAATTTAGAGGGCAAACTGTTCAACATTTTTTGTCCTTTGAAACCATTTGTATAAGAAAGAGACTAAAAAGTAGGAGAATAGGCTCCTTCTACATGTAGGCTGTAAAGATATGGTGCATCTCAATGCTCATGGGCTATCCAGGATGGGGCACTCACATTTTCAAACATGTCCTTTAGCATCAAAAAGAATGTCTTGGTTGACCACATCCTATTTTAGGGCAGAATATCATAGTTGTGAAGTACATAGATCCTACAATCAAACTGCCTGTGTTTAAATCTCATCTTTACCGTTTATGAGCTGTGTGATCTTGAGAACGTTACCTAACTTCTCTCTTTCTTGGTTTGCTCATCCGTAAAATGGGGACAATAGTAGTACCTATCTACAGAGATATTGTGAGAAGTAAATAAAATTTAAGTGCCTAGAACAGTGCTTGGTACAAAGTAAGTGGTAGCTATGAATATCATTAAAAGACTTGGATGTTTTGGTTGATTTCTACTAATTTACCCACTATGGGGTAATTGACTTCCAAATATTAAATGGACCCCATAGTCCCTCTGAGCACAAAATAATCCAATCCCAGGATTTGCAAAGGACATATAAGGTGCATGCTGGTCTGTATGTCCTGGAATTTCGGTCACGGCAGAGATTGCTATGTGTCTACTTTTCCTCCTGGGCACAGAGCAAGACAACAGTCCCCAGCATCCCTTGCAGCAGGAAGACCTGTGGCTAAGTCCTAGACAAGGGAATATGGA
The DNA here is from genome assembly GCA_023783475.1 of Daubentonia madagascariensis. Taxonomy (NCBI): domain Eukaryota; kingdom Metazoa; phylum Chordata; class Mammalia; order Primates; family Daubentoniidae; genus Daubentonia; species Daubentonia madagascariensis. The sequence goes on from JAKFHU010002004.1 coordinate 13,154,756, forward strand.
TAGAACGATGCACACGGCATGATGTTCCATGCCTTTTTCTTCCCCTCATGTCTCTGGTCAACTGCAGAATATCTAGTGGAAAACTCTGGAGCCCTAGGGGATGGGAGAATCCGGGTCCCTGAATGACCCCACTGACCCATATAGGACTGTGATATGGGTGAGAAATAACCCTTTATGGGTTTAAGCCACTGAATTTGGGGGCTTGTTTACAGTAGCGCTTAGCCTGACCTGGCTGATAAGTGCATCACGTTGGCAATGGCAAGAATCAAGGAAAAACAACCAAGGGGAAGAGGCGGAGAGCAGGGGGTGGGGTCAGCCCTGGACAGAGGAAGCTCAGACTGGTTGAAACAGAAGAGAGATCCCAAGGACACAGAATAAAACCTTTGCAATAGCCGAGTTCACATAACTGGGCTTGGAAGGTTGGAGAAGAAAAGGGAAAATGAAAGGGCTGCAGGGGTGGGAAACACTGATAAGCATTTGAGCGATGGGGACAGGCTGGAGGTCAGCTGCACACACCACTTCAGGTTCCCGCAACGGGTATCGAGAAACCCTAGCTGGAGGGCAACGCGTCTTCCATCAGTGAGTGCCTGGGCTGCGAAGACAAAATAACACAGGCAGTTCCAGGAAGACTGAATCTGACAGCCGTGGAATCCTCTTGTATGTTGGGGTGACCACTTACAGGGGTTCCACCCTATCCTAAAATTACGTTTGCCCCATTCTTCTGTCACTGCCAGCTCCAAAAGTGCAGGGAAAATTAATGAATCTGTTAATAATTAATCTAATCCCCACATTCTTGTCAAGAAGACAGCACTCACAGAGGGAAAACAATACAAGAATAAAGGAGCAATGCTCGTGTGCGTCACACGCAAAGGCAATATTTTGTATTTGCTGTTAGTGAGGGATTCTGTTGACCATGCCCACACCATAACTATGGGAGGTTAGAGCAGGATGTTTTGTTTTGAAGAGGACCTGCTAAACCTTCTTAGATAAGTCCTAGTGAGGGCTTTGGAAGTGATGACTAAAGCTGTGCCAACTCAGGAGGAGGGAGGATGGAGGTCTTGGTCCATGTCAATGGCAGAAAACAACAAGTAGGAGTAGGTCATGGGGTGGTTGCTCAGTCCCGTCTTGGGAATTTGTCCCAATTTCTTTAGTATGGGTGAACTACTTATTCTTGGAAAAAGTCAGGTATCTCTATGGGAATTATTAATAAGCTGAGAACATAGTTCATAGAATCTCTCTCCCTGTTTTGGCAAAATTAGGGAAATTATGGAGAAAGCAGAAGAATTATAAGACAGAAGTCATACAATCAAGTCATAAAGCTGGTGATAGATAAGTGATATTGTCAGAAATACCAGAAACACTTTAACAGCTGCCAAAGGGCCTCCTCAACCATCCAGGACCCAAGCAGAAAAGAGGAGAGAACTTGAGAGTTTGGGTTCCCAGGGACTTTGTGCGTGGGGCTCAATGACTAAGGGGTTGTGACTATTGCACATACGCTAACCCTTCCTTATTGGAGGCCAGGATTCTTGGCCTAAAGAGACAGGGGTTTTACAAGTAGCATTCAAGACCAAGCATGGTCAAATGGATAATTCTTCTAAGGTCTTCATAGGACTAGAGCATCAGTCATGAAAACCAAGTCAACAAGATGAAAGGATGTGAAGTCCAAGGGAGAGCCGGGGGAAAGTATAAAATGGACAAAATTAAAATGACTGGGGAGGGGACAATTTGCAGTGTGGTAGAGGTACAAAGATAGGAGGACCCTAAGCAATTGCAACTGGTAAACCTGGAATGACTATCACTTTATGGTCACAGATACAGAGTATGTGGGTAGGTTAAAATGGCTTAATAATGGATGGATGCTTTTCTAACCTCCCAAGGAACGTTATTGGAAAAGCAAAGTTTATGATTGCTCAAGTATTACCCGAGTCTTGACTTTCCTTCCTTCTCTCTTAGGCTTATGAAAGTGAGGTTTATGGTCATTTCCACAGTGTGTACCTTTAATGGGAACTCCTATTATTCAATTCAATTCCCTAACTCTTTCTCGAGAACCTGCAGTCTTCTGGGCACTGTTCTAGGATCCAAGGATACAGCCGTGAACAAAATAGATAATGTCTGTGCTGTCATGGCACCTTTATTCCTCCTGTTAGGAGACTGACTGATATAATAAACTGATAATAAACTGATTTATAAATAAATAGGCCAGGTGGTAATAATTAAGGAAAAAATAATCTAGGGTAAAGGGGATAAAGATTCATACAGATAATAGAGGACAATTTAAATAGTGATACAAGAAGGTATATAACAGAGTGGGCATATGTGATAGTTAATTTTATATGTCAACTTGACCAGGTTAAGGTATACCCAGATAGCTGATAACACATTATGTCCAGGTGTGTCTCTGAGGATGTTTCTGGAAGAGATCAGTGTTTGAATCAGTAGACGGAGTAGAGAAGATCTACCTTCACCAGTGTGGGGGGGTATCACCCAATGCATTGAGAAAGAACAAAATGATGAAGGCAATTCCCATAATAATGTTATTGTTTGCATAAAAACGCAAAATGCTCCTCTTATACATTTGTATATAGCCTAGTGGTTCTGTTTCTCTGGAAAACCTTGACTAATACAGCATGTAATTTTATGAGGAAATTAGGCTATGCAGAACTCTGCACTTGAGTAGGAAATTGGGCTCTGAGCTTCCTGACAAGCAAAGAAAAGAGAAAAACACATTAAATTTGGCAATTTAGCTTATGTGATTAAGATATAAATATATATAATATATATTTTCAGATAAAATGTTTTTTCCAGCATCAAGCAGAAAAAGGAATTTATCTCAATAAACCTTTCAGATACTTTAAGTTCAGTGATGGAAAAGCTATTAATATTCAGAGGAGTAGGCAAATAATTTATGGCTGAAGTGGGACAAAAAATGCTCAGGGAGTGGGAAGTGGAGACTTCCCTGGACCAGAGGTGGGGACTCTTTGAGGGGTCTGGCTGGCTTGGACCAGCTGCTCTCTTTGCCTCAACGACCTCCAGTGATTTCCTGCGTTGGAGCTTTTATAACACACAGGCTATTAAACTCTATTGTGCTGATTTGACATCTGGAACAAATTCTTTTGTCATACACCATCAGACTTTAAACAAATAAGAGCTAATGAGTTATACAGATGCCATGATTTTGCCTCGACCAATAATTACTTTGCTTACTCAACGGTAGTATGGTGGTAACAGAGACAGGAAAATCTCTCCTGTTCCACCTTGCATTAGAATTTGTTTGCTTTGACAAATATCTGACTTGTCTGATGTTTATAATGTAACATATTTATTTTGCCAGGTCTGCCCTATATATCATTCCGTCCAGGAGCTCCACGGCATAAAGATGTGGAAAGAGTCTTTGCTTTGGAGCCGAGCCCAGCAGAGTCTAAATGGCTTCTCTCTCAATCACCATCTGAGTGAGCAGGGGCAAGTCACTTACCCTCTCTGGGCCTCAGTTTCCTCACCTATAAACTGGAGGTGATGACATGTACCCCATGGGGTGGTATTACACAAGAGCTTAACACAATGTCTGACACATAGTAGGAAATCGGTAAACATATAATCCCATCCTATCCTCAAATCATTTTAATTAACATGCTCTTTGAAAAAATGAAGAAGTCAATCTTCATTTGACTTCACTTGACGGAGAAAAGACGTCAGTCTTTAATTTTAAATAGGCTTTATTTAGGTAAGTTCACTTTAAGGAGAAGTGATTTGTTGATTTTAATTTAAAGCCAATTAATCAGTGTAGTATAGCCTTCTTCTTTCTTCCTGATGCTTCCTCAAAGTCGTTTGCCCCTAGGGCATCTAAAGAAGGGATGCCAGAAGGCTGGAATAAAAGAAAGTTGACAAAATGGAGAAAGGGATAAAAGGATATACGCTGCCTCTCAAGCTGGCTTTCAGGGGGAATGTCAGGCCAGTGGATTATAGCTCAGTGTCCAACTTCTGGGAGCAAGGATCATGGGGAAGGTCAGAGTATGGCTCCGGGGATTTCTGTAGGTGATCTGCACCACCAGCCAGGCAAGCCCTCCACCAGCTGTAGCAGCCACAGCTGCTTACACCAGCATGAGAGGAGGCACCAGGAGAAATGGGGGTGTGTGTGTGGTAAAAACATAAATTTTTAATAAGTTTTGTTTTTAATTAACACATAATAATTGTACATATTTATGGGATACGGTGTGATGTTTCAGTACACATATACATCGTGTAATGATCAAGTCAGGGTCATTAGCATATCCGTCCTTTGAAACATTTGTCCTATTTTTGTGATAAGAACATCTAAAATCCTTTCTTCTAGGTATTTTTAAGTACACAACACATTACTGTTGACTATGGTCACCCTACCATGCAATAGCACACCAGAACTTATTCCTCTCATCTAACTGTAACATGTACCCATTGACCAACCTCTCCTCTTCCCCTCGCCCCTACTTTCCTCAGCCTCTGCTAACCACTGTTCTGCTCTCTACTTCTATAAGATCAACTTTTTTAGACTTCACATATGCATGAGATCATGCAGGATTTGTCCTTCTGTGCTTGGCTTCTTTTGCTTAACATAATGTCCTCTAGGTTCATCCGTGTTGCCGCAAATAACAGGATTTCATTCTTTATTATGGTTGAATAAGAATCCCCTCTGCACATATACCACATTTTCTTTATCCACTCATCCACTGATGGACACGTAGGTTGATTCCGTACCTTGGCTAGTGTGAATAATGCCACGATGAACATGGGAGTGCAGATATCTCTGAAGCATATTGATTTCACTTCCTTTGGATGTATACCCAGTAGTGAGATTATTGGATCATATGGTAGTTCAATTTTTAATTTTTTGAGGAAGCTCCATACTGTTGTCCATAATGACTGTACTAATTTACGTTCCCACCAACAGTATATAAGAATTCTCCTTTCTCCTCATCCTCACCAGCATTTGTTATTTTTTGTCTCTTTGATAACAACCATTTTAACTGAGGTGAGGTAACATCTCATTGTGGTTTTGATTTGCATTTCCCTGATGATTAGTGACATCAAGCATTTTTTTATGTACCTGTTGGTCATTTGTATGTCTTCCTTTGAGAAGTGTCTGTTCAGATCTTTCACCCATCTTTTTCATCATATATCTATGTCTATATATTTGCTATTGAGTTGTTTGAGTTCCTTATACATTCTGGATATTAATCCTTTGTCAGATGCATAGTTTGCAAATATTTTCACCCATTCTGTAGGTTATCTCTTCACTTTCTTGATTGTTTCCTTTGCTATGTAGAAGATTTTTAGTGTGATGTAATCCCACTTGTCTATTTTTGCTTTTGTTGCCTGTGCTTTTGAGGTCTTGTTCAAAAAATCCTTGCAGTAAAAGTGGTAAAATGATGGTACCATGGAATAATTAATCTCAATGGTTCTTCCACAGACAGTTCTTCAAAAAAGGTCTTAAAGCTTTCTCAAGTTTTTTCTTCTTCAGGAGAAAGTTTCCTTAATGCTGCAATAAACATGGGAGTGCCAATATCCTCTGATATACTGATGTACACCGTCTTAGATATTTTAGCAGCCCTACCAAAGTGTTCGATACACACATATGTTCAAAGAATGTTAATGCTTCTCATCAGAGTACAGAGCTACTTCTATGTGGGATCAATTATATATACCTGTATATATATACAATCATATATATCCAATGATTGTATTAATTTTATTATTAAATTGGTAAACTATTGGTAATTTTTTACATGCAGTAATGTCAGGCCAGGTCTTTCTCACTTTCTCCTTGTGAGAAAATACTGATAAAGTTCCATGGAATATGACTAAGTATCTCTCTCCCAACTTCCACCCCATCTAAGGTCACCATCAATCCATTGTTCAGTATTCTCTGGGTCTAGTTCTATGAAGAGCTACAAATCCATTTAACTGTACTATGAGTTATGCTGCATTTCCCCAAAAATAGCAATAAAAATAGGTAGCAAATATTTTGCTGAAATTCTAATATTTGTTGTCTAAGCTATTCTCATGTTTACTAGCCTAGCAGCACCATGAACAACAGAAATATAGGAATTGTTTCTAGGAAGTGAGTAAATGAGAAGAAGGATATATAACATGTTCACCAATATTTCATTATTATAAATAGACCATGAAACAATAAAAAAAAATTTACTAGCAGCTAACAAAGGTTGTTACTGGCCCCTAAGCCAGAGAAGGCCTCTTTCTGATTAATCAACTGTATAGCTCACTCTTTTATTTTGCTTTGTCTAGTGGGAAGGCACTCAACTACCCAGACCAACAACTCAGGAATTTGGAGTTATTCCTCTATCACACTTACTTTTGGCCTGAGAGAAGCGTGCCTGAGTCTAGGATCAGTGCAGATAATGAGTGGAGCTAGGTTTTTAAGGCAGTCTCAAAAAGCACAAGGGCAACAAAAATAAAAGTTAACAAGTCAAGCTACACAGTGAGCACACAGAAAGATAATATTAGTGAGGCTTTTGGAAAAAATTCTGGGAGATTTTTTTCTTTTTTAAAATTTTATTTCTTTTATTGATGCATATTTGTACATATTTATGGGGTATATGTGATGTTCTGTTACATGCATAGAATGTGTGATGATCAAATCAGGATATTTGGGCTACTCATCCCCTAGAGTATTTATCATTTCTGTATGTTGGAACATTTCAAGTTCTCTCTTCTAGATACTTTGAAATATACATTGTTAACTATAGTCACTCTACTGTGCTGTGGAACATTAGACGTTATTCCTTCTATCTAACTGTATGTTTGTATCCATTAACCAGCTTCTTTTCATCTCTCCTGCCCCTTTTTGCCACTCACCTGTACCAGGCTCTGTTATTTATCATTCTACACTCTACCTCCATGAGATCAACTTTTTTAACTCCTACATATGTGAGATCAAGCAATATTTGTCTTTCTGTGCCTGGCTTATTTCACTTAACATAGTAACCTCCAGTTCCATCCATGTTGCTGTAAATGACATGCTTTCATTCACTTTTATGGCCGAATAGTATTCCATTGTGTATATATATCACATTTTCTTTAAACATTCCTCCATTGATGGACACTTAGGTTGACTCTATATCTTTGCTATTGTGAATAATGCTGCAATAAACATGGGAGTGCCAATATCCTCTGATATACTGATTTCTTTTCCTTCGGATAAATACCCAGTAGTGGGATTGCTGGATCGAATGGCAGTTCTATTTTTAGTTTTTTGAGAAATCTCCATATTGTTTCCCACAGTGGCTGCAGTAATTTACATTCCCACCAACACTATGTAAGAGCTCCCTTTTCTCTACATCCTTGCCAGCATCTGTTATTTTTTGTCTCTTTAATAATAGCCATTCTAACTGGGGTAAGATGATATCTCATTGTGGTTTTGATTTGCATTTCTCTGATGATTAGTGATGTTGAGCACTTTTTCATGTACCTGTTGGCCATTTATTTGTATGTCATATTTTGCAAAATATTTATTCATGTCCTTTTCCAACTTTTAAATGGGATTATTTGGGTTTTTCCCTGTTGAGTTGTTTAAATTCCTTGTATATTCTGAATATTTATCCCTTGTCAGAGGAACTGTTTGCAAATATCTTCTCCCATTCAGCAAGTTGTCTCTTTACTCTGTGGATGGCTTCCTTTGCTGTGCAGAAGCTTTTTAGTTTAATATAGTCCCATTTGTCTATTTTTGTTTTTGTTGTCTGTGCTTTTAAGATCTTAGCCATAAAATCTTTGCCCAGACCAATATCCTGAAGTGTTTCCCCTATGTCTTCTTTTTGTAGTTTTATAGTTTTGGGTGCTATATTTAAGTCATTAATCCATCTTGAGTTGATTTTTGTATATGGTAAGAGATAGGGGTCCAGTTTTATTCATCTGCATATGGATATCCAATTTTCCCAGCACCATTTATTAAAGATGGTGTCCTTTCCCAGTGTGTGTTCTTGGCACCTTTGTAGAAAGTCAGTGGCTGTAAATATGTGGATTTATTTCCGGGTTCTCTATTCTGCTCAATTGCTCTATTTTTATACAAATACCATGCTGTTTTGGTTACTATAGCCTTGTAATACATTTTGCTGTCAGATAGTGTGATGCCTCCAGCTTTGTTCTTTTTGCTCATGATTGCTTTGGATATTCAGGCTCTTTTTTGGTTCTATACAAATTTTGGGATTATTTTTTCTATTTGTGAGAAAAATGGCATGGATATTTTGAGAGAAATGGCATTGAATCTGTAGATTGCTTTGGGTAGTATGGTCATTTTAATGATATTAGTTCTTCTGATCCATGAGCATGGAATGTCTTTCCATTTGTTTGTATCCTTGTCAATCGTTTGTATCCTTTCATCAATGTTTTGTAGTTTTCCTGGGAGAGTTCCTTCACCTCCCAGGCTAAATGTATTCCTAGGTTTTTAATTTATTTTTGTAGCTGTTGTAAATGGGATTACCTCCTTGACTTCTCTCTCAACCACTTTGTTATTGGTGTGTAGAAATGCTACTGATTTTTGTATATTGATTTCATATCCTGTAACTTTATTGAATTTATTTATCAGGTCAAAGAGTTTTTTTGGTGCAATCTTGAGGCTTTTCTAGATATAAGATCATGTCATCTGTAAAAAGGGACAATTTTACTTCCTCTTTTCCAATTTAGATGTCTTTTATTTATTTTTTTCTTGCCTAGTTGCTTTGGCTAGGACTTCTAGTACTATATTGAACACAAGTGCTGAAAGTAGGCATCCTTGTACTGTGGGGGGTGGGTTGGAACTTGTCCTGGTGGACCTGGTGGACCTGTCCTCAGTGCGTACAGGTACTGGCTATGGTAGGCAGGGGCAGGGTGATCTTCAGGCCAGCAGAATGCCTGGGTGCACTGTGGCCATGCGACTGGGAAGGGCAGGGTTGCTTTCATTGACAGCATCTGTAGGCAGTCAGCTCGGGAGTTTGTGTTTCAGCCCAGGTGGTGGTTACTGGTGGGGTAGTCTCTCCTTGGGCACCTGTAAGTGTGTGGCAGCTCCACTGCTGGGGGCAGTGGAGTCACTGCCAGTGGCTCATGCTTCACCCCTAGTGACAGCAGCTAGCCACAGTGTTGGCTATGGGCTACGGATACCAATGGGGCTCCAGGGATATAGAGGTGCAGGGGCTGTTGGGCCCCAGGGCAGGATGCAGTCTGGGGGGGCCAGGATCTCATAAAGGCATCATACTGCGGCTGCTTAGGTCTCGTGGGGTGTGTGGGACCCAGCATGAGCTCCCTCTCTGGAGCAGTACTGTCATGTGGTCTCCAGGCAGATCCCTATATTCGTCTTAGGGCCTGCAAGGGTCAAGGGGCTCTCCTGTGGCTGGGATTGCAGGAGTCTGTGGTGGGAATGTGGACCACTGAGGGGGTCTCTCTCTTACCCCTTCCCTGAATTGGGGAGCCTGTCTACGCCCCCCAATCCCATCCAAGCAGGCTGCCTCGCCTCCCTTTCCTTCCTTGCTTTAGGTATTTCCTGTTACTTCTCTGTTGGATTCCAGTGTTCTCTCTTAGATGTTTTATTCAAAGTGTGATTATCTACTCACTATTTTGGTTATTCTTTGTGGAGGAGATAAGTACCAGATATGTCTAGTCACCATTTTAAATCCCCTCCTCAAATTCTGGCAGATTTGAGGATAAGAGACATAAGACAGGAGAGAAATCTTTCCCGTGAAATGGATTTATTTCATGAAGTGGAAAAAAAAAACCCAGAAATAAATAACGACATTTTCTCTTAAAGTTGGACCAAACGGTAAAAGATAAACTGACTTGATGTTAAAATTTAATAGCTAATTTTAAATAGAAAACAAAATGAAAATATCATATTGGAAATATATCAGCTGCAAATATTTAGGTTATGGACACCCTCCCAGGAGAAATGAGTACTTATAAACAAACATAACATTTTCTGTTCAATTGCAGGAAATTCCGAAACTCTCATACACTGCTGTTTGGAATGTAAAATGGCAGAACCACTTTGGAAGACAGCTTTGCAGTTTCTTAAAAAATTAAAAGTATATATGCCATATGATCCATAGATATTTATCCAAGAGAAATAAAACCATATGTCCGTACCAAGATTTCTGTGCAAATATTCATAACAGCTTTATTCGTAATAGCCAGAAGCTTGAGTCAACCCAATATCTAACAGTAGGTTAAATTGCCATTATGTGGTCTCCAGGTCACCTAACAAAAGGTGAATGGGTAAACAGACTGTGATGTATCCACGTAATGAAATACCACTCAACAACACAAAGGAATGAATTATTGATACTTCTATAAAAGGGAAGAATCTCAAAATAAATATTCTGAGTAGAGGCTACTGTATATCGTCATTTATTTAAAATTCTACAAATACCAAGTAATCTATAATGACAGAAAGATCAGTTTTTGCCCGAAAAGAAGATAGGGGTTTGGAGAACAAGGAGTTACAAAGGGGAATGGAAAACTTTGGGTGGTGAAGGATGTATTCACCACCTTGATTGTGGTGATGGTTTCGTGCATGTATGTGCATGCCGAAACTTATCAAATTGTACACTTTAAGTATTTTCAGTTTTTTATGTGTCAATTATTTCTCAATACATTTATTAAAAACATGGTACTACACAATACTGACCAATGTGGAATGAAACCTGTATAATCACACACTTTTAATAACAGTGTATGTTTATCACCTGTAAGGAAAGCAATTTTGCAAGGTATATCATAAATTGTTACTATTATTATTATTAAAGTGTGGGTAAAATTTAAAAGAATCAGCCAAAGTAGGCATTGGTCAGGCAGTTTGTGGTAGGTAGCGTTATTCTCTGATTTGTCTTTTAGAGAAATGCATGCTTAGAAATATTATAGACTCACCTATAAGAGAGTGTCAGGCTCGACAGGTGCAGCACTTGGGGTCAACCCATTTGGCTTATGTTCCTCAGCAATCGCCAGATTTGCATGTTGTGTTTGACTGACCCTTCGTTACCTCTGTTGGAAACAGAATAGCTAAGTTCTTTAATTACTCCTTTAGGGACACTTAATGTATTCTAAGTGTTTACTAAGCCTTGGAAAGTGATTGATTGCCTTTGGCTAATACTTTCATACTCAAGGTTAATTATTGTTTTCTGATAATATTTTTTATTCATTAGCATCCTTCAATAAAGCTGGCAATCATTGGTTAGTTAAGTGGACAAATCTTAATATGAGAGCTAAAGTTTCCACTAAGGGTCAATCTACTAATTTCTTGGTTGTAGATGATATAGAAAGACCCTATAAAATAAAAATGCTTACAGGTTGAGTATCTTCTCTTTAACTAAATGATGCTATAAATACACTGTAAACAGCCTGGAGCTTACTATTTCACAAGGCTGAATAATCACGAAGAAGGCATGGCAAAGGAAGTCGGGTACAAAGACAGAGGGGAGAGTGGGAGGGTGATGAAAGAACTGATTTCTCATTGAATGTAATGAATTAGGCACAGAAATTTACAGTAAGGGAAAGAAAAAAGAGAAGGTAAAGGTTTCTGCTGCTTTATAGACCTTCTCTGAACCTTCAATTTTAATAAGTTATCCTTAAAGGACGATGAGTTCCTTAATATGAAAGGAAGATGAGAACATATAAACTTCACATCAGGCTCAGGCTGGCTTCCTGCTGATTGAATTCCACAGAAATCAATAAAGAGATATGCATTTCACAGTCTGGAGCTATTTCAGTGAGTACTTCTAAAGATGGGTAGAGACCTAGTGCATCCCTTGAAGAGGGTTAAAAGAAAGCAAAGCAAAACTACAGATGTGAAACTAAATTCAGATAAGAAATTCTGACACCATAACTAAAAGTAATGGGTGCAATTAATAAAGAGTGAAAATCATGTAACAGCTAAGAACAGCAGAATTACGAAGATACTGATGATACCATTCCAAATGTCTCCTTTCCTGCCTTGCTTTAAATAGTTATTTAGTAAACACTGACAGTGATCACAGTATGGTGTTATGTAGCAAAGTGTAGGGAGGAAGAGGAAAAAAACCCGTAATTGATAGTCAGAGTTCATCTTGTCACTTTCCTGCTTAAAAATGGCTACTGGCTTTCCATTTCTTACAAAACAATGAATAAATGCCTTAGCAGGCATACAAATTTGTTCATATTCTGTCTCCAATTCACCCCGTTTCTTAACATATATTCTTCTCCACTATCTAATCGATAGGGTTGGTGAATCAGAATTATCAGACAATATGTCAATTTTCCTAATACCAAGAATTAAGTAGCAATACAAAGTATTAGTATTAATGTTACTTACTATGACAAATGACTCCAATATCTCAGTGACTGTATTGGTCAGGGTTTTCCAAAGAAATAAAACCAATTGGATGGATGGATGGATAGATAGATAGAAATAGAAATATATAGAAAGACATTTATTATGAGGTATTAGATCATGTGGTTGTGGAGGCTGAGGAGTCCTACAATCTGCCATCTGAAACCTAGAGGCCCAAGAAAGCCAGGGTGGTAATTCCAATCTAACCACAAAGGCCAAAAACCAGGAACACCAATGTGTGAGGCAGGAGAAGACAGATGTCCCAGGTCAAGCAGAGAGAGCAAATTCACCCTTCATCTACCTTTCTGTTCTACTCAGGCCCTCAGTGGATTGAGTGTTGCCCACCCACATTGATGAAGCTGATATTTAATCAGTCTACTGGTTCAATGCTACTGATTCAATTCTTCCAAGAATACCCTCACAAATATACACAAAATAATATTTTGCTAGCTAACTGGGCATACCTTAGCCCATTCAAGTTGACACACAAAATTAGCCACCAGAAGTCCACCCCCTTGTCAACTTTGCACCCATATGGGCCTCATTAAACCATACTTACTCCAAATAAAAACATTAACATGGCCATACTTCCACCTAACACAATACAACTATCTTTTGTATAATCAAAAATGCACTAATCCTTTCGTCAGAAGAGGAAGTAAAACCTTGAGTGATGTTTACTCTTTTCTTGGTATACCTTAACTCAAATACTATGATGTAAAATTAACATTACTTAAACACTAATATAAAATCAATATATCCCACGTTACATGATCAGGGAATAAGAGAGAAAAGAAAAACAAATATATTTGCTTACCATATGTGTATATATATGTGTGTATGTGTGTATATGTATATATATATAATATATATATATATAGTATTTATATTTGTAATAAAATAAAAAGGAAATAGTCATGATAATTACAGTCTTCATTTCTGTTACTGGTCATGTGGTTATAGCTGATATTTATAACTACTTTCTTCTACTACATATTCTGTATTTCCTTTAATTTCAGCAAGCGCCTCAGTTGGTTGTGGTTCTATATCTGGTGGGGAGACTCATCTTCATTAGTAGTCCTGCCTAAATTGGATTGTTGTAGTTTTTCATTGACTGTAATCCCAGGGTATGGTAATAATAAGAGGTGCTCTAAGGGATCTCCTGTATTCTAGACATGCTCTTCCTTACCTCCACAGTGGACTTGTAGTCCAGTTTTCCTTGGTAGTCCAATTTCATGCATCCAACACTGTAACTCCCTTCTTGGCCTGCTGGCTTAGAGGTATGAGGAGTGCCAAGTGACCAGGTAGCCGTCTCAACTTCCAGTTCAATGGCCATCATGGTTTTGTCTCCCGGTGGAAGCATTGCTTCCTCTGGCACTAAGACCTCTAGGCAAGCAGAGCATGAACTTGGAGAAACAGGAAGCAAACTTTGGTCACTAGGGGTAACAGTGAGTGGTGTCGCCCTCATTCCTACCCCTTGATTCCTGGACCGGTGCAGCCTGGCTATTGGAGAAACAATACTGCATTTTGGATTCTGATTCAGAGCATACACAGCCTTCTGGAGAACCTTGCCCAGCCCTGCAAGGTATTGCCATCTAATTAGTGCTGTAACTGAGTCTTCAAAATGCCATTCCACCCTTATATCAAGCCGGCTGCTCCAGGATGGTGGGGAACGTGGTAAGACCAGTGAATTCCATGAGAATGGGCCCACTGGTGCACTTCTTTTGCTATGAAGTGAATTCCTTGATCAGCAGCAATGCTGTGTGGAATACTATGGTGGTGGATAAGACATTTTGTAAGTCCACAGATGATAGTTCTGGCAGAAGTATTATGTGCAGGGAAGACAAGTCCATATCCAGAGTGTCAATTCCATTAAGGACAAAACACTGCCCCTTTCAGTGTGACAAACCTGCCACCAGGTGGCTGGCTGATCACCCAGGGAATTGTGCCACATTGGGTGGCTGTATCCAAGTCAGCCTTGGTGAGTGAAAGCCCATGTTTCTGAGCCCCTGCATAACCTCCATCCCTGCCACCATGGCCACTTTGTTCCTGAGCCCACTGGGTGATGACAAAGGTGGCTGAGGGAAAGAGGCTGACTGCATACCCAGCACTGGTCATCCTGTTCACTTGATTATTAAAATCCTCCTTTGCTGAGATCACCCTTTGGTGGTCATTCACATGGGACGCAAATGTCTTCATGGTTTTTGTCCATTCAGAGAGGCCTACACATATAACTGTTCTTTAAATTTATTTGTCTCCAATTTTCCAATCATGTTGCTTCTAAGTCACTGACCACCCAGCCAAACCATTGGCTACAGCCTATGAATTGGTATACAATCACATGTTTGGACATCTCCCCTTCCAAGCAAAGTGAACAACCAGGTGCACTGTCCAAAGTTCTGCCCACTGGGAGATTTCCCTTCACCACTGTCCTCAGGGATATCCCACAAAGGGGCTGTCATGCTGCAGCTGTCCACTTTCAGGTGGTGTCTGCATATCGTGCAGAACCATCTGTAAACCAGACCGGAAGTCTTGCCTTGTCAACTGATGGTAGGTAACCCCCTATGAGGCAAGAGGTGCAGGCTGGGAGAGACAAAGTGGTACAGCAAGAGTGGGGACCATGGCATATGAACCTCTTCTTCAGGTCACTTACTTGTGCCTTCAGGGCCTGACTGGGCTCAATCACATATATACCACTTCCATTTGATGATGGAGTATTGCTGTGCATATCTAATTTTATGGCTTGGTGGGTCATATAACACCCAGTTCATGTTGGGCAGCTCAGGTGGCATGGTAATTTGGTGGCCCATGATCAAGCGTTCAGTTTCTACCAAGGCCCAATAGCAAGCCAAAAGCTGTCTCTCAAAAGGAGAGTAGTTATCTCCAGATGATGGCAGAGCTTTGCTCATAAAGGCCTGTGCTGCAATTCACTTATAGGGACTTGCCAAAGTCTCTAAAGAGCATTGCTATCTGCCACTTACACTTCACGTAACATTGGATTTGCTGGACCATATGACCCAAGTGGCAGAGCAGCTGCACTGCATGACGAACCTGTTGCAGAGCTTTCTCTTATGCTGGACTCCACTCAAAACTAGCAACTTTTTGGGTCACTTGGTAAATGGGCTGGAGTAACACACCAAAATGAGGAATATGTTGCCTCTAAGATCCAAAGAGACCCACTAGGTGTTATGCCTCTTCCTTAGTTATAGGAGGGGCCAGATGCAACAACTTATCCCTCACCTTAGAAGGGATATCTCAGCATGTCCCACACCACAGGACCCCTAGAAGTTTGAAGCAGAAGTCTCCTGAATTTTAGTTGGATTTATTTCCCACATTTTGACACACAATGATAAGTCTAGAGTAGTTGCTACGTCTTGCTAACTTGGTCCAATCAGCATAATGTCATCAATGCAGTGGATCAGTGTGAAATCTTTTGGAAGGAAAAGGCAATCAAAGTCCCTGGGAGCTAAATTATGACAGAGGTCTAGGGAAATTGTATACCCCTGAAGTAGGACAGTTAAGGTGTAGTGCTGGCAAACTGTTTCTATTGGAACTTATGGACAGGTATGGAGGAAAAGGTATTTGTCAGGTCAATAGCTGCATAGCAGGTACCAGGACATGTGTAATTTGATCAAGCAAATACTCAATATAAAAACTCACCTGAGCACTTATTCAGTCCTTTCACTCAAAGTCCAGTGAGGATATTCCTGGTTTGGTGGCTTTTTGGACACTTGTCCTCTAAGTAGTGACTCTGGGCCCATGATCCCTCCATTTGGATTATTCACAGTCCTCTAGAGCCTCCTTCAAGCTTTCTGCTCCCTTGGCACACTGGCCAAGAGAGAACAAGTGGAGGGTCTTGCAGAAGATTTGGGAGGCCAGACCTGGAGGTAGCATACATCACTTTTGCCCACATCTTTTTGGCCAAAACTGGTCACATGGTTCACTGGTTGTGAGGGAGTGTATCAGCTATGTGTTGCTGTGTAACAAACCACCCCAAAGCTCAGCCTGATGTATTTCACTCACAAGTACATGGGTTAGAAATTTATGCTGGGCTGGGCTGACTTGTACATATTTTAGTTAGATTCTGCTTCTGGGAGTTGACTGGCTGTTGACTTGGAACAGCAAGGATAATTCAGCAGGGACTCTCTCATCTCCCAGCAAGTTGGCAAAACCTTGTTCACCTAGAAGCTCAGAGTTCTAAGAGCAGCAACAGAGCAAGTTCCAGGGTGCAAATGCTTTTCAAATCTCTGCTGTGTCACTTTTGCTATTGGCTCATTGGACAAAGCAAGTGTAATGGGTTGAGACCTTTGGGGACCTTGAGATGGGGGTGAATGTATTTTATATGTGGGATTAGAATTTTGGTGGGCTGGAGGGTAAACTGTGGTAGGTAGAACAAGGGCCTCCTAAAAATATCCACATCTTAATCCATGAAATGTGTGAAAATGTTATATTACATGACAAGGCGGAATTAAGTTTCCTAATCAGCTATCCTTACCATGAGGAGATTATCATGGATTACCCAGGTGGACCCAGTATAGTCACATGGGTAGTTAAATGGGAAAGAGGAAGGCAGAAGAGTTAGCAATAGAGAGATGACATCATGAAAAAGACTCCACCAGCCCTTGGTGGCTTTGTAGATGGAATGGGCCGTGAGCCAAGGAGTCCAGATAGCCTCTGGAAGCTGGAAAAGGCAAGGAAATGAATTGGAACCTAGAGTCCCCAGAAAAGAGTACAGTCATGGAAACAACTTGGTCTTAGCCTAGTAAAACTCATTTTGGACTTCTGACCTCCAAAGTTGTAAGATAAATTTATATTGTTTTAAGCCACTAACTTAGTGGTAATTTGTTAAAGCAGCAATAGGAAACTAATATAGCCAGCTACCTATCCATGTCCACAGCCTGTGTGGGAGGGATTACTAAAGGGCATGAACAAAGGAAGATAGGAACAGGTAGGCCATTCCTGCAATTGGGCAGCTAGAAAATGAGTGTCCCAGAAGAACATGACATGGTTTGTTGGGCCCATAGCTCCATCTCTGTCACAATCTGTATTTGAATAAACAACCCAGGGGACTGGTGTGCAATCACTCTTGTGGTCGCTGTCTGTATCACAGCCAAATGACACTCTTGAAAATTTCCTGGTTGTAGTTTAAACAGTGGTCTTTCCTTTAGTTTTTCAAAACACTTTCCTTACTTCCTACCCCTCTCCACCATCCAACTCTCTCCCCCATTCCACCCACTGTCTCCAGATTTCTCATCTCTTGGTAAAGATCTTATTCATCCTTCAGATTTACCTAAAATATGTCTTCCTGTAAGAAGGATTCTCCTGATCTTCCAGATAGATTCTTGGTCTCTTCTATGTCCTATCTTGTCTTATCAAATTTTTAATTTCAGGCCAGTTAGTTAACATTCAGAAGTGTTTGTTTAGCAAAAAAAACAAAAACAAAAACAAAAAACTCTATCTGAGAAATAAATGTAAATATAAAAATATACCTGCAATCATAGACTGCTCTCTTTCCAGTGGTTACCACCCTAGAACAATCCATCAGTCATATCCTGACTTGACTATTACAAACTGTAATAGTCACTTCCACTCTTGCTGCCTACAATGCATTTTCCACACTGAAGTCAGCTTCACATTTTTTAAACAGTTTTCTTGACACATAGTTCACATACCACACAATTTACTCATTTGAAGTGCACAATTCAGTGGCTTTTAGTATCTTTGCAGAGTTGTACATCCATCACCACGATCAATTTTAGAACATTTTTCATTATCCTAAAAAAAAAAATGCATACCCTTTAACCATCATCCCCAATTCCCTCAACTCACCCCCAGTCCTTATAGAACACACAAATCCCACTATTTTATTTTCCTGCCTAAACCCTTTCAATGGTTTCCCTTCATCCCATTAAACTTATGATACAACTACAAACCCTTATGCTATTTGTTCCTAATCTATCTGTCCAGTCTCATCTTACGCTTGTCTCCCTTGCTCGTTGCCAGGAGCAATGGTCTATTCTAAGTTCCCGACATGCCAAGTTCTGTTTGGGCATGTGGCCTTTGCACGTAGTGCTTGCCATGTGCACAACCCTTTGTTCTACTCTTAGTTCATCTAACTCCTAGGTGACATGTCCCTAGAGAAGCCTTCAATGACCTATTTCTCATCTTAATTAGACCCTCCTATGGTACTTTCTTATAGAACCTTGTATTTTTTATTTATAATATTTATCACCATTTAAAATTATACACATATTTGTTTGGTTACATGATTAAGGTTTTTCGTCTGCTAGATCGTAAGGTCCATAGACACAGGGATTGTGACTTTTTCAATTCCTAATGAATACCCGGTTTCCAGCAGGGGATCTGGAAGACAGTGGGAACCCAACAAATATTTACCAAACAAAAAAGTGAATCTGTGAATAAACAAAGCAATCTGAATATAAAAAGCTAAAGTGTGGTTCCCAAGAACCTCAAATATTCATGGTCTTTAACCAAGTAACAGCATTTCTGGGATTCTATCTTAAGATAATACTCCTAAACAAGAGGCAAAGTATAACTTATAACAGCAAAAGTTGAAGACCCCATGAATGTCTAACTACAGAGAAAAGGTTACATAACCCAGAGGCTAGTCACTCAACTAAAACTGAAAAAATAATGTAAAATTGATGTAATACATTGATGGACGTAATAACATCAAAATATTTGTGATTTAACAGAAAGTTATAAAGCATGATGGTATATAATTATACCAGTGTTTAAAAAATCCGTAATATTAGAAGAGTTCCATTAGAAAACTGAGCATCTAACAGAAATATCAATAGCACCTACCTGTGGTTGGTACAACAATAAATGTTTATTTTTATTTTAACTTTACTTTTCTTATTTTCCAAATTTTCTTTAATAAGCAGGCATCTTTTTATCAAGAAAAACAAACAGTAATGAAGTAAAGACACTAAATAAAGCGTTTGTTGCAGTGAGAATTGTGACAAGGGGCCTGAGGGCTTGGGGACGGGGAAGAAGGAGGGTGGATGTGTCAGTCACCCCCCTTCGGCTGAAGAGCTACATGTGTGATTAATGCTGTCCTTCCACCCTTTCTGTGTAACAGTGGCTTCCTAGTGGCTGCACCTGCTTAGAGGTGCCTTCCCAGTGGTGGTGACACATGTGCTCTGCATCATTCACACTGTCTCTCTGTATCCTGCTATTATGAGGACCGCTTTTGTGACATGGCAGTCTGAGATGAGGCCACCAGGCTGAGCAGGACTGCCACTTGTATCTTCGTGCTAATTAGAAAAAGGCCCCCTTAGGGGCAGGTACAGCCCAGAGCCAGGAGGAGGTGAATGTGGTGGGCAGAACTCAGGCTGGATTTCAGCACCTCTCTGCCTCCCGGTCACTCCTTCCCCAGTCCCACACAGGGCGCAGCCCTTGTCTAGCACCTACCTCTTTGGGTGAAAGCTACTTATATTTGAGACCAATGGGCTCAGTTAGAATCCAGCAAGCTAAGGTGACATGTTCATTCTCACACTATCATCTAGTTTATTTGATAATTAAGAAGACTACAGATTTCAGGAGAATAATAATGATGACATTAAAATGGTGATAAATAATAATAATAGCAATAGTAACGTAATAATAAAAAATAAATAAAACTAAAAGGTGAAAGGAACCTAAGTAAGCTTGACAACCAGATGGAATGTGTGGTCTTAGATTGGAACCTGGACCCAAAAAAGAACATTCATGGAACAATCGGGAAAATTTGGACAAGGTTTGCAGATTAGACAATAGTGTTGTATCGCGGTTAATGTCCTGAAAGTCAGGAATTGTTCTGTGGTTATGTTAGATGTAGCATGTGGGGAATCTGAATTCAGGGGATACAGGAATTCTTTTTTACTATGTCTGAAACTTTATTTTTTGAGTCAGAAGAAAGAAAAACCAGGAAAACACACACACACACACACACACACACACACACACATCTAGTCCCTCCATGTCACTTTATAGATGAGGACACTGAGCATTTGAGCCACTAGCTCAGAGTCAGACAGCAAATGGGCAGCAAAGGCGGGGGAACTTGCTCCTCTGCCTTCCTGGCCGGGGGCCACCATCTGCCACAGACACATGAGTCAGGCCAGTGCACCCCGTGGATGGGGGAGGCTCTTGGAAAACAACCCTCAGTTGCTCTTTTTCAGCAACCTTGGTCTGCACAGCGTGGTCAGACTTGGTTTACAGACTCCAGAAGCATGGGGCAAGGGTAGGCCAATACTGGGCCTTATCCAGGGCTTAGGGACAAAGGTGTTACGTTCACCTCTGAGGACCAGTTCCCTCAAGGCTGTGGTCATTCAAGAAGTCCATAGTTTACTGGTACCCTTGCTGCCTGACAGTAGTGCTCAGAGGGGCTGTAGGGAGAAGGCCACTGCAAGGTCATTGCATAGCAATCCTGATTTGGCTCACCAGAGTGTCTAGGGGATCTAGAGCTGGAGGCAGAGCCAGTTTCCACCAGGTTCTTCCAAGGACTTTGCTCCCAACTAGAGAGGAATTCAATTCCCTGTGCCTAATGGTAGTCCTGGTTCTCTGTCAAGAAATGAATGCTTATGCTAAATAAATAGCAAACAAGGGGTCCTGAGTTGGGTGACAGGATGTCACCATCTTTCTGATCAGGGAACTCGGAGACCTCATCCTGAGGGCTGTCTCTCAGTACATGAGGCTGCAGAAGGCCTGGTGCCTTGTCTAGCTCAGACCATGGGGCCAGCATCCTCGTATGGGAGTCACATTCAGTGCTGTGGTTGTGCCATGCACTCACAATGACTTGCACTCCCGAATCTTCAAGGGTCAAGGTCAGACCTACTCTCAAGTTGGTTTGTTCCTAAGTGCTTACCTGTCTTTGGAAGGTGAATGCTCCTTACACAACACAATTTGGTGGTTTGGGCCTCCTTCCTTCTTCTTGCTTGGCACCTGCAATTCCTGATCATTTGTATTTGTGTGTGTATGTGTGTGTATGCACATGTGTATGTGAGTGTGTGAGTGAATTGACTAGTTTCCTGTTTATAACCCCCGTTATAGGCACTTATAGTTCAGCCTTTTCCCTTAGTAGATCAGTTATAATTTCCCATACATTTTCATCTTCAAAAAACTGTTGTTGCCTCCCGACATTTCCTGCCCCCTCTCCCCTTCTAGCTGTCCCTGTGGGTTTGTAGCCTTAAAAATGTTTTTTTATTGACATTCTTTTTGGTTGGGTTTTGGAAGACCTGGGGATAAATGAGTGATTTCAATCCATCTGGACTGACTGTACGTACAAATGTACAATTTTTGACTCAAATCAATTCCCCACCCATTGAGGGAAGGCCTGGCCACTGTGCACAGCCGTACACACTGTTGATTGGACCACTCTGGGAGCATCGTGCACACAGACTTTAAGCTGTGTATGTTAGAGCCCTGGGGGAGCAGAATCAGATGTCAACTCCCAGCGTGCCCTCCGTGACCAGACAACTAAATGTCAGTGTGTGGATTGCTCCAACATTTTCACACTTCCTCTTCCTGGGCTGTAACTGGTCTGGATGCATCGAGATCAGGGAGTGCTAAGAAGCATTAAGAGTGACCTTGGTATATTACTCCCACATCTTTGGGTTTAGTCTCTCTACCTATAAAATGGGAATGGGGCTGTGGCTAGCACTCAACGTGACCTCTGCTTCTGAGACTTCCTTGTGACTCTGTCAGTTCTACACTGCCTGCCGCAGCCACTCACCCAGCCCTGACTGTGTCCCATGAGGTACCCAGGACTTTCAGCAACAGGGATTCCCTTGAGCACCAAGAACAGTGATTCTGAGCATTCAGCATCTGTAACGGAGTTTTCACCACTCCGGAGAAAAGGAGAAATATATGCCTATTACAGTGCACCTCCTGGTGAAGCATGGCCAAATATTTTTCTTCATCATGACTGTCTTTTATTCTGAGATAAGAACTTTTTCTATCTTTTTTTGGTGTTGTGATGCCTCTCATTTCTTTTAAAAATAAGAAGAAAATAAAGATGAAATTAGACAGCATCAGCTTTAGTTTGCTATCCCTGGGCAGCTGCCAAGGTTGATTGTGGAGCATCCCTGTAAGATGCAGTCAGCAGAGTGAGCAGGACACCAAGGCCACGGATGGGAGCAGAAGACCATGGTCAGGAATGTCTCTCTGACACCTGCAAAGGCCATCCAGACATCAGACTGCTCTTTCTAGGTCCGGGGCTGATGAAACGCTAGCCACGAAAACTAGATTGCAACCCAAAACAAAATGGGGCTTTTCGGCTCTCTGATAATCCAAAGAAGATCAAAGAACACAGGGGCCTAGGCACAGTGTCAGCGATGGGAGGCTGTTTTCCTAAGACACTCCCTGCCCCATGCACAGGGAGGGAGCATGGGGAGGCGCCATCTCTTTTTCTGGATTGTTTCAGCTCAGGTGTCTTGTTTGAGCGGGAGGCAATGACCAGATGTGGAAGAAACTTATCAGAGATGTGTGTGAGACAGAGAGAGTCAGCAAAGACAGCTGGATTCAGCTGATGCAGGTGCCCAAAGGCCAGCAAAGCTAGAAGCTACCGAATAGGCCATCAATCACTGTTTCAGGGTTCAAATCTATTTGTGGCAAGCTTGCTGGCGTGCAAAGTTTGTTGCACACAACTTTAGCGATCACAGGGTCTGGATCATATTGTTTTCTGAAGGCCAAGATGGGGTGAAGGTGAAGATGGACCAGAGCCATGGTGAGTGATCTACTGACAGCATAAAAGGACATTGGTGGTGTACATTTCCTAAGAAAAGGCCCCCAGCAGGCGACCCCAAATCTGTTCCCTTATGGCTTCAAATGTAGGTGTTGTTCACTCGGGCACACTGCTGGCAATGAGTAGAAACTCTGACAAATCATGTGCAGGGAATTGGAATCGACAGTGGGTTACAGGGCACATCTTGTGGTCCACAATTATTGACTCTCCCTCCTATAACCTGGAGTGATGCCCAGATCCCAGCCCACTAGCCTGTCCCTCCTTCCTCAATCTCAAAGCCCCTTAGCCCAGGAATGTCCTCTGAACTTCCCTGCCTCCTTGAGGAGATCTCCCGGGAGACTCTGTCACTCTGAATCTGATCATAATTATGGCCACGGGAGGCACGAGTGTTTGCTTGGTGTCTGACCTCTAAGGCTCACACCACCACCCCAGGCAGAGGGTGCTACCTCCACTCTATTCCTCTAATCCGATCAATTTAATTTAAAAAAATTATCGAGTGTTTACTCTGTGTCAGGTCCTGCTGATTTTCTTTTTCCTCCAAAATAGTTATTAAACCTGTTGCCTGCTTTACATTTTCTTTCACCGCCCTGGTCCTCACCATGTCTCTATCGCCCGGGCAATGGTAAGGGCCTCCCGACTTGCAGGGTCCCTCAGCCTCTGTCTGTCTTCTTCAAATCACCCTCCAGCCCGAGGGATCTTCCAAGGTCCCCGCTTGTCAAAAACTCTCTAGTGACTCCCATTATGGCCAGGACACAGTTCTGCTCATTATCTGGGCTCACAGATGACCAGGAAGTGAGACCTGGCTGTCTCCAGCCTCTCGTGGCAACACCTGACACTCTGAACTTGTGCAAAACACCACCCTGCTGCATGCCTTGTGCTGTTTCCCTTCTACATGGAGCTACCTTTCTCTTTCTCCTCCTGGCTAGCTCCTTCCCACCTCACTCCAACATTCAGCTCCTGGGTCACCAAATGTTACCCTGAGCACCTGCCTTTATTCTAGCACTTACAGTATGCTGTGTATTGTAGTGATCTGTTGGCATGTCTTTATTCGACTATGAACTGCCAAAGGCAGGTCTCTGTCTTAACTAACTTTAGATAGGAAGCAGCTAAACACACATTACATGCTTTATAAAAACCTCTTATAACACTTATTATGTGTCCAACGCTGCTAAATACCTTACAAACATTTCTGTAATCTCCACGAAAAATGTGCACCGAACATATGGCATGAGCTGTTTTATATGTATAACTTCACTATCAAGAGAGGGATCTTTTAAATCTGTAAACCGGATCACACCTCCCCATCCCCTGGCTCCTCTAGCAGCTCCCCTGCTCACTCATATCTCCTCCCTGGATTTGCCTCCTCCTTCCACCCCTGAATTGGGAATCACCACACCTCATCCCTTTATATTTTCGTCATAGCATGCACCTTCACCTGAAGTTCTTCTGTCCCTTTGAGTGTTTATGGACTGCCTCCCACTGGAATGTAAGTTCCACAAGAGCAGGGACTTGTCTGTCTTGTTCCCTGTCCCCTGGGCTTAGAATACTTCCTGGCATAAAGTCTCAATGAAATTTTTAAGCATCAGATTTATTCCTCCCTACAATCCCAGGAGCTAAACACTATTATTATCCCCATTTTACGGATGAGTTAAGAAGGGTTCAAAGAGGCTCATTGAGTAGAATGTGTAGCTATTTGACTGAGAAATTGAACCTATTTGATTTGGCAGTCCATGTTCTCTGTCTGACCACTGCACTCATCTGTGCCTTAAACACCTGAGATGACAGCCCTGTCTGGTGCAAAGGTGCACAATGTCTTGCCCCACTCCCTGCCTATCCCTGTGTTCAAGGTTTTCTCTTTCTCCTCTTCTTCTTGGCTTGGCTGCACACTCAGAGCTGGCTCAGGCCACTCTGTGGTTGCTCAGACACCTTGTTGGAGTCAGGATGTCTGGCATGGGGCCTCCTACCTGCCCATGACCTAGACCACTCTGTCTTTTTCCAGTGCTAGCTTTTCATGATGGCGTGTGTTTGTGAACGTACATTTGAAAGGGACAGGGACATTCAGGGAGGCTTTATAAAAGCTTTAGCATTATTTAGGATAATCAAGATGGCATTTGTTTGGCAATCAACTCCCTTATTGCATAGAATGGCTTAAGGTCACAGAGTGAACCCCAAATTTGATCTCTGTATCTCCGACTCTACTTTTGTTTTCCTCTGGAGACAGAGATCTCAATTTTGATATTGGTCTTTCTCCAGCTTTCTTACCATAAGGAAGACAGTCCAAAATTCATTCATCTGTTTATTAATTCCACACACATTTCCTGCCCCAATAGTGTACCAAGTGCCATGCGGAGTGTTGGAGCAACATAGATGTGTAAGATGTGGTCTGTCCCTCCTCACCGCCATGGTCACCAGGGCTGGAGGATGCATGATGGCTTCCCCAAGGGGGTAATAATTTTTGTTGTTACCCTTGTACTAGATCCTTCACTCCACCGTCTTGATCTCTTAATTTAAGAGAGCTGCCCTCTGACCATGAAAAAGCACCGGAGGTTACACGAGAAACATTAGCTGGGGCATGAGGCTGTCAAACTCCTGAGATGAACTGGCCCAGACCAGGCATTCCACAAGACAGAGATCAAGGAGCTCACGAGAGATTAAACAAAGCATTTCTCACCTTCAAATTGGAAGAATGTTCAGTAATAGAGCCAGAAAAAGACCCAAGGAGGTCAACAGAGATGATCTGACAGCCAAGTCAAGGTAACGTAGGAGGAGGGGAAGGAGTAAGGAAGAAGGAAGAAAAAAATAGGTCAAAACCCCCCAACTCTCATGCCCCAGAGTGGTGACTGCCTTTAACTCCAGTCTTCCACGTGGAAGATGCCACTTCTGCTTCCCCACAACTTTAAGGCTATAGGAGGAGATGGGAGCAACCACGTGATGGGGATGCTGGTGTACATGCAGCCCACTTGGGGGCTGCTTTTCCTGTCCCTACAGCCTGTGCCTTAACTTGCTCAGACCTGTGTTAGACTCTGGTCAGCAGCTGGCTTGCAGCAGAACAGAGTTCATAAAAGCTGACAATGCCAAATGATTTAGCTCTGTGATTTTAAAGACTTTTCTGTCCCCAGGCTTTGCCCCCTTCAATTGCTATTTTTACCCTATGAAGCAAGGAATGTGGGGTATAGGCAGAACAGAAGAGCCTCATAGAATCACCTCTTCTACATGGAGGCAGAGCAAGAATACCAAGAGAAATCTTAAATGCTCACTAACTTTCCAGGGCCATTGTTTTAGCCTAAGATTCCCATATGATTAGAGAAGGAATCTGCCCTCCCTGGTGAGTCATTATTCTAGGGTCCAGGTTTTTTGCTTGTTTGTTTGTTGAGATTAAGAGAAGCACCACTGGTACTCACCATCAAATTGGTACTAACTGATCAACACTTACATCACACAGGGCAGTAATATTCATCAGGGGGTGGGCAGGTGGGAGGAGGGTGGAGGGGATGGGAAAAACTCTCACTGAATGGATGCGGGGAGCACAGTTTGGGGGATGACCACGATTGTAGTTCTGACATGGGCAATGCATGGGCAATATATATAGCCAAAGTGTTGTACCCCCATAATATTCTGAAATAATAAAAAAAAGAATCTCTCACCAGCATACAGATTTATAAATGCATCCTACTTGGAGGAGGCCATTTTTACATTTGAAAGGCCCACTTTCACATCAAGCTGTTGGTTTGGAGGCAGAGCCACAGCATAAAAGAAGAGAAAGGCAGATACTTCTTCAATCCCCTTCTTCTGGCCCAGAGCACCCTTGCAAATTAGGGAGATGAGCACAAACACTGTGCTTTTCCCCTTAAAGGAGCCATTAGCAAGGGGCATCTGCCGAGGGCTGTGATTGGCTCTTCTCTTCTGGGTGTCCTGTCTGTAATTGTCACTAATGCAAATTCATTAGATATTTCATTAGCTAAGCCAAAAACCTATATCCTGATCTTTAGCCGAAAACATCTCTGAATTAGATCAAGAAAATTAGAATAAAACTCATTCACCAGTGGCAATTAATGAGTCATGACTAACGAAGGAAGGCAGAGGAGGGCAGGAAAGAGTGTCCCTTCTTCTGAGTGGCTGATAGTTAAGGGGAAGAGGGAATTGCACTGCTGTTTTGTGAGTTTACTGGAGCATGAAGCCATCACCACCTGGAGCCAGCCGACTCCCTAACCCAGCTCCTGGGCTTTGGAGTACTTCCTTCCTTTCAGTGCCCTAGGGGATGGAAGCAGAAGGTGGGTCGTAGGAAGTCAGTTTTCAGGGTGGGGACCTAGGCTTCGGTAGGTGGTGTGTCATTCATCATGTGCCAAATATCACCAATTTTTTTTGTCTTCTATTAGGTATGGAGGAGACAACCATGGAAGCTATTGTCTCCTACCTTCATTTTTCACATAAAGGAAACCGAAGCCCAGAAAAGTGAGGCAACTTGTCCCCAGACACATAAGTAATGTCTTGAAAAATGGGGGCCTCCCCAATCCAGTCTTCTGACTCTGCGTTTAATGCTGTTTTCTCTGAACCATCACGCCCACCATTTGGTAACGATCCATTCATTGCTCAATACCTACTATATGAAGACGGTTGGTGAGATGATACAGGTACGAAGGAGGCTAAGATGTGGTCCCTGACTTCCAGGGGTAGAGCATGGTGGGGAGACACTGCCAGGCAGACAGTCCTTTGGCATAGATAAAGGGGTGGGAGAATCCAACTCATCAGGGTGTATTATTGACTCAGCTATCACAGGGGGTGAGTGGAGGGCCACCTTGTGGAGAAACTCTGGGAACACATTTCCAGAATGATCTCACTTAAGGGACCAGGGAGTCGGGGTATTTATACACCCACTCCTGAATCACAGTTGGGCTCTGCTTCTGGTGGGGAATGGTAAGTGCTGGGCATTTCCTGCTTACCTGGCATGAACAGAGTGGCCATCTCTCATGCACAGAGATGCAAATTCTGGAAGTCACAGGGCTGTAGGACCACACCCATATGTGTGAGGTCTGAGGGTTATAGGCAGAGCACTGACAGCATTTGCTGCCATGGGACAGAATGGCAAGCCATTGCCAGTAGTGCAAAGGCATTTTGAGAGCAGGGTGTGTTGAGGGAAAGGAAACTAGGGAAATGCTCGGAGCCTAAATTGCAGAAGGGAGAACAGGCGATGATAAGGATGAAGGGGTAGACAGAGGTGAGACCATGGGCTCTTTTGTGTTCCTTGTTATGTTATTTGAGTGGTTCATATCCTGTTCTCCTGGTTGATTGCATAGAAGGCAGAAGAAGAGGAGGAGGACTCCTTAATTCCTTAATTTCTGGAAAAGGAGCAGGAGAAAGAGCTCACAGCAAATCCCCAGCCAGTGCAGAACAAGACTCCATTTGTGCAGGTCTGACGGGATCCGGGTCCCTGCTTGAGTGTCTTGGGCCTCCTAAGCACAGCTGCAGAACACACCCCAGAGCCCGGGGGCCTGGCTGGACACAGCAGGGCATATCTAACCCACTCACTCCAGGCCTCGCCTCTGCCTGGGGCTCACAGCTGGTCTGGGTCCTGAAACAAGTTGGTGTCACAGTTGGGAAACCCTGGGGGCACTGGTGGAGCTGCTGCCACCCTCTCCATTCCTCTCGCCCTTCCCAGCCTCAGCTTGGCCACTCGCAAGTCCCCCTCCATGTGCTCCCTGCAGCCCTTCCCCACTCACGCACCTTCCACAGAGAACTCAGCGTCACTGGAAACAAAACCTGCTGCACTCTCGACCTCTTATAGCGTGGCCTGTTTCTCCTTTCTTGACATCTTATTTTGCCTCTTAGGCTTCAGTTTCCCACACTGTCATAAAAGAGAATTCTACTAAGTCTCTGAGAATCCTTCAAGGTCTGGCATTTACTTGCTTTCTTCTCTGCAGACACATCAAAAAGGGACCATGCAATGGGGACGCAGAAAAGAGGCTGATCCCATCTTCCTCCGCATGTTGGGAAGCCTTTATGGAAGCTGTGGCATCCTAGACGGGAGGCTAATGAAGGCAGCATAACAGCAGGAAACTGAGAGAAAGGCAGAGGTCATGGAGTGAAGGAGACGGCTTGATATCTGGAGTCCTATCCAGATGTGGAAGTCCATGATTCTGGGTTTCCATGGATACTTGGGAAGCAAGTAAACAGAAATCTTTAAAAGAGTGCTTCTAGAACTGTCTGTGGCTGACAAGGTCAGCAGGTGACAATATCATTTCTATCACTCAATATCTCCAGCCTCTGTCACACCTGAGTCCTGCTCTCAGCAATGAGAAGCACCAGGAGGTTGTTTCTTAACCGTCAATGAGTTTAACTTGCCGTACAGGACTTAGCACCCAGACTATGGGATTTAGTTCACCTGACATTTAGTAAGTGTTTAATAAATCCCGTATATGATCGTCATCATATTTAGTCGTCTATAGAATTTCATTTTCTGGAAATTTATGAAAATGAATGAGGTGTTCACCTGTACAGAATGGGGTAGAAAGGATCCTGTCTAGAGGCTGGGCAGTGGACAGGGTCCTCAAAGTGGGATCCCTGAGCCAGCATTGTTGTCACCTGGGGAATTGTTAGAAATGCACATTCTCAGGCTCCACCCTAGACCTACTGAATCAGGCTCTCTGGAGCTGGGGCCCAGCACA
This sequence comes from Daubentonia madagascariensis, assembly GCA_023783475.1. Classification (NCBI taxonomy): domain Eukaryota; kingdom Metazoa; phylum Chordata; class Mammalia; order Primates; family Daubentoniidae; genus Daubentonia; species Daubentonia madagascariensis. The sequence goes on from JAKFHU010002004.1 coordinate 13,184,490, forward strand.
AGCACCCCAGTGGCTCTGATGCTCTCTCAGGTTTGAGAGTCATTGCTCTGGAGTTCTCTTCTAAAGTGAGAGAGAGAGAGAGAGAGAGAGGGAAGGAGGAGGAGGAGGAAAAGTAGGGGCAGAGAGAGAAATTCTGTCCAGAGAGAGACATAGCCAGAGACCAGGTGTTTGCCAGAGTTTGAATCCATGGTCATTGTATCTGTCATTTGGGAGGAAGGGTGAAGGGTGAAGCAAGGGAGTAAACAATCTGGAGACAGGTGATCTGGCTTCTAGACCTTGATCTGCTAGCAATAAGCTTTGTCCCCTGAGCTAAGTCACTCAGCCTCTCTGACCACCTATAAGATGAAGGTGCTGGCCACATGGTCTCCAGGAACACATCCAGCCTTCCTGGCACCACCCCAAGGACACACACAGGATTCATCCTACTCTTCCATAAATAGAGCCAGCCCATTCCATTGTTTCCTGAGTGGCTGTCCACACTACATCATAACAACCTGCCATTCGGGGTCAAAAACATTGTCCAAACTGTTGCTGTGTCCTAGGTGGAGGTAATAGAGACTGGCACTCTCTTCTTAACATGCTTGGTGTTGTACATTAGGAGATGGCCCATTCTGCTTCCTTCTGGCATAACACCCAGGGCTGCTTGCCTTGTCTGAGAGATGCATGGCAAATCCTTTCAGCTGGTTTTGCTGCCCAGTCCCTGAGCCGTGAGCCTTCGTGGCACAAGGTGATTGAGCTGGGGAGGCTGCACACCCAGGCTTTCCCCAGGGAACTCTCTCCTTCATCTACATTTCCAATTTCCAGCCTTGTCAACAGTTTCCGCCTCTCTTCTCCAAAAGGAAATGAAAACTCAAAAACAAAAGGTAAATTATCTTTAAAACTGCATGGAGCAATCAGCATTTGGGCTGTGGGACTCCTGTTTGCCAGAAGGGATGGCTTCCTTGTGCTCTTAGTCACAGGGGTCCTCTAGGGACTGCTGCCCTCAGGGCAAAGCCGCAGGGATTTGCTCTCTCTCCAGCCCAGCTCCAGCTGTGCCCGGCCTGACTGCTCCCTCCCTGAAGGGACCATCCACAGCACCGTGGGTCTGTGCTCTCATTTTTAAAAATTGAAATATAATTCACATACCATAACATTTACCCTTTTTAAGTATACAATTCAGTGTTTTTTAGTGTATTTATTTACATGGTTGCACAACTATTACCACTATCTAATTCCAGAACATTCTCGTCATCCCAAAAGGAAACCCCATGCCCATAAGTGGTCACTCCCCATTCTCTCCTCCTCTCACCCCCAGGCAACCACCAATCTACTTTCTGTCTCTGTGGATTTTCCTGTTCTGGACATTTTATGTAAATGGGATCACATAATATGGGGCCTTTATGTCTGGCTTCTTATACTGAGCAAAACATTTTCGGGGTTCATCCATGTTATAGCACGTATCAGTACTTCATCCCTTTTTATGGCTAAAATATTCAATTATTTTTATGAATATCCCTTTTTATGACTATAATATTCAATTATATGAATATGCCATACTTTACTTATCTGTTCATCAGTTGATGGACATTTGTTTTCACCTTTTGGCGATGTGAATAATGCCAACGTGAACATCCGTGTACAAGTTTTTGTGTGAACATACTTCAATTCTCTTGAGTAGAGAACTAAATGTGGAATTGCTGGGTTATATGGTAACCCTATGTTTAACATTTTTAGAAACTACCAAATTGTCTTCCAATGTAGCTGCACCATTTTATATTCCCTTTAGCAATGTATAAAGATTCCAATTTTTCTATATCCTCACCAACGCTTGTTATTTCTGCCATTTTGATTATAGCCATCCTAGTGGGTGGGTATGGAGTGGTATCTTATTGTGGTTTTGATTTGCATTTCCCTAACAACCAATGATGTTGAGCATCTTTTCATGTGTTTATTGTCCATTTGTATATCTTTTTTGGAAACATGTCTATTCAGATCATTTGCCCATTTTTTAATTGGGTTATTTGTCTTTTTGTTGTTGAGTTGTAAGAGTTCTTTATTCTGGATACTAGAATCTTATTAGATACCTGATTTGCATACATTTTCTCCCATTCTGTGGCTATCTGTTGAAACACAAAAAGTTTTAATGTTGATCAAATCTAATTTATCGATTTATTTTTTTCCCTTGGTTGCTTGTGCTTTATGTGTCATATCTAAGAAACCATTGCCTAACTCAAAGTCATGAAGATTTACTCCTATCTTTTATTTTAAGAGCTTTATAGTTTAGATGTTACATTAAGGTCTTTGATCTGTTTTGAGGTAATTTTTGTATATGGTGTGAGGTAGGGGTCCAACTTCATTCTTGTGCATGTATGTGGATATCCAATTGTCTCAGCACCATTTCTTGAAGACACTATTCTTTCTCCATTCAACTGCTGCACTGCTCTTATAACTCCTGATAAAAACTTTTCTTCTGTGATTCACCCCTTTGTGTGGGTTTCTCCCCTCTCAGGCTATTGTCAGCCCACTGAGAGCAGACACTGGGGATAAATCTTTGGCTCCCCCAAAGAGGCCAGGTACAGGGATATTCAAAGCCTCTGAGTGCACATGTTGATTGAATCATTCTGGAAATTGATGCAGAGTTACGACCCCCTTGTGAGTATTTTTCACCCAGATGTCCTAAGTTTTCTACATAGCCCACACCAATATTAATTTTGTTTAATAAAGTTTAATGGAACCAGATTTAGGAGCCAGAGAAAAGTGGATTCAGATGACTCTGTGCTCCAGACCTGCTGGTACAGTGTTGAGTGCTTTGTGGAGAGGTCCTGGCAAGCTGGTGTTTTTGTCTTTACTCCTGATTCCTCAGGATGATCCAGGAACATGGATGATCCCATAGAGTGGGATAGGTCCTCTAACCCAGTGCATGAGATCAGGGATGGAGAGGAGTTCTAAAGGCCATGCAAGGGGGATCCAGGCAAGGAAGGGGGAGAGAAATTGTTTAGAGGCAGAAGGGCCTGCCTACAGATAGGCCTTGAGGGACAGAAATGTGGAGAAGGAAGATGGGGGTGAGGGAGCTGGAGATAGAGAGGTGGCCATTGATGAACGGCTCATGGGGGCTGGGGCTCCAGACCCTCCACATGTACCAGAAGCTGTCCTGGGAAGGCCAACTCACCAAAAAAAAATAATAATAAAAAAATAAATAAAATCAGCCTTTGCCTATTCCTGCCAACAAGTTATTAAAATAATGGGTTTATGTTTCAAAGGTTTCATTCCCTGTGTTTGATCAATAAAATGTTCTTTAGATCAATACAAATGTAATTTCACTGCTGGCAGCCATTTATAGCGCACAGAGAAGAAGTCACTGCCCAGCAAGCCTAGCTCGTGGGTATGATACAAGCATGTTGCTCTACTAGCTATGGGTTATGCTGGAAAACAGCAAGGAAAAACAAATAAGATCACAGCCAATAAGCTCAATGTTGGCACCAACGTCTTGGAGCCTGCATTAATCTCTTCAACACAAAGCCTTTCTGCAGAAAGAATCTGGCTCTCCTAAATTCATTTTTAAAACCAGAGAGTAAGAAGGGTGGAATTGCTGATGTTTACTTAGCACTTCTCACATGCCAGAAACTGTCCTAAGTGCTTTCTGTGAATTAACTCATCTGAGTCTGACATAAACCCAATGCCACGGCCCCACGATTAGCCTTATCTTATTGATAAGGATATTGAGGCACAGAGAGGTGGAATAACTCACACCCAGGCAACCCAGCTGATAAGAAGCAGAGCTGGGATTTGAACCCAGGCAGCATATTTCAGAGGCCCTAAGCATGCTACTAAGTTATACATCCAAGCATCACGTGCTTAAATGCTTACCGTACACCAGGCACTGTGCCTAATACTTTCGCACGTTTTATTTTATTTCCCTTAACATGTTAAGCATAGGTGTCATTAAAGATGAAGAAACTGAGGCCTAGAGAAGATTAGTAACTTGCCCAAGATTTTATTGCCAGGAAGTGGCAGTACCAACCTTCAAATGCAGGTGTTCTGAAGCCAGTGCTGCTGTGCTAAACTCTCACCTTCAGGGAGGCAGCAGGTGGTACACCTATTTCCTTCTTCTTCAGCAGCCTTGGGAGCTCAAGATGAGGCAAACCCTGAGGGCAGAACAAGTGAGGCATAGGCTCCTGGGGCCCCTGGCAGTGTGAACAGTCCGCCATGGGGGTAGAGAGACGGGCTCTCCTGGCTCTAATGCCTGTTCATCCTGTGGCCTGCTCTGTGCCTCCTGTAGGGCCTAGGAGTCCCTCTGGATGAGAAACAGGTCACCCTGAGTTCACTCTCAGATGTCCCGTGAGCACCCACTTTCACTGCTCTGGCACGGGCAAGGCGCTGAGCGAATGTGAGGCCAGATGTCTGATCCACTTTCCATAGACTGTAAGCTTCATAAAGACGGGGCATGTGGTGAGTTAAGAGCCCTGGACTGGGAGCTGGAGTTCCTGCACCCTGGCGTCAACCCAGAAGCATGCGTGTCCTTGAGCAAGCTCTTTCCCTTCACTGGGCCATACTGTCTCATCTCTAAAATGATGAACGTGGGCCATTCATCTCCCAGCTCCAGCGCTGTAGAAATCAGAGGCCAGTGTGAAGGTCAATGTGGCCAAGATGGACACTAACCTTGCATTCATTCAGCAGTATTTACAGAGGGCCCATCCTGTACCAGCCACGGAATTCAGCAATGAACAAGACTGACAGCATTTCTTGTCCTCGTAAGCTTAAATTCTAGTGATTTGGGAGATGCCAGATTCATTCATTCACTTACTCACTCATTCCTTCATTCAACAAGCACCTGCCATAGTTCAGGTGCAGCGGCAGATCTGGAGGATTCAAAGGTGGGAAAGACAAGGCCTGGCCCTGGAGGTACTGGAATTTAACAGGGAAGTAAGATGTGTAAAAAAAATATATCTCTGTTTTGAGGCTGGGACAAAAGCCATGCTTGTTCTAAATCTATCCCCAGCATTATGTAAGAACTCACTGGAGAGTGGGAGTTATGATCTAGCACCAAAGTGGGACAGAAGACCGGAGAGGCCAGGGAGGAGGATGGGAGGCAGCCTGGCAGAATGCCCCAGGTCAAGGGCAGGCACCCACAGGAGCCTCTGGTGCTGTCCCTGAGCAAGCTTTCAGGGATGTGTCTGGTGAATGAAAGGGATATTGTAATAGGACAGACTCGGCAGAATCCTTTGCCCCATCTTGGTCCCAACTCTACTGTTTCCAAGAGCAGGCAGCAATATGCAGGTGGGGTCTGCTGCTTTCTCTGAAGCTCATCAGCAAATCCAGGCATCTCAAGCTAATGCTAGGCAGTGGCTTCTCTGCACCTGCCCCCACTTATAGTTGGGGCTTTGAGTTTTCAGGGTTTCCCCAGAGAAACAGCCCCTTGGGAAGGGGAGCCCTGTGTTGCACCCTAGCCCTCCGTGTGCCCTTCGCCCATGGCATCCTCATGCCCTGGGAGCCATAATTTGCATTTGCTCCCCACTCACCTTATCAAGGGATGGCTGCAAACTGTACCTGTTGGCCAGCTCCATCAAGGCTGCAGCTTTATTGCCTCTTCTCAGCTTCGGTGCCAGCGTTCCTCCAATCTCCCCTTCCCTGAAGCTCAATATTCCTTTTGGTCCTTGCTGCGACAAACCCTGACACTATCATCTAGTTAAGGGCATGACCTTTGACAGGTCACTTCCCCTCTGCCAACCTCAACGTCCCCATCTGTAACCTGAGAATAATTTTGCCAGACTTAATGACCCGACAGAGCTGTATTGAAAATTCAATGAGATAATATACAAAATAATAAACGATTAAGTGTTATGTGTGGAGGTAGTAATGACGATGAGAGTATTTACACACCAGAGCCATGAGAGGTAGAGTTCAGGAACCATTTCTGTCCACGTTGAGAAGGAAGATTCAGGTTCAATTAACAATCCCTGAGCACTGCGTGCGTGTCAGGCGCTGGGACATTTGCTTTTGTGTCCCTTATTTAAACATCACATCATTCCTTTCTATTTATAAATGAAGAACATGGGCTCTGAGAAGTGATATGCTTTGCCCAAGGACACAGAGCTTCAAGTGACGATCCTGGGTTTCACTGCAAAGTCATGTGGTTCTGTAAGCCAGTTACACAGAAAGCTAAACTCTCTTCCATGCAATCTGGAAAAATACAAAGTGTTCTGTTCTCCTACCTTTAAATACAAAACCGCTGCTTTCAGACCCAATTAGGAGCAGGTAATTACCTGTGGGAAGTGGGGAGTTGGGCTGTCAGCTGGATCGACACTGAGCGTCCATGAGCTAGTCTTTTCTAGTTATCAATAAAATGCTACAACAAAATCATTATTTAGCAATGTGTTCATTTAATAGTTCATCCCACAGGCCTAGGATGGAAAGTAGCCACAATCAACCCTCTAGGATAACAGGTGTTGGCGGTGTTGGCTTTACTACCTGTTTTTGGCAGAGATGTGCCCTGTTGGAGGATGACCCAATTTTCCCAGACTTCCACAAAATCTCATAGTCCTGAGCCCCTCCCACCCAGAGTACCTGGTCCCTCCTTAGAGCCTCAGCCTTGATTGGGCCCCGAGATGATCTTGATTAAGGCAGGCAGCAACCCACTGCCTGTGCCCTGCAGCTGGGGGGAGGGGGCATTAACCAAGCAAGCCACTGTCACTAGGTGTCAGGTACACTGATGTGAGCCCCTGTCATCCCCATGCTCAATGGATCTCACTAGTCCAAACAGTATACCTAGGCATCCAACTCGGTTTTCCTGCCCAGCCCTACAGGTACCTGCCAGGAATATACACTTAGCCTGGAGTGCAGCCTGCTCGATGAGTCTGCTATACACAGTCTGACCTCTTCCTCAGGCAACTGGATTCTGCTCCCAGCCCACCCGTGACCATCATGATTCTGAGCATTGTCTGTCTCCTGGTCACGGACACCTGCCTGAACCACACCTGAGCTTGCAGAAGCTGTTGATCTCTGTGTACTGGCTGCTTGCCTGAACACATAAGGGCTAAGCAATAAATGAGTCACTTAGTCCTGCCTCTCTCCCACGACACCAGCCTGAGACACAGGGTTCCAAGATGTTTATTGTCGGAGCCAGTGAATCCTCCAGACATTGTCACCCTGCTTTGCCAGAGCAGTGTGACTGCCTGCTGGAAGTACATTTGAAAGTCACTGAGTGAGCAAAGAATGCTTTGACACTGCTGCCTGTTCCTGTGTCCCCTGGGGCTCTTTCAAGCTTGGCAACTTCCCACCATTTCACTTGTGCCTGGAAACAGACGTATAATTGCAGCACCCAGGTGGGTTGATGGGATGGCAGAGTCTGTGGTGTCACCTGAGAGAACTGGCTCTAGTTTGGGGACTTTACTTGAAGGGCAGGGGGAGTTGGTGCCTACTCGGGTGGAGTATGGGGACATTCCCACTTTACTCTGGGCAGGGAAAGAGCTAGAATGTGGTTTGCCGTTAGCTGGGAGTTTTCCATTTGGGACACCACCATGATTAGCTGCAAGAAATGATGGGCCAGGAGGAGCTCCTGCCAACCCCTGGCTATCACACATTCCTCTGGCTTTGTTCATTCATTCAAATAGAAGCTTTAATCACACTTACTTCATAGCAGGCTATGTGTGAGGCACGAGACAATGAGGCTGACAAGGTCCCTGCACTCACAGCTCAGTATCCATGAAATAGTCGTGGCTGGGGGGATAATGCTGAGGGTACTCAGGGTACTACAGCCTGACTTCAACCAGCTATAGTCATCAATTTTCCCTTTGCCTCTGGTCTAGGCCAATGCTAATGAAGCCCAAGCTCCCTAAATTCAACATGAATGAATGTCAAAGCAGAGGAAGGATTTCCATGGGTGCTCCAATGAGCCACATGCTCCAAGAACTCAAGAGACTTCTCAGAAAACCAGTGAGGCACTTGGAAGATTTGCTAATTCTATCAAAGCATTCCCTTTGTTGTGGGTGACTTTGGATCTACAGTATTTCCATCAAAAGAAAAATGTTGCATCCTGCCACAATGACTAATCCAGTTTGGTGTGGTGTAGACACAGCCTTCATGGGGTCTCAAGACAAGAAGTTCCACTGTGGAAACTGGATGGCTCGGTCCCTTGCCCAATAGTAGGCAAGCATGAGATGAAATTTCCTTCTTTTGCATGGTCTAACCAAAATCTTGCTATGATCCAAACTACAGAACTGGTGTTTTCTGAGAATCCTAGCATTGGGATATCCTTAGAGGCTATGTAATTGCAGTTTACATGTAGTGTGGGAACCTCAGAATGATACTTGTAATCTGATTTGAACACCTGCCATAACAGGGAGCTCACTCCGTAGTATGCCAGTCCCTTCCATCGTGGATTTATTCCACATGCCTGAAACTTCTTTCTCTTAATGTGCTGAAATCTGCTTCCTGAGAACTTCCATCCAGTTGATTCTACACCCTGTGCCATATGGAATGAGTCTAATTCTTCTTCCTTATGACAGGTCTTAAACTTTCCAAAGATGGCCATTCTGTCCCTTTGAATCACTTCTTCATACACGGAAGCCCCAGTTTCTCTACATGTTCACGGCAAGGCCAGGGTTCCAGCACTCCACACTTCACTTGCTCAGCTCTCAGTCTGTGCAACGGCTCTGCAGCATCTCTACTTCCTATGTCAGTAAGGAAAATGGATGGTCCAGAGCTAGCCTGCAGTGGCAAAGAGGCAGGAGGCCTGTTTATGGTGGATTAAATAGGGTGGTCAGGACAGGAAGCCAGGACCTGGAAGGAGAGCAAACAAAATTATCTATTCACAAAGCTGGATGAGAGTGGAACCATGTACAGACCAAAAATGGCCAAACAGGAAACTAGAAAAGCAGAAAACAGGAATAGTATAATTGGTAACATTTATAATAGTGACATTCCATAACATAACATTTGTAACATTTCACAGGAGATATTGGCCAGTGCCTGCAGCAACATTTTTTAATTCATTTTAATTACAAAACAAATACTTGAATAAGTTTCTTTGTTAAAAAATGAAAACATTACAGACAAGTCTAAAATGTCGCTGGACCCCACTGTCCTTCCCTCCCCACCCGATCCCAAATCTCTTCCTCACTTCCCCAGAGTTCACCACTTCTCAGTTTTGTGTATATCCTTACAGAGTCTTACCATGTAAATATACATACATATGTGTGCTAGGCAGGGTTCTCAGAGCTAATAAGAGGGGTGTGTGTGTGTGTGTGTGTGTGTGTATGGAAAGAGAGAGAAATTGAGAGAGTTATGGTAAGAAATTGGCCCACACAATTGTGGAGGCTGGCAAGTCCAAAATCTGCGGGGTAGACCACTAGGCTGGAGGCCAAAGGAAGAGCTGATGTTGCATTCTGAGCCCAAAGACAGCCCAGAGGTAGAATTCCCTCTTCCCTGGGAGAGGTCAGTCTTATTTTCTTAAGGCCTTCAACTGATTGGACAAGGCCCACCCACATTATAGAGAGTAAACTGGTTTACTCAAAATCCACTGAGTTAAATGTCAATCTCACCAAAAAAAAAAAAAAAACCTTCACAGAAACATCTGAAAAAATGTTCAACCAAGTATCTGATCCATGCCCGGCCAAGTGACATTTAAAATTCACCATTACAACATGGAATTCATATACACCTTCATATACATTTAAAGAAAATATGCTACATTTTTGTGTGTGTGTTATTTAAATGCTATTATAGCATGCAACCTGCTTTTATCATTCAACATTATGCTTAGAGTTCTTTCCTTACTAGGAAATATGGATACCCCACTCTTTCTCCGTATTACACAGTATTCTGTTCTACGGCTATATCCTGATTTATTTAACCATTACTCTAAAAATGGATTTTATATTGTTCCCAGCTGGTGAGGGGCTTGAACTCAAGCAAAATTCTTGAATTCCTTCAGTCATAGTTTCCTCATCTTTAAAATGGCTGTCAACATCCTGTCTCGGGAAGGGGGCTGGCTTGATACGGCTCCAGGGAACCGGCCGAGGTCAAAGTGTGGATGTCACAGAGAAGAGGGTCAGGATGTTGTCAGGATGGCTGAGAGCATCAGGGCAGGTCCTGGAGGTCTCCCTGTCGCAGGTGGGGGCACTGGATAGATGACCCTCTTTTGCCTCTGAGAGTCAATAACTCTTTGAGGAAGACTCAATGAGCATCAGTCACTTCCTCACATTTATTTAAACTTTGACACTCCGACTGGCTAGGTATTGTTAACTGAGTATCACAGAAGGAGAAACTGAGGCCAGTGAACTGAAGGTCACGCCTGGCCTAATACCTTTTCCACTACAGTTCTCCCCGACAGTGGACTTTCATTCCAGAGAGGACATGAGTAATGGCAGGAATAGCAGTGAGACCAATGACAATGATGCGACATAATGGAATGCTTATCATGTCCCAGCTGGGTTCTAAGTGCTGCGCATATAGTAACTCAGTCCCTGCAACAGCCTCACGTGGTAGGTACTGTTGTTAATCCCATTGTACAGATTAAGAAACTAAGTGTGGCAGATACTGTAGATGACGGGCTTATCCTTCAGATCTTATGACCTAGAAGGGCTCTGGGTGACTTTCAAGTGCTAGGATGTGCAGCTCTTTTTCTGGGGGCCTTTTCTGATGCCAGGAAGGTCCTCTCTACCTGCCTTCAAGGCAAGGAGAAATATTACCATTCCCTGCAAACAGTCTCAGCCAGTGCCCAATGGGAGGTGGATAAATACCGCAGCGCCCTTGTCCCTGGGGAGGGAAATCTTCGACGTGACGTTTCCCTCTGTTTCCCAGCCTTCCCTGGCCGGGTCCACAGTGGTAACTGGCTTTATCAGTTGGCTTCCCTTCTCTGTTCTACTTCCCCAGTCCTCTGTTTCCTGTATTTTTCTGCACTCAGATCTTTGTCTGTGTGTCTACTTCTTAGGGAATGTGACAGAAGACATTAAGGCATAGAGAAGTTAAATAAATTGTTCAGGTCATGCTGATGCAAACTGAGACACCCCATAAGTTTGAGGGTTTGTCTTTTAATGCTGCCTTCCCATCAGCCCAAGCCTCTGAGAGAATCCTCAGGGTACTTTGCCTGAGGAAGGGATTTGTCCTCTGGTCGAACATAAAGCAACAGGAAAACGTGGGCCTTGCTGTCTGGTTCTGTGCTCACATCAGGTGGAGCCTGGGGGAATTCTCAACCGAAGGATGTTTGCAAAGCTGCTTCCTTTTCGCCCCGAACATCAGTACAGAGGCGGGGAGGGGAAAATGGGAAAACACAAAGTTCTGCACAACAGGAAATCACGTTAGAAAGCTGTGAAAATCATGTATCCTTTTGAGGCGTAATGGTTTTAATTTTCTCAGGCCCTAATCTCCCTGGCAACAATTTAGAAGTGCATGAGCATCCATGAATCAAAGTTGGGCACGACTGCATGTTTAATTACGCGTCGTCGGATGGAAACTTTCCTTTTGATCTTAGCATTTAAAGGGATTTACACTTTAACAATTACATTTTTTTTTTCGCCTCCCAAAGTCAAAGTGGGCTATTGCATAGGGTCGGCATAGTTGGGGATGGAGGGAAGATGTTGAGGAAGACAGGGGCTCTCTCTCTTCGGTCTGGGATGTAGCGATGGCTTGTCTACGTGCTCCTATCTTTGTGTGAGCTGGTGAGGCTGGTCTACTGTACTATGAGGGTTCTACCAACCAACAAGGCCCTCGCCCACTGCAGAGGATGCTGGGCCAGTCACGACCAGAGCTTAGATATCAGACAGGCTAGGGGCTCCTCACCCTGTTCAACAAGGAGCCCTGATGAGTTTCCAAACCACCCCAATGACAGATTAATCCTACATTCCGAGTGGACATCAGTGGTTGCCAAAGACAAATGGAAGAACATTCACCCTCAGAATTTGAATTGCTTTTCCTTTCTCTTCTAAAGCTTCTCTTCCCTTCCTTCCTTCACTTCCGCCCTTCCTTCTGTTCCCCTTCCCCTTCTTATTCCCTCCTCCCTTCCACCCACAGATAATATAGCTCAGTGATTTTTCTGGGCTGTCTGTTAGGGATACATTTATAGAGGACTTGTCAGGAACTCTTAAGGTCCAGATGCAGAAATTTCTAACCCCTTCCATGAGGAATTCATTTGTGTCCAGAAGTATACACCACTGTGATGCCAAACCCTACACTCCCCTAACCTGTCAAACGCCTCCATTGTTTCCTCTGAAACTTAGAGTGCACCACCAGCCCAAACTCCTTTATGTTAAACCTTTTCCCCAATGTTCTCTTCACTTCTTGCTCCTACTGAATTTAAGCCATCCTCCAAGGGAAGCTATGCAACCCTGTCAAAAGACAATGCTCACTCCCCACCTAGCATCCTACCCATTCATTACTGCTGCTTCCAGCCTACTCATTCCCTTATCTCCTGAAAGTCTCCAGATTTTTGGAAGCTTATTCCACAAGACCATTCCACTCACTCCTGGAGGGTGGAGCTGTTGTGAATGAGATTAGTGACTTTATAAAAGAGACCCCAGATTGCTCCTTTATCCCTTCTGCCACGTGGGAACACAGCAAAAAGATGTCTATCTATGTACCAGGAAGTGGGCCTTCACCAGACAGCAAATCTGCCAGTGCCTTGACCTTGGACTTCTCAGCCTCCAGCACTGTGAGAAATAAATTTCTGTTGTCTATAAGCCAGCCAGTCTATGGCACTTTGTTACAACAGCCCAGATGGAATAAGACGGGGGTAACTGTGAAAGGCAACCCTGGTGGGGAATCCTCCATCATCAGATTGAGGACTATATCACTATCAGTTCAGCTATCTGGGGCCTAGAAGGACCTAGAATATTATATAAGACTATTTTGTCATGAAGAGCTTTGAGATATAGTCCCTAAGTGGTACATAAACTTACCAAAACATCTTATCTTCTGCATTCTGGTTGCTAATATCTCCTGAGCGCTGAATCCCCAGCTGGAAAGTCACTTCTTACTTTTATTCTTTGTTATTGTTATTTGTGGACAAACATCATTTCACATTTTAGACTGTAAGCAGTTCAGAGCTGGGACTTCACAGCTTTATAATCTCCCTATTTCTACCATAGAACGTGATACAGAGCAGGTACATGCTAATAGTTAACATTTATGGAGCACTTCTTATGTGCTAATGTGTAGGTTGTTTGCAAAGATGGCTGTGATAATTTCCCTCCCAGTATGCATATTTTCTTTGCAGTATGAATCTGCAGCACTTCCATCAAGTGATGAAGTCAGTTTTCCCAGTCATTGAACCTGGCCTGGTCTATGGCTTACTTTGACAAATAGAACGTGGCAGAAATGACAAATATTGTGCCAGTAGAAAGCCTAGGCCTCAAGAGGCCTTGCATATTTCTGCTCAGTCTATTGGAGCCCTGAAGGGCTCCATTTTAACAAGCCCAGGCTAGCCTGCTGGAGGATGAGAGATCACACGGAGCAGAGTTGTGTTATCCCAGCTGAGGCCATCCTAGATCAGCCAGGCCCAGCTGGCCTGGCAGCTGACTTCAGACACGTGAATAAGGCTAGCCAAGGCCAGGAAAACCACATAGGTGATCCTTATCCAAATCATAAACTCACAAAACTGTGAGACAAATAAATAGTTGGTTTTTTTAAGTGAGGGGTTGGCAAAGTATGGCCTGTGGGCCAAATCTGGCCTGTCTCCTGCTTTTGTAAATACAGTTTTGTTGGAACACAGCATCAGTCATTCCTTTATGTATTGTCTATAGCTGCTTTCACATAACAACAGCAGAGTTGAATAGTTGCAACAGACACTGTATAGCCTGCAAAGTTTAAAATATTTACTCTTTGTCTCTTCACAGAAAAGGTTTGCAAACCCTGTTTTAAATCACTAAGTTTGCGGAGAGCTTTGTTATGTGCAGGAACTAAGCCATGCACTTTAAATTATTATATGTTTTAACATTTACTTTAACCCAGTGAGGGTTTATCATGCCCATTTTGCAGATGGGAAACTGAGGCATAGTGAGGGGGAATAATTTGTACATAGTGGAGTTAGGAGAAAACTCAAATAGCCTGGACTTGTAGCCCCAAGTGGCTACAAGGCTGACAGGGTTGCATAGCTTCCCTCGGAGGATGGCTTAAATGTAGTAAGAGTAAGAAGTGAAGAGAACATTGGGGAAAAGATTTAACTTAAAGGAGTTTAGGCTGGTGGCACACTATAAGTTTCAGAGGAGACAGTGGAAGCCTTTGAGAGGTTAGGGGAGTATAGGGTTTGTAACACTTCAAGAGGTGAGAGTCTGCTACTGATATTGATATGGGTGTCTTGGCTTCTGCTGGTGACCAAAGTAAACAGAGAAGGAAGCCATGATGACATTGATCCTGATGACACTGGAGTCTTAGGGACACAATGTGCCAGAATGTGGGATTAAGTAGGTGATTTGGTAAGGAAAGGAAAGTCTCTTCCGAAAAACAGATGGTGCCTTTTGAAACACCTTCGCTTCAGTTCTGCCAAGTGAATGAATGAATTAGTGAAATGTCATAGGGGGACATTCCCATACTCATTAAGGAAATCCTAAGGACCACAGTGTGTAAAAGGTAGCATGAGAGAGGAGTGTGTGTCAATGACCAGACAGAGAGAGAGCTGGAGTCAGGACATCTGAAGTTTACCCCCTTTCTCTCGTTAAGCCTCAGTTTGGGTGTGTGGGTGTATGTACATGGAGCACGCGCTGCGGGAGGAGTGTGACCCAGGCAATCTCTGAGGTCTGTTCCAGCTTGGAAGACCCATCTGCCTGTTCAATTTTGGGGTGCCTCTTTACAGAGTATCTCAACAACTGCAAGCAGATGCTTGGCTGACAATTTCTTCTTATCTTATCCAGTTGAGAGCTAAACAATCATTGAATTAATGTGTGGTCCTGACACTTCTCTATCTACACTATTAGCAGAGTCTGCAGTACTGAAAAACAGCAGCTGCTTCCCTCTCGTGCATCTGGGGGCAGACTCAGGGGTGCCATAGTTGAAACAGCTTCCCCTGAGATTTTCCTCCATAGCACTTTCCATAGTGCATCTTCGTATCTTTGGCTAATTATTTCCTCTTCTGTCTCTTCCATGGCAAAGTAATCTTCAGGAGAGCAGGAATCCTGTCTACTCTTTAATCATTTATGATCACAAAATATTTGTTGAATGAGTGAACAAAAAAC
Source organism: Daubentonia madagascariensis (assembly GCA_023783475.1). Taxonomy (NCBI): domain Eukaryota; kingdom Metazoa; phylum Chordata; class Mammalia; order Primates; family Daubentoniidae; genus Daubentonia; species Daubentonia madagascariensis. The sequence continues at coordinate 13,199,633 of JAKFHU010002004.1, forward strand.
CTGGGGGTAGGGAAATTAGACTCATTCTTGCTGTCACCAAGAGGTCCAGGTAAGTAAGAAGGAATAAAGTGGACCTAGGAAGAACTTGCTAATTATTACAGCAGTACAGCCACAGAACCATCTGCCTCCCAGGAAATGAGCTCTTGCTTTTCCACAGCTTTTAAACTAGAGCTGCATGTTCAGGCTACTGATCATGTGATTTCCTGCACTGGGTTGAACGCTGGGTAAGATGAGTTGTCAAAGGGCCTGAAAGTTCTAGAATTTGATGACACCAAAGCATTCACATATCACCTGTGACTGGCCTCATCTCTTTATTCTCCATGAAAAAATGTATCCAGTGAGAGAGACTCACTGTCTGGGGTTAACGGGTTGCTTAATCATGTGAGCTTGAATTCAATCATCCATCCATCTGTCCATCCTCCTGCAACCATCCACCATCCATCCATCCATTCATTCATCCTCTTTCGTCCATCCACCCACCCATCCATCCATCCAATCATCCATCCATCCATCCCTCTATCCAATTATCCATCCATCCATTCATCCCCGTTTATCCATCCATCCAATCATTTATCCACCCATCCCTCTATCCAGTCATCCATTCATCATCCATCCATCCCTCCATGCACCCATCCATCTATCCACCCCCATTCATTCATCCATCCATCCATCCAACCATCATCAAACAACATTAACATAGTGCTCCCCCAAGCTGTGGCAGGTCCTGTGGAAGCAGAGATTAAAAAGTATCTGTTCTCTGAAGGACCCATATTTTAGTGGGGAATAAATCCATGCTAATAGTAATAATAATAATGATAATACCCCATACCTAGTTAGCACGTTCTATATTACAGGCACTGTTCTATATGTTCTACAAATATTAATTCACTTATCCCTACAAGAGTCTAAGAGGTAGGTGCTATTACTATCTCCATTTCATATGTGAGAAAACTGTACTTAGAATCTACACCGATTTTGGAACTTGTGTTGACATTATGTAAATAGCCCTGGTGTAGGTTACAACCATGTAGTAAAGTATTTAAAATAAATAGTTTTTAAAAGAATGAAACTTTTTGTTGTTTCTGTTGTTGTTTTGAGTATAAAAAATTTCTTCCTGGAAGCATTGTAGATAAGAAAGAACATTGTTCTAAAATTCAAAAATCTGAATTTTAGTCTGGTTCTGTGGTTAGCAGTGTGGCTTTGGACAACTTCCTTTCCCTCTCTGGGCCTCTCTTTCCTCCTTTGTAAAAGGGTCATATCTCTGAGTGTGGTGGAGGTCAGGGGTGGTAATAACTGGATTCAGCAAAATCTCTAAATACAGTCATGCAAGTTGTGCACTGCACAACCCCAGGGGCTACCATGTACATAGGCTAGATGTGAATGGGGCCACCTGAAGTTGTTCTACATACTGGCTGGTCTCTCAGGTGCTCTCTGCCTCTAATGATTTTGCAATTCAGTGATAGTTTTCCACTATTCAGAAATGAAACACTATTCTTTTTGTTGGAAGGGGGACCACATTTTCCCCGAAATATTTTCTAACCCATCTAGTTTTGAGGACAACTTAATTGCACCCAGAACTGTCCATGCAGAAAACAATCTTCTCCAAACTCCTCCAGCATCTTCACTTATTTTCAAAATTTCCCCAGAGAACTCTCCCTGTTGTGGAGAAATTTGTGCATACTGAAATAGGCAGGCCAAATTGAAATTCCATGTCTTCATAGTTGAATAATTTGAAGCCAAGCCCAAGTACATTAGCTGAGGAATAGGGAAGGAATCCAAGAGGAAGGCATTTAGGCAGCCTTAAGCAAGAGAAAAGTGGTTGATCCTGATATGCTACAAGTGCCAGGGACCCAAAAGGGATCAGTGATATGCCTCACCACTCCCAGTCTTACGTGTCTTGAACTAACTTGCTGATGTCTGAAATTTTTAAAAATTAAAATTCAATATTTGAAGACTTCTGCTTCTTCGAACATATTATAAATGTACCATTCAGACTGAGTTTCTACCAGTGTTCATTGAAAATCCATCTATTGTGTTCTATGGTAGGTCTTAAATTAAATTAATAGATATTAAAAATCCAAATGAATAAGAATGTATATGTATTAATAATAATAAAGTTTATATTTTTCTACTATGAAAGTATCATGTGCTCATTATAAAATATTTGAAAAATAAGACTTTTTGCATAGTGTGTTTTGCCTCTCTCTGACTTTTCCATTGCTCCTTTATTTTTAAATTTTATACAATTTTCCTGTTGCTTTCTTTGAATCTGTTTGACAGAGCAATAATCAAGCGGTGCATAAATTTTATGCATATTCTAACTTTTTTCGCCTATGGTCATGTTACAAACAATTTATCTCATACTATCACAGCCTCTTCATAAACATTATGTTTCATTAAAAGTTTTATTGAGATAAGTATAGATTCACATGCAGTTTTAAGAAAAAATACAGAGCATTCTTAATCCAGTTTCCCCCAACGGTAACGTCTTGGAAAACTATAGTACAGTATTACAACCAGGATGTTGACATTGGCATAATCCACTGGAATTATTCAGATTTTCAGATTATAATTTTCAGATTATAAATTTTACTTATAATTTATTCATGTTTGTGTGTGTACTCATTTAGTTTTATACAAATATATCAGAACTGAAGGTTCCCTTATCCACCACAATCAAGATACTGAAGAGTTCCATTACCACCAGGACACCTCCTGTCACCCTTTCATAAATACACCCCCCTCTCTCCCCTCTCCCATGCCTGATATTCACTAATCTGTTCTCCATTTCTAAAACGTTTTAATTTCAAAAACATTATATAAATAAAATCATATAGCAGTATATAACATTTTGGGGTTGGTTTTTTCTTTTTTCACTTAGCATAATTCCCTGAAGATACATTAGGTTTTTTTCTTCATGGAACAAATCAATAATTTATTGCCTTTTATTGCTGAGGAGTAGCCCATGGTGTATGTATACACACACACACACATATATGTGTATATACATAAATATAACAGTTTGTTTAATCATTCACCAGATGAAAGACATCGGGGCTATTTCCAATTTTAGCTATTACCAACGAAGCTGCTATGTAAAGGATCTTGTGTGAACGTTAGTTTTCATTTCTCTGAGATAAAGGCCCAAGAGCACAATTGCTGGATTGTGTAGCACCTGCACGTTTAACTTTGTAAGAAAATACCAAACTGTTTTGCAGAGTGGCTGTATTGTTTTACATTCCTACGAACAATGAGTGATTCAGTTTCTCCATATCCTCACCAGCATTTAGTGTTGTCACCATTTTTTATTTTGGTCATTCTGATAGGTATATAGTGATATCTTATTGTGGTTTAACTTGGGGGAGCTTTTTAACATAAATTCACTTTCTTTAATGCTTACAGAGCTGTACAGATGATCTATTTCATCTTGGTTGGGTTTTGGTAGTATGTGGTTTTTGAGAAATTGGTCCATTTCTTCTAAGTTGTCAAATTTATGAGTGAGGGTGAAGTCATTTTTAGCATTCCCTTAATGTTTTAATGGTCACAGAATTTGTAGTGATATCCCAGAATATGATATACTATAAATGTAGTGCATTACATTCTTGTTATTCAGGATTTTTTCCTTACCTCTTTATTTATGCCAGTCTTGCTAGAGGTTTATCAAATTTATTATTTTGAAGAACCAGCTTCTTATGTCATTGATTTCCTCTATTGTTTTCCTTTTCTTAATTGAATTAATTACTGCTCCAATTTTTATTATTTCCTTCCTTATGCTTGCTTTAGGCTTATTTTGATCCTCTTTTTTTTTTAGTTTGCTGAGGTAGGAACTCAAAGAAAGCAAAAGGGAAAGGGTTTAAAATTTAAAATTAAAGGAGAAACAGAAAAGTCAAAGAGGGACAAAAGATACTATGAAAAAAGTTATACTTTTCAAATTTTTTAAAATGAGACCTTTCCTCTTTTCTAATGTAAGCATTTAGTGCTGTAAATTTCCCTCTTAGTGTTTCTTTAGCTGCATCCCACATATTTTGACATGTTTATTTTTATTTTCGTTTGCTTGTGCACATTTTTACTTCTTTTGAAACTTCCTACGTGGCCCATGGATTATTTAGGAGCGTGTTATTTAATTTTTCCTGTTTAGAGATTTTCTTGTTGTTTTTCTCTTATGGATTTCCGGTCTGAATCCATGACCAGAGAACACACTTTACACGATTTCAATTCTGTTATATTTGTTGAGGTTTATTTTATGGTCCAGGATATGGTCTATCTTAGAGAATGTTCCATGGGCACTTAAAAAAAAGTGTATCCTTCTTTTGTTGTTTGCCATGATGTATATATGTCTGTTAGAACCTAGTGGTTGATTATATGGTTCAAACATCCTATATCCTTGCCCATTTTTGTCTGGTAGTTCTATTAGTTGTTAGGATGGGAGTGTTGAAGTCTTGAACTATAACTGAGGATTTGTCTGTTTCTCTTTTCAGCTCTATTTTGTTCCATGTATTTTGAGGCTCTGTTGTTTGGTCTATACATATTTGGGATCAGTAGGTCTCCCTGGTGAATTGATCTGTTTATCATATACAAAAATGATATGCCCCTCTTCGTAGGAATTTTCTTTGCTATGAGTTTACTTTAACAGATGTTACTATAGCTACTCCTGATTTTCTTTGGTTGATATTTTCCTGGTATATATTGTTTTAAACTTATGAAATAAGACCTTTTATTTTGAGAAGCAAAAGCATGAATCAAACACATTTGTGAAGCTTAAATTTATGCAGGTTGTGAAACTAACCTATGTTAACCAAACTAGGCCAGGAATTAGAATATTTCAGCACCCCAGGATCTTCCAAGTGTCTCTTCCTGAAAGAGGCACCTATTACCTTAGCTTTTAAGTATAATTTTATGCTGTGTTTCCAAAAGTTATGCCAGGTATGCATCTTTAAACAATATACCTTAGGTTTTTTTGGCCTGCTTTGACAATTCATATGAAATTCTCTTCTTTGTATTCTTTTGTGATATACTTCTTTTTTTCAATATACATTTATGAGAAACATCCCTGTTGTTGCAAGTGGCTATAATTTATTTTTGCTGCTCTATAGTATTCCATTGTTTATATAGATGAGAATTTTCTTTATCTTCATAAAAGCTGCTTTTAAAAATATTTTTATAATTTTTATTTCAAAATATTAGGGGATACAAGTGTTCTTGTTACGGGGATGAATTGTATAATGCTGAAATCAGGGCTTTTAGTGTGCCCCTCACCAGAATAGTACATTGTACCCAATAAGTAAGTTTTTATCCCTCACCCCTGACTCCCTCCCAGGTTCTTAGTTTCCCATGTCCTTTACACCACTTCATGACCATGGTTACCCATTGTTTATCTCCCACTTACTAGTGAGAACATGTGGTGTTTGTTTTTCCATTCCCGACATACTTCACTTAGGTTAATGTTCTCCAGTTTCATCCAAGTTGCTGCAAACGACATTATTTCATCCCCTTTTATGGCTGAGTAGTACTTCATGGTATGTATGTGTATATACACACCACATTTTCTTTATCCACTCATCAATTGATGGACACTTAGGTTGATTACACATCTTTGTGATTGTGAATTGTGCTGCAATAAACATTTGGGTACAGGTGTCTTTTTGATATATTGACTTCTTTTCCCTTGGATAGATACCCAGTAGTGGGATTTCTGGATCTAAAAGGTCTACTTTTAGTCCTTTGAGGAATCTCCATACTATTTTCCATAAAGGTTGTACTAATTTACCATCCCACCAATAGTGTACAAGCGTTCGTTTTTCACTGCGTCCATCCCAACATCTATTGTTTTTTGATTTTTTAATAATGACCATTCTGATAGGGGTAAGGTGGTATCTCATTGTGGTTTTAATTTGCACTTCCCTGACAATTAGTAATGTTGAGCATTTTTTCATGTGTCTGTTGGCCCTTTGTATATCTTCTTTTCAGAAAACTCTGTTCAGGTCTTTTGCCCACTTTTTAATGGGGTTATTTGTTTGTTTGTTTGTTTGTTTTTCCTTGCTGATTTGTTTGAGTTCTTTGTAGATTCTGAATATTAGCTCTTTGTCAGAGGTAGAGTTTGAGAATATTTTCTCCCATTCTATAGGTTGTCTATTTACTCTGTTGATTATTTCCTTTGCTGTGCAGAAACTTTTTAATTTAATTAAGTCCTGGTATATTTTTTCCATCCTTTTACTTTAGATCTACCTATGTCATTGAATTGGATGTGAATTTCTTGTAAACAGCATATAGTTGTGTCATAATGTTTTTATCTGCCTTACCAATCTATGTCTTTTTATTAGTGGTGTATTAAGAACACTTGCAATAAAAGTAATTGTTGATATATTAAGAGCTTAAGTCTACTGCTGTTCTTAATGCTTGTTTCCTGGTTTTCTTGTCTCACCTTCCTGAGGATTACTTAAAAATTTTTTTAAGGATCCCAGCTTGATTGATTTACAGTGTTTTTTACTCTATTTCTGTGTTTTCAGAAGTTGCTTTTGGTATAACAATATGCATAATGTGACTTATCATGGTCTAGAGGTATCGGTATTTTACTACTTTAGGTGAAGCATGAAAACCTTCCCTTTAAGTCCTTTCCCTTCTCCACCTTTTCACATGTCAGTCTTGAGTACCAGATGGTGCTATAATTTTTGTTTCAATCATCAAATATGATTTATAAAGCTTGCGAGGAAAAGAATAGTCCTTTGTACATACCCAGAGTTGCTCTTCCTGTTGTTCTTTCTTCCATCACGATGCTCCAAGATGCCTTCTTTCATCATTTCCTTTTGTTTGAAGAACTTCCTTTAGTCAATCTTTAAGGGTAGATCTGTTAGTGACAAATTCTTTTAGCTTTCCTTTGTATGAGAATGTTATTTCTCCCCCATTCCTGAAGGACAGTTTTACTGGATTTAGATTTGCAGCTGGCAGTGCTTTTTTTTATTTTCAGCAGTTGGAAAGTATTCTGCCACTTTCTTCTGGCCCCCATGGGTTCATATGAGAAATCCAGTCATTAGAATTGGTGTTCTGCTGTAGGTAATGTGTTGTTTCTATTTGGCTTATATTAAGATTTTTTCTTTATCTTTAGTTTGCAGAAGATTAGTTACAATGGGTAGTGGCATGGTTTTATGTATGTTTATCTTTATCCCATTTGGGGGTTTGCTCAGTTCTTTAAATCTGTAAGTTTTTCTTTTTGCCAAATTTTGAAAGTTTTTATCCATTGTGTTTTCAAACACTTTTTTTAGAACCGATGTATTCCTCCTAAGACTCTGATGATATGAATAATGGATCTTTTACTACTATTCCACAGGTCCCAAGCTCTGGCTCTTTTTTTCCCCAGTCTATTTTCTCTCTGTTATTCAAACTAGCAAGTTTTATTGGCTTGTCCTCAAATGCATTGATTCTATGCTTTATCAAACCCTCTATGGTCTATCAGCTCTACTAACAACCTCCCTGAGCAAGTTTTTTTTTTATTCTGTTGTATTTTTCAATGCTATCATTTCCATTTGATTCTTTTTTGTAACTCCTATTTCATTGCTGAGATTTCATATTTCTTCATTTGTTTCAAGAGAATTTGTCATTGGTGGTTGAAACATTTTTATGACAACAGCTTTAAAATCCTTTTCAGATAATTCCAACATCAGATTCACATCACTATTGCTGTCAGCTGATTGTCTTTTCTTATTCAAGTTGTGTTTTTCATGGTTTTTTGAGGTGATGAGTAATTTTTTATAATATTCTAGCCAGTTTATGTATTATATTCAGAGACTCTGGGTCTAATTTTAATCTTTCATTTTAGCAGGCTATCACTTTACTTAGGTTTGGGTATGGGTCCTGACCTGCTTTTATGGGCTTTGGTTTCAATGACAGTTTGGTTTTAGAGTCTTTGTACTCCATTTGTTTTATGTGGTGCTGCTTGGGCTCCCAATTTTTCCTGCTAGCGCTGCCTGAGGGGGTGGAAAGGTTTTCCTCAGGATGGGACACTCAGTGTTTCTTGGTGGGGTACAGGCATCTCAGGCCTTGGGCATGAAGAAGCTTCCCTGGCTGAGTACTTGTGGTGATATTCTCCCTTGTCATGGGAGTCCAAGAGTGATTTCTGTATGAAAGGCACTTGTTGTGGTTGGATCCCCACTGCTGGTTCCCTATGGTCCCCCAAGGTCTCTAGATGGTGAAGAAGAGTCTCAGGTCCATGGGACAAAAAGGCTTCCTGGGCCTTTTTATTCCTGAGCTCTTTATTGTGGAGGGTCCCTTTTCCCAGTGCCACCTAATATCTCACAGTGGGGAAGAGGAGTCTCTAGCCCAAAGAGAAAGCAGGGTTCTTACCTTGGCTGCTTATTGGTCACCTAATCAATACCCCCTGCAGTTGTTCCAGCCTCATCTGGTGTGGTAAGTAGGACTTCAGTTAAATGCAGGGGAAGAATCAGTCCACCTGTGGTGCCATCTGTTACTTGGTTGGGGGGTTGAGAAATGTGGGTCTAAGTTGCCTTCTGTTAGGTATGAGACACCCTGCAACTATGCCATTCCTCCAGTGCTGGGGTCCTAGGCCAGTTTGCCTTCTTCTTACCACCTTTCAGAGTGTTTCTTTGGTTGCCGGTTGCATTATTTTCAGAGTTTATAGTTGTATTAACCAGGGAGGAACAGGGAGCTATGAGTACGTCATTTGTCCAGACTGGAAATCCTAGAGCATAAAAGTACAAATTTTAATGGTTTTATAATATTTCATCATATGGCTTTGGAATAGTTTTGTAGTCTAAGTGTTCAATAATAGGGAAATAGTTTTTTCTAATATTTTACTATTAAAAATCACTCTTGAAGAAAAGTTTTTTCCATATTTTGGATTCTAAACCATAGGGTATACTCCCAGAATGGAAGCAGTGTTTCAACAAGTACAAACATGTTTAAAGTATCTCTAGGAGGGCATCTTTTTATGATTATCTATATGTTTATGATTATGTTATGATTATCTATGGCTGTGTCACAGATCATCCTACACTTTGGCATAAACCAGCAGTGATCACATGTTATCATTTCCGATGGTGCTGGGCTCAGCTGGGGGTCTCACTCAAAGTCTTTGATGGGGTTTTTGTGTATGACCATGGCTGAGGCTTCCTCACTCACATGTGTGGTGGTTGATGCTGGTTGTGAGCTGCTACCTCAGCCATGCTGTTGGCCAGAACACAGATATGAGTTTTTTCTATGTGACCTGGGATCCAGCACGGTGGCTGGGTTCCGAGAGCAAGGCTTCCAAAAGATTCCAAGATGATGCTGTGTTTATTGCCTTTTATGACCTAGTTTTGAATGCCACACAGCATCACTTCTGCCATTTTAAATTTGTGAGAAGTGAATCACTAAGACCAGTTCATATTCCAGGGGAGGGGAATTAGACTTGATGGGTAGAATGTCAACAAATTTAAACACACATTTTAAGGCCACCACATATAGGAAGGAAAACAGGAAGGAGTGGCTGGCCGGATATGGGAGACACGTGTCAGCTGGAGATATTGTAAGTTGTCAATGACCAACTCTATATGCAAGAAAAGACAAGGTGAGACACATCTTACCTGTTGCAGGAGAAGTTTTGTCAGGGAAGCTGTGGAAGTAACTCTCTGTCATTTGTATGTGACACTCAGGAATCGTAAAATTTCTTGACATGAAAAAGTGTCTTCTTTCAATCAATGGAGTGAATTCTGCCTTTCTTATTAAATAGGCAGACTATATTTCTCCGATATTCTAGGCTATGAGGGGGAAAAAATGTGGCTATGGGGTGTTTTCCTGCACATCAATGCTTTGATAAGTTCTGTAAAACTTTATTATATTTCTTAGAGAAATCAATGACAGGGTAGTGAATGTAACACCCTGAACAGAACGTTTCCAGTGGTGTTTAGCATTATAAAAGTACAATGGGGGCATTGTGAGACTGTGACTGAAGTGGCCTAAGTGTTCAGTTAGAATATTCCATCTGCTCAATGACTCATGGGAATGTGCGTAGGCAGCAGAAGGGAGGCATGATATTGTGCTAACAGTTTTTCCCGTATTTAAAAAAACTGTATGTTGTATGCCCCAGTCATATGATTAATGTAGCTTTTTGATTGATAATGTACTTATTCTCATTTTATTTTATTTTTTTGGTTCTAGAGCCTCCTGGTTTTTAGGAGGACTCTATGCAACACGTTTAACAATTAAACTAGACTCGGGCATACACAGAAAGTAACATTATTCTGTCTGCCGCTGTACTTTAAATTTAGATTCTTCCTCCTGTCCTTCATCTCTACTAATACTACATGAAATTTCAGTTAGATCCTTCAGCTTTTCAGGTCAGTCTAGGGTAATAAAATGTTTCCCAATCATTTTCAGGTTAAACAAAAGACATAATAATAAAGAGTGTCTTTTTCTAGGTATTTTTAAATAATACAGTCTAGAATCATATCCAAAGACCAAACTATCATTCTCTTAAAAATGTCTTCTTTTCCCAGCTCAGCCTTTCTTTGGCTCGAAACCTGCCGAGGGGAGGAGGGAAGTCGATGATGGTGGCCTCCTTCCCTGTTGCACTCCATCACTTTCTGGCTGTACTTTGGGTCCCTTCAGGGTTGGAAAGGATTAGGGAGCAGAGGTAAGGTACACTTGACTAATACCACTGGGTTTGCCATTGGACCTTCTGGGTGTTGGGATTCTCTTCCTTATGGAGGACTTTTGAAGGTTCTTTGGAGGCCCCTTCCCCATCGCAAGGAATCTCTCACCAGGACTTCCCTTAAAGTGGGCAATGCTTCCTCCCCTGACTGCTTACAGCTCTCCCCTCAGCTCCTGGCCCGAAGTCCACTCTCAGTTGGGGTCACCTTGTCCGCGCTGGAAGAGTCCCTTTAGCAGGTCCACATCTGACACAGAGAGACCTTACCAGAATTTGCCCTGCCTACTCTCCACATACAGGCCAATCTGGTACAGCTCCACCTCTGCCCGACAGCCAGGCAGTGGGAGTTCAATCTCTTCCCCACAGCTCAGACGCAGGTGAGTCAGGTGCCCAGTTCCCTATGATGTCCCAACTCCAAGGCCACTTGGAACACCCCCCAGGTGGTTCTCTTCCAGGCCCCTCTCTTGCCCTGAGGCCCCCATGGGGAGTGGAGATGGGGCACACTGACAACTCTTTCCAGAGAAATCTTCTATATCCTCCTTAATCCTTTCCTAGGTGGGCAGCCTGTGTTGTGGGACTAATGCCAGCTGAAGCAGTTTCTTCACCATCTCTTAGCATATCCCAAGTGTGGTCTAGGATCTTAATTAAGAACGTTTTTGTCCATGACACATCTCAGACTGTTCTTGGCTTTTGTGATCTATGCCAAAACTCTGAGCAACAGGGTAACATCTATTTAAACAACATTGTTCTTGGGCACTTTATTTTACTGGCAATATTGACTAGGAAGCTGGAGAAAGAAGATGGCCCTAATAGAAAGGGAATTGGCAAACTCCTAAAATGTAGGGATGTTAATGAAACCCTTTCAAGCCTCAGACGATGATCTTAAATATCCAAGGACAGTGTCAGCTCATTGTAGGACACATCTGCCTCCTGGGATCTAGCTCTGTAGACGACCAGGTATTGATCAATTCTGCAGCTTGCATTTGTAGTTAGGGCACAGGTAAGGTCTCTACCACTCACCTGAGAGCTGAGCCACAATTGTAGTCCCTTTAATTAGAAATATTAAACCACTGTGCTAGTGTGTATCAAGGACTCTGTCCTCCAGCCAAATGGATACTAACTGGGGAAAACTTGCACTGACTTTCCCGTGGGGATAACTGGAGTTTCAAATAACTCCTGGCAGCTTTCCACCAGGATATTATTTTTTAAATGCCTTTAATAAGGAGACTTTCAGAGATTGCAGCCTAGAAATTCAGACCTGACCCTCTGGTTGGCAACAGGCAGGGACTGAATCAAGTTGTAAAGCATGTTCTAATGCAAAAGGAGAAGAATTAGCTGACAGCTGGCAGGGGCGCAGTGCCCTGGCAGGGCTCTGGAAGGCCCTGCTGGACACCTTTATCAAGTTGTAGCCAAGAAACACGAGAGGGGCCAGCAGTTGCTAGGAAAAGTGCTTGGGTGAACAGAACTCTAGCCCCGCCTGCCCCTTCATGACATCTTTTCTGCAGATGCAGTTGCAAATGGAGTGATTGATCCTACTATTTTGTTTTCCCCTCTCTCAGGCAGAGCCAGCCAACTAGTTTAGACATTTCTATTAGATTAGGATCCAGGAAATGAGAAAAACCCTGCCTCACCAGGGAGCTGTTCTCAGGTCACATGCTTGCCCAACAGAAACACAGAGAAATAAACAAGAATTTTTTGGGGGGCGGGGGGGGAACCAAACAGATGATCGCCTCTGTAATTTCTCTGCCACCTCACGCTCCCTCTTCTCCTCCCCACCCATCGTGTGCAGTCTTTGAACACTACAGCGTTAGAATCATTCATGGGACCATCGAAGCGCAGAATCTTAGAATCACAGAATGTTGAACGCTTGACGGATGTAGTGGAACTGAATTGGGTGGAAATTCAGTTTCAAATCCCAGTTTGCTGCTCATTTGCTTGGTGAGTAGGCAAGTCATGTAGCCTCTCAAAGCCCTGTTTTCCTCATCTGTAAAATGGGAACAATGACCACAATGATCAAATTGGATAACATAGCCACAGCGTCTACCATAGTGCTGGGCATGTGGTGGGAATTCCCAGCCCAGCATGTGGGGACACTATTTCATACCCATCTTTACCCCTCCCCATCCACAGTAAGGCAAAGAACCTCGATGAATTACATTCCAGGGCATTCATTGGCCACGTTTGCGGAGGATAATTACAAGTTCACTCATATGGCTTGGACTTTCCCTCTGTAATGCTCTCCTTTATCAACACTTTCTATCTCTGCTCCGGAAACCAGCCTGGAGAGAAATGCCAGCCTCTCTTACTTTCTTGCAAAAGGGTGCGGTTGAGAGTCAGCCCAGGTCATCCGCTGTGCCCTGTTATTCTTCCATGTAGCAAAGTCTTGCTCCATTTGTGCTGTTATAGCAAAATACCACAGACTGGGTAGTTTATAAACAACAGAAATTGATTTCTCACCATTCTGGAGGCTGGGAAGTCCAAGATCAAGGAACCAGCAGGGTTGGTGTCTGGTGAGGGCTGCTTTCTCTGCTTCCAAGACAGCACCTTGTTATTGCATCTTCCCAAGGGGAGGAACTCTGTGTCCTCATGTGGCAGAAGAGCAGAGGAACAAGAGAGTGTGCCCTTTAAGCTCAAGCCCTTTTATAAGGGTGCTAATCCCATTCATGAGGGCTCCACCCAACGGCCACACCTCTTAAGGTTATTGCAATGTGGGTTAAGTTTCAACATGAATTTTAGAGAAGATGCCATCATTCAAACTATAGCAGGCAGCCAGGTAGGGAAGAGACTGGCAGTCTTAATGAAATTGTCCCCCAACTGATTCTCCACTGCGACTGGCAGGTGTAGAGGATTGGACTTTAACCTGAAGGAGTTCATACCTAAGAATTTAGAATAAATGTTTTTACGTGTGGTCCAGTAGAGCTTACCAGAGCTCTAAATTGGGGTCCAAGACCCAAGCCCAGGTAACATCAGTCACTTTGCTTTCTTTGGCTTTGCCCCTAGGAACAACACTGCCTTCAGAAACTCATCATGGTGAGTGACTATGACGTTGTTCAGGATTAGAGCATTCTTAGGCCCCGTACACCATGTTAACACTATCAAAACCTCCTGCTATTTCAACTCATCAACGACTGATCAAAATCTTTACCAATGGTTGAACAAGGTAGGGTAAGTTTAGGCCCTATAGAATGTAGCTAAAGAATCACTCCTTTCTCTTTATAATCATGGAAAATTTGTTTTGGAATAGAGTTTTCCAGAAATTGACATTTACCTCCCTTGTATAAGAGTTTCATTCACCATCTACTTGGATATGCCTAATTACAGGAAACTCACTATTTGGTAGAAATACTGTTAACATCTCACTGATCCCTAAATTGAACTTTAAATGAAAAGGGGGCCCATAGTCCTATAATTAGGAGTGTTAGACAATGCCTGAGCTCAGTGAAGTAAATTTGCATCTGATCTACTCCCTGCTGTGTATTAGATGACTTTATTGCAAATAATAGATGCTCAATAAATATGTGCTTCATCAATAAATCCAATAGTGCAGCTTATTGCCCTGAGGGCACAGTGGGTAATATTTATGTAATTGGCTAGTCACGTCAGGAGATTTGAAATATGTATTGTCAGTATGAGCAAAATTTTCATTCCTTCAATTTTCTCAACATTTGAATAAATAAACCCTTTCTTGTAAGGCACTATGAAAGATGCTAGAAAAAATATGATTAAGACATGTCCCTTGACTTTGAGGCTCCTAAATTCTCAAGTAAGGAGAAGAGATGTGCATATAGCAAATTATTTTTGCAACATGACTGAGTTACACAGAACCATATACCAAGTGCCACATGAGAATGAGAAGCAGAGAAAAATCTAATAAATAACACACAGACATAGAACCAACACAGCACACATTGAGGCTGAAGATGCTGGTAGCAACCCAATGTTGTAATTAATATCACCAGGTGTACTGCTCTTGCTGTGACTCTGTTCCTGTCCTTGACATTGGTGTAAGTTGGCTCCACAGTTAAAACTATGGAGCACACTGCCCCCTGCCCCCTCTTTTTCCCAAAGGTGTGGGGAGTCAAAAGTGTGGGTAGTTACAGAGCATAGGGCTATGGTCAGGAAACCTGAACTTTGTACATTCTGGTCATTAGCAAACACTGAATACTTCCAGTGTTCCAAGCATGCAGCTACAGGGAGTGGTGGCAAAGAGATGCCACCAACAAAGTCCTTGCCCCCAGAGACCACAGAGTCTGGTGCTGGAGATTGATGTAGAGGTAAACGTGTCAGGCACAGAGTAACAAAACTCCAAACAGAGACATAGTGCCTTGATTTTTTAATCTGAATTATAAGTTTACTTATATGAAAAGCTTATAGTAGATGCTATTTATACCTCACCTATAACCTATTCTCTATTTTGAGTGCAGGTAGCAGTACTACATCCTTTGATCTCAGGAAGGAATGCTCCTTATCCAGAAAGAGGGATGGATCATAATTTGTCTAAGGCAGTCATGGTGTGGAGGAGATGCAAGCTACAACCAAAATCTGCTCTACACACCAATTGCTTTGGTGGTAGAAGACCCAAGTTCAGTTTGGGACTGCATTTTCCAGCTCTGTTCAGCTAGGGTTGCCGTGTGGCCATGCTCCCGCCAGTGGAACTTGAACTGAAATAATACGTGTAACTTCACCTCACTGGTTAGACAGACAATTTGGGGCCATGAGCTTCCACTCTTGCAAACGTCTCACAGGCAGGAAGGGTGATGCTCAGAGTAACTTTGGAAGCCATCAGTCCGGATTCTTGAGCTACTACATGAAGCAAATCTTTTTGTCATTCTGAAATGTTCACCTAGGAACTTCTACTTGAAAAAGAAGAAAATGTTTACATTTATTGAATAATGGAACTTCTAGATTATTTAGGTTACTTTATTTAGAGTCTTTTTTACAGCAGTTTGGCACAACCCAACTAGTACATATGGAAATTCTTTTCTCTTTGCTAGATTCTAACTTTCTATGTTTTCCTTATAGAGACAGACAGGTGACACAGATCTACAAAATGAAGTGGAAGAGGAAAACTTCTCGATGGAAAATTTTCTTCCATGACTTAGAAGGAGGAAGAAGAGTATAAAAGGAATCTGCTGAGGAAAATCCAATTTTGCTTTTGACACTTTCTTCCAACTTAAGTTTCCTGTGTGTGGTTTTGATGCCTGGAGCTGCAGCAGCCACCTTGTGACCATGAGGAAAAGCCAAGCATATCCAGAGATGACAGGCCGGCACACTGACTCTGCTGAGCTGATGAACCTGGAGTGGAAACATGTATCTACAACTTTCTGTTATGTGATAGCTGTCTTGCTTAGGCTGCTGTTAGTCTGATTTTATGTTACATGTTGTCAAAAGCATTCCTAAATGATTCCAATATCTAACTAAGATGTACACATAACATTTCTTTTTATATATATTAAATTACCTGTCATAAAAAACTTACATGAAAATAACTTAAATCTGCTTTACATATAAATAAAGATTATGCATGGTCCCTTCTATCACTTTCATCTACAGAGGATGGAAGGTATACTCCTTATTGGAAAATTTCAGCTTGCTCCACTGTTAGCTTTGTGGACTGGATTCATTAAGTCATTGTTTTTAGAAATACAGAATTTCCAGGACAGTGGCAGTATATGAAGATATATAATTGGGTATGAGACTGCCCTGAAACATCTAGGATACATGGCAAATCATATCTAGAGTGTGTATATTTTGCATTACATGTGTGATTGTCTAGCTCACCTTAAATGGTGTATGAGTTCCCATGTCAATGGCTGCTATGGATAATTCAAATGCCTTCTACCCAACCACCTCATTTGGAAGCAGCAGTCACAGCATAAGACACTTGGCCAATAACAGACCTTCCTTAAAGATCACTAGGCAAGTTTGAAGGGACTCCCATTGTCAATTTAGTACCTGTTTATGGCCATTTCTTTCATTTTTGTTTACTTATTTATTTTCATTGACAAATAAAAATTATATATATTTGTGGTGCACAACATGATGTTTTGATATATGTGTATATTATGGAATGACTAAATCTCTTTAAATATCCCAAAGATGTATAAGGGGAGCATAGGATCAAAGGATGTTTTGCATCCAGACGAGTAGTAATAGATTTCCTGTTACTTAGAATCTCTTATTCCCTAAAAACGTGACATGGTATCTTATATTTGTGGCAATGTCCTCTGTGTGCCTTTGTTTCACTGTGATTTGAAAGAATTCATTTGTCCTCTTTGTTCCTAGTGCTATTTAATAGTATGTTACTTTCATTTACTGCAGTGCAGAAAAGGGCTTTAGTTTTTTGTTTTTTGTTTTTTTTTTTTCTCTCTCAAATAGAAAATGCCTCTCCATGAATCAAGTACATTCTTGCTACTTGAAAACAGTTTCAGGCACAACCCCCTACGCAAAGGCTTCACAAGTTAATAAGTTTTGTGGCAGGCATAATCCACCCTGGCAGGGAAAGTCCTGAGTAATCCTTTGGAAGAAGCAACTGCTGACTTCGGAAATGCTGTTCTTCTGTGGGGTCAGGCAGAGGGAGGCGTCTGAGTCAGGCTGCAGCCACTAGCTGGCAAAAGTTGAAATTCTCAGTAAGCGACGCCCTGATGTGCTGGAAAACAGGTTAGCAGGCAAGAACACATGGAAAAGCAGTGGGATGCGGGAGGGCATTAGAAGACAGGCTTCTGGTGGCAGAAGGGGATGCAATGTTGAGAAGGAAAAGAGGAGCAACAGCCAAGCCTGGGTTCCAGCACCAAAGCCCAGCTATGATGCCAACTCCTTGATGCAAGATTTGCCTGGGCACCTGATGGGGGCAGAGTCAGAGGGTGAAGCTCAGGACCCGATGGAGGAGGTGGTGAGCCAGGGCAGATGTAAGAGATGGGCAAGAAGCAACAAAAGATGTTGCAGGGGTGTGAATATTTACTTATGAAGCCCAAATCTGAAAGTAAGTTGATAAGGCAGGAATGGGTTGGCACCAAAGGGCCCAGACAGAGGCAGGGACAGAATCCAAAGGTGGGACTTCCTGAAGCCTGAATCAAAGTGTGAACATGGACCTTTGGTGGCTCTGAACTATAAGGTCAAGTCAACAAGAGGGGGTGCAGAAAGACAGCTTGGCCTGGGAATGCCTGTTTGGAGCCCAGGCAAGATTCCTTGGTACATGCTGGGCTGGTCACAGCTTCTCTTTATCACACCTGATTGCTATTTGCTGCTAGTTTATTCTTTGGTTCCTGTTTCTTCTAAGCCTTCCTCCGGTGGTGTCATTGGCCTTTGCTACTTAACAAACCATCCCAAAATTTAGTAACTTAAAACAATTACACTTGTGTGCATTGGGTGGAAGGTTACTTTGCTGATTTTTCCTGGGATCCTTCCTATGGGTATAATTTTTTTTTCATTTTTTTATTGTGGTAAAATACACTCAACATGAAATTTACCATCTCAACCTGTATACTTCTTAAGTGCACAGTTCAGTGATGTTAAACACATTCATAATGTGCAACCTTCACTGCCATCCACCTGCATGACTCTTTTCATCTTGAAAAACTGAAACTCTGTACCCATTAAACAGGAACTCTTCATTCCCCCTCCCTGTGTCCCTGGCAACCACCAGTTGACTTTCTGTCTCTCTGATTGTGACTACTCTAAGTACCTCATATAAGTGGAATCATACAGCATTTTTCTTTTTGTGGCTGACTTATTTCACTTAGCACAATGTCCTTAAGATTTATCCATGTTGTAGCATGTGTCAGAATTTTCTTCCTTTTTAAAGCTGAATGATATTTCACTGTATGTATATACCACGTTTTATTTATCCACTCATCTGTCAATGAACACTGGGGTTGTTTCCATGTTTAAGCTGTTGTAAAGAGTGTTGGGTATACAGATATCTCTTTGGGACCCTATTTTCCATTCTTTTGAGTATGTAACCATAGGTGGAATTGCTGCATCCTATGGTAATTCTATTTTTAATGTTTTGAGGAACTGCCATACTAATTTCCACAAGGACTCTACCACTTTACCACCAACAGTACACAAAGGTTCCAGTGTCTCACGTGGCTACAATTTATGGAAAGCTTGATTGGACTAGAAGGTCCAAGCTGGCCTCGCTCACAGGTTTGACAGTTAGTGCTGGCTGTTAGCCGGGAAACTCGAGGTCCTTAATGGTGTCTGTGTAGGTCCTGGTCCTCCGAGCTGATGCCAAGTCAGGATTCAATGTGCAAGAGATTTATTAGAGAAAACACCTGCGAGGGAAAATGGGAAGGGAGCCAGAGAAGCCCAGGAGAGCCATCAGACCACAGCGCAGGTCTAGCACTTGTGGAGGAGAAAGTGAAGAAGGGAAGGCAGGCAGGACACGACTCAGAGCAAGGTTCTGCGAAAGTGCTGCAAGGCGGATGGGGTACCCTTGACGGGAGTCCTGTGTTTCCCAGGAGGAGCCCGCCTGAGAACCCTGCCGTGCCCAAGCACTGTCTGGGAGCAGCCGGGGAAACCTGGCCTCCGAGGGAACATGGTGATAGATGTCAGAGCACAGCAGCTGGGGCCATTGGTCAACTTGCTGCCTGTAGTCCAACATCTGAGGGAAAAGGAGGGAAAGGAGGGAAAGGATTGGTGTAAAGAACTACACTCATCATGCAACCTTATCCCATCCACAAGGGAGTGCCGACAGCTCTTCTTTACTTAGAAATTATCACTGTAGATTGCACTATGCCCCTGCCAGGGGCGCTCCTTCCCCAGGTGTCTGCAGCACCCTCCATCACCACTCAAGCTCCCTACTCAAACGCCCCCTCGCCATGAGGCCTTTCCTGATGACCCATTTGACATTTCAAACACCTCTTCCCTGGCCCCACACTCCCCACCCCCCTTCCCTGTTTTCTTTCTCTGTGACAGGTGTTCCAGTCTATATTTTGTACTTAATGTTTTTCTCCTCCCCTAGAACATCAGTTCCATGACAGCAGGGTTTTGTCTGTTTTATCCAGTGCTATATCTCCCGCATCTAGAAGTGGGACTGGCACAGAATGTGCTTGTTGAAACAAATTTTTATTAAATAAAGAATTTTTAAAAGTCTAAAATGCACTGCCCTGGGCACTCTATCCATTTATTTATCTACCTACTTATCATCTGTCTGTCTATCTATCCCTCTACCCATCCGTCTATCCATCTATCTGGCCATCTATATATATAATCTTATACGATTTTTTCTTTACTTCATTGTTATCCTTCAACTACTGAGAGTCGGAACAGTCACATAATGTATATGGGGGTCACTCAGTGGTGAGTGATGGATGTTGGATGTGAACCCAAGGCTGTCCCCAAATTTACTACATTCCCCAGTAACATGCATGGCCTCTTTACAAAGATAAAGAAAGAGGAAATGAGGGAGGGAGGGAGGAAACAACAACATACACACACACCTAAACCCTGTTAAATTCAAGTGGAGTATTAAGAGTCCCATAACTAGAACACATCTTGACTGCTTTTGTTGTTTTCTTTGTCCACCGAAACGTCCAACACTTTAGCACAGCCTCAACAAAGAGCATTTAACTATGTGCCTACTTTATAAAGGCATAAGGAGAATCTTTGGAAATTTGTGTGATTTCTTCTTAGGAATCACACGTCACTAGCACCCCCATCCCAGTGGCTTCTGGGAGCTGTAAATAGATGAAAGATCTGCAAGCCACGCAGCACTTGCTAGTCTGCCTGAGGGGAGAAGGGGAATGCTACCCAGCAAATCGGAGCTCTTTAGAATCCTTCTTAAGGAAATGCATGATTTATGAGCCATTTAGAACACACACCCCTAATCGAAATGTGTTCTAAGTGAGTTCTGCATACAAGTAGGCATTGTTGGTAGCCAAGATATAGGGCTTCTGCACAATGAATAATGCAACTGAGGGCTAAAGATGGCCTGGGAAATAGAGGTTGCTTTGAGAGATGCATGATGTAACCTGCCTGCAACGGAGTTTGAATGCCTCTAATTTGACAGTTTTGGTGTTTGATAGCTACACTGCAACTTCTCTTAGCACTATAAACAGAGAACTCCCTATTGAAAATGTAAAGCTAACTAAGATTCGGAAAGGCTTGTTCAGGTTACAGACAAAAGCAAAAACCCTATCAATGTAACGTTGACAGCACCTAAGGGCCTACTGTGTGCTGCTTTGAAATCCACCTCGTCTTTGGATGATAAAGTATGTTCTGAAGAGACTCTGCAAGATTGTCTCTTCTGTAAGTGGACTGTGTCTTAGTTATAGTAATTCTGCACGTGTGCCAACAGGCCATGCGACCTAGCAGATGTAATTTAACTTTCTATGGCTTATGGTTTTCTCATCTGTAAAATTATAAGGTTGGACAAGTTAAATTCTAAGGACTTTTCAACTAAAACATTCTCTGCTCTCATGACACTGTGGTTAAAATAATATGCTATTTTTTCTCAGTAATGTCGACTTTCCTTCTTCCCCACTTGTTCTGAAAGAGGATTTTCTGCCTGCTCTAACTTACCCAGAACATTAGCTGGGCTGATGACTTAATGTGCCCAAGAATGATGAATATATAAATAGTGTTTGAGATAAGGCCACTTGCTAAATTTCCACAGGTAACTCTTCTAACCTCTCTAGGTCTCAGTGATAATCAAAGGCTTGGTTATTTGCAGAAGAAAAAGCAAGGTTGCTCAAGAATGGGTGATGGAACAAATAACTAGGATACAGCTAATGAGTAGCCTTCTATTCCTCGAGATTTAAATATATCAAAAGTAGCAGCCTAAAATTATTGAGAGCAAACCACATCTGGTCCTGAGCTGCCACTTTGGGTTAGTCTGCTAGCAGCTCTGCACGGTGGACACATGCTATTTGTTTTCCGTGTCCTTCCTCAGAACGATGAACTCTGCTGTGTGTCCCGCTGCTGGTACAGCTATTACCAACGAGCTAATTGCATTTGCTGGCCTTGAAAATGCATCAGAGTAGGTAATGCGATGATGTAATGCCATGTTCCTGCCCTCTGGATTCGCTCCCTGCCATTACTGAGGCCTTATTTATAAGGCTGGAAAGAAAAACAAAAAAAGGAAGGCCTTTTGATGCAAATGGGGTGAGGCTGGAACAGAGCCCAGTTTAGCTTTCCTTTGTCCTTACATGCACCCGAAAAACCAAGATTCAAGTTAAGCAGGGCAATCCTAGAAGGCAAGTGGAGGGTCCACGAAGGTCTGCCGGACACAGCTGCGAGGAAGACAGGAACACACAAGCGGTGGTGTGTCCGCTGCGGGTCACGCCGGGCAGGGATGGCCCCTGGGAGAAGGGTGAGCCGACTGAGAAAGTTCTGGATGCACAACCACCAGTTACAAAATGAACCAGACTGGGGCAAGGCAAGGTCAGAAGAATTCAGCGGACACCAAGATCAATTTGGAGAGGGGGAGGGTGGGTCCCTCCCTGAAGACAAAGGGAGAGGAACATGTCGGGTTGCCCAGGGGAGGCGGCGTGCCTGCCACCGCCAGGCAGGAGCCGTGCAGGAGGCCCATCTGGGCCATGGCAGGAAGAACTAGAAACCAACGCCACTCATCGGCTGTTAGACACTCATCAAGCTCCTCTGCGCCAGGGGCTGGGCCACAGGAAGTCAGGCAGAGCATCTGCCCTCATGGAACTTACCTCCTAGGGGTGAAAACAAACGGATGCGGCTTGAAGACAGACATACGGACCAACGGAAGAATAGAGATCCCAGAAATACATCCTTCCACGTATGGCAAAATGATTTCCAACAAAGGTGCCAGAAAACTTTGTATGGGGTGCTGGGAAAACTGGGTACCCACGGCAAAAGAATGATGTTGGACCTTTGCCTTACACCGTAGACAAAAATGAACTCAAACCGAATCAAAGACCTAAACGTTAAGAGCCCAAACTATGATATGAATATAAAACCCTTAGGAGAAAACAAGGAAAGAGAGCAGACGGGCTCATAGATGAGGGACAAAGACCCTTGCAGGCACACACGCGCCACCAGGAACATGGAATAGAGAACTGTGGCAGTAGGGGAGGGGCCACTTAGCGCTGGGGTCAGGGCAGATGCCTCAGGGCAGGTGGTAGCAGAGGTGAGCTTCGAGGGACGAAAATGAGCCCACCAAGATCAGGAGAAAGTGCTCCAGGCAGGAGGAAAACAGACCACAAAGGTCGAGAGAAAGGATCAGGTGGGCATTTAGAGGAAGAGAAGATGGTCAGTGTTCCTGGATGCAGGTAACAAGGGAGGTGAGTTGGGAGACAGAGGTCCCTGGGGCCCTGGTGGAGTTTGCATTTCACTCTCAGGGAAATGGGAAACCGTGGGAGGGTTTCACCAGGGGAATGATGTGATGTCATTTAAGTCTCTAGAAAGCTCATTCTCCTGCTGTGTGGAGCAGCACTGAGGCCAGAGCCCAGGCAGCAGTTTGCTCGGATCAGGATTGCAGCGGTGACGACAGTGAGACGTGGCTGGATTCTGGATATATTCGGGGGATTTAGAACTGATGGGGCTTGCTAGCAGGCTGGATATAAGGCGTGAGGGAAAGAAGGAAATTTAAAAATGATTCCCAAGACTTTTGGCCTCAGCAAGAGAGCGAATGATGGTGGTGCTATTTAAAAAAACTTAAAAGTTGGGGGTGGAGTAGGGGAGATTGATATTCTTGAGGAGAAATACAATAGCTCTGCTTGCACCATATTAAGCTTAAGATTTCTGTTTCTCGATGGAGAATAGGAGTAGGCACCTGGAGCTCGAGGAAGAGGTCTAGGGTAAAAATAAAAATGCAAGATATTTGTATGCATGTGTGGAGTGTATAGATACATACGCATATGATAGCTAATAACCTATGCATGTGTATATATGTATATAGATGTACATGATTTTGAGTAGTTTGTGTATGTGTGTGGTACATGTATGCTTGCACATGTAACTTTGAATGTGTATGTATATATGTATGCATGCACACATGACTTTGAATAATATATGCATGTATGCATACATGCATGGGTTTGAATAATATGTGCATGTGTGTATATTAATCATACACACATAGCTTTTTTTTTTTAGTTTATTTTTTTAATTTCAGAATATCATGGGGGTACAACACTTTGGCCATACACATTGCCCCTGTTCTGCCCGTGTCAGAGCCACAATCGTGGTCGTCTCCCAAACTGTGCTCCCCGCATCCATTCAGTGAGAGTTTTTCCCATCCCTTCCACCCCCCTCCCGCCCACCCGCCCTCTGATGAATGTTATTGCCCTGTGTGATGTACGTGTTCATCAGTTAGTACCAGTTTGATGGTGAGTACCAGTGGTGCTTGTTTTTCCAATCCTGTGACACTTCGCTTCGAAGCATATATGCATGACTGAAAAATAATGCATGTGTATATATTTATACATACAAGACTTTGAGTAATATGTGTATATATGGCTATGGTGTGTGCATCCATACATACACACATGATTTGAATAATATATGTGTATATCATATATATATATATTTATAGTTCAGAGTCCTGGGGGTGAGTGAGCTCCCTCAGGGCCAAAGCGCAAGCTGGGAGAGTTCAGCCTCTAGCAGTCTGGTGATGGGAGAGGCTAAGAGGGGGAAGGAGTGGAGGAGGTGGTGGGAGGAAACTGGATGAGGGTGGCACCCTGGCAGCCTAGAGGACAAAGGGGCAGCTGTGGCTGGTGAGAGGGCACTCTTGCTGAGGTGAGGGACCTGGCTCGCCTTCTCCTCTCTGCCAGAGGCTCAGGGGGTAGAAAGTCCAAGAGATGTGGGCAGAGCCAGCCAGACGGTCTTGCTGTCACCTCTGCTTGGGGGTGTGGCCAGATAAAGGAGGCTGCAGCCCCATTCCATCCCAGCACGTAGATTTGGACGTCCCCAGTGCTCTATGCTTCAGAACAATGCAGGGAACAGCCTCTTTCCAATGGCACTCATCACGGGGCAGGAGTGCAAGAGCTTGCCTCAGTGTCCCAGCCAGGCAGCCTGCAGATGGCCAGACATCGACTGTGGCTGTCTGGGGAAGAGGCCAGGACTGGGAAGAAACTCCCAGAAGAGTTTGAATTCAGGAAGCGTTGGTCATTTACTGCCCGTAAGTCTGGGCTGGTCTCCCAGCCCTGGCCCACTCTGAATCGCGGCCATCCTCCTTGTCATCTAGAGACTAGACACAGAGCTAGAACTCAAGCTCTGCTACGTGTGAGCCGTGCAGCTTTTTGCAAGTCACTCAGTTGCTGTGAACCTAGGTCCTTCACACCTTACTAAGGCTGCTTGAAGCCGAAAGGAGACTGTGAAATAAAGTGGGTAGAACCCGGCAGATACAAGAGCTCCACGAAGACATTCGTGTTACTTCAGTCTTTGTTTATTTGGGTTTTTTTCCCCCAGAAGGTCTTCTGATAAAATTCATAATGAATTATGAATTTTCATTATGGGTCTTTTCCTTCTTTCTCCAAATGCAGGGAACAGAGCCTGGAAATTTGCCTCTGGGCCTCTCTTACCTTGCTGTTTTGCTCTTTAAGTTCTGCACCGTGACAAACTGCTTTCTATATGGCCTTCCTTTTTCGTGGCATGCCCAGGGCAGCAGCTACCTCTTAGCAACTCCTTCCTATCTTCTGCAGCTCAATGAAGTTCTTCAGCAGAGGCATAAAAATATTTTCCCCAGCAGGGCTGCAATAAATGACAGTGATATTTGTAACCTGATGCATGAACACCACACACACACACACACACACACACTCTTCCAAGGAATGGGATCATTAAAGTATTTTTTTAAGCCACTTCATAGCAATATCATCTGTATTATGTGAATCACTGCTTGGCAAAATGAAAAAAAAATCATCACATTGGAGCACGAGAGCTGAGCATAAACACGTTGAGGATGAAAGCCCTGTTTGTGAAGAGAAGGGAAAGGAAAGGTGTTTGCCTCCTAATGGAAGAGAAATTTCTGAGAAAGGAAAAAAATAAAAGGCAAAGCGAAACAAAAGCAAGATGAATCGCTTTCATTCCGAAAGGAACACAGCGAAACAATGGTGCTAAATGAGACACAATTTCTGACAAAGATCTTCTCTGTTCTCCAAGGGCTTTTATTGTGCTGCGGGTACCAAGAGTTATGTGTTATCTTCCCAAAGAGTCAGTGTACTTTATTTTATGCGTGGAAACTCTCTTCGCCTCGCCTGCCCACTTGCTGAGATTTAAGTCGGCTATTGTAGTGCTCTATCTCTGATCAGCATTAGAGATCTGAAAAGCCCTGAGTTTGCAAGAATAAAAAAAGGCCTTCGGGTTTGACAGTGATAGATCCTACTGTCCTCCAGGGATGACATTCCCGCACTGTGAAGATCACAGATCCTCCGACGACAAGCGGTAGCTCCTGCTTGCCTCTTGCCTTTGTGTACAGGTCAGGACACGTGCAAGGGAAAGGGAATCTCTGGGGCTGCTTTTACCAAGCACAGCAGGGGCGGCTCCATATTAGGCGCAACAAGTTTTGGTGAAAGGGAAGGTGGGGATACAGTCCTTGAACTCCAGGGTGTCACATGGAGAGCAAGGTTTAAGATGCAAACCTAAATCCCTACTCAGCAACTTTCAAGCAGTGTGTCTTTGCCTCCCTAAACCTCAGTTTCCTCATCGATAAAACAGGATAACATAGCATCTGTTGCAAAGGGTTGTTGTTGGGACCAAATTAGATTGTGTGTGCAAAACCAGTATCGCTGCAGTAAGGGCCAGAAAAATGCCACTTATTTTTGTTACTGTTTTTATTGTGAGCTTTTTATACACTAGCATTCCTTGGTGTAGTGAGTGATTAATACCTTTTTATCTTTAATGAATGAACGATTAGAACATAATCAGGCAAAGAGAATTGCATTACTCGTCTGATTAAAAGCCTGGTACTCAAAGGATGAAGTGTGAACTCATCCTTTCCTCAGCATGGTTTTCCATCTGTCCCCAGGCTCGCCTACCAGCCTCTTCCCCTGCCAGGGCAGGCTCTGCCAAGCCACCCCCAATTATACTTGCCCACTAAACACTCACCGCATCTGAACTTGCCCTGTAAATCTGCACATAGCACATGCTCAGTCTTTTCTTCCAGGACCTTCGAGTGACCAATGGGCAAGTGAGTTGGAGACCTCCTATGCAATCTTCCATGCCCAACCCAAATGCCCCTTTCCCTGTGAACCATCCCTTGACTGCCCTGAAGCACTAGTAGTTTATCTCTCCTCTGGGCTCACACCATATTTCACGCCAGTAGTTTTCAAAGTCCAGCAGCATCAGCATCACCTGGGAACTTGTCAGAAATGCACAATCTTAGGCTCTACCCCAGACCTGCTGAACCAGAAATTCTGGGAGTGGGACTTGGCAACTTGTGTTTTAAGGGGCTTTCCAGATAATCCTGATGCTCAAATTAGAGAACCAGAGCTCTGGGCAAACTTCTATTATAACGTGCTTCCTACTATATTAAACTCACTTGCCTAAACCTATGACTATCCTACAAGAGTTACCTTTTCACCAACTTATTTTCTTTCCTGCATCCTAATTTTTTTCATCTGTAAACATGGTAATAATCATATGACCTTACAGAAATAATGATTAAAAATGAGAATTAATAAATATAAAATGTGAGATATGGTATCCCAAACACTAGTCCCCTTCCAACCCCTCCACACCACCTCCCAACTGTTTGTTCATGATTACCTAGCCCACTGGTCCTCACATAAAACTGTCCATTGTCTTGCAAAAGAGACACAACTGAGAGGCATATTCCCAGGTGGAGGGAATCTGTTAGGCTTTTGGGAATGGAGAGATCTGTCTCAAGCCTCAATAAGGAGTGTCTGAATCACTACAAATCAGTTAAACCTAAGTCCTAGGCTGAGCACAGTGGCTCATACCTGTAATCCCAGCACTTTGGGAGGTTGAGGCAGGAGGAGCACTTGAGGCCAGGAGTTCAATACCACCTTGAGCAACATAGCAAGATTCCGTCTCTACAGAAAAAAAAAGTTTTTAAATTAGCCAGGCATGGTGGTATGCACCTGTAGTCCCAGCTACTCGGGAGGCTGAGGCAGGAGGATTACTTGAGCCCAAGAGTTCAAAGTTGCAGTGAGCTGTGATTGTGCCACTGCACTCCAGCCTGGGTGACACTCTGTCTCTAAAAAACAAAACAAAACAAAACATAAGTTAACAAACTTTTAAGCACAAGGTTGAGATTGGGGGAGGGGTGGGAAGGGAGATTATTTATGGCTACGTCCAGGGGAGGATGAGTCAAGCCAGGTTCAGACAAGGATAAGTTAGAGGGATGGATGTGGAGCTACGCAATCAGCTTACTGTCATCAAGCCTTTGGCTTCTCTGCCTTGGATGGAACTTTTCTAAAACGAGTGTGCAAAAAGATCCCAGAAATTGCACTCTTTTGCCCATGAGCCTGGTTCTGTACCCATGGAAAGGCCTGCATGATAGACTACTGAAGGGAGCCTGGTAGTGATAGTTATGTCACCTCTATAGGTCACATGCCAGACAAGCATGTGCCATAGGCTCCGTGCAGCAGCGGTCCCCAACCTTTTTGGCACCAGGGACCAGTTTCATGGAAGACAATTTTTCCACTGACCAGAGGTTGGGGGATGGTTTGGGGATGATTCAAGTGCATTACATTTATTGTGCAGTCAAACCTCTCTGCTAATGATAATCTACATTTGCAGCCGCTCCCAAGCGCTAGCATCACTGCCTCAGCTCCACCTCAGATCATCAAGCATTAGATTCTCATAAGGAGCACGCAACCTAGATCCCGCACATGCGCAGTTTACAGAAGGGTTCGCACTCCTGAGAATCTAATACTGCTGCTGATCTGACAGGAGGTGGAGCTTATGTGGTGATACGAGTGATAGGGAGTGGCTCTAAATACAGATGAAGCTTTGCTCACTCAGCACTGCTCACCTCCTGCCGTGCAGTCGGGTTCCTAACAGGCCACAGACTGGTACTGGTCTGCAGCCCAGGGGCTGGGGACCACAGCTGTGCAGGTTTCCTGGCTGGAAGAGTCATGCACGTGTGACAATGCACAGGATAAGTGTTGAAGAAGTCAGGTAGGGCTAGCAGTAATCTGGGAAGACTTCCTAGAAGTGAGCCATGGGTTAAAAGAGATGTGGGGTTCAGTTTGGCAGAAAGGCATCAATGCACATACCAGCAAGGGGAACGGCTGAGCAACCCCCATTATGCTGTCTCATAAAACAGTTTGTTTCTCTCATAGTGCTTTTCACAATTTGTAATTCTAGTTTATTTAGTTGGCTTCCTCCTTCTCCTCTACATTTTAGTAGGGAAGGAACCACATCTGATTTTTTAAATCATTTTATCCTGCATGTCTTACAGCTGGTCATACCATGTGGTAGGTTCTCAGTATAAGTTCTTAAAATTTATCTCAATGAACATTTTTTAAATAAATGAATGAGCATGACATATTTGAAGTCCAATGAAGGAATTAGGCCAGTTGACCAGGGAAGGTGATGCCTAATTCCAGAAGGCTTTGCCATTCTTGCTGGGAAAATTTGATCTTAACTCTATAGTCAAGATAGAATTCTGAGCTCCTAGAAAATAAGAACTCTTTCTCATGAATTCAGCATATTTATTGAGTAGCTCGACTGTGCCAGACATCATACAAAGTTAAATCAGAGAGCATGCATGGATTAAAGAAGATCAGAGTCTGAATGGGGGT
Source organism: Daubentonia madagascariensis (assembly GCA_023783475.1). Taxonomy (NCBI): domain Eukaryota; kingdom Metazoa; phylum Chordata; class Mammalia; order Primates; family Daubentoniidae; genus Daubentonia; species Daubentonia madagascariensis. Next base: position 13,228,955 of record JAKFHU010002004.1, read on the forward strand.
GGGGTTGGCCATGTACATAAGCAGGGATAACGTAGAATAGGAATTTTGAGCACCCCACTGGAGAAGCTGGAGTACAGTGTGGAGGGAGGGAGGGAGTGGTGGATGGCTTGGAAGTCTGTGTAGAGATAGCATGTTGATGTGGAGTTAGACAGGCAGACAACAGGTGGTTGAGTTTGGCTAACTCCTCTATACCTCCCCCGTGATATTTAGCATAACACATTGCACACTGCTGGCATGTAATGAATGTAATATCTGTTGGATTATCATTTACCTCCTTGATCAAGGGAGTGACAGGAGGAAACTGCAAATATTGAATATGCACCTTCATCAGAACTGTAAGTATTTTTTTCACCAACTCAAAATACCATTCAACTTAAAGCAGGTGCTAAAGTTTGGTCCATCAAAAGGGAAGAGAAAGGATGGCTTGTGTGTGGGATATAAGGAGTTTATCAGAGCCAGAGAATTCATAAAGGAGCTATAAAAGTAGGCAAAGACAGTCCATGCATGGGCTTACATTACATCAAGAACTTTGTCCTAAAAGCAGCCCTTGGGGAGTCTTAACACTGTGGTCAAGGCGCAACATTTCAGGAAGATCACACGGCTTGAGAGGGAAGGGTGGTCATGTTGGCCACCATCCCTTCCTGTTGTCATAGTAACTACACTTCTCCCCTCCCTCACTGCAAGCCCTTCATGGGATTGTAATCATTTGCTCATTTCTACTTCCTCCCACCAAAGAGAGGCAAGTTCCTTGAGGTCATAAGATAGGTTTTACTCTTTTTTTTTTCTTTTTTTTTTTTCATAATTCTTTTAATTTATTTTTTTAAATTTCAGAATATCATGGGGGTACAACACTTTGGCCATACACATTGCCCCTGTTCTGCCCGTGTCAGAGCCACAATCGTGGTCGTCTCCCAAACTGTGCTCCCCACATCCATTCAGTGAGAGTTTTTCCCATCCCCTCCACCCTCCTCCCGCCCGCCCGCCCTCAGATGAATGTTATTGCCCTGTGTGATGTACGTGTTCATCAGTTAGTGCCAGTTTGATGGTGAGTACCAGTGGTGCTTGTTTTTCCAATCCTGTGACACTTCGCTTCGAAGAATGGGTTCTAGCTCCAACCAGGATAATACCAGATGTGTTAATTCACTGTTGTTCCTTATTGCTGAGTAATACTCCATGGTATACATATACCACATTTTATTGATCCACTTGTGTATTGATGGGCACCTGTGTTGTTTCCACAACTTTGCAATTGTGAATTGTGCTTCTATGAACATTCGAGAGCAGATGTCTTTATTATAAAATGTCTTTTTTTCTTTTGGATAAATACCCAGTAGTGGGATTGCTGGGTCAAATGGTAATTCTACTTTTAGTTCTTTGAGGTATCTCCATATTCTTTTCCATAGAGGTTGTACTAATTTGCAGTCCCACCAGCAGTGTATGAGTGTTCCTATCTGTCCACATCCACCAACAATTGTTATTTGGGGATTTTTTGATATGAGCCAATCTCACTGGAGTTAAGTGATATCTCATTGTGGTTTTGATTTGCATTTCCCTGATGATTAGAGAAGTTGAGCACTTTTTTATATGTTTGCTGGCCATTATTCTGTCTTCTTTGGAAAAGTTTCTGTTCATGTCCTTTGCCCATTTTTTAATAGGGTTGTTTGATTTTTTCTTGTTGATTTTCCTAAGTTCTGTATAGATTCTGGTTATCAGCCCTTTATCAGAGGTGTAGCATGCAGATATTTTCTCCCATTCTGTAGGTTGTCTGTTCACTCTAATGATAGTTTCCTTGGCTGTGCAGAAGCTTTTCAATTTGATCAGGTCCCATGTATTTATTTTTGTTGCTGCTGTGATTGCTTTGGGGGTCTTCTTCATAAATTCTTTGCCTAAGCCAATGTCCATAAGAGTTTTTCCAACATTTTCTTCGAGAATTCTTATGGTTTCATGTCTTAGGTTTAGATCTGTTATCCATTGTGAATTGATTTTTGTGAGAGGTGAGAGGTGTGGGTCCAGTTTCAGTCTTCTACATATGGCCATCCAGTTTTCCCAGCACCATTTGTTGAATAGGGAATCTTTTCCCCAGTGTACGTTTTTCTAGAATTTGTCAAAGATCAGGTGACTGTATGAGGTTGGTTTTATATTTGGGTTCTCAGTCCTGTTCCATTGGTCTATGTGTCTGTTCTTGTGCCAATACCATGCAGTTTTGGTTACTATAGCCTTGTAGTATAGTTTGAAGTCTGGTAGACAGATGCCTCCCAATTTGTTCTTTTTGCTTAAGATTGCTTTGGCTAGACGGGGTATTCTCTGGTTCCACACGAAGCGTAGAATTATTTTTCCTAGATCAGTAAAAAATGATGTTGGTATTTTGATAGGGACTGCATTGATTCTGTAAATCACTTTAGGTAGCAAAGACATTTTTACAATGTTGATTCTGCCTATCCAAGAGCATGGTAGGGCTTTCCATCTATTTACATCCTCTGCAATTTCTTTTCTCAGTGTTTCATAATTCTCTCTATATAGGTCTTTGACCTCCTTAGTTAGATATGTTCCTAAATATTTAATTTTCTTTGGTGCTATTGCAAAAGGTATTGCATCTTTAATTTGTTTCTCGGCTTGATTGTTATTAGCATATATGAAGGCTATGGATTTGTGCATATTAATTTTGTATCCTGAGACTTTGCTGAATTCATTTATCAATTCCAGTAATCTCTTGGTTGAATCTTTGGGGTTTTCTATGTATAATATCATATCGTCTGCGAATAGTGAAAGTTTGACCTCTTCTGCCCCCATCTGGACGCCCCTGATTCCTCTGTCTTGTCTAATTGCTGTGGCCAGGACTTCCAGCACTATGTTGAAAAGAAGTGGAGATAGTGGGCACCCTTGTCTGGTGCCAGTTTTAAGGGGGAATGCCTTCAATTTTTCCCCATTCAGTATGATATTGGCTGTGGGTTTATCGTATATGGCTTTAATAGTTTCTAGGAATGAGCCATCTATGCCTATATTGTTAAGAGTTCTTATCATAAAAGGATGCTGGATTTTGTCAAAAGCCTTTTCTGCATCTATTGAAAGGATCATATAATCTTTGTTCTTGCTTTTATTTATATGGTGAATTACATTTATAGATTTGCATATGTTGAACCATCCCTGCATCTCGGGAATAAAGCCCACCTGATCGTGATGGATTATTTTTTGATGTACATTTGAATTCGGTTTGCAAGGATTTTATTGAGAATTTTTGCATCATATTCATAATGGATATTGGTCTGTAGTTTTCTTTTCTTGTTGTAACCTTTCCTGGCTTTGGTATCAAGGTGATATTGGCTTCGTAAAATGAGTTTGGGAGGATTCCATCCTTCTGGATATTTTCAAATAATTTCTGCAGTATAGGCACCAGTTCTTCTTTGTAGGCTTGGTAGAATTCAGGTGTGAACCCATCTGGTCCAGGACTTATTTTTGTGGGTAGATTTTTAATTACTGCTTCAATTTAGGTGCTTGATATTGGTCTGTTTAGAAATTCTGTTTCTTTCTGGTTGAGCCTAGGGAGGTAGTGTGTTTCTAAGAATTTGTCCATTTCCTCCACATTTTCATGTTTGTGGGCATAGAGATTTTTGTAGTATTCAAAGATGATGTTTTGTATTTCCACGGTATCTGTTGTGACTTCTCCTTTTTCATTTCTAATTGAGCTTATTAGAGTCCTTTCCTTTCTGCTTCTGGTCAACCTGGCACGTGGCCTGTCTATTTTGTTTATCTTTTCAAAGAACCAACTTTTCGTTTCATTGATCTTCTGTATTGTTCTTTTGTTCTCGATTTCATTTAATTCTGCTCTGATTTTGGTTATTTCTTTTCTTCTGCTGGCTTTAGGATTGCTTTGCTCTTCCTTTTCCATTTCCTTAAGATGATTCATTAGTTTACTGATTTGTGACCTTTCTGTCTTTTGGATGTGGGCATTTAAGGCAACAAGTTTTCCTCTCAGGACTGCTTTTGCTGTATCCCACAGATTTTGATAACTTGTGTCCCCATTATCGTTTAGTTCAAAGAATCTTTTGATTTCAATTTGAATCTCCTCCTTGACCCAATAATCTTTCAGCAATAGATTGTTTAGTTTCCACATTTTTGGAGGACGATGTGAGTTTCTGTTGGAATTGATTTCTAATTTTATTCCGCTGTGGTCTGAAAAGATACATGGTATGATTTCTATTTTTTTGAATTTGTTTAGATCTGTTTTGTGGCCTAGGATGTGGTCAATTTTAGAGAAAGTTCCATGAGCTGATGAGAAGAATGTCTATTCAGTGTTATTTGGGTGGAGTGTTCTGTAGATATCTGTTAGGCCCAAATGTTCTATAGTCCTGTTTAGGTCTTTTATTTCTCTATTTGTTTTTTGTTTGGAGGATCTGTCCAGTTCCGTCAGTGGGGTGTTGAAGTCCCCTGCTATTATGGCGTTGCTGCTTATTATGTTGTCTAGATCTAGCAGTATTTGCTTTATGTACCTGGGTGCTCCTGTGTTGGGTGCATAAATGTTTAGGATTGTTAAATCCTCTTGTGAGATTTTTCCCTTCACCACTATATAGTGTCCATTTTGTCCTTCTTTACTTTTATTGCTTTAAAGTTTATGTCATCTGAAATGAGGATGGCTACTCCGGATTTCTTTTGGTTTCCATTAGCCTGGAAAATTGTATTCCATCCTTTCACCTTGATTCTGAATGTGTCTTTGTGTGTAAGGTGTGTTTCCTGAAGACAACAGATACTTGGTTTGTATTTTTTAATCCATTCAGCCAGCCTATGTCTCTTCAATGGGCAGTTCAAGCCATTTACATTTATTGAGAGAATTGATATTTGGGGTAAATTTCTGATTATTCTGTTGGGTGGTATCTTTTGTTTTACCTCTTGCGTCATTGTGGAATCTGGTTTCTGGGGTTTTAGCTTTTGTGTAGTTTTACATAGGTGGGTGTCTGTTGCTCTGTTTAGTGTATAATGCAAGCAGTTGGCAAATAGGAAACACTCGTTATTAAATTAGCTAGCAAGATCGTAGGGGGGAAGGACAAACGAGAAACAATTTCAGTAATTCAGGCAAGAAGTGACAGTGGCCTGAGCTAGGGCACATTTGGAAAGAGTGGAACGTGGGGGACAGATGTCTGATACACTGAAGCAGTAAAATAGAGAGGACTTAGTCATGGATGGAGGGGATGAAAGAGAGAGGTGTCATGGATTTAAGTGACTTAGGTAGAGGATGACGGGTGGCCCTTTGGGACAACAGAGGAGAACACCGTTTAGAGAAGCACAGCACAGGTTCAGTTTGGGACACGTTGTATTTAATAAGCCAGTGGAACTTTGAAGCAGAGATGTCCAAAAATGGGTTGGATTTGCAGGGAGGGGTTCAGAGACAAACCTCTGCTAAGGAGTCCAACAACTCCCAAATCAGTGGAGTGATAAGTAAAGACATGGAAAGACATGAAATCAGCCACATCTTATACAACATTTGGTATTATCTGTCTTTCTAATTTTTGCCATCCGGGCCATCATAAAGTGGCATCTCAATATTGTTCTAATTTTCTTTATTTGGTTACTGGTGAGTTTGAACGTTTATTTCACATACTTTTCGCTTATCAGGACTGCTGCTTCTGTGCATTGCCTTGGGATATCTTTGGCCCATTGTTTTTATTGGTTTTTCTTGTCCTTTTTTTTTTGTTGGTCTGAAGGATTTCTTTGTATATTCTAAAAATTATTCCCTTGACTGTTTTAGGCATTGGAAATATCTTCCCGCAGTCTGCCATCTATTAAATTTGTATTTGATATTCCTAGCCTATGCAAGGGGAAGGGATACATTAACTGTGCCCCAGATGTACAGTAGAAGAAGCATATTTCAGAGTAAGATAGTGAGCTGGACATGGACATACTGACTGAAGAGGGCAGGGTTTTGATAGACAGAATTAGAAGGAGATGACATACTAATTGATGGGAATGGCATGCTCTTAGGGGGCACATTTACAGAAAAGCACAGACGTGGGTGTACAGTGGGAAGCAGTAGGGAGCAGGATTTAGCATGAATGAGATGTTTATGTTGACAGAAAGCTGGCGATGGGAGGAGGTTGGGCCGCAGTCTATAGGGCAGAGGATGCCAGTCTAAGGGCTTGATCTTTGCTTGAGGGTGATGGAAGTTAAGCAGAGAAGAGAAATTACCAGGGATTTCCTTTAGCAAGCTCAGTCTGGGAATGGCATGGAGCATGGAAGGTGTTTAGAGTTGAGAGACCAGGTAACAAGGTAGTGTGACGGTGAGTTTTATGTGCCAACCTGGCTAGGCCATGTACCCAGTTAGGTAACCAAACACCAATTTAGGTGCTGCTGTGAAGGTGTCTTATGGATGTGACTAACAGCTACGATCCATTGACTTTAAAGTAGCCTTAAGTAAAGTGGACTTAAGTAAAGTCCGTGATGTGGGTGAGCCTCTCCCAATCAGTTGAAGCCCTTAAGAGAAAAACTGAGATTTCCCAGAGAAGAAGAAATTCTACCTCAAGACTGCAACATAGAAATCCTGCCTCAGTTTCCAGCTTGCCCTATAGATTTTGGACTTGCCAGTCCCCACAACTACTTAAGCTAATTCCTTAAATTCAGCTTTCCCCGTCCCACCCGAGGTTTTCTTGCTCCTAGATGCAATAACAAAACGCTTCAAAGGCCAATAATTTACTTTCTGTATCAGTCAGGTCCTCTAGAGAAATAGGATCTCTCTCTCTCCTCTCTCTCTCCCTTCCTCCCCCACCCCACCCCCGAGAAATCTCTCTCCTATTGGTTCTATTTCTCTAGAGAACCCTGACTGATACAGGAGGTAGGTTATTTTGTTACTACATGCTGTAAATTAAAAACTAAATTAAATTTTGAAGAGAACAGGCACTCCATGTATATTTATTTATTTAGAAATTATTTACATGTACCCAAGTACTAGTATGTTGTACGTATCACAAAACACAAACATAGAGGAATTTTAAAGAATGAATTATGAAACTAACTGGAAATCAAAGGTGAAGCATTTCCTTCCCACATCCACTGCCAAAGCTTCACGGTCCCTGGGAATCAACCAGCCAAGGTCACAGAGGACAAATGTTGAACCACAATGACTACAGTGTAATAAGGACTGAACTAGGATAAACTAAGACAAGGGACTAAGCCAGTTAATAACTTTCTACTCAGCATTTGCTCATCTGTCCTTAAAACAAAAAGATTTCCCAAAAATACATTCTTTCAGTTGATTTTTCTAGTTCTCTTCAAAACCCAATCAGAAATTCTGGACATCCAAAAATAACCAGACTGTTAGACTTTTTAAGCCTACTGCCCGATTTATATCTAGATTATCCTTAACTATCTAGATGAGGTTGGCTTGTGTTTAAAATAACACCTGGCATTTGAAGAGTGATTTAGTTTCCAAAGCAGTTTCATATGCCTTGACTCAACATTGCTTCCCCATAAAGATTGGAGATAGGAAAGTTTAGAATGACGTCTCCCTTTTTGTGGATGGGTCTTGTTAACAGTTGAAAAAAAAAAAAGTCAAGCACTTAGAGACAGAAAGTAGAATGGTTGTTGCCAGGGGTGGGGAGGAAGAAAAGGAAAGTTGTTCAATGGGTACAAAGGTTAAGTTTTGTAAGACAAAAAATTTCTAGAGATCTATTGCACAACAATGTGTATATAGTTAACACTACTGTACACTTAAAACTAGCTAAGATGATAAATTTCATATGTGATTTTTTATCATAATAAAAATAAAATGAGCAATCTAGGGTTTTGGGGAGGTTAAATAACTTGATCAGGGTCACACCATCCATCAGCGGATAGATTCAGATTAGGATCAATGTCTTTTGAGGGCCAATCTATGCTCTTCCCATTATATAGACTGTGCTATGTATAAAAAGGCATTTTCCTTCCCTTTCTGTCTGTGGCATATAAATTTGGAGGAGTCAAGACTGCCTTTGAGATAACAGATACTGAAGTAGATTCCAAATATTTCTTTTTTTAATCCTCTGTGTATAACATTGACTTTTCTAATCAATCGTTAAAATAAATCTCAAGGATTTGCTGGATTATTTGTGAAAGGCAGCAGGGAGCAATTCAACTTATCAGAAATAAACAGGTACATAAACTGAAAGGTAGAAGAGGGAAAGCTATCTCCAACCCCTGGCCACCAGCCAGGTCTGTGATTTAACTTTCAAACGACAAATCAATGACACACGAGAACTGAGTAGCTGGGGAAGCTCCCAAATTACTCCATCAGAGCAGAAGACACAAATGCTGCAGACCCACCAGCACAAAGAACATTTACCCAACAGACCCGGATACGCAGGTGAGGTCTACAGATTGGAAAACCCTGGCGAGTTGCGCAGCTATGGGGGAAGCAAGACTTTGAAGGAGGTTTCTTCTCAGGTCTTCTGCCCGATAGTTAAGTCAACATGCCCTGATCATCCTTTGAAATATGTCTCTTATTTTGTTCCTGTAATTTTTTTTTTATCCTTTCAATGAACTTCTCCCAGCATCAGATAAGCAAAAGTTTATTGAACACATACCACCAACAGAGTGAGATAAAAATCTTAAAATACTCATTGTATTAGTCTGCTAGGGCTATCATAACAAAGTTCCACAGACTGAGTGGCTTTAAACAACAGAAATTTATTTCTCACAGTTCTGGAGGCTGGAAGTCCGAAATCAAAGTGCAGGCAGAGTTGGTTTCTCCTGAGGCCTCTCTCCTTGGCTTGCAGACTGTGTCCTCACGGGGCCTTTTCTCTGTGTGCACATCCCTGGTGTCCTTCCTCTTCTTTTTATAAGGACACCAAGCCTATTGGATCAGGGCCCCACCCTTATGACTTCATTTAACCCTAATTATCTACTTAAAGACCATATCTCCCAATACAATCACACTGCAGGTTAAGACTTCAACATCTGAATTTTGGAGGAGGGGGGCAGACACAATTCAGTCCATAACACTCATTTTTGTGCTTTTCTTTTCTACCCAGAGTTACATACTCCTTAAAATAGCCAAAGTCATCTGCATTGCCTTGAGGCAAATTAGATTGTTTCAACAAAAATATAAATGGAATCCAAGATCAAAACTGTCATTTTTTTAAAAAACAGAACTCTTTAAATTTGTGTGTTGGGAAGGGACAGGGTGATGGGGTGTGTGTGTGTGTGTGTGTGTGTGTAAGGGGATTGTTGTTGAGAACAAAAAAGGTTCCTAAAAATCCAAAGGAAATGACTTCCCAGGCTTCCAAACACTTTCTCAAGAATTTCCTAATATGATGTTGCTTTGCCAAAATGAGGGAGTGTATTGAGAAAGTGGAATTTCTGGGATCCAAAAATAGAGAATCTAACATCAGAGAGAGGTGAAGTCTTCACCAGGATGGTGATGAAGGGAGAACTCAGAAGACACAGAGGACAGCAGTGCCACAGGTCCAGCAAGCAACCGACCCAGATGGGAACAGCTCCGAAGGGTGGTGCCTGCCTGTGGCACTCAGATGTACGAAGGACGAAAGTACGCCAGGAACCAAGTCACTTGTGCAGGTGCTCACGGCTGTGGCATTAAGCATATGGAAATCCACACGGGTGCTCGTGTTGGGAAATATTTTACTGGAACACTTTGAGCCCCAAAGAGCTTCATAGCTACACCTGAAAAAGAAGTTCTAAAATGGTTTCAAACTGTGAGAAGAAAACTATAAAACCAAACATTCCTAAATACCTTATCAAACGTTTACAAATCATAAGATGACAAACTAAGCAACTACAGCCCACTCATGACATACATACATACATGTGTGTGTTGCTTATTGCAGGATATGAGTACATTTTCATATATTGTAGGATGGAGCTTCAAAAATAAGTTTGTGCCTGGCCTACAAAGGTCTAAAAACAGAGCAGCCTATTAGGGGGACAGTCTCCATGTCCCCTGGGTTGATGACAAGTTGGGATTATATCACAGGGCCCATGTATTCTGGATGTAGGGCTGGTGGCTGCCCACATCTTCTGGGCCGGGCATACTGGGAACAGCCTGGTGACTGGAAGGCTCTGCACTCCATCTTCACCAAACATCCCATCTGCTCCACGCCCTCCAGGAATCCTTCCTGATCAGAGTCCACCCAGGTCTAGATCAGACCCAACCTGCAAGCCCAAGAAAGCTACACCCCTAAGTAGAACTTGCAATAGCTCTGAACCCTGAGAGAGGGGTACTGTCCCTGGCTGGTGAGTGCTAGGATAAGAAGGGGCCAGTTAATTCAGAGCATTTGTCTGCAGTGCTAGCCTCCAAAGAAAAGTAAAAACTGGTTATTTTGGTCTATTTGGTGACCCACAGTCCTTAATGTGTCAATGACAAGGGGGGAGATAGTACACAGGCATGGAGGTTGATAGTTTATAGACACAGCCCCCAAATATTTGGAAGAATGGAAAGAATTATAGTCAGTGAGTCAGTGGGTAAGCTATGCAGAGCCTTCACTGCCACCAGATGAATTAAACCATCTGATGTAGTCTTTGCAGGATGTGAAAGGATCCCTGCCAGATTTGGGTCCTATTGGCTGGAGTATGCAGTAGATTGATAGCGGCACTAAACCATCTGTATCAAAAATTGATCAGTGCGTCTTCTTAAGGGGCTTGTAGAAAACTTCAGATACCTATCAGTCAGCAACTCCCCCCAAATACACACACACACACATGCCTGTGCACACACTTTCTCCCCTGCAAGTCATGGCCCATTGGGACCTAGTGTGGCTGGACCGATGACCAGAATTGATCTAAAAAGAGGCCCCTTCATCCTTGACAGTGTTTTGTTCCTGTCATTCAGAATTGTGCCCAAAATAAAACCCCAAGACTTTTGTCTGAAGCTTCGGAATTTGGGGCTTGGGGAAGAGAAGACCAAGGATTTCCAAGTATTGTGATTCCGCTTTGGGAAGGCCCAGCTCCTGGCCTTGTTCCCAGACGTCCATGTGCCACATATGTCCACATATTGACTTACTGGCCCATTCCATCAATATCTACTGAATGCCTGCACTGGGGATGCAGGGATGAACAAGAGGGAGTCCTTACCCCAGTGCTCACAATCCAGGACAGGACACAGACAATAAAAAGTGCAGGTGACCTGGAGGGGTGAGCCGGGTGTGGGGTGATGAATAGGATTCTGCCAGGCGGGAGGGAAAGCAACATGTGCCCAAAGACCCTGAGCCATGGGGAAGGGGGACACTGTGGGGCTGAGTGGCCGGGTCTGCAGAGGGGTAGTTGGGGAGCTGGAGGTGAAAGGAAGGTCCAGGCCAGAGAGACCTTGCCTGTGGCCCTGCAGGGCAGTGTGAGCTGTCAAGCAGAGGATAAGGCAATCAGATATCTGTCTAGATGTAGACCTAGATTTTAAACATTAACTCTGCTTGTGGTAGGAAGAACGAGATCATGGTAATCACTCAGGGGCTGTTACAAGAGCCCAGGCAGGGTAGGATGAGGGCCTGGAGCAAGATGATCCCAGGATGGTAGAGAAACCAAACTCAGTCTAGAGAAATTTCCAAGGTAGACGCTACAGGGCTTGGGGACTGATTAGGAGTACTGGGGTGGTGGAAGGGGTTTGATTCCACACTAAGACCCACAGACAGAAGTAATAAAACACCAGAGATGTTAAGTGACTCGTCCAGGTCCCCCACAGCTATGACATTGAACCGCTAGCAATTGCCAATATTTGACCTATAAAAATGTTAGTTTCACATGGTTCTACCTAGTCGTAAAAAGTAGGGCCAGGACTCGAATCCAGCTGTACTAAATCCCAATCTTCCTCTCTCTGCAATGTTGCCTGAGAATGAACAGTTCCCAGAGCCCTTCCAGTCTTGAAAACCCAAGCTGCTAACTTTCTTTGAATAATCACTTAATACGTTAGCCCTTAAAGCATGTGTCTTGGAAAGTGCAATGGATTAAAGAAGGAAAACTTCGCTGAGAGAAAGAAAAAATGAAAAGGTTGGCCTTAGTTCACAGACCTGTCCAGACTTCCTCGCACCTGCCATTACCTGCTATTCCCCAGTGGTCCCCTGAAGGCTGCAGGTCTGTGATGCCCTCTCGTGCCCTGGATCCAATATGCCCTTCCCTTTCCTGGAGTCACACCAGGCTTCATGAACTCTCCTTCCTGACCAATAACTCCACACACAGCACTCAGGATATGAACCTTACTGAAGACACAACCAAACCAATAATAATCCAAGAGGGAGTGAATGGCAGCCACGATTACAGAAGGACAGAAACCTGCAATAGGGAAGGAAGAGAGAGAAATGAGCCAGGGGTAGAGCTGGCTTCATTACCTTCTCTGATTTACCGTCCTTGGAGTAATAACCATGGGCACACTTGGTTTCCGCCCAGCAGTTGACTCTCTTGGGTCTCCCACCTATCCTGTACCTCCATTTCCAAAGCTCCTGCCTCTCACTCCTCCCACTGGGGGGACAGTGCCTCCCGCTACTCCTCCCATGCAGGGGTTCCACCTGCAGTTCTGCCTTCCATCCCTCTATCCCACCCCCGGAGCCAACAGATCACACCCAACACGGCTGACTGCATCTGCAGCTCTGGGCAATCCCTTCTGTGGCATGGGAGGCACATGAGGCTAGGTACATTTTGTATCTCTTCTTTTCCTCGGGTAATCTCAGGCCAGCCAAGTTCTTATCGGGAATCACTAAGCAGACTGACAGGCTTATGTCCACCAGCTCCAACCCCAGGGGCTACCAGTGAGCAGAAGACAAAAGGAAGGAAGCCTACAGAAGACCATGTCTCCTGACCTCTGCTTGGAGGAAAAGTGCTCAGCCTGGACTATAGGCCTGAGCCATGGCCGGCACCCTGTCTGCCCTGGAGGCCCTGTGTGTGTGTTCTAGGTCTTTATGCTGGTCAACAGGTGCACACAGGGGATGGACTAGCTTGTCAACAGGTGCACACAGGGGATGGTGGTAGCTAGACTTAGATCAAAGGATGTAATGACCCAACTCAGCAAAAAACAGTCATGCTGGTTGTGGCATAATTCTTATTGACTAGAACCCATTGTTTGTGTACTATTTGCTAGCTTTATCCTAATATCCCAGAATAAAAAGAAAAAGTCCACCTGTTCAGGAAAGGAGTGGGAAGGATCTTGTGGGAAGGATCTCATGCCAAGGGACCATCATGTGGTCTTGAGGGAGCCTGTGTCTGAGTCCAGGCCTGGATGTGTCATGGGTTCTGCGTGATCTTCACCAGCACTTGCCTTCTCTGTTTCTTGGTTTCTTCTTCTGATAATTCCTGCCCTTTCTATCTCTTGAGGGAGTGAGGAAGATCCAGTGAAATAACGGGTGTAGAAGTGCTTTGAAAAGGGCAGCGTGCTGTCCAAATGCATAGCGTTAGCATTACTGTGCTAAATCACCTGCACGGGGGTGTTGGAAGGGCTGGAGGAGATAATGGATGTAGAAGCCCCTTGTAAATTATAAAACGTGAACGAGGTGGAGAATGATTAGCAGCGAGGCGTGATTATCTATGTGGTTCTGATAACAACACCATTTTGCCACCTGCTGCCCAGACGTTTCTGTAACTGCATGACTTTGCAAAGACATGAACTTTGCATGCTGGGGTTTGCCCAACTGTAAAATGAGATATCTCCGGGGACGGCAAATACAGCCAGTTCTCATGGATCCGTGGGGATGTTAAGCCGGGAGATGAGACGTGCAGGGGCAGGATCACAGGCTTTCGGGAGGACATGAGGGCCTGCCAAGTGGAAGATGATTGGCTCAGAGGACAGACCCAGCAGCCGGATTCAGTGGATGTTCTATGGAGGCAGACTTGGCTCAGGACATGCTTAATTACCTAATTAAAACACCTAATTACCCCTTTAAACCGCTTCTGCCTTTAAATGTGTTGCCTCTTTTAACCCTCTCAGCTGTTCTGTGAGATCAGTTTTTTTATCATTCCCATTTTACAGAAAAAGAAACAGAGACCGGAAGGATAATGTCCAACATCACAGCTTTGAACACGAAGTAAGCAGGATTTATCAGCACATCATCCTGCCTACAAAGACCTCGTTTTTACAGTGGTGTCAAGCTGATTTATAACCTAAGGGCCTGTGTCGTAAGGGCCACAGTTGTGGAGGGGTTGCTTTCTGTGTGGCTTCGCGGATGGATGAGTTTCCCATCATGCAAAGTGTGTAAGTCTGGGCCAGACCAGTTTCCGATGGGAATATTGCAGAAGTGTACGTGGGTAGGCTTCATTAAAAATACCCGAGGAGAGTGTTGAAATGCATATTCCCAGGCCCTGTTCTGGAGATTCAGATAAAGTAGCTCCTGGGAGTAGCCTGAGAACGTGCATTTCTGAAATTCCCTCAGGGGAATTGGCTAGCACCTCACTGAGAAGCACTGCCTCTTGGTAATGTCTAGAGCCTGTCTAGGGTTGAATGTGCAACTCCAGTGGTCATTTTGATTTTATGGGACGGACTAGCATGATTGAGTTATGACTGTCCCCTGCCCTTTAGTAAGGATAACGCCTTCGCCAGCCTCATCTCTTCCCTCTTGGCAAACCAGCCTTTGATTCCCACCCTCATTCCTGTCCTGGGGAGGAATGAGGGATGGTCGGAGGTGAAGGCCGGATGCCTGAGAGAGATTTTGTTTTGAGAACAAGGCCGAGGAGAGAGAGGATACAGAAGCAGTGTGTGAAGGTGGTGGGTAAAGCAGAAAAAGGGATTCTAAGACACACTGCTGGTGCCATAAGTCTTTCCAGGATATCGTCATCACAGAAGGCAAATGAGATTTTTTTTTTTTCAAAATTGCTCTTGGTTGTGTGAGCCGTGTGGACGATGTGGATGATCACTTTAGCATCCTTGCACGGCTTCATAAACATCCTGCCCCGGGCACACAGACCTTGAGCCACACCAGGATGGGTAGCACAGCTTAGTGTCCCCGCAGAAAAACAACTATAATAACCAAAAAGGCAAAAAGCTCGTCTTCCACTGGCCTTCCAGACCAACCACAGTCCAGATATAAGCCACCTGCCCCACACCTGAGGATAATCCCTTCTGAATTCACCCCCTGTGGCAGGCGCCTTCTCCATCTGCAAATGCCTCCCTGCCCCTTCTCTCCTTACACGTCCCTACCCATTACTCCAGCCAGCTGTGGCTTGTGGCCTCCAAAAGCCTTCCCTGATCTGCCCAGCTATGAGCAATTTCTTCCTCGGGCTCACTGTCTGCCCCGCCACCAAGCTCATAGGTAATGAACAAAGAAAGCTGGGACTGGGTCCCAGAATCCTAACCTTGTCTTCTCAGCTACATTTTAAGACCCTTAAAGGCCAGGACCAAGAAAGAAAATTTCTCTGTAGCATGACCCCTAAACCTAGCTGATCATCAGAATTAACTGCGAGTTTGAAAACAGATTCCCAGATCCCAGACCACATATGCTGCATCACAAGTCCAGAGGTAGGAGCCCGGGAATCTATTTTTAAAGGGAATCTATTTTTAAAAAGTTCTCTGGGTGATACTGCTGAATAGTCGTAACAGGAAATCAGTGCCCTGCAGCATCTATTCAGCACCATGTTGAACACCTGGACTGTTCTTAGACTATTTGTTTGGTAATGATTGATGAGTCAATCTAGCAGCAACCCACATTTTCTCCCCAGGCCAGTCACACCGGCCTTGAAGCTGGAATAGCAGTGGCACCGGCTCAGGCTCTGGAAGCCCGGGAGAGCCTTTCCTTCCTGCCACCCCCCAGAGAAGCGTGCTCAGTGCACAGGGCTCACATGAGCTCATGGTGGACCATCCTCTTGGTGGCCGCAGGGTGTTATTCTTAGCAATAGCCGGATGGCAGCATACTCACCACTACCCCCACTGGGGCCCCCACTACCACTCCACAATCAGCTACATGACTCAGCACCCGGGGTTGCTGTTGGATGATCATGCCACTCACTCTCAGAAGCCATTTCAGCAAGGTCTGCTCCAGCTTGCTCTACTTTGCATGCTAAGTCAAGGGTATCTGCTCCATATGGCAATGCATAATTTACAACACAATTTAACTCCTGCTTATACAGCCGATTCCATACAAAGCTTCCATTTGCATATTTATTAATTTACAAAATTAATGCCATTTTCTTAGTCCCTTACAGGATGTGTTGCTGGGTCTCTGTCTTTGAATTAATTTTAATCTAAGATGGAAACATTTGTTAAGGGAGTTGGCTCAAGCCAAAGTAATCAAATGCACGGTAATCAAATGCTGGTAGGGGGTGGGGAAGAGAGAGCTAACGTTTATTGAGTGCCTAACTATGCTAGGCTCCAAGAAAATTAATGGTGCAGAATGGAAGTCTACAAAAACGTCCCCACCATGTAAGATTGTTGCTGTTTTATGAATAAGGATACTGAGATACAGAGAGAGTAAGTAGCTGGCCCATTGTCACATGACTGGTGAATGCCACAGCCTTTGATGACCACAAAAGTCAAGAAACAGGGTTTCCATCTGCACTGATTTCCAGAAGTGAAAAAGGCTATTCCTCTGCATAATTAATTCTTTTTCAGAAAGTACTCAACACTCCAGATATTTCAGTGCTCACAAATATTCTTGTCACATAACACAACACTTCACAAAGACATGAGTGGAAGATGCCCTTTGAGAGTCTTGCTCCACTTATAGCCAGGATTTGAGCAGACCTACCCAAGAAAACAAATGTTTTGGTCAAAATTCCCACCTGATGGTACTGAAAAGGTTTCAACAGTAAAGAAAATCACCTTCCATTAAAAAAAAAGAAAAATCCCTATTTTCAACCCTCCCTGTCCTACAAGCCATTAGCCTAAAGCTCCTTACCTCCATTAACTAACTTCTTGATAAAGTTCTCCAAAGTTCCTGTTTTTATCACTTTCCCTTCCCCATTTATCCCTGTCTGTGGCCATATGGTCTTCACTTCATCAATGACAATGACACGGTCTGCCTCAGTCACCAATGTCCTTTCTGTCTGTAGATCAGGTCTCTCCATGAAATGTGTTACCTTTAACCACTCCTTCCTTAAAGTTTCTCTCCTTCCTTTTTTCCCCACCACATACTCTCACTCTTGTACCTTCCTTTCCCAGTGTTATGTTCTATATTGCCTTTTCTAGCTCTTCTTCCTTATCCTGCTTGGAGGTATTTCCTCATAACTTACAGATCTGTATCTCTAACCCTGCCTGAGAGGGTCTTGAACACCCGACAACATCCAGCTATCTACCAGACATATTTCTGTAGGTATGCCAGGCACAGCAAATTCAACATTTCCAAGCCCTCCTTCTCCCTTCCTCCAAAAACCTACTTTTCCTTCTGTATCGCCTATCTTGGGATATTGTCCCATATACCCATTCCTTACAACTCTAGACTTTTGCCACATTGACCATTCCTTAATCCCTAACCTTTAGCATTCAACTGATTATAAAACATTATCCAGTTCTTCCAAATATACTTCTGAAATCTACCTCTGAAACAACTTCCGAGTCTATCCCCTGGTTTTATCTCTCCAAATCTGCCTTAAGGCATCATCTCTTCATTGTGCTATTGCAATGAATGGGTTCTCCAATGGTCTTCCCACCTCTGGGGTCTCCACCTTCCAGTCTGTCCTCCACACCAGGATTAGTAGTGTTTCTAAAACACAGGTCTGGTCACGTGACCATTTTGCATGACATTTTCTCTAATAACTTCCCAATACCCTGGGATGGATGCAATCTCCTCTGGACTGCGCAGGTAAATTCACACTCCTTGAAGCAAAGAAGCTAGTCTGCTTGTTCACACACCCATAGACCTTGGAACAGTATACAGAATAGATGCTCCAAAAAAACTTGTTGAAACAATGAACATCAGTCCCACCATTTTGTGAAACCATCTAATTCTAGCTTTATCTCTCACTACTCCTTCCTTAGGTCCTGAGATTCAACCACCTCTAACGTCAACACACCATGTCCTATACTTTGTCACAACTGTCTACATTTGTACATGCTACTCCCATGTGGTGGGATCTATCTCCCACACAACCTACATGGCTCAGCCTTCATTCACGCTCAAAACTCAATTCAGACATTGCTCCCTTTGAGAAAGTTTCCCTGCTGCCCTCCTGACAATGAGCTGATCTTTCCTTCATGGAACCATTCTTTTGTTTGTCTCCAGGTGAGACAGAAAGAAAAATATATAGACAGGTAGATAGATGACAGGTAGATGAGTAAGCTAAGACTCAGTTTCCAAAATCCTTGACCAACCACACACCATGGCTTAAGTCATTCTCAGGACACAGAGGAAACATTCAGGCTAAGCAACATTTTATTTCTATTTGGAGCTATTGTCCTCAAGCACAAGCACAGCCACCAGAAAATTAGATCAGATATTCATGTGTCACCAGGATGTTTTTGCCCAAAGGGAACAAAGAACCAAGGTTCAGTGAGTGGCCTATTTCCCCGAGGACTCCAGTCCTCCAACTCAGGCTGGCAAGACCTCACCACTCTGGGGATGAGCCCAGGCAGACACAAATAAAGGAAAGTATTTCAGGGTGGAGACGTTTCGCCACAGGCCTGGAGCAGCTGGCCTAAGCACTCCGCCAGGCTGTTCTTTGTGCCTTTGGGCCTCACTTTAGTGGGAACACAGCTTTCTAAAGACGATGCTGGGAGGATGAGGGGTATATTTGCTTGCACCCAAGTGGAGGGCAGCCTTCACGTCCTCCCAGCCAAGCACAAAGCAAAGGAGACTCTGAAAGTGTAAAATTTTAATTGAGAAAAAGCCTTCAGAAGCCAAGCTTTACCCTTACTCCCACATCCATCCCCTGTGTCCTTCCATTGAGCGAGTATTCACTGAGTGTGTTAGTTCACCCACTGCCTCCGACCCAAGCCAACAGATGATGAGGTCTTGAGCTCCCCCTAGAGGCCAATAGTAATTCCGAGGACGGGAAGGCAAAGAGGAAGCTCTGCCAGGCCCATGTAATTGACGGTTATTACATCATTGCCTGCAAGAGGAGGTAGCCGGACAGCACAAGGATCTTGGGAAAATAGAAGGAGCACCTGGAAGCATTAGCCCAGGACGTCTGTTCATGATGCACCCTGTAGGCAGAAGGGTGTTGTAAAATGTCTGAGCAAAGCAAGCGACAGGGACTGTGAATTCCACTGCACACAGCCATGCACATGCACTCAGACGGAGCACGTGGCCTCTTGCTGGCCTGTCTCGCTCCCCCTCCCGCCACGTTCCTGTCACGTAGCATCATTAGGCTCTGATCACCGTGTGAATAGTATCTTAATGCTCTGGCCTGGGCTGTCAGCCGTGGGGCTGGACTCCCCTCACCCGAGTCCACTCGGTGTGGCGTCTGCTGCCATATGTCGGGCCACCCTGTTCATTAATCACACATCCTGAAAAGTCTCTTAATTACATTATGTTCACAATCCATAAAACATAATTAAAATATGTAAATCCATTATATTCTTTAATGAGCACATGAGACCTCAAAATTTTAAATTAGATATAAAATTGATGTGGACCTATTACTATTGATTACTCACGGTAATAAATCACCCTCAATTTGAATTGAGACATCATCCCTCCTCCCCACTGGATGAGGGGCTTTTGGGGTTTTTTTTTCTTTTTTTCCAAGCATTTCCTATAAATGTTTGAAATTACGTGCAATCTTTCAAGGATGGCAATCCCCGGCTAGCGGTAACTTGACAACACCAGCAGCAACAGCAATAACTAATGTTTGGATGGTGCTCTGGAGCTTGCAGAGGGCTTGCGCAAAACATTTTCTCACTTATGCTTCAGTAATATTTTCATTTTCATTTCAATATAAATAAACCGATTTTTCATTCTCATGGAAAATACCAGAAGCATCACTAGGCCCTGCCTCTCTCCACCCACTTCTCATTCCCAAGCCACATCTCATGCTCCCACTTGAGCACGTCCATTACTATTTGCCACACACACTGTGTTGCTACCTGCCTCTGTGTCCCTGCACGGCTGGTCCCTCTGTCTGCAGTGGGTGTCCTTCTCTCACCTGTATATGGAATTTCCAGGAATTTTCCATGACCAGCTCAAGGATCTTCTTATCTGATCCACCCTGGCAATGTTCATTGCTTTGTCTTAAGGCCTGCAGCACCATTCTACTTTCTAAGAATGGCTTCTGTGGGTACCGTTTTTATGTGCCCTATAATTTTTTTCATTGGACTCTCATTATGGCCATGCAAGACAGTCATTAAAGGTATCACCCTCGTTTTATAGGCCATATACTCGTAAAGCTCATAAAGGTTAATTGATTTGTCCAAGGCCTTGCAGCCTGTAGGCAGGGCCTCTGCTAGGACCCAAGCACACAAAGGCCTGGGCCTGGATCTCTCTGATGTAGAAACTCCCTCCCTCTTATCTGTCTTTCCTGAGAGGCCTCTCTCTTACCGCCCCACACATTTGCTCTCAATATGCTACAGAAGCTTTAATCAAGAGTTTTCTTCCCCCTTCTGATCCAGTTCCTTCCCACTGTAGCATAAGGGTTTACTTCTATTTTCATAAGCTTAAAGTTGGTTTCACAGTTTAAGCTAGAAGTTAGCACACTGGCTTTAGAGCCACACACGGCCTGAACTAGAATTCCAATGTCCCCACTTACTAAATGTGGGACCTTGGCCAATTTGCTGAATCTCTGCCTTGACACCTTCATCTCTGATATGGGAATAAACAACAGTAACTACCTCAAAGTTAAAATGTAAAAATAACACAGGTAAAATGCCTGGCTCTTAGTCAGTGATCATTAATTGTTAACTTGATTATTACCATTATCATTCTCATCATCATTATTACCCTGACCCAGGGATTCCTCTTTCTCTTTGCAGATGGGGCTTTGCTCCAGAATATTCTTTTAAACATTTTCTGTGACTGTAGGCAGCAGATAGAAGCAAGATTGCTACCCACCAATGAGTTTTTCTCTGAATATTAGAGATATGTTTTGATAGGACACAGCCAGAAGGGGCCCAAGAGATTATTTTGGAAATCTAACCCTCTCTTTCCCCAAGGTTAGAAATCTGAATCTCAGGAAGATAAAATGATTCAGTCATCATTCATTTTCTTTTGATAAACATCTATTAATTGCCTACTGTGCACCAGTGTATGTACCCAGATAAGCCAATAAAAGATTTATTTAGTACAAAATATCTGAAGTAGAGTAGTTGTAGATCAGCATCTGGATCGTGGATGTATTTCCAGTGCCTACCACAGGGCCTGGTGTACAGCAGGAACTCAATAAGTACAACAAAACATCTAATTTCTTATAACAAAATTATGTCTTTGGAACAAATTTCAACTCAAGTCACCAAAATTACACCTTCCTCTTGGAAATGTGGTTCTAAATTGTAGGTATTTATCAGAATTGCCTAGAGGGCTTGTTAAAACGCAGATGGCTGGGCCCCACCCCACAGTTTCCGATTCAGTAGGCCCGGGGTGGGGCCCAGGAATTTGAATTTCTTGCCAATTCCCTGGTAATGCCCATGCTAGTGGCCTGGGGATCACACATATAGAACTACTATGCTCAAGGGTGGCAGAGCCCTAGATGGAAGGAGCTTGGATCCCCAAATCACCACATGAAAGACCATCCCCTAAATACGGACCCTGGGCTATAAATGAGAAACCAACTCAATAGTGTTAAACTTCTGAGATTTGAGGTTTAACTGTTACAGAGGCTTGAATTATCTAAGGCATAAAAGAAGGTATTTATTTCAGTGAAGAAGAAGAAGGTATAGTGCGTTAAGGCCTCTGATTTTTATTCCTTAGCTGAAAATACAAGACTCTTCATACCTTAACCTTCCCCCCCAAGTCTCCCACCAGGCCCCCACATTCTCTAAATTCTGGGTCCACAAGGTTGTAGGAGGTGCATTGAGGAAAAGGGGCCAGGACTGAGGTTACCTCGATTGGCCAAAAGAAAACCTTCTGAAAGTTTAGGTCTAAAGTCAATATTGTGAACCCAATAACTCATTCATTCTTTAAGAGATATTTGCTGTGTGCTGACTGTGGATAGGCGCTGTCCAAGGAAGTGTAACAAGACAACTTTGCTCTGAGCAAAGACACACAGGCCTGTCCCTGGGGTACTGACTGGCTCCCAGATGGAGACAAGACTAACCACAATCTAAGTGAATGAGTTAGTCTCCAAAAATAACAATTCTATTTTCAACTAGAAGGGGCAGTTGTTGGTCAGTATGGCAGACATTCAGAGAGAAAACTTTTGCATTGGTGGCATCCCTGTCTGAGAGAGCACTAGAGCCCTTTGACTCTTAGTGTGGAGAGAAGTGTACTTCAAGCTGTCTTACCTGAGAAGCTGTCTTCTGTGCATCTATAAACAGGGGTACAAGGTGCTGATAAGCTGATGTAAGTGGCCCATCCTTAACAGTCAGTTAGGTTTGTCAATGGAAAGTAACACCAGCTTTCTGGTTATATATCAGTTTATCAAGAGTTGGGTTAGTGTGAGTCTTTCTGAAGATCAAATCCCTTCCCAGTACCTTGACAAAATCAAGTTTCTAGGCTTGTTCAACCTAGAGGGCCATTTCACAGACCATGACCGCATGTGAAGTCTCGTAACACCCAATCAGCCAAACTTCCCTGGTGACCTTCCACCTTTACCACATGCCTTCTTTAAAGTATTGACCAAAATTGTCTACAGTTTCATTCTTTTCAGACTTTGTGCACGTTCATCTCTCTGCCTGGAATTGTCTCTCTGCTTTATTTACCTGGTGAGCGCCTACATTGCCTTCAAAATCCAGTTCAAATATCCCAAATATCCCCTCTGCTATGACGACTCTTCTCAAGTGTCTATTTATTTTTCTGAATTACCATTGTACTTTGGACAAGCCTTTGTTTTTAATCACCTATTAAATGCCTATTGGATACAGGCCCTAAGGTATTTATGTATTTAATCCTCACAGAAGCTCCTTAGAGAGAGATGTTTTTATCCATATGTTACAAATGATAGATTTAAGCCTCAGAAAGTTTCAGCCCCAGGTCACACAGTGAGCAAGTTTCATAGGATAGGATTCTTTTTAATTGAGATGTGTTAGCTGCAAAGGCCAGGCCCTTTGCAAGAATGAGGTTCTAATCACAGCACTGCATTATTTATTTGCATGCCTGCACCACCTTTGGTCTGTGAGGAGCCATGACTTTGTAAACACACACACAGTCACTATCCTGCACAGGGCATGCCATGCACACGTGTTGAATGAATGAGTGAATGCATGAGTGAATAAATGAATAAATTTTTCCCCTGGCAGGGATATGGCCATGTAAAATAGATTTTCAACAAATATTTTATTTCACTGACTTTAGCTTTCTGCCTTGATTCATTGGTATTATCTGTTCTTCCTATATTCATCCTATATTTTAAAAATTCCACTGAGATATTCATGGAAAGTTGTTCTTCCCAGTCCCTTCAGGGGAATTGTCCAACCACACAATACTAGTTTCATGCAACTTCAATGGCCCAGACATTTAGCTTACCTCTTTCATTTATATTACAGTACAAATCCGGGATGTGCTTGTTTAAGTGACAGAAGGAGACAGCCTTTAATCTACACGTGATTTCTTCTCAACTGCTCTCTCTGTATAATGGCAGATGGTTCACAGGCCCAGCTTGTGAATGTTATGATACTTAATGCATAAGAAGAGTCTGGGTGGGAAGGAAAGAGATTAAAATAAGAGACAAGACAATTACCATTTGCCTATACTTCAAATCCCACTAACAGGAAGTGTTGCAGCTCAAAAATGGAAGGTGGGGACAGGATGGGCAAGAAGCCAGTTACATACAAGGTAAAATCTGAAGGACTAGGTGGATATAGTTAACTGACAGCAGAGATGTGTATTTCATGCAGGCACAGACTTGGTTTTCTCTAAGCTACTTACTTCAATATCAGGGCTTCTCTAAGGCAACCTCCATTTTTTAAATGAAAAATTTGCAGTTAAGATTATTAAAAATTTTACAACAAATATGACAAATGATTAATGTCTTTAATATTTAATTACCTTCTATAGAGCAAATCAATAATTTTAAAAATAACTTAGATCCTACCATAAAACAAAAAACACAAGGAAATTCCTAACAAACTTTTAAACCAATGTACATCCAGAACAAAAATGGGAAAAAAATTATAATAAAGCAGGAGGCCATTTTTTTGGCCTATGAAATTAACAAAGATGCAAAAATAATGGTTCAAATTGTGATAAATACATAATTCAATGCTTATCTTCATACACTTCTGGCAGAGATGTAAATTAGTTCCATCTTTTCAGAAATATCTGTAAAAATTATTAAAAATACACATAACCATTATGTCTAAATTCTAGTTCTAAAAGCCCTATCTTAAAGAAATAATTCAAGACTAGGAAGAGAAGGAAAGTTTTACGCAAAAAGATGTTAATCACAGTATTGTTATTAATGGGATAAAATGGGAAACAAATTGAATGACTAACTCTGGAAGTCGGGTTTGGCCACAGTATAATCCTATAACAAAATATTTTGTGTCTTTCGCTTGTTGCTTTGTTGCTTTTGTTTACATCTAGATAAGCTAAATAGCCGGTTGTGTTTTCTTCTAGTTTTTGATGTTCTCATTTCTTCCATTTGACCCTTTATTCTTTTTTTTTGAGACAGAGTCTCGCTCTGGTGCCTGGGTTAGAGTGCAGTGGCGTCACAATAGCTCACTGCAACCTCCAGTGCCTGGGCTCAAGTGATCCTCTTGCATCAGCTTCCCCAGTAGCTGGGACTACAGGCACTCACCACCACGCCTGGCCAATTTTTTATTTTTTTAGAGACAGGGTCTAACTATGTTGCCCAGGCTGGTCTCAAACTCCTGGTCTCAAGCAATCCTCCTTCCTCGGCCTCCCAAAGTGCTAGGATTACAGGTGTGAGCCACGGCGCCTGGCCTAACCCTTTATTCTACATGGAATTTATTCTGATATGTGATGCTCAGAGTCAGAGGATGTGGACCCAACACCAGCTGTGTTACCTTTGCTCTTAATTGGCCCATGGAAACAAAACGATCACACCTACCTTACATATCGGTTGTGAATCTGAAGTGAGTTGTTGCATATAGAATTAGTGAGAGTTGTTTAAATTGGCTGCTTGGTTCAGGGGTAAGGGGCTGATGGACATCTCTTTGTCTGTCAGGAGATAGATAGAGAATACAAATTGGAATTGTTGGAGAAATTTTTCTGGAAATGGCAATCCTGAATCAAGTATTAAAAATAAGGAGAAAAAGACTCCCATTTCCAGCCATGAAGGAATAACAGGGATCAGATTTTCACTCCAGCCTTTAATGACTAGAAAATTGTATGAATCAAGAGTTCTTTGCTGGGTGTGGTGGCTCACACCTCTAATCCTAGCACTTTGGGAGGCCGAGGCAGGAGGATTGCTTGAGCTCAGGAGTTCAAGACCAGCCTGAGCAAGAGACCTGAGCAAGACCTCATCTCTACAAAAAATTAAAAGAAAAGAAATTAGCTGGGTGTGGTGACACATACCTGTAGTCCCAGCTACTTGGGAGGCTGAGGCAGGAGGATCACTTGAACCCAGGAGTTTGATGTTGCAGTGAGTTATTACAACACCACTGCACTTTACCCGGGGCAACAGAACAAGACTGTGTCTCAAAAAAAAAAGAGTTCTCAGGAATCCAACAATAAACAGCATGGGACATTGATACTGCAAGAAGGGAAACAAATGAGGTGAGCCGTAGGAGTACCCCAACTCACCACCTGCAGAGAGCTTCTATGGCTAAGTGCGTGGACAGGGAACAAAACAAAGCCAGGTGGCCTCACAGAATTGAGGAGACAGAGTGTGGATTCTGGGGCTGGAGGGCAGGAGCCTAGAATTTGCACAGAGATGTCCTGGAGGGAAGAAAGCACACAGAGAGATCGAGGGATCCATGGAGGGCTATTTCTGAGTCTTTGAATACTGCTCTGTGCATGTATATGAGGAAACCATCCACACTGGTAAAAGATCCTTCCCAAGTCATTCCAGCGGCGGTAGACGGGAGAATAATTGATAGGTAACATTTAAGTCTTGATTAGACTCCACTTTAAGGTTCCTAGTGCTTAGAATCCACCTTAGTGCTACCCACCTGACCACCAACTCACTGGCGATATTTTATTTACCTTGAACGCCTAGACCAGACACAAAGACAAGAACCTAAAAATACGGTCAGCCCAAGGCCAAGTCCTGGCCACAGATGCCCAAAACCACTGCCAACACACCTATGCCATTCTCCATTCACTGAAGTGGACCTAAATCTTGACGTGAATATCCGCCCCAACCCCCAAGCCTGTGCCCCTGGGCCTTTAGGGACATCTTAAACAAGCACATCCATCAAGGTTCCACTTGGTTGTCATCATCATTAGCTAGATGCCTGGAAAATAAGGAACTCTACTTTTTCTGTGCTTGAAACCAAACTTTGCAATAAGGACCTCCCATATTGAGTCTAAATTTCTTATACAAGCTTCATTTATAACAATCTGGATCTCTGAGGAATATAACTTTGCTTCCAGATTAAAATATGATTTGATAGAAAAACCATGCTATGAAAACAAAATCATATTCCAGACTGCATATAACACAACCAAATATTAAAAAATTGGTTAAGAACAAGACCATTAAACTGGATTTGAGGATTGGATCTGCTACCCACTTGTTCAGAGACTTTGAGAGAGTTATTAAATCTCTTCAACCCTCTATTTACTTATCCGTAAAAAGGAGACCAATAGTATTCAACTCAGTAGGGTTATTGTGAGGGTTAAATGAAGTAATTTAAGTAAATGTATCTGCCTTGAATATGGTAAGGGCTCAAAACACCATTACATGCACACTTATGCCTGTCAGGTGATTGAATACCTTTGGGCTCAAATATATGATCAACAATCTTCCTATAATTCATTGGACTTCTAAGCTATCATTTCTCAAATGACATGATCTACTTATGTGACTTAATTGAGTAGGAGGAATTTGTTCAAACATTCCTAAACAGTCTTCATCATCATTAGTTCATATAACTTGAAATATGTGAATTCAGCCAAGAAAAGTTGCCATGTTTTCTCCCCACAGGGAATTCAGAAGGGTTCCATGGAACAATTTTAAAGGAAATTCTAAAGGAACCCCATCTCTACCTTCACATGGTGGCATATAATCACCTGTTCCTTCTCTATTTTTCCACGTAGATATTTTCCCCTAATGGATCTCCTCAAAAAAACATCTTTTGAGTCTCTCAATCCCCAAAAGTGAAGAAAAACCTTAATTGTGCACACAGTCACAATATGGCAATAAAAGTCATCATATTCTAGGTGATCTAGACCCTGCCTTCTCTAGAAAGCTCCCAGAATAAGCAGAAACCAACAACCAAAAATATAGAAAAATCAAGAGTAATGACAAAGTATATTTTCTGCAGGAAATATGTATTATTTTTATAATAAGAAAATTACAATAATCGTCAGCCTCTGCGAGAAATTTCATCTCAGCCATAGCTAAACACAGAGCTAGTTTTAATCTCACAGCTGCACATTCTGTTCTGAAACTTCAACCGCTAGAATAAACATCACATTTTCCGTCTCTTTCCTACTTAAATCTTAGTCCAGTCCAATGATTTCTGCAATCCATTCTGATTATAAAAATCTGAGGCGCTCTCAGGAGAACATTCAGTGAAACTTGAGTTCTTTTCATTACCTCAGGCACTTTTCCATTCCAAATTCTCTCTCTGAACCTCCCTCCACTACAAAGCCCACGTAACTGTACAAACTCCAAGTCATCCACACCACGGTTGCTCAGAAGCTGGTGGGCCAGAATGAAGACAGAAATGCCAAATAGCTCCTGGACAATCAGAACACTCTCCTCTGAATTCATCTCTCTCTAAGTCATCCTCTCAAAGCTTCCAGAGAGACAGACAGACAAATACCTTTGCTCCTAACCTGGAAGCAGAATGAAATCTCACACTATGAACCGGGGCCCTGTTGAATGTGGCATTTGGGAATTTAGCAATGCATTCTTAAAATCACACAGTCTCCAATATAATTCCTTCAACATTCCATTATTAAAAAGGACAAGAGAGGATATTGGACTTTCACGGGACACATATTTTAATATTTTTATGAGTTTTAACTTATTATTAAATAGTTGTAAGGCAGCTTCTCATACTAAAAGCACTCTAGGTCTAACTTCATATGGTCAAGTGTAACCACCTGCCTATTTCCTATTTTCTATATATTTTTCTCCTAAGATGTCTCCTCGAGGTCTCCAAAGCCTAAGAAAACAGTTTTCAAGGGATCTATCACTGAAGGACTTCTTTAGAGGACTACAGATATATGGCCACGTACATACAAAGAAGAAATTCTTTAGCCATCTGCATGCTCTGGTAACTTGCTGCCTGCAGATTCCACCCACCCCATTTAGAGGATATGTCTTTTTAATTGGTCTAATAACATAAAGTCATTGTCTAAATTACTATTACATTTATCAATGCAGTTAAAATTGATCTAAACATCACAAACTTATAATTATTATCAATTCCTATTAATTTCACAGTAAGCTATAATAAACATCACCATGGACAACCATGGACTTGACATTTTCAAACAAATTGAAGTCTAAACAAGAGACACCAGAATAGAATCCCTACTTCTCAAGTTTAGTTTAAATTGTATATGCACTGAACACAGAGAGGCAGGGGCTCTCTCAATAAACTTACTCAATAGGCAGACTAAGCACATCCGTAGGGTACCAGCAAAGGGACACCAGACATTGAGAACAGTTCATCCTTGCAGAATTTTATTCAAATGTTTACTCAAAATATCTAGAATGAGAAAGTCTGGCAACATCAAGTATAAGCATAGATATAGAACAAGAATTGCTATATACTGCTAGTAGGAGTGTAAACTGATGTAACCACTTTAGAAAACAAATTGGTAATAGTTAGAAAATGTGAGGATGTAATATCCTATGACCTAGTGATTTTTCTCTTAGGAATTTAACCTACAGAGTCCCTTGCACAGATATACCAGTGCTGTCCAGAAAGTATCCCGCCATTGTTAATATAATGAGACAATTACATGGCTGGATACTTTCAGGACGGCTTTCATACATATACACAAGATGGAATGCTCACATCAGAATTGCTCACAATAGCAAATATTTGGAAATAAACTACATCCATCAATAAGAAAATGGACAAATCCTTTGTGGTATATTCACATCACTGAACACCACACAGAAGTGGTTAAATGGCTTCAGAGGTCATCCAGGTGGGAAGTTCTCAAATCTGCCCCTACATCAGAATCACCTGGGGAGCTTTAAAAAATAAAAAACAAACAGATTTCAAATCAGAATCTTTGGGTGTGGGGTATGGTGCAACTGCTGCTACACGAGTCAATTTTTGGAAAACACTGATCTAGTTTATCCACAGATCATTAAAATTGTGGTCTGGAGGGGTGGATTAACTTGTCTAAAGTAACCCAGCTGGTAAAAGGGTGCGTGGGGAGCCAAACCAGGTTATCCTGTCTCCTGGTCCAAAGCTCTGTCCAGTATATCAAATTACCTTCCTACAGGTCAAAAGGAAGATCGGTTAGTCCATCAAGAATGTTAAACTGCATATGTTGAATTTGATTTAAGGGAGCATATCACCCTTCTGGTATGTCCTTTGGGAATTCCTGATATTGCTATATTCTCTGAGCTTGAGATGCTTCTCTCTTAACTGGAAAGCTCGAATTCAATGGGATCCAGAGAAGGATGTAGAGACAGACATAGACATAGACGTTGAGATAGAAATAGACACTGAAATGAGTAGATATAGATACAGGAAATATAGATAGTAATGTTTTCTTTCTCCCCAGTCCACAGGAAAGGAGCATGCGTGGGAGTCAGAACACTTGTGTTAAAGACCTTGCTTTCCCTTGGAAAGTCAGTTAATTTTTTCAGCCCCTTCTGCTTGGTTGTCACATGAGTAAAATGATATTTCCCTCAATGTACCTCCTTTTGTAGGGTTTATATTTTATATCTGCCTTTGGCCTTTAGCAGAATTATGAGCTGTTGAGTTTGGGGTGATGTTAAATTCTGTAGAATATTGTTCCATTTCTAGTACCGCAGTGGCTGCAATGGGATGGAGGAAGTACTGAGGGCCTAACCATATGGCAGTGAAATGGGGTGTTCCAGCAGGAAAAGCAGACAGAAATGTGGTAGTCCCAGCCATCAGTGGGAATGTCACCCATGGTGACACGTGGAGCTTTCCACGTGCATTCACCCATTCTTTTGTTGCTTCGTTTGCTGTTTGTTCGTTCACTCCCCAAATATTTATTGTGTTCCTCCTTGCTATTCCCATGGATACAGACAGCTACGAATAAAAGTGGCACGGTGTTCCAAATTTTACCGTGTAATAGTAAGAATACGCAATTATATGAGTGATTACAACATGTTGAGATGGAAAGAACGGGAAGCTGTGGTCAGAAAGAATAGAATGGTCTATACCAGCTTCAGAAGAGAAGAAGAGCTTCCTAGGGGAGGTAATATTTAAACTGAGACCTATGAAGTGAGGCTTTAGTCAGGAAAGTACACAAACCATGTCCCAAGCCTCAGAAGCAAGAGAAACCCTGGAAAGAAAATACTACTACAAACAAGTCAACAAAAATGTCTAGTTTGTAGCATTCTTAAATTATGATACTATTTACCTGCTCTTTTTTGTTATGTCATTTCTTAACTTTTATCTGTTTCTTCCCATTTAATTAGTCACATGCTGATGGTGGTAAGCTGAGAACTTTTACCACATTATGCTTCTTGCATTTTTGAAGATGTCCAGCAATTTTTATTTTATTAATTTTCTGTTATGCTTTATCTTACATAACATAGTCTGTTTTAAATTTAATATGATTTGACTTGAATACTGCTAACCCTCATTTCTTTTTTATTCTCATATATGTAGTTGACCAAACATAATTTTAGTTTTCCCACCCCATTTTGTTTTAGTAGTTCTTTTAAAGGTAACAAATAGGTAAATGGGAAAAAAATCCAATCTGAGATTTATCACTCTTGTAAAATGAGAATTTAAGTTGTTTACACTTTTTGGTAATAATTTTTGGTCTTGCTATGAAATCTGAAATCATATTTTAAACTACCTTATTATTACTTGTCTACATTGTCTTCTGATGAATGAACTATTTTACTCATTTATTCAGCAGACATTTATTGAGCACTTACCATATGAAAGACTCTTTGCTTTAAAATCTTACTAAGATGTGAAAAATAAACAAATTATTTCTAATTCTACCAATAATTATCTCACAACACTTCACATTCTCATAATTTATATTTACATAATCATACCAAACAAGTTAAAAATCAGTATTTCTTTATTTTGGTAAAAAATTTATACCATAGAATTTATCATCCTAACCATGTTTAAGTGTACAGTACAGTAGTGTTAACTATGTGCACAGTTTTTTATGCTACAGATCTCTAAAACTTTTTCATCTTGCAAAACTGAAATTCTATACCCATAGAACAACTACTCCTCTTTCCGCTTTACCCCTGCCACTGGCAACCACTATTCTACTTTCTATTTCTAAGACTACTTTAGATACTTTATATAAGTGGAATCAGGTAGTATTTGTCTTTGCATGACTGGCTTTTTATCACTTAACATAATGTCCTCAAGTTTCATCCATGTTGTAGCATATGACAGGACTAACTTCTTTTTTAAGGCTGAATAATATTCCATTGTATGTATATATACTACATTATATACTACATATATATATACACACACACACACTACTTTTTCCATCCATCCATTGATGGACATTTAGGTTGCTTTCACCTACTGGCTATTATGAATAACGCTGGAATGAGCATGGGTGTGCAAATATCTCTTAAGTTCTTGTTTTCAATTCTTTGGATATATACCCAGAAGTGGGATTGCTGGATAATATGGCATTTCTATTATTAATTTTTTGAGGAAACTCCATACTGTTTTCACCATTGCACCATTATGTATTCAACACCAAGAGTTGCACCATTTTACATTCCCACCAACAGTGCACAAGGATTCCAATTTCTCCTCACCAACACTTATCATTTTCTACTTTTTTTATATAGTGGCCATCCTGATGAGTGTGCAGTGACATCTCCCTTTTGGCCTGTAATGGCCTGTAATGTTTCTGCTGCAAAATCTGTTTATGGTTTTATGGGAGCTCCCTTGTACATTATAGGTTGCATTTCTCTTACTGCTTGCAAGATTCTCTCTTTGTCTTAGACTTTTGACTTTTGACTATAATGTGTCCTCGTATGGGCTTCTTTGAGTTCATCCTAGTTGTAGTTCTTTAAGCTTCATCAATTTTGATATCCATTTCCTTTCTCAGATTTGGGACATTTTTAGACATTATTTCTTTAAATAAGCTCTCTGCCACCTTTTTCTCTCTGTCTTCCTTCTGCAACTTCTATAATGTGTATATTGGTCTGCTTGATGATGTCCCTTAAGTTCCTCAGGCTTTCTTCACTTTTCTTCATTGTTTTCTTTTTTTCCCCTCTGACCAGATGATTTCAAATGACCTGTCTTTGAGTAGATTGATTCTTTCTTCTGCTTGATCAGACCTTCTGTTGAACTTCTCTACTGAATTTTTCAAATCAGGTGTTATATTCTCCAACTCTAGAATGTCTGTTTGGTTCTTTTTTTTTTTTTAATAGTACCTATCTCTTTGTTTATATTCTCATTTTTTTAATGCATCATTTTCCTGGTTTCATTTAGTTGTCTATCTGTATAACTCAATGAGCTTCTTTTGGATGATTATTTTAAATTCTTTGTCAGATAATTTATAGGTCTTTGTTTTAGGATCAGCTTCTGGGGATTTATTTTGGTCCTCTGATTGGACCATGTTTCCCTGTTTCTTCATGGGCCTTGCTATTTTTTTGAGGGATTTATGCATTTGAAGAAACAGCCACTTATCCCAGTCTTTATAGACTGGATTCATACAGGGGAAGATCTTCACCAGTCAGGCTGGCTAGAGATTCTGGCCTATCAGGGCATTTCTAGGGATGTGTCTTCTCTGAGCTTGTGCATGTTATATACCATTGGAGTTGCTTGCCAATTTCTTTTTCAGGAACTTATGTATCTTACTCTCTCTGGTGCCTGTCTTCAATACTGCAGTGTCTTTGGTGCTACAATAAGCTGTCACTGAGCTTTGTTCTCAGAGGTCCCAAGGCATCCAAAGTATGCCAGTTCCTCACCAGCACTCTGAGTCAGGCAAGACCAAAAAACTGTTCCTCTAACAACTACCCTAAAAGCTGGGAATTTGGATGCACATTCCACTCTTTTCTTTCCCTTCCAAGAGAGAAGCTGTGACTTGGGAGTTTTCTCCCAATCATGCTGAGCTGTGCCAGCTTTGGAAAGGGACTAGCATAGGTAAAATGAAACAATTGTTTATAGCTATTTTAATGCAGCTGCTCTTGGCTTTGCATTTGCCTGGAATACTGAAACTTTTTAAGTGGTTTAAGGAGTTCTTATAAAGGATCTTTCAACTTTCTGTTGTTGTTAAGGTGGTGTCTCTGTTGGGGAATGAGGACAGGGACTTCCTATTCTGCCATATTGCTCTCAAGACCAATATTTTTATCTGCCTTTTAAGCAAGGAATTTTTTTCAACTTTTATTTTTCTTTTTCCTTCCTTAATTTTTATTACCCAAGCCATCTCTATTTTGGGTATTAATTTTACTTTGTTATTCTTTCTTGCAGCATCTCAAATTGCCAATCACACAGGACCAGGGAAAATAAAGCCATGTGTGTAGGGTAATGCCATTATTTTTTGAACTTTAGTCAGTCCCTAAATTTAAAAAAAAATGAAAAAAAAATTTTGTGTGTGTGGGAGAAATAACTCTTTTGCTTTGGAATGTATATAAAAGGTCTTTAGGTTATGGTAAATAAGGCCTGTGCAAACATGGCTGGTTCAAGTAGAAATAAGCGTGTGCTTCATAATAAAGTGGATTCCCACTTTTTCCCATCCAAGTCCTGAGAAATAAATCCTTAGGGCCCTTTGAGCTCAGAGAAGAAAGGAGATGAGAAAATTTGAAAGAAAGAACCAGCCTGACCAGGGCAGGCTGTCAGAAGCCTCAGGGCAGAGACTGTTGTGAGGACAAGATGACACAATGGCAGAGTAGGCATAAAATTTTAAAAGTAGTGATGCATAAAATTCAATTTTGAGTTATTTCTTGCTTGATGCCATTAATCGCAGCCACCACTGTCAAAGCTTCAAAAAAAAAATTTTGTCTCTGACAATAGCATTTGTCCATCCGGTCACTGAATATCACTCTAAGTCCTGGGGATACCATACTGCATGAAACAGACAAAATTCCTAATCTCATAAGATTTACATTCCAGTATCACATTTGTGGTTGCTTGGGGAATGAGTGAGATGGGCTATATTCACATTTGGGGGTGAAGTGGACCAGGAACAGCAGAAGTCCTCCAAAAAACAAAAGTAGGAGGATGCTGGACATCTTTTTGATTTGTGGGCTGGACCTCTGGCTACTGTATTTAGATACTAAAGGAAAGCGTGTGGAGGATTTGGGAATAGTCACGTCGTATTTGCAACAATCCATATTTTATTACTGCTCAGCATTTTTAATCACCCATATAATAACTGTATTTCAATGACCATCTCCTGTTCTTTAAAAATTATAATCTCTGCACTGTGCAAAATATTTTCTGATGTTTTTATTATTATTATTTTCAAAAAGGCACACAGAAAAACATATAATCTGAGACCCTGCAGACCTGAGAATGTCTACATGGGCCTAGACAAGTGCTATAAAATTAGGTGTTTAAGTACTGAATGTGGCAGAAAGAAAATACAAAGCTAACTCAATTTTAACTCCTCTGAAAGTAAATGGTCACTCTGAAGCTCACAGGATTATCTTTTTGTCCTTGAAATTTAAAATCTTCACAAGAGATTTGTCTTGTTTATTTGAACTTATTTTATCCTATTCGTTTCTAATTGTTGGATTTTTTATAAGTTCTGGATTTTTCTCTTCCATATTAGTTTTAAAGATAAAATTTTAAACTAGTTGTTTTATTATTTTGAGGAGTGGTGGTTACTTTTGAGGGAGGGGGAAATTTTTATTAACAGATTGGATCTTTTTATACTAACTTCCACATCCATAATCTTTCTTTTCAAAGTAACAAGAAAATAAAAGTATTGAATTCTTACAATATATCCATTTATCTTTCTGCACAGTCTTTTCAATTATTTTAAACATTGTCTTCTATATTCTGGAGATATCTCTCAGGTATAAATCTGAGCATGTTTTGCAGCTTATTCGGCAAACTGTTTACTTGGTTTTTATCTGCTTCATTCCTTTACATTTTAAAACCCAGGCTCTTCTTATTTAAGAGACAGTGCATCCTCTTTTTTTCTCGAGTGAAATAGAAAACTTCCAATTTTAAATTTCGTTCTGTTTTGTAAATCAAGTTTTTATTTTAGGGGGGAAGTGTTACATCTATGGTGCTCTTTTGTGCATGTGGGCAAATTTTTGTAATAATCCCAGTGTGTTTGTGTATCCTCTGCCACCTCCCACTGTTGATCCAAAAGACCCAATTGAAAAATGTTATGAATATTAAACTTGTTTAGTCTGTTTTCCTATTACAATAAAGCAGGTGGTAGTTATATACCATGAACAGATATTGCAAGTATTACTGGTGCAGAATTATATTGTCTCATTAGCAAAACACAAAATTTAACATTATTTCAGTGGATATAGAGGGGGCTGTAAGAACCCATTCTCCTCTCACTTCTGTCCTTGGCCTTGCGCATTGTGCCACACTCAACGTAGTCTACTACAACAGAAGCGCCTTTGTTTTGACTTATAAACTGCTCCACCAGACTTTCTTATTCTCGTGGAGTGATTTGCTCCATGCCTATAGCTAATACACAGCAATTTCAATAACATGCCTGTATACTCTCAAACCCCCACCAATCCCACACTCAGAATTCTGCTTAATGTCATAAGGAAGTGAAGCATTAATTTTACAAAAGATGGAGCATAATTTTCTTCTCTTTGTTGTCATCACGTTTTCCTGTCTTCTTGCTACCAACTTTCTTTTTTCCTACTTTATTAGTTTCTTGTGGCTGCTGTAACAAATTACAAACTTGGTAGCTTAAAACAACAGAAATGTATCCTCTTGTGGTTCTGGAGGCCAAAAATCCAGAATCAGCATAGCTGAACCAAAACTAAGGTGTTGGCAGGTCCCTTTTTGCTCTACAGGCTCTAGAGGGGAATCCATTCCTTGCCACTTCCAGCTCCAAGTGGCTGCCGGCATTCCTTGGTTTGTGGTCACATCACTCCAATCTTCAAGGCCGGCATCTTCAAATCTCTCTCACTCCATCTTTACATTGCCTTCTCCTCTCTGTGTGTGTTGAATCTCCCACTGCTTCTTTCCTATAAAGAAGTTTGTGATGACATTTACAGCCCACAGAATTTTCCAGGATGGTCTCCCCATCTCAAGATCCTCAACTTAATCACATCTGCAAAAAACCCTTTTTCCAAATGACACAACATTTGCATGTTCCAGGGATTGGGACCTGATATCCCATATCTGTGAGTGACCATTGCTCAGTCTGCCGCACCTATTAGAAATCACTCCACCAAGACTCACTACCCAGATGAACTATTGCTCCAAAGACCTCTCCCTAAAATATCTGTATCCATTGTTGCATTACCTTTCTTTGAAAAATAATTCTTCCTGAGTTGTGTTGGTGAATTCTATGTACAGCTGAGGCTAGAAGGCAGTTTGGATATAGATGTAGGTCTCTGAGCCTGTGAACATGGTGTAGTTACAAATAAAGATAAATACCCATGTCTAGAGCCACATGATGGACTATGAATCTGCCCTCTGTAGCTTGTCTTACCTGAGCTGTGGCTGGAGAAAAAATCACAGGGAGGCACCATATTTTTATTTCTGGGAGGCTGCGTCTTGGTATTGGCACCTCCTAGTGAAGATCACCAACTGGTTTCAGAAATATTATTGGTTCAGTTGAGATATGAAACTACGCAGCCTACTGAATGGGTAAGCCACAATTCTGACCGGATGATGGTCTTTTATGAATGTTTCTTATGTGCACTGAGTTAAGAAATGTACATGCTTTTTCTTTTTATTTAGTGTCCCAGTAACCTTGTGATATTGGCACTCTAATTATGCCACTTAAAAAAGATGAGGCACAGAGAGCTTATTTAACTTTTCCAAAGTCCCAGAACTGGTAAGTGATGGAGTCAGAACTCAAATTCAGATTTTAACAACTGCTTTAAAGCTGCCAAATTGCAGTTCTTCCTTCCAACAAAGAGTGGAGGGAAATGGGAGGCGGCCGGTGTTGTGTTTCTAAAGGCTGCTGGCAGGAGACCCTCCCAGAAGGGAAAGAATGGAGGAAAAAGCTTGGAAAAGAAGACACAACTGGCCAACTTGAGGAGCAGGAACTTCCCCGAGATTGGGAAGAGAACTGCCTTCAACTCCCTGGCAACGTGGTGGCCCTCAGAGATGAGTGACTTTGAGTCACATCTAGGTCACGAGGTCTGGGCATCGGGGAGGAGCTTCTAGTCTCAGCAAAGATCCCAGTCCAACCGTGACACATAGTGGTAGACATGCAATCGTGCAAGGGACTCTGCACTTAGGATTTAAAACACAAAACGAAACAAAACAAAAAACTGTCCATATCATGGATGACCATCACAGACCTAAATTTTGGAAGCCTCTCTAAATTCTAGGCTTTATGAAACCCAAAGTTTCTCTCACACAGTCATGAATTAGGGGTAGGGGTTTCCAATAATGACCAAGATTGAATTTTTCAACACATTGCCTGCAGAGAATTCAGGGTAGCATTGACTTTGATCTGGGGGGATAAGGGATGATTGACTTTTCCCTGTTTCTCACATTCAAGTTTGGCGGTGGGAAAATCACAGTGTTCTTGCTCACTCTGAAGCCCAGATTTCTAACCGCTGGCCACAGGGCTAAATGTAAAGATGGTGCCATTTCAGGGACAGCCCAGATGCTGCGCTGGTTGTGGTCGTTGCTGATAAGAGTGGACTCTGACTTACCAAGAAGGATGGGACTTGGTGTTGCCCCTCATGCCACCATCTTCCTTGGAATCTACTAGTCACACTTTTTAATTAATAAACTGGAAAGAAAATATGAGTCAGGACATTTTCTGCACCTCTGCAAACAATAGTTTTAATATTTTTAAATTTGAGCAATTATTATTTGTTTGCCAGGCTTTTTCATCTGTAGTGTTCTATGATTCTAAGGCTGCTATAGGCCACTGTGAGTTGTACATTTTCCTGAAAGTCAAGGATGCCCTGGGGTGTAAGTTCTCTTAGCTCTATAGCACTTCAACTGCTTCTCATATCTCTAGTAATTCTAGGACTTATTATACGTTTGGTCCTTATACTTCCAGTAGCCACTTAAGTGCTGGATCAACAAGATATAAAAAATTTTTAACAATAAAAGACTTTAAAATGTACCCACGGTCATTACTATTACATTCACTGTTGCTTTGACCTTTTGCTCACTCTTGAGATTCACCCTGTAGAAACCCTGGGTCTGAAAGAAACACCTAAAAAACTCCATTATGCCCAAACAAAAGAAGTCATCATTTTTAAGGCTGCTAAAATGCATTTGGCATTTCTGAATGAACCTCCTTTATCTCAATAAGCAACAATTACTCCGAATTCCTATTTTAATTCCAAGACTACCAGAGGGCTGCCTCTAAGCCTGGAAACAGGTTTGCATAACTGAAGTCTCTATAAAATATTTCCTCCTTAGTTTCAATAGCTTATTTTCTAAGACAGAGTTTGAGTGACAGTTTAAAAGAGTACAGATTATAAACCCATTTAAGAGTGTTGCATTTTTCGAATTTGTCACAAATGGGAAGGAAAAACCAGGGTGACACAGGCAAGGCTCAAGTGCCAACATGTGTCTTTCTGTTTATTCATTATTCAAGGGTCAGACCCTCAACCAGGGACAGAGAGAAATGACAAAAATAAATACATATCCGTGCAACAATCTGCAATTTAAAATAATGAAAAGCAAGATTCCTATTCATTTTTATGGCACAAACCTGACATCATTTCACTCCAATTTTCTATAATGGAACCAGCTGGGTTCTGGGAGGGAAGTCGTAATAGGTTTTAATGGACAAAATCTGCCATTGAAACTGGCCATTTTCTAACACGATCTCAGTGCTTGGCACCGAGCCCATCACGAGGCATCATGCTTCCCGCAGTGCCGCATCAGTGTGGGAGCCCAGAGGAATGTGTGAGCAGTAGGACCACTGACCCCTTGGGGCTCAGAGAAGGTGAGAAGGGAAATTCTCTCCTCCCTCCACCAGGGAGAGTTTCATAGCCCCAACTAGAGAGCTCCCTGGGGAAGAACCAAGGCAGTGACAGCATCTTCAATAAGAGCTTGCAGAGGCTATGGAAGCAAGGATGAAGAGAGAGGCAGAGAGGGTCAGGACGGGTGAAGGTGCTGCCATCGACGGCACGCCCCAGGATCAAATCCAGTTATATGTGGTTACAATAGACACTACTGGGTTTTGCCAGGTCTGGATTAATAGTCAGCAAGTGTTTCTTTCTCTCTCTCTCTCCCTCTCTCCCCCTCTCTCCCCC
This sequence comes from Daubentonia madagascariensis, assembly GCA_023783475.1. Taxonomy (NCBI): domain Eukaryota; kingdom Metazoa; phylum Chordata; class Mammalia; order Primates; family Daubentoniidae; genus Daubentonia; species Daubentonia madagascariensis. Next base: position 13,268,549 of record JAKFHU010002004.1, read on the forward strand.
CACCCCATTCCATTAGAACCATTCCTCCTCTCTTCCTATTCAGCTCTCAAACTGCTGTTAACATATGAAAATAGCATGCAAAGAATGGAATGGGCTGACTGCCATGGCGATAAAAATGGGATGTTCATTCTAATTTATTTCATGGCATCGTGCCCTCTCGCTGCCTCTGTTTTCTTTGCTAGGCAGCTTGATTGCCTCTTTGAGAATATGACTGGTCTGGCCCCCAGCCTTGTGTTCGAGCCATGGTTGAAGTTAAACAGGTAGCCAGCCTCGGGAGGCTGCACACAAACCTAAGCAAAGTCACCCTGCCCAGGTTTATCTGGGCACAGGAGAATTGGGCTTTTGCTTTGTTTTGTTTTGTTTTTTTAAACTTGTAGCAGATTTTCAGCTAAACGATCTCTAATGTTCACTTTGGTGAAATGCTGCAGGTTCTAAAAATGAATGATGTTTTCAAATAATGTATATTCACTTTGCTTAAAGCATGTTCTACAACTTCTGTTCCAACTGTCTCATGGCAGTGGTCCTGAAGCATGGGTATGTGATCTAAAAGAAAATTGAAAATGGCTTTTTTGAGTGAAAGGCATGACCCAGATGGAAAATGTACGTGCATTCAGCGTGGCCATGCCCTCAGCACCCCTGCGTCTTTGCTAACATTAGCTGATTTTATGACCACGTGTCATTTCTCTGAGCTGCCTCCCTCAAACAGCTCTGGCCATGTCTCCCATCACCAGGTCGTGTTACCACAGGTAACATTAACAACAACAACAAAAAGGCAAAAGGAAACTTGGTTGAGTAGACATGATGTTGACCAATCAATTAAAAACTCTAAATTCGAATCCAGAGTAAAGAGACTCTGATCGGAGGCTGACACAGAAATTGCTGCATTTTCTTCCTTTCCACTCTTGCTTATGAAGCTACTGACTCTGCAGCTTCCTTGTCCAACTCAGAGTGCTACATGATGCTTCCAACCTTCCCAGGGTCTCTCTTCCCACCCTGCCCTTCATTCACACCACGTTCTACCTGCATCCAACTGTAGGCAGCCTCTGATTTCCCAGGTCTCCCTGCAGTTACCAATCCCTGGTGAATTTCTGCTTCTTCTATGAGGCATTGTTCAGCAGCTCCAGGTAAAGTTGCTTGCTCTGTTCCCACTACATGTTTATATTTCCCACTATCAACTGCCGACTCCTCTATGTAGTGAGTGTCTCAAAGGCTAATCTCCAATGTGGACAGTATAGTCCGACTTATAGAAGATGTTTAAGAAGCATTTGTTACATGAACGAATTAAGAATGAATAGAAAATAACATACTTATAACCCCCAAACAAATGGCATTTTCTTTTTCTTCCAGATGTTCTAAAAATACAAGAATTTGGAGCTTGGTTTCCCACATTGTGTTGATTGCCGTTCTGATTTTATGTCTTTCTGGTAGAGTCAACTCTATTCTACATACCAAAGGAAGATAACAATGTTATGAATTTTAAAAAAGATACTTCAAAGATAATTTATCTTTGATGTGCCTAATAATATATTTTAAAGCAGTTTTTCTTTCCAACTCAGTGTAAGGGAAAACATAGTAGAAAGCACTCTAAACCTTAACACAAGATGAGATTTCTTTCTTGCTTTGTTCACACTTGCTTTATGATTGTGGTCAACTTCTTTCTTCTATTTCATCCTTGGATTTTTATCGCTAAAATGGGCTTATTTTGGTCCAAAATGAGTATGATCATACAATCTCCAAGGTCCCTTTCAGCTCTGTTGTATATTGTTCCCAACGACAGCCACTAGCAATGCCTCCTATCCATGTGCATCATAACACTCCTCCCAGTAAGAGTCTCAGTATGTTTCTTTTGAATCTGGGTTGGAAGACCTATTTATGAGACTCTGGAAAGTTTTAAGGTGGAGCTAGCAGAGCTTCAAAGCCAGACAATAGACTGTCTAAGATTCTTAAAGGTCTGTGCCACATTAGCCTGACAGAACCGAAGTAGAGAAAAGTATGCCTCAAAGGGAATTATGGATGTGGCTTTGGGGGCATGGAATGAACCCAATAAGATTCATAGGAAACCCACAAAGTTTTAAAATAATCATACAAGCAAAACATCCCCATCTTGGACTGAAATAAGAAATTCAAAATGACAAGAGTCCTCTGGGTGCCCAACATTCCATATTGGCAGGAAGAAGGCTGAGAAAGCTACTCAGCTGTAAGCATGGGCCCTTCCTTATGCAAGAGAAAGAATGATTCTGAGGACAGAGCCAAGAACTCTGAGTGCAGAGCCTACAGCAGAGAACGATGGATTAGGTAATCACTCTCATAGTGCAGAACTGGTCCTTAATCAAGGAAAATGTCCTGCCCCCGTAGTTGGAGGAACAGATGACATATGTCTGACTTTTTCAACAGGAGTGTCTATTGTGGTTATTCTGCTCTTATTTCACCATTTATGTTGAATGGATTGGGGTGGGGGGTGCTGATAATTTGGGTTGTTGTTATTGTTGTTGTTTTGGTTTCCAAGTCTCCAGATCAAGAAGAACCATACCTGAGTAGCTCCATCCACATCCAGCCACTTCCACATGGGGTTTAAATCCTGGCTTTTGGGCCTGAGGCTGAGGCACTGTTTGGATGAGACTGAAGATCTTTGGGGAGGGTAGGTGAAATTTGCATATGGGAGGCACATAAATTGTTGTGGCTTTAGGGCAGACTATGGTGTTTTCTCCAAAGATGGCCACAAATTATTCCTCCCATGTCCCATCCCTGTATGCACATGCAACTCTTCTTACTAAGAGGTAGACTCTATCTCTTCTTCCCTTGAATCTTTCCTGGTCTTTAACTTGCTCTGACCAACAGAATGCAGTGTCAGCTTCTGCACCAGTTCTGGGTCCAGCCCATAAAAGTTTTGGTAGCTTCAGCTTTTGCTTTCTTGAACCTCTATGTAAGAATCCAGGTACATGATGGGGAGAGAGGACCCACTAACCACCAGTCATTCTGGCTACCCCATATGAGCTCCCAGACATGTGAAGTCATCATGGATGTTACAACCCCATGCAAGCTTCCAGCTGAATGCAGCTGCATAAGTGACTTCAGCCAACACTGCATGGAGTGGATGAACCTTCCAGCTGACCCACCAAACTGTGAGAGGTAATAAAGTTTAGGCCATTGGGCTTTGAGATGGTTTGTTACACAGCAATAAATAACTCATACAAGCTCTTACAATGATTTTCTATAATTAAAATTATATCATCTGCTAGATTCACAACAAGTCATGGTCTTGGTAAACAGTCTAGAAGCAGAAAAAAAGAGTGGTAACCTACTTGATACTAAACACAAGTTGTAGATAATCCTCCCATGAATGACTAAGGGTTGATTATATCTTATTTTTTACCCTTACTTATCTCTGTCTTATTCTATATTTACATTCTTCCAGGGCATCTGAATTCAAGTGGAATGATCTACTACTTATTTTATGTGAAGCAAAATACTAATTAATGGAGTCCCAGAGCTGGAGGACAGTCGATAGCAGGCCCCTCATGAAGAATATGAGGTCCCGAGAAATGCAGGGAGAAGTCCATGTTTGTAGGGCAACCTATTGGCCTTTGGGGAAGGACTGAAGAAGTGATTGATCACATTTTTCCTTTTTCATTCCAGGTACTTGGTAGAAAATGGAGAGGCCCTTCACTGTCTTGCTTAGGGAGGGCATCAGGCAAAAAAGTACATTCCTTCGCTGGTGTATTTTGTAGACTCACTGATTTATGACTGAAATACCAGGAAACCTCAAAACGAACATTTGGCATAAAGTCATACTTATTATGAAGTAGGTTCCATTTGGATTCCAAACAAGAAGGTTTGGTTATAGACTTTTTCTAATATCCTCATTATATTAATAACATGCCTTCACCTATAAGGTGAACTCCAGAACTCTGGAGACAATGAAGTAGAGGTATTATTGTACCAAATGAGAGTGAAAGAATATACAATGCAGCGTGTTTATCCATCTATCTATTTATTTATATTTATACGAATAGTGCAGGGCCTATTTACACACACACACATATATATATCAGTATACCAGAAGACAATTTTAGAAATGCACATTTTGATTGTTTGGAGCCCTTTTCCCCTATTCAATGATGTGACTCTAGTAGCCTCATTCAACCTTTAGCACATTCAAATTCTTGACAAAGTTTATAATTGAGCTCTTGCTGTTGGGAAGTATTTGAGAAATAGCTCTGCTTCTGGGTTTCCATGGAGACCACTTCCCACCTAGTGGCTGGAGGTAACCTCCATCGACCATGGCTGGGGGTACTTATCAAGCTGTCATGGGCAATTTTCCCCCTCATTTACTAGAAGCAACATTCCAGAAAGAAAATGACGGGATGGCATGGTGAGAACACACTTTCACTTTGAGACTGCAATTTTGGGAAGACTGCTACTGTCGGCCACGAGATCCCAGTCCCAGGGGAGTAGGGCCAACCCATAATCTGAGCAGCAGAATGAGTAGGGAAAATAGCTCTGGACTTCTGGTCAGAGGGAATATGAGTTCTCTGTCCCTGCCATGCCAGCTGTAAGAACTTGGGCATGTCAGATCAACAATAGGAACATCAGTTCCTTTCTTATTAATGCAGTTAATGGTTTTTGCTCTTTTTATTTCAAAAGATTCTTGTAACAATCAAATAAGATAATGGGGTTAAATGTGCTTGGTAAACTGTGAAATGCTGTACAGATGTAAGGTCTTGGTCTCATTTCTGACTTTTGAGTTTCTGCATTTCGGAGGCTGCTGGATCCTTTGGGTTATATATTAGCACCCAATATCATTTTAGTTTCTGCAAATAAAGCCTAGGTGTGCATCAAAACTGAGCTGGCTAATATTATGTGTTAGATTTAAGAGCAGCTAGAGAAAAATGAGAGAGAAATTTGTGGTGTTTTCCAGGTCAAATTCACAGATACCCACCACATGGAGTCTATTAATTGCATGGACATCTGTTAAAGGAATGAACTCACTAAAAGGAAAGTTGCTTCCCTCCACCTAGAGAAATTACTATAATATTTTAAACCATGCAAAGGACAGATCTAATTTATGTATGTTCCCTGAAAATACAGGCACTACATATATTTTAAATGCAACTGAAATTTGGCAAATGGTTGTAAAAGAAATAATCTTACAACTGAATGAGGTCTTTTTTTGAAAAGAGGCTATGTACTTTTAATGGCTTTTGATTCTCAAGTCTTCTGGGTTGAATGAACAGGTGAAACTGGATTTTTGACATTTGCAGTCGATTTTCTATTCAGTAATCTCTCTCCAACCCCAACTGGTTTTTTACAGCTAAGGAAATGAGATTTCTTGGTGTTTTACTTAAAACTAAGTCCAAAAGATACTCGCTGAACCAGAAGAAAAAATCAGTTAAATAATAATAAAAGGGGGTATTTTTTTCCTACATCATGTCTTAAATAATTTAATGACACCTAATTGAGCACACATTTATTAAGTGACCATTTTATCCTAGGTAATGTGGCCGGTGCTAGAGAAACAGACAAATTAAGTCATGAATTTGTCCTCAAGAAAATGATAGTTCAGTGAGTAATTATAATTTAATCTTATCAGTACAATAAGAAAAACCACATGTGGGAGGTTAAAAAAAGTCTAAGGAAGGGATTGATTTCTTGGGTTAGACAAGGAAGAGTCCCTGGAGGGATAAGTCTCAGGTCTATTTTAAAGGATCCTAAAGGGTATGGCAATTTTACAAGGTCAGGAGAGGCAGACATGTAAGGCTGAGGGAATAGGTCATACAGAGACATAGTAGCATTGTCTGGTAAAGCATATTTGGAGAACTACAAAGGTGTTGGCTACTGCTAGTAAAAATGCAAGTCAGGGAACAGTGTTGGCTAGGACTGAAGAGCCAGTCAAGAGTCAAATGATGGAGGCCCTCTGTCATTTTCCATTTGCATGGTATCCACGTACTATGCTAAGTAACTCGGACTTTACCACATAGGTCCGCAGCACTCAATGTGAACCATCTTAGCCACATATGGCTGTTTAAATTTGAATTCATTAAAATTTTTTTGAAAATTCAATTTCTAATTCTCACCCGTCTTAACATCCTCAATAGCTACATGTGGCTAGCGGCTACCATAAACAGTTCAGATACAGGGCTACCCATCATCATTGTCTATTGGACGGCACTGCCATAGATGTTTGGGAGATTTAGAAAGGATGTAAGTGGGGAAATGCTATGTGACTATTTTCATTTTAGAAAAATAGCTTTGGCAAGAAGATAATTGGGGGAAAATAAGAAAAAAAAATAGCATGCTGAGCTACACAAGATTACACGAAAGTACAAGGCAGTAAGGTTGGGATAGAGAGGGCAGATATGAGAGAGAGAGAGTTGGAGCAAGCCAAGCTTTATCACTGTGTCGGTCAGTTGTATGACTAAACTGATCAGGGGTGTCAATCAAGATGGTCATTGAATAAATAAATATGTGTGTGTGTGTGTGTAAAGAAGGGCTCAGCTATTTTCTTTGTATATGGGAAGTGGAGTAGGGAACTGCCAGAGATAATAGGATGGCAAGAATCAACCAAACAGGTTCTATGGCCCCATGTAGACCATGAAGTTGACAGCCTGAAATTTTCATTTTCAAGCAGTATCTTTGACATTTCTAAAACCACAGGCATATTTATCTTCACAGCAGAGCACTAAATCATCTATATAAATCTTTGAGACATGGAGAGGCAGGTTTAGAAAATGAAGTTCTCAAGAAAATCTCATAAGGAGGTACAGTTCAACTTTTCCAATGTTCTGATCCCGTAGTAATGTCTTTGACCATGGGAATGACTCCGAGTCTGATGTCTTCTGTGTCTTCTGGTTGAACGGATAAGCCAAAGCCCAATTGATGAATGGCCTAATTAGTCAAGGAATATTCAAGGTTTCTGTCAATTGCACTACTTGTAGACAAATGGAAGCCAAGTCATTTGGTTGTCAATTATAATTGGAAGAAGGGGAACATGGTTAAGAGCCTAAATAACTAAAATTGGTGCAGAGGATAGCCATGGTATTTTGCTCCCTGGCAAAATGGTAAAGTTGGGGCATTAATTCTCCTAAGGAACCACCCTCTCCCCACATTCCCTTCAACATTTCTCTTCTCTTGACTATTTCTTCCCATATGCCCCCAGGATACATCTCCACTACTAATAATAATGATCACACCTAGAGTTTATTGAGCACATATTATGTGTCAGCCCTGTGTTAAATTCTTCTGAACATTATCTCTGCACATTACCCCATTTATGAGTGGCTGAGTCAGGTCTCAAACCAAGGTCTGTGTGATTCCAAAACTATGGTTGTAACAACTCTATGCTACCTCTTCTCTGGACAGTGCTGTGGGTTTCATAGGGTCCTCCATTAAGGAAATGATACCAGAGCCTGAGAAAGGAAAAATATATAACCAAAAAAAAACCAGGCTGCAGCGATGGAGGGAAGAGATGGTAATTTGGCTCCTGTGACCCTAGGAAGGATTATCTTTTCCATCCCCCAGGATCAAGTGGATTCAGTAGAACAAGACCAACCTGGGAAAATGGTAAAGAATGAACTAAGATGTCCAGAATGAGACATGGTGTTCAGTCAGGGGCATTTGGGGTCAGCAAGGAAGCTGGAAGCATACAGATGCAACAGGACCGGACTAGGGAGACGCCTTATTTCTCAACTCCAGTCCTCGAGGCGTCAAATGACCATTCAACACAATTGTCCTAGGAGAAGAGAAATATCCACTAGAGAGGGATTATAGTATATATATATATATACACACACATATATATATATATATATTTTTATATATATATATAATCTACTAAATACATGAAATATTTGCAAACTCACTAAACAGTAACAATATAGCATGCTGTACCTTGCAGACTAGCCAGGACATTTTTTTTTCTTTATGGGGAGAATAAATATTTGATAGGAGTGCGCTGGTAGGGGCAATCATGTGCATTGTTGGCAGGTGGATAAATGGGAATAATCTGCAAAGAAAGCAATTTGGCAATGTGTGTAAGAGGTTAAATGTGGTTTCCTTTCACCCTTAACTCTACCTCAAGATATAGTTCAAATACTAGTTCCCCACTTACTAAGTATGTGACTTTCAGCAATTTGCTTAACATCTCTATGTCTCAGTTTTCTTGTCTGTAAAGTGAGAAGATGATAATACCCACCTAATGGAGGTGAAATAAGTTAATATATACTGTACTTTGAATAGTACCTGGAGCATGGTGGAATTATCATTGTTAATATCAATATTAATATTAATGTTGTGACTGAGGAAGAAAGATCTTAGTTTCAATCAGAGTTGGGTTACTTATTAGCTGTGTGGCATTCAACAAGCTGTCAATCCTTGCTAAAACTCAATGTTTTCATTTGTAAATATTGTAAACCATTAATATATAATTGGTTGTTGCAAAAATTATTACATATACAAGCCATATATAATAATATATATACACGTAGTGTGTGTATATGTATTATATAACACATATAGACATAGTGTAAGTGAAATACATAAATTATAAATATACATAGCAAAGCTAAATAAACAATATCTGTTCCTAAATTTAAAATTAGAAAAATATACTGTAAACTTGAGAAGCTCATATGGAAAGAACATTTGGGGGTCACTAGTCTGCTGTAAACTCTCATTTGTGTTCTGTAGTGTTTTCTAATGAACAGACTCCTTAATACAATTCTGTGCTAAGAATGCTTACTTATGACACTGTGTGAGAAAAACAAACACCGCTTGCTTCAACACCATATTAAATATCCCCAAATGTCCAATATTCAAATCACGTGGAATAGTCATGACAGTCACAATTTACCCCTTTGTGCTACCGTCAGCTTGGAGATTATTTTTTAAGGTGCTACCTGATAATAAACAGCTAAGGTATCATTTTTCTCAGGATATTTTCAGTTTATGAAGGAGATTTGGGGAGTGTGTCCATGTGTGTATGTGTGTGTGTGTGTGTGTGTGAGATGCCATATCTCTCAACCACTCCAGTCCTCAAGGGGTCAGATGAGTATTCAACATAATTGAGTGTGCACACACATTTGTCTGTGTGCTGAGGGGAGCTTTTTCAAATACACTTTCCCTCCAAGTCACATAGACTGTGCCCTGGTCTTCTCATAGAACAAAGCTTTTCAGATCCTTACTTGATTTCTCACAGTGGATGTGGTTGCCCCTTGAGAAAACACCTGACAGAGAACACAGAAGAAATGTTTACAGCTATCCCCAGGGGCCTCATCTTAATTTTGCCTTCACAGGAAAAGTGCCAAGAGCCTCCCAGTCGGTGGTGCCCACAGGTGCCAGGCTTCTCTGAATTGTAATACAATGGTGGCGACTACATTAGCATCAGGTCTCAGCACACTGCATGCGCAGTTCTAAGTCATTGGCACAGATTATATACAAATTGTCCCCTTAAACAGGAGAGCTCCATATTCCAATGAAAACTATTGATTTCCTATCTACTACCCAAATTTCTCTATCATTGGGCCATGTTAGGTAATTTGTTTCAATTTTGACTTTTGGATTTGGGCCTGATTTTCCATTGTTTAATTAGTTTAAAAAAAATTACTATAAACCAAGACATTCAAGATTCTAGAATTACCTTGACTGCTGTCCTCACCATGCTCCAGCTCTTACCAAATGTGTGTTAAAGGACTCAGCATCTGATTCTTACTGATAAATCAGGAAAATCATTAACATTTGATTGTGTCTGCTGCTTCCAGTCTGGAAAAACCACCTCTGCTCCTACTGAGAATTAACACTTCATCATACTCTGAAAAGATATCCTGTATCAGTCTCTGCCTTAAAAATGCCATTTCCCCCCCCCCGAAACTGTAGCATGTCATAGACAAAGGATAAATTTCCTAAGTATACAATAAGACATTACAAATCAACAAGAAAAAATATCAGTAACTAATCTCAGTTCAGCAAGAGCAGAAATCTTGTCTATTTTGTTACCCACTATCTTCCCAGGGCCCATAAACCATGTCCAGCATATAACAGGTGCTCAAAAAAATCTAAAGAAAAAAATAGGTAAACAACATGAGTAAGCCAAAGGACAAATAAATATGCTTAATCTCACTCACAAATACATGCAAATTAAAATAAAATAAGTAAAATACAACTTTTCAAATTTTATACTGATGAAAATGAAAAGCATTGGTAATATCCCATTCTGGTGGAGCTGTGAAGAAAACATTATTTGTGAGAGGTTTAAAGCAGTACAATTCTTAGAGGGAAATTGTGTGACATCTATTGAAATTTCAAACATCCATATTCTTGGCTTGGCAATACTACTTCTTGGATTTCAGTCTGCAGAAGTCATTTTCATGCAAAAATATGTGAGTAAAAATGTTCATTTCAGGAATATTTGTGCTAGTGAAATACAGGAGAATGCCCAAGTTAGTAAACATTTTAATAACTGTAGACAATGTGTGTTTAGTACTTACCTGGTGCTTGCCTCTTTAGTCTGTATTTCACAGACAATAAACTTAGGAAATTGATTCTATTAATATCCTTCAGTGTCAGATGAAGACAGGTTCAAAGGCAGATGCTGGAATAGGAAACGCATAGGGCTTTATTTATTTTTTCTTCTTTTTTTTTAACTCCTAGTGCAATACACTATTCTAGGTACCTTACAATTTTTAATGTATTTAATTTAACTTAAGATAGACCTGTTACTATCATCCTCATCCTTCAGTTGAGGAAACCGACACTTCAAACAGCTTAAGCAGTTTGCTCAGGATCTCACAGAGAGCAAATGGCAAAGACAGGTGCTATTACCACTAAGCTATGAGCTTTCCTAGTTAAAGATAGAATATATAAGTTTGTATCCTTTTTATGACTTAACTAAATGGTCTAAGCTCAAGTTCTTTATTTTTAATATGGGAATAATACCATTGGCTTACAGAATTTTGTGAGTTAACATATCTATATCAAGTTGCACCAACCAACATTTTACTGGAAGTCCTAGCTAGTGCAATAAGACAAGAAAAGGAAATAAAATATTACAGATTGAAAAGGAAGAAATAAACCTGCCTTTATTTACAAATGACATGATGGTCTATGCAGAAAATACAAAAGAATCCACAAAAATCTCCTAGAACTAATAAGTGAGTATAGCAAGGTTGCAGCATACAAGGTTAATATACAAAAGTCAACTGCTTTTCTCTTTTCCAGCATCAACAATTGGAATTTGAAATTTCAGAAATGCTATTTGCAGTTGATCCCCTAAAAGTGAATTATTTAGGTATAGTACTAGGTATAAATCTAACAACATATTTACAAGATATGTGGACATGTTCTTGAATACGTGAATGGATAAACAAACTGTGGTACATCCATGCAATGCAATATTTTTCAGTGATAAAGAAAAATGAGCTATCAAGCCATGAAAAGACATGAATGAATATTAAATTCATATTTCCAAGTAAAAGAAACTAGTCTTTAAAAGCTACATAATGCATGATTCCAATTACCTGACATTCTGGAAAAGACAAAACTATCGAGATGATAAAGAGTTCAGGGGTTGCCAGGGGCAGTTCTCGGGGAGAGAGGAAGGTTGAATTAGTGAATCACAGAGGATTTTTTAGGGTGGTGAAACCATTCAGTATGACAGTGCAACGATGGATATAAGACACTAGGCATTTGTCAAAAACCCATAGAAATTTGCAGCACAAAGAATGAACCTTAATGTATGTACATTTAAAAAAAATCATTTAGGAGTTCAAGGGATCCCAGGATGCTATGCAGAATATGTCAAAACAATCTAAATGTATTACTAATGTATTAAGCAACTTCACTAAAGAGGGCTGGGGAAGAATATGCTGACCTAAATAACTTTGGAAGTAAGTAGAGTCTGTAAAACTAAAGGCAAAAAAACCCTGTACATAAGCATTGTACTCTGATTGATACAGGGGTACAGGGTAACAATTCTTATACCACTATGCATTTATACTTGAAATATACAATGAAGTAAATGGATGGTGAAGGGTAAGAGTCTGATTTCTCCTTGTTGGAGTGGAAACGTATAGAGCAACAGGGGAGGAGGCCAGGATGATTGATATGTTAACAAACTAGAATTAGAGACATCAGTAAGAACTCATATTTACCTTAATATAGACAAAGATGGTTACTTATAGAAATATATAACAATAAGTGTATATATACTGGTTAGTGTACACACATATTTCCTTGCTCCATCAGCTAAGAGGACCACAAAGCAGCCACAGCCCTGTAGCAATGAGTACACCTAGCATTCAAATATTGGTTCTCAATACCATTCTCCAATAAAAACAACCAGACTCCTTGAAGAAATGGCTGATTCCAGGACTGTGGCAGGAGATACATAAGATGAGCCTGGAGCATCCCATAATGCCAGAAGGAAAGGAAGTACTCCCCCTTACAAAAAAGAAATGATAAAGACAACCCACACATACACACATACAATGATGGGGATATGTCAAAAGAACACAGGAGCCATGTGTTCCCAAAAGAGTTCCCATGGCTGAAGCTGGAACAATTTGAACAACAAAATATGTAATAGTATTCAATTATAACTCAAAGTATACAAAACTTTATATATTATATCCATTGGCCCCTGCTAATACAAATAACTGAATAAAGCTAATAAATGGGGGAGAATGGACAACTCTCCAATGAAGAATTCCAAATAATTTTATGTAGATACTCCACCCTCAAGGAGGTGAAACATAACTCTCCACTTATTAAATGTAGGCTACCCATAGCGACTTCCTTCAAAAGACTACAATATGTAAAGGGAGGAAATACGTAACTTTACAGAAGAGAAAACTGACAAACTCTTCCTCAGCAAGGTGAACAAGGTCAACATGAACAGTCATCAATCATGTTGATAGTATGTACCCTTGATATGATGTGATAAAAATAGCACTTTACCTCTGTAATCTTCCTCTCAAAAACCCATACCCTCAGTCTAATCATGAAAAGAACATCATATAAATTCCAATAGAGGGGCATCCCAACATATATCTGACTAGTACTCAAAACTCTTAAGGTCATCAAAGATGGAAAGTCCAAGGAACTACCACAGCCAAGAGGTGCCTAAGGAAACATGACAACTAGATGTGGCTTCTTGGGCAGGATCTTGGAATAGAAGGACATTAGGTAACAATTATGGAAACCTGAACAAAGAATCAACTTTAGTTAATAATGTATCAATATTGGTTTATCAATTATAGTAAATTTACCATACTAATTTAAAGTGTTAATAATAGGGGAAAATGGGGAGGGGTGTATGGGAACTCACTATCTTCTCAATTTTTCTGTAAATATAAAACTCTTCTAAAATAATTTTTTAAAAAAAGAACAGGATTCTCACAAAAGTATTATTCTGGCCCAACTCTCACACGATCTGTAAGAATGTAGCCTCCTCAAGTAGCCCACAAAATGCCCTGGAAATTCTCAAGAGGCACCTGTAATATCGTTTTGTTGACTATGAGGGTCCTCCCTTCCCATAGCCCCTTCCAGAAGGAAAGGAAGTTTCCTTTCCTTTCCCAGAGTTGCCTATGGCAATATTTCCTGCTGAGATGTTTTTCCCAATAGCAACACTTCTGTCAAAGTTTGCAAAGACACTGCCACTGCAGCCCACCAGGGGAGCCAGTAATACCCTCTGATCTTCCCACCAAAGCTACTACAGCAGGCATCAATATGGTTGGTTCTTTACTGCAACCCCTTTCCCCTGTGTCTTGAGTAAACCATGAGGACTGGGCTGGACTCCAGGAGCTCACACCTATCTATGGTCAGAATCTCCAGCCTTCCTCCCCAACACAGGCACCTCGGCCTTGAACCAAAACTGCAGTTTTTTATTCTCTTCTCAGTGTAAGTTCTTTCTCCAAAAACATCTTGACTCATCTTGTGGACAGATCCACCTCTCCTGACCTCCTGATTCCTGGGGTGAACTCAGTTTAGGATGTTGACCCCAGGCTTAGGAGCTATGGAGGCAACGTGTGAATTAACTGATGTGAAAATTCTTAGCACAATTCCTAGCTCATTATAAACGTTCAGATGTCTCTGTGAATTGTGAAGGTTCACGATATGCATTTATGTTTGCTATTACCATGGGTTCTTCAAATAAAGTAGGGATGAAAGCAATTAACGTCTAAAGACAAGAGTTAGAAGTCCTTTTAGAGCGGGGGGTATCTCTGCTTAGGAAACAATCTATATGAGCCACTTCAGTGAGACTCTGCAGAGGTTCAAAGGAGACGGTGTCGAAAAGAAACAAACTATTCTACAACAGAATGAATAGAAATTTGGGGGAGAACAGAGAAGAGAGGAGAGAAAAAAGAGAGAGGGTCTGGCTTAGTGGAGGTCCAACGGACTTGGAGAACAAGGATGCTAAATTTCCGATTTAAAATTGTTTGCATCTGAATACTCAATAAAGTCAGCCACAGATACAAAGCCCTTGTGTAAGTGGGAAGGGTTGGAGGGAAATCATGAGACGGGGGTGATTTCCCGGTCTAGATGATGGGAAGCAACATCACGAAGAGGAAACGCCAAAGCTTGGAGCCAAAGGTGGCGATGGAATGGAAGCAGCCCAGAATCAGCAGAACTCTTTGGGAGAGACAATGGACTATCCACAATTTACGGGATGGGATTGCAAACCAATCTTAAAATCTAGAGTTTAAGGGGAAGGATAATTCCAGGTGACATCTGAGTTACAATAGCATCCCTTCAAGATGGAGTGGATGAGGTCAGAGAATTTAAGTGAGTGGCTTATGCTCAGCTGGCTGGATCATGTTAGAGCTGGGACTGGAATTTGTTCCTCTGACTCACTCTAAGATGGGGTGGGGAGGGGGGTGGTAAGGAACTTCTCCTCCTGGCCTTGCGGTGAAATGATCTGTTGCTTTTCCTACTCCAATCCATTTAAGGTCATCTCTGGTGAAGCTCATTTTCAGAAAGGGCCATTTGCAAAGTTCAACTTGAAGTGCTCATATGTATGTCCTGAGAGAGAGGAACAGCCATTGTCACAATGAATGGCCAATGGTAGGTGCTATTTTACATGTGGTGGAGATGATACTTTCAGAGCTCTAAAGTGAACAGATAAGGCTATTTTGTGGAAGAACCTTGCTCTTCATTTTTCAATAAGTAAAGCCTCTGTGAAAGTGGCCACTTGGAAATCTTTAATGTGAGCTTTTGTCTTGACTAAAAGTCCAATAAACCTGTTCCATCTTGTACCCTTTTAATGAATCCTTTCTTCTTGTCAGATACTAGATGTTCTTTTAGGACATCAAGAAGTAAGAACTAACAAAGAGATCCCCTTGAAGGCACTCCAGACCACAGCAGATGTCTTTAGTTGGTATCTTCATGTCTTCATCTCACTTTCCTGATTCCACCACCTTGCCTGGGTTTCTTTGTATCTGTCTTGTGGTTCACACTCAGGATTACTTCTTCCAGAACCTTTCTCTGCCTAGACAACTACATCTTCATTTCTTTTGCCCTCAATGTGTTTGCAGATTCTTAATACTTGGGATTTGGCTACATTACCTGAATGTGTTTCTGGGGTCATGAGCTTTACTCCCTCCCACTTACTGATTTTTGGAACTAATTTTTTAAAATTTCTGGTTTCCAGCCCCATATCATACCAGTACCCAAACAAGAATAATTATAATATCAAGCATTTATTGACCAGGTACTATACGCCATCAAAAGCACAAAATTAAATGGCCTGAACATCCCCATTGTGAGGCACATAGATAGGTTTGATTATGAAACAGGTTGGAGTTAGGAGTTTCCAGGGGAATAACTATGATGAAGTTACCATGTTTCATAGAAGAAGGAGGGGGAAGAGGAGGAGGAGGAGGAAGAAGAGATCTTGTGTGAATCTGACCCAATTTCTTGCATAGGTATTTGAGTTAAACTAAAATGAAACTCATACGAAACATTACATGCCAATTTAAGTTTAAGGGACAGAAAGAGACATGTAAACACAAGAAGATTCCAAGCATGAAGAGTGAGAATTGGAACAGGTTAGGCACCGGGGAAAAGGATCTGTTAGAAACAAGCCTGTGACAAGTTAGCTCACTTTTACTGTAACTGGCTGATAAAATATCCCAAGGCCATAGAATGGGAAGTGGATGGAACTCCATCTTTTTTTGCATGTGTAACTTCACAATTGGTGCAATCTAGCAACTTTGCAAGA
The DNA here is from genome assembly GCA_023783475.1 of Daubentonia madagascariensis. Lineage (NCBI taxonomy): Eukaryota > Metazoa > Chordata > Mammalia > Primates > Daubentoniidae > Daubentonia > Daubentonia madagascariensis. Next base: position 13,284,759 of record JAKFHU010002004.1, read on the forward strand.
TGTTTCCCAATGGGCTACCTACAAATTGAAATAGACCCTGAGATTGCACTGTGGCTCTGGTCAGTAAAATGATTTCTGCACCTGTGGAGGAGACAGGTCTTATTAACTCCTCATGCATCTGGCTTTCAGAATGCAGATAATCTTTCCAGGTTGAGTATCATGGGATAGTCTGTCTTTCCACTTCTGTTCCCAGCCCACTTAATAGCTGCTTCTCACTTCCTTCAGCTATTGCTTTGTTGGAAATCAAACATGACCCCCTCCCCCAGGGCTTTGCCACTTACCCGTTCTATGATGGTTGACCTCAAGTGTCAACTTAGCTAGGCTGTGGCATCCACTTATGTACTCCAACACTGGTCTAGATGTTGTGAAGGTATTTTGTAGATGTGATTAACATTTACAACCATTGACTTTAAGTTAAAGAAGATAATGTGGAAGGGCCTCTTCTAATCAGTTGAAGGCCTTAAGAGCAAAAACAGGTTTTTGAGAGAAGGTATTCTACCTCATTGAAATCCTGCCTGAGATTGCAGTCTGCCCTACAGATTTTAAAGATTTTCAGATTTGCTAGCTCCCTAAGTCATCATGTGAGCCAATTCCTTAAAATCAATCTCTCTCTCCCTCTCTCTCTCTCTTTCTTTCTCTGCCCCCACCCCCATATATATGTGGAGGAGATCTAGTCTGAATCTGTTAATTCTGGTGTGACTCTAGTGTGGATGTATATCTATATCCTATTAGTTTTGTCTCTCTGGAGAACTCTGAGCAATACATGTTCCCTGGGGACATCAGCCTGGAGAAGAGAAGACCTAGGGTACCACGGGGTGGGGGCTGGGGAGGAGGTGTCTTCAAATACTTGAAGGCCTTGCCTGTGGAGGAAAGGTACAAGACATTTATCCTTTTGCTTCCGAGGTCAGCACCAGTGGCTGAAAACAACACGAAAGATTCTTCTAATAATTTCACTTGGCCAAGAAATTGCCAGGCTGCCTTCACTCCATCCTTGGAAGAGTTGAAGTATCTGGGAGGATAACGTGGTTGGCCCTCTGGTGTAGCACAAAAAATGTGGGCTTTAGAGAAGGATTTGTGTTAAAACCCTGGCTTCATCACTCATTCGCTGTGCAGCTGTGGGCAAGTCACACAGTTTCCAATCCTCAGTTTCTTTACCTGTAAAACTCAAATAACAGTATTTACTTGGCAGGCACAAGGATGATAGATAAATGGAAAGTGCTTGGCACTTTGTCCAACAGAGGTTGTTGTGATTGCAATTATTCTTCTGCTGCTTAGAATGTTGGATGAGATGGCCTTCACATTTTCTTACAGATGTAACTACCTATAGAACTCTGAATATGTGCTGTGGCTGGAGCAGGCATAGGCTGACAATGAAGACCACTTAAACACTGATGTACTTGATTTATGGTACTAATTGCAAATGGGTGAGTTCCTTTGATGTCCACATTAGTTCTACTCCGCCATAGTAGAAATTTCTGTTCTACCATAAACATGCTTGAAATGTGGTTAGCTATTTCTCCTGGAGATTTGGGCAGATCTCCTGGATTTGGGGGAAAGGCCCCAGAGTAGAAGGTTTTACAAGATTTCTGATACTCCTTTCCAGTTGCTTAGCACCCAATAGAGAATCTATCTATTTTTTTCTCTCATGTTGAATTAAAATGAAAGTAAATTATGGGGCTTCTTATATTAACTAAACTTCTATGATGGAAAATATCAACTCTCTAAGAAATGATGAAATAAATCTTAAAGAATTAGCTTTGTGGGTCACACTTACTTTAGAGAATACCTTTTTGGTTACATGACAATCATTTCAGAAAATATATTTTTTAATTTGGATTTCAGTTGATTCAATTATTTCATTTGTGGTTGCTTTCACTTATTTTGAATTCCCAACTTTTATTTTGTTTACATAGTGTGCTTTCTGTTCAACTTAGTGGTAAGAAAATTGGCATACTTAAAAGTGGTTTTCTATATTTAATTATTAGTTTAGTTCAAACCTATACCTTTAAAAAGTTGAAATTTTGCAACTAGGTAGTGAGATAATTGTTTACATGTTTTAAAAATTACATTTTATTGTGCTCTTTGATATAAAATTTCCTTTGATTAAAGTCTAACAAATGTGTCATTTAAAAAATCCTTAAACAGTATTCACATTTTTGAGGATCTGCTATGTAAAAGCATATGTTTATTCAAAAGATTCATTTCCTCAATTAATCCAAAAAATGGTTACTGAAGTTTTAATGTAACTCATGCCACACTGGTCATGTAGAAATGCCCCAATGTGCTATTGCCAAAGGAATGCTAATGATGAAGAACAGAAATGTCAATGCATTTATATTTTTGCCCAAGACTGATCATTTTATAGCTTAGACTACTAAGTGGACGTTATTCTTTGTGCCAAAAGGGGTTTGAAATGTCTATTCCTTATTTTCACATAAAAGGAAAAAATGTACAGAATCTATCAAAGATATAGATCCAATGACGAGTTTAAAGGGACACTTGCAAAGTCACGTAGCTATTTTTGCTAAGGTGTAAAATTCTGCCAGCATTTTGCAGAGCACATCAAAGAAGAGAAAGTTTCCACAGGACCTAAGAGTGATGCTGATTGCATTATTAAGATACACTAATTCACACATAAATAAATAAACAACAAGAGGCCATGCATGGACCAAGAATGAGTGAGCCATGAACCAAGGCTTATGATTAATCCATTTTGTGCACCTGAGCTCCCTTTGATACAAAACAGACCAAAGCAAAAATCTCAGTGGTTACAGACTGCAAGCTGAGCTTAAACTAATGCCGGGATCTTTTTGAGATGTGTAATGCAGGTTCAGAAGCTGATGCACCGCCTGGTTGAGGGGACTGTTAGACACATGAGATGTCCTAGAACCAGAAAGAGCAAAAATGCACTCTGAACAAGACAAGAATTAGAGCTCTTGCCATACCGGTTGAGTTTTATCATTACTTCTCACTGCAGATAAGTTGGACCCCTGCAACATTCTTTATGATTCACTGCATATATATATTTAGAGAAAAGTATATGCAGCTCATCCTAGGAAATACGTGTTTAGTAATTCTCAAAACATTGCTTCTCCATCAATTTCTCATAGACCTGAATTGAGATCTCTTTCACTCTCTGTTCTTTTTTTAAAAATGCACTGGATGAAATCCCACCTGATGATTATAGGTAGTCTTGCAATCAGGATTCCAAACAAACAGAAGCCTCTCTAGGTCTTCCAAGTAGGAAGGGCCTTAACAGGGCATTAAAGGCTCATAATCATTGTAAGAATAGCAAGAATGGTTGTTTGTGAAGCTTTGAGATGGAGATAATTAATAAGAGCTCACCAGGAACCCACAGCATATCTCAGGAAGCTCAAAGGATGCCAATACCATCAATGTCAGATGCCCACAATTGCAAGGCATGTAAATTCCAGAACCTTTCCCTGGTGGCAATACAAACTTCATATTGGCCCCCTGCCCATGTGACTATGTGCAACTGCCACCAATAATAATGGCTTATCTTTCTTTTTTGCCTTCCTGATTTTGCCTGCTTGCCCTGTCTTTGAGAAGCTCTAACTTGGAACCACATGGAGATAGAGATTCTGAGAAGTATATCACCAGATTTCTCTCCTGCAATGCAGGGAAGACTCTAGAAGAGCTTGTGATGATGCTAAATTAAAAAAAAAAAAAGATAATCCAGCACAATGAGGAATCAAAAGGAAAATACAGAGAAGACAAGAAGCATTATAGTAGTTTGGTTTGTAACATGGTGGTGGGTCAGCAAACCTTCATTCTCCCTTTCTTCCCACCCTATGGAAGAAGTTTACTTTCCCAAACCGTTGATGTGAGCTTGCACATATGTCTTGCTTTGGCAGAAGGAACGTAGACAGAAGTGATAGTGTGAGGGTTCCAAGAAGAGGCTTTAAGAGGCTTCCTGAGATTCCATACTCATGTCAAGGGCATGTCCCAGAGAGTGACTGCTCCAGCCCAGACAAAAAGACAAATGGCACCAGCTGAACCCAACAGAGCCACAGACAACCCACAGATCCTTGATGCTCACTGCTGTAAGCCGTGAGATTTAGGAGCTGTTTGGTGCCTCAACAAGACATACAGGTCGCCAAGCCTGTCATGTGCTTCAAGATCACGTGTTTTCTGTGTGAGTGGTTGCATGGTATAGAGAACTGAGCACACATTTTGGAGTTCTGGCTCTATCATATATGAATTGTTTTCATTGTAGATAAGTTATCTAACTCTTTGTGGAGTTCAATATCCTCATTTACAACATTGTGATGGAGTAATAGAAGTTTTGCATACTCGCAATTTACTTTGTCCTAAGCATTGAGCCCTTTGTATAGACTGTCTTTTTTCGCTCTCACAGCTCTGTGGACTAGGAACTTATTCACACATTGTAAGAGAAAGTACTAGGACTTTTGCAAGTAAGCTTTTCTAATCCACAATCCATGTAAGAATAAGAGCTAGAACCCAAGTCAAAATCTATCCTCTAAAGCCCATTCTCTTCTTATAAGTATTGACTAGAATTATTTATGAGATGCCTGGGAAATTATAGTATTCAATTCATAGAGTACCCATCACTACCTTGCTCTAATTTCCACAGCATCCCCTTATTCCCAGGGTTCATAAGTCTGTGGGATGAGATCATCCCACGTCTCATCTGAGTTTCCCATCACCTTACTGCTCTTCCTAGACTGGTCCATCAAATGGGAATAGGTCATTGAAAGAAAATTATTTTAGGTATTTAAAAAGTTAAAGCAACTTAATACAGGGAACCAGAGTTTATGAAACCATAAGAAGGCTAGAGGAGAGAAGGGCAGGGAAATCCACTACCAGATTTCAAGTTTACCACTAGCTTTCAGCGAATCTGATCACCCAGGTTAAAAAAATGCAGACACCAAAATTGATGTTCGCAGTTGTCTGTGGCATGGGACAGGTCATGGGAGTGACTGCCCAAATGTTGCTGCAAAACCTTCACTTTTACCTTTAAAGCTCTCTGTGGGGGAGTGTGTGCTATGGATTGAATGTTTGTGCCCGCATCCCCCAATAAATTCCTATATTGAAACCCTAATCCCCAGTGTGATGGTATTTGGAGGTAGGGCCTTTGGGAGGTAATTAGGTCATGAGGGTGGAGCTCCCATGAATGGAATTAGTGCCTCTATAAGAAGAGATATGAGAGGGGTGACATCTCTCTGTCTCTCTCTCTCCCTGACATGTGAGGATACAGCAAGAAGGTGAGCATCTGAAAACCAGGAAGGCCCTCACCCAGAGCAGAATTGGCTGGCACCTTAATCTTGGACTTCCTAGCCTCCAGAACTGGAGAAATAAATTTGTTTAAGCCACCCAGTTTATGGTATTTCTTATAGCAACTTGAGAAGACTAAGGCAGAATGTAAACCAGTTGTAACCTAGGATTACAGGGGAATTCAATTCCAGGGTTTTCTCGCTTGCACCATAGGGAGAACACAGAAGGGAGCTAGAATGGTGCTGAATACTAATAGACAAATATCTGGCACAGTCTGCCCTTGACTTCTCCTTATCTGTGCATACATTTCTAATATTTAGCTTCCAAATGTGAACAAAGCAACAGTATCATGCTTCCACTTAACCTGCTACAACTCTATATTGTATAAACAAAGATATACCTACTCTTTACCCAAAAAGAAGAAGACTCCAGTCCCATCAGACACTGTATCCATCTCTGGTTGATGCTGGTTCTCCTTCTATTCAATTCCAATCACTCTTTATCACTCTTAAATATTCTTTAACCTAAAGAATAAACATTTAGTTTAACCACCACCAATATTCCTTATGCATAATAGTAAGAGAAGAGGAGAGGAATTTTAAAAAGTAATTGATTATTATGAGCATATATTTAGATAACAAAGCAAGGAAAAAATTGTGCATATATTTTACAGCCCTCCTTTTTGTTTGTTTGTTTGCAATTGCTTATGGGGCCACAATTGATGTTCAGAACTTCCTTCTTCCACTATCCATGCTACGTTCCCTTTATACTCAGCCTGCATCTCAGATGTTTTTTCTCTGGTGGGGTCACAGACTTTCCCTCATGAAATGTCTGATCCCTCATGAAACATGGCCATGCCTGTATTTACTATGGTCTTTGATTAACTTAACACATTGACTGCCATGTGAGTTGTATTTAACTCAAGCTAGTTTTGACCCGGAGGCCTCGTGAAACAAAACCCTGCAGTTGGTTTGTGAAAATCTTACTTGTTGATGTTCTTATTGTTACAATTAATATTGACAATTTAATTCTAAAATGTGGATTGCATTGCATGTAACTCACACACAGAAAACAATAAAAATAACAGATTAGAAAGGATTGTTTTGTTTTAATAAAACACTGTGGCCCCAGGAAAAATGTTTTTTTCCTTCTGTGGCAGTCAGTGTGTTAAACAATGCGGAATGGAATTACTAGGAGCTTCCCCCCCTCTCCCCCACCAAGAGAAAAGTATTTTTAGATTTCGGGTAGACTCATCCCTGATCTGTACCTCTTGGAATCCATTCCCATCCACGTTCCTTGAGTTTCTACCAACACTAATTACAAACTATTGCTATTATTTTGGTTTGTAAACCATCTCCTTCCCTCAGGTCAGACCTTGCACACATCTCCCTAAGATAACCTGGGGTCTCATTGAGTTTACAAAAGACTGTCCTACCTCTAAGGTATGCTACTAGAGTTCAAGGAAACTAGAAACCACCATTGCCACTCAGGCCAGGAACCCACAGGGACAGTTACAGCTGCCCGCAGCACCACCACCAAGTGTTGCCGTGCCCAATCACATGTCTGCCCAAACCCTTGATTCTGTCACTGGCAGGGGAGTGGAAGTGGCTTCTGTTTCTCTTTCTCCTTCCAGATCTTGCACATGTGCCTCTCAGAAGAGTATGTGAACCAGAATCCTGTTGGCAAGGGATTGGGGGACACGGATCTGCAGGTCCTGTTCTGCATGTGTATAAAGTACGGAGGGAGAGCAGGATCAGGAGTTGGAAGTGGTGTGAACACCACCAAAGAAATGTCTGGTCCATCAGAGTTATGTATTTTCCTCCTCATTTATGCCTCTTAGTACTTTCCACACTACGGGGTAACTTTCTCCAAGTTCCCTAGTCATTGCTATAACTCCAGCACCTAGCCCATGATCTTGCACATAGTAGGGCCTCAGTAAACATTGAACATGAGAGGATTATTACCTGCGCTCATAGCTATGAAAGCCAAGCTCTCCACTCCCTTCATTCTTTACTAGAGGAAAGGAATATTTCCATTTCTGCTACCCACCACATCAGGGAAGACAGAAACTGCTTTTAATATTCTTTCGCTGCTTGAAGAATTAACTCAATCATGTGCCCTGGCCAACTCACATGAAATTAACCTCCTCAGTCTACCAAATGGTATTTGCTTCACAGAGGGGAGGGGAAACCTTTAAGACGTAGGTATATGGCAAAGCCAACCTTATACCTTGCTATCTATAATTTTCCCCCAGGTCGTAAAGGCCTCGTTAAAGAGATCGGGGCTATGATTCCACAGGGATTTATAAACTCATCAGGAAATGTCAGGGAATGGGGTAATGAAGACAACAGACTATTTGCTGAGTTATCACCAAAGCTGCACTGTATTTAGCTGCCAGCACTGTGTATCGTGGCTTAATTAGAAACACTGGTTAACCCAGAGTCAGACTGACATTTTTTCTTGCGGTCACACTTCTAAATTATTCTTCAAATGGAACATATGGTAGTAGCCAAGAAATCCAACCCTGACCTTACACGCATGGGCCCACAGGAAATCCGGCAATAGGCCTAGAAGATAATCAAACAGTAGCATTCATGGGCATTTACTTATTTATTTAACATGTGCATTCATTAATTTAACAAGCTAGCATGGCGCTAGGCCCTCTGGAGGATGTATTTATAAGCGATCTGGCCCTGAATTTCCGGTAGAATAAACTCTAAGAAGGAAAAAGGGGGTAAGTTGCTTCATCTCTTTGGATCTGTTTCCTCTTCTGAAAAATGAGGGTAATACTAGTTCTTACCTCAGAGTGTTGTTAGGAGCAATAAAAAATAAATGACACAGAGACTTTCTGTGAGATAGATGGTAGATAGTTATTAATAGATATGTGCAGATAGAAGTGATAAATACATATATGCACATATGTTTTTATATACATGTGTATGCGTGCATATGTGTGTGTAAGCTCTTCATGTATCCCTGGTTATCAGAGACTCAAGGGAGCCCAGAAGAGGCAGACAAGAAAATGGCCTGGATTTTGAATGTGTTTCCCACCCTACACAAATCCACAGCACGGCATGAAACATTTGACACTTTAGAAGCATTTAGAAGCCTAAGTGAAATATAGGAAGGCATAGATCCATCCACAGGAAGGACGTTCCAGGTGAAGGACATGGCCTGGACAAAGGTGTGGCAGGGTGGAAATTCGTGCTGTGGAGGAAGATGAGGAGCAGCCTGCCTCACTTGGCCCGAGCCAAGAGTACTGCAGAAGAGAGAGCTGGCTGCAGCTAGGGCATGGCTCACGAAGAATTGTAAATTCCTAAAGGCGAGCAAGGAGTCTTGCTTTCCATCTTACCTGGGAGGCTACTAAAGCCCAGAAAGTCTAGGGCACCCATTTGAAGACACCAGCTGGTAAGTAGAAGCAGTGAACTTGAGTGTCCTGGTTCATGCCACAGGGCCTCTGGGGACTATGTTGAACAAATATTTAGAAATCGTGCTTTATGATTATTGCTATTAATTAAATGGTATGGAGTAATCATAATGAAGATACTTGAGCTGCGCTATTTCCAAGTTTCATCAGCACCATCAGGGATTAAATGGGTACTGCTGAGAGCTGACCTTCAAACCCATAGGTGGAATGAACAGAGGCATGGCTCTGGCCCTTAAAATTAACCCATGAAAAAAGGTGACACTTTCTGTGGTTTTCCAGGAAGTGTCTCCAGTAACCATGGTGGCAGCATTTCAGCAAGCAGAGGGTAGCTGAGGGCTTCAAGGTAGAAAACCTAGATGGTATAGCCCGCTACAGACCTAGGCTCTAAGGTGTAGCCCATTGCTCCTAGGCTAAAAGCCTGTGCAGCGTGTTACTGTAGTGAATACTGAAGGCAATTGTAGCCAGTGGTAAGTATTTGTGTATCTAAACATATCTAAACATAGAAATGGTAAATTAAAAATATGGTATTATAATCTCATGGGACCATCATGGTATACACCAAAATGTCCTTATGCAGTGCATGACTGAATATGTTTCTACAGTGTTTTGAATTATAAAGAAGTTTCATTGTTTTCTGAAGTACCTGTTATTTTAATCTTGAGTTTTGAAACAATTGTTATTTAATGAAATATTTGTTGAAATTCTAATTTCTAATTTATTGAATTGCTTTTTTGAATCTTTGTGCTCTTTAGTATCACACAATTTGTATAAATAACTCATGAGCATATGAAAAGGAGGTACATTTTCAGTAAAGTAAAAAAAATTTGATCCTATTCATTCTGCTTAATTTATTTTCATTGTTTATCACATTTATATCCATATTTAATTTCTGTATCCTTCATTTGTCATTGATACATACATATAATATCAATCAATCAATCAAAATTTTTCATTACAGTTATAAGTTTCATATATTTCTTTTTTTTTTTCTTTTTTTTGAGATAGGATCTCTCTCTGTCGCCCAAGCTAGAGTGCAGTGGTGTCATCACATCTCACTACAACTTCAAACTTCTGGGCTCAAGTGATCCTCCTGCCTCAGCCTCCCAGGTAGCTAGGACTACAGGCGTGCACCACCACGCCCGGCTAATTTTTCCATTTTTTTGTAAAGATAAGGTCTTGCTCTTGCTCAGGCTGGTCTCAAACTCTTGGGCTCAAGCAATGTTCCCGCCTCAGCCTTCCAAAGTGCTGGGATTACAGGCGTGAGCCACCCCGCCTGGCAATTTTCACATATTTCTAAGGGCTTGTATTTTATTTATTATATTGATTCAAAGAATAAAACTTTGCTCTTCTTAAAACTTTACTACTGATTCTATATTTTAATCATAAGTAATTATCCCGCTTATCATGGTGGACAGTTTTGCCTTAGATGTTCTGTTACTGTTTCCTACATTGGCGGTCACTTTTTGTTTTAATTAATGTTACCTTTCCCATCTTTGCTTTTTATTTTTTTAAATTTTTGATTATTATGAATACATAATAGTTGTATGTATCCAAGCTTTACTTTTAGACTCTTGAGGTCATTTTGCTTCAGTTGTATGTCTTACAAGCAGCAGTTCTTTAAACAAATATAGTCCTGTAGTCTGAGTGTCCTTGCTTCTTAGCAGGGGAATTTACACCACTGCTTACAGTCATTGCTATAATTGCCTCTCTTGATCTGGCCTCTGGCAGCCTATTTGATGCTCTCTCTTTATGTTCTCTTATTAAAGCTTTTCTATTTTGCTCTCTAATGTATGGGCAATGCTCAACTTGTTTTCAGCATTGTCACCCATTTAGAAGAAAGAAGAAAACCATGCAGTTTTTAATTCTACTAGGAATTACCCTAAAACATTAAAACATTCTTAATACCAGAGTTATCTCTCTATAACTAAGCTATCTAATAAAAAATAAATAGCACTTTTTGCTATTTTTATTAGTGAGCTTGATTATTTTAGCTTTCTTTTATGGAAGACAAGAAAATGTGCACTTTGCAGCATTTTTCTTCTCTCCGCCTCAACACAGTACATCTGAGGGCTTGCAACTCCCACCCCCCTCTGCCGTTCATCTGAGAGTCTGCAAACTGCTCCCCTCAACCTCTTCTTCTTCCGGGCCCTTTTTTGATCTTTTGCAAATGACTCTATTCTAAGCGCAACCCAAATGTTGGCAGACTTCATCAACATTTGAATTATACATGAGGTCACATGAGCACCCATATCATCAGTACATTCCCCTTCTTCCCCCACCTTGCCTGTGAAAAATGCTGTCTTTCTCTTTCAGAGTCATTCCACCCCAAAGAATTTCTCTTAATCCCTTTGGTAGGCAGAACAGTGGTGCCCTAAAGATGTCCAAGCCCTAATCCCCAGAATTTGTGAATATGTTATCTTACATAGAAAAAAAGAGACTTTGCAGTTGTGATTAAGGATAAAGACCATGAGATAGGGAGATTATCCCAGGTTATCCAGGTGGGCTCAATCCAATCACATGAGTCCTTAAAAGACACTTTTCCGGCTGAGGTTAGAGTCAGAGAGGGAGCTGTGATCACGGGAGAATGGTCAGAGAGATGCAGCATCACTGGCTTTGAAAAGAGAGCAGGGAGCTATGACCTAAAGGACTTTGACAACTTATAGAAGCTGGAAAAGACAAGGAAACGGATTCTCCCCTAGAGCCTGCAGAGGGAGCATGATCCAGCTGACAGTTTGATTTTGCACCAGTAAAACTGATTTTGAACTTCTGGCCTCCAGAACAGTAAGAGAATAAATGTGTGTTGTTTTAAGCCACTAAATTTGCGGTATTTGTTACTGCAGCAATAGGAACCTAACATAGTCCCCATAAGGCTATCCTTACATGGTTTGTAAACCAGCTGCAGGACAACTCCCCCACCTTTTTCTTCTGCTGCTCTGGCTCACCAAGTCTGGTCAGTGTTGGCTGCTCTGGAAGCCACTGCAACAGCTGCAACATTGCTAGGATGTGGCAGAGAGAGGAAAATGGCCAGGACTGCATCCAAAGGCAGATAGAACCTGGACAGGCTTGGAGATGTTGTCAGGATCAAACGAGTTAACATATGCAAAGTGCTTTCAACAGTGCCTGGCACATGGTGCTATGTTTTAGCTAATACTGTTTTACCTTGTACTCCAGTGGAGGATGATGGGGTAGGTCGTACTCCTCACTTCCTAGCCTCACTATTGACTTGTGATCTTGGTTTTACTCAGTCATTCATTCACTCCCTTTGATCACTGTAACTCCGGTTCTCTTTTCTTTTCCTAAGCACTCATTTTAATGTACTGTGTGTGTGTCTTACCTTTTGAATATATTCTTACAGAATGCTCATTTTAGTTTCCGTGCATGCAATTTTTGATTTACATAAATGGCATTCATACAGAATAATTCATTTTCACAAGAACTAGTTTTTTCCCTAACATATAAGCTTATGTTTACATCCATTGTTTCTAACTACTACCTAGTATTCTATGGTATAAATCTATCTTGTCTGACTTCTCCACAGAGTTAATGTCTAAAATATTTAACCTTCGAGCGACACAGGCAAGACCCAATCAGGAATCTGCTTTAGTACTGGTGCTGGGTTCCAGAGGCCCCTGAAATGCCAGGATTTAATCTTAACTCACTGCATCATGCAAGGAGAGGGTAGGTGTAGGGAGAGACGGAGAGGCATTTAGCAAGCCAGGGGAAGCATCTAGTTATGAACCAGTGTGGGGACATTATTTTACTATTTCAACAACCAGTATGGCTGTACTATGCTTATCAGCTGATAGCACCCCTGCCTATCTCCACTCTTTTCTTGATGAGTGAATTCCCAGGTTGCCTCCAACTTCCTTACCATGAACTACAACGCAACAAACTTCCTTGTACATGTCCTGTTATGGACCCTGAGAAACTTCCCCTGGGATAGACCCCAGGCAAGGAATTTCTGGGCCACTGGTATGCACATATGTAATTTTATGAGTGGTGCCGTGTGGCTGTCCATGACATCAGTACCAGTCCACCTTCCCGCCATCAGTGCATGTGGCCTCCCATAGCCCCACCTGCCCGCCAGCACTCTAATTGTCATCTAGTCTAGTAGGCATGAAAGGATAGTTCACTGCTGTTTGAATAAGTATTTGTCTGATTTCTGATTACCAACAACTGTGGACTCTCATCTTGAGCTTGAAACCTTGGTGGCTTCCTTTTCCACAAATGTCCTTTTCACAGCCTCTCTCCACTGTTCTGTTGGATATTTTCTATTCTATCCTATTCTTCTCCCTCTTTAGGAAGGAGTTCCCGTAAGAAAATGGCACTGTGTTTGTCAAGGGTGCTATCTCCTAAGGCTTCCAAAACCATAAATCTTCAAAGTGCCAGCCCTGCTCTGAATTCTGCATCGAGGTAGACAGGTTGACCCTCTTACTGACTCTGCCCACACTCTGTCACCTGGACCCCAAAGTAGCAGTGCTTGTGCCCAAAGTCTCTAAAACCTCTTGATGAAACAGTTATCCTTCACCCCTGGCTGAACAAGAGGCTTGAAACAAATACTGCTGGGAGCGGCTGCACTGGAGACGGGGGAGGTATTTTGTGGTCTAAAGTGAACTGTAGCTCAGCCAACCAAAAATGTCCTTATATTGTATCAGTCATATAGATTTATCAGCCAAAACAATTCTCTCATTAGTGGTTACAGTATTTGTGAACCTCTATAATATCAGTGATTTTTGCTACCTTTTTTTTTAACCTCAAATTCCCCATCTGTGACAACTATCTTGGACTCAGCTCTCTGTGGTCTCATAATAGGCATCTGGTGAAGACAGCGCTCCATGGGCAAATAAGATGGAGAAATCTACATTAAGTAAAGTAAACATTTTTTTAAATGAAGACTTTCTCATTATGCACATTATGTGGATTTTAAGAATGTAGTTGAAGAAGCATTAGTGTGGCAAAATAAGCTCTATTCTTGGAGCAAAGTGTTCTCCCTTCTCTTGTCTAGCAAACACCATGCTGCAGCTTGGGCATGGCCGTTAATCATTCTGAAGCCTCAGTTTCTGAATCTGTACAATGGGGGCAATACTACTGTTGTGCATAAAGGCAGGGAGCTTAATAAGATGTTTGAGTGAGTTTCTGCTTAAGCCTAGGATTCATTCATCTCTAAACCTTTCTTGTCCTGATCCTTCACCCTCCCACACAGCCCTTGTGGGAAATACTCAACAGGAACAGCTGAGATACCGCAGCCACTGTGGCCAGCAATGCTTGAAACAAAACCTTTGTTGATTTGATTGTGCTTTTATAAACCTCAAGTGGGATGCTGTTGGAAGCCCGGTGGTATTTGTGCAGCTGGACTTTCCACCTCCTCCTCTAACAGGCTGTCACTGGCAGAGAAATGTGCTCCACTGGCACAGACTGTGTTTCCAATCACAGCTTATCTGAGCAGTGTTGAAAGTTCAAAGCTATTATTTACAGCTCAGTGAGGAGAGAGCAGAGAATCAGTAGCTGTGGATGAGACCCATGCTGCAAACGCCAGTCACAGAGAGCCACAGGGTTTGAGATGCCTAAGAAGGGGAGAAGGGTTGCTCAGTCTCTCCTAATGCCTCAAAGAACTGCCCAAGCCATGCTCCCCACCCCCAGAAGGCTTCTCTGATGAACGGAGCCCACATTGATCTCTTCCCCCCCCCCCAATATCTATCCCATATTAGGGTGCCCCATCGTGGAGTGCCTGGGACTTTCCAGTTCTCATACTAGAAGTTCAATGCCCCAAGAAACTCCTCAGTACCTGGCAAACCAAGACAGTGGGTCACCCTACACATACTGTCTGGATTAAGCATTTTGTCATTGATTAAATTTGGTTTAAACATTCAGCCACATTAGCAACAAACACTTATTGGGTATCCAGCAAGCACACTGTGCTAAGCTTTGAGGACACAGTGCCCTAAACTTTTTTTCTCTCTTTATTTTTCCATAGCATGTTACAAAGTGTTTTGTTCCATACCTAGAACCCAGATCTTGTTTTCTATGTATCATTGTTCAAGAAAAGGAACTAGAGCTCCTTGGATAAAAATGGCTGATTCCAGGACTAGAGCAAGAAAAATAACAATATGAGCCCAAAGCATTTTATGATGCAGGAAAGTAAGGCGGTATTCAGAAAAATGTAGAATGAGAGTTTGCCAAAAGAGCACAGGAGACAACTTGAAGGAGCCCTTAATGAGCAAATCTGGGACAATTTAAGCAATAAAATTTAATAATAAGAAGAATGCACTCTAACCCATAGAATAAAGTAAATTATCTGTGGAGCCATACTGACTCTAATAGATATAAACAGATTTTTTTTAAAAAAATTCTTATAATAAAATTCAAATTAACGAATAATTCAAGGTGAGCCACGCCCTTCTGGGGCAGAACCTGGCCAAGGGATGAGCACAGCCTGTCCACCTGCTGCCCAAAGGGGCCTCCTGTGTGGGCAGTGCCTGCTTTGGAGCTCCCCAATGTGTTTGTCAAGGCTGCATCCCTGGTGCCCTGAGGCTCTCTGTGCCCAACCTTGCTTCCTCTCTCTTTCCTTTCACAGGTGGTCTGAGACTTCCTCTATCCAACCCCACATCCTCTCCCTTTGCGTTTCCTGGGCATCTCCCACCAATACACCTCTTGCACGCTTAAGTCTTTTTCCCAGAAAACCCGAATCACAGATGCTTAGGAAGATAGAGGAATAAGCACATCAACAATGTCTTTTTTCTTTTTTCTAAATGAAAATCCTCTTCTCTTTTTGCCTGCAGTCCTATCCTAGTACTCTCTTCCAAATTATTTCAACCCTTTGAGCTTCAGTTTCTTTATCTCTGAAAAAGAGATAATAGTCACCTCATTATATTGCCATTAAGATTAAGCATATTAGTGAATGTCAAAGCATTTCATAAAATGCTACGGAAATGCTTGGAGAAAAATAAAAAGTGTGTCTAGGATAACGTGCCCCTTCCATAAGATGATTTCACATTAATTAAAGGAGAACATACGAAGTGACTGACACATAATAAATGGACTGTGGGAGTAGACAAAGATGAAAAACTCTAAGAGTACATGTGTTAGAGAAATATGGACCCACACAAAACATGGATCTCTTACATGTTGGTGGAGCAAGCATAAGTTGATATAATCATTTTGGAAAACAGTTTGGCATTATCGCAAATGGAATCATTTGACTAGTGATTCAATTCTTTAATAATTATGTGAATATTCAGACTTTTAAATTTCTCTTTTATTGGTTTTGGTAAGTTATATTTTTCTAAAAATGTATCCATTTCACCTAAATTCCAAACGACTATGAAGTTGCTCATATGTATTATGTTAACTCTCTTATTGTATCTGTAATTACACCCTTCTTACTCCTATTATTGCTTATTTGTGTTTTCTCCCTTTTATTCTTGCTCAATATTGATAGAGTTTTGTAAATTTTGGTTGTTGCAATGATCCCAAATTCAGATTTGTTGATGTCCATTTTAGCTTTGCTTTCTATGAATATTTCACTAATTTCCATTTTTATTTTATCCTTTCTTTCTACCTTTCTATTTGCTGGGTTTTTTTCTAACTTCTTGATTTGGACACCTGTTACATTGATCTTTTGGCTTTTCTTCTTTTTCTAATATAAATATTTAGACTATAAATTTTCCTCAAAGCACTCTCTTTGCTGCATCCTATATGACCAGCACTGCAGAGCTCACAGTGAACAACTCCATCTTTCTCCCCGAAGATACCCATTATCCTGATTTCTGACACTATAAATTACTTTGGCCTGTTTGTAATGTTATATAAATAGAATCATATCATACAGTATGTACTCTTCAGTGTTTGGGTTTTCTTGTCTATATTTTCTACAATCCTTAACTTTTTAGGTATTCTTTCTTTATCTTTGACTTTTTCCATATGGAAGAATTCCTGAATTTGCTAATTAGTTTCTCAGCTACATCTGCTTGACTCTACCATAACTATTGCAATCTTTATTTCAATGATTATATTTTCATATCTAGCATTTTCACTGTTTTGCGTGTATGCTTCATGTTTTTGTTTTGGGTCACTATTACCTTCCCTCGCCTCTCGTAATACTTTTGTTATGCTTAGGCTGAATGCTCAGTCTATGTCCTCTGAGACCTACGATGCTGATGGCATCTGAACCCCAGTTTGTGATTTGGCTTTTGACCTAGTCGTGTTTCTCAGATGTCCCCTTGTTTTAGCCTGTGAGCTCATCTTCCCCGGGGGTATGGCTACTCCTTGGAGTAGTGCCAATGAGGAAGAAGCAGGGGCTAGATTGTCAGCAGAGGAACTTAAGGAGCCATGAAGGGCAGGGGTGCCCTGGGATGGAGAGACCCAGTGCCCAGAAAACCATAGTCACTTGCTCTGCACAGTGCAAACACTGGCTCAGGTCACAGCTTCCCTCTCAGGTCCCCAAGGAGAAGCACAGAGAGCCAAGGCTCTTCTCAGAATGCAACCCAGCGGTCTTGAGATCTGGAAGGGGGGGTGGACAGGAAGGTGACTACCTGAGGTTCTTCTGTCCCCACCTGTTTCTTATGGCTCTGCACACAGTCAGGCTGCAAGAACTGATCACTAATCATAGTCAGTCCTTTCCTTCCTTCCTTCCTTTCCTCCTCCTCCGCCTCCTTCTCCTTCTCTCTCTCCCCCCCTCTTTCCTTCTCTTGTGTATTCCCCTAAGGTTGCTGGAGTTCAACAGTTGCTTAATTCACGTTCTTGAGTTGCTAATAGAGAAAATGTAGAGTAGCACATTTTTTTTTTTCATTTCAGAGAAAAACATTGCTCTTTTCTAGGAAAAACTATAGAAGAATGTACTACAAATAGACTAAAAAGAAGTCCTGCATTGGAGTAAATGTGTACTGATGAGAATAATTTTTAAAAATAATAAACATAAAGAGAAAAGGCCTTGCTGTGTGCAAGAGTTCCTCCTGCTACTTTGGCTGGGTGCAGACACCTCCTCGGCCCAGGTGCTGGAGTTCTCTCCAGGGTCTGTGTTGGAGCAGGGCGGGGCGGGGGCGGACGGGGACAGCTTTCCCCCTGGAGCCATGTTGTATTGTGAATCCTGGCATCCCAAAGTACCATTTTTTGTCCCTTAAGTCTCATAAAGTCGCATATTTAATGGTCCTCTAGATTCTAACCACACCCTCCATCTCTCTCTTGCACCTTTGTCTCTAGGGCCAGGCTATGGAACCAGTACAGTTAGGGTCTCCAGTATCCCCCCAGGAAGCCATGCACAGAACACTTCTCCTTTAGCCAAGCAAATGAACAAGTAACTAACAATTCACCCTTCATATCTGCTATAATAAATACATACAAATTAGCAAACAATCCTTTCAAATGTGTGGGTCACTTGCCACTTGTGGTTGAATTCATGCCATTCCGTGCCAACAACAGACGATATCAGCTGACATTCAGTGATCCCTTACCCTGTTATAGCTCCTTTATGGTAGGTATCCTTGGGATAACCACTTCACGGAAGGGAAAGCTGAAGGATGGGTATATTAGGTACTTTGTCCAAAATATCATGAGTATGTAGCAGAGACAGTATTCAAAATCACATATTCCAAGTCCAGAGCCCAAGTGTGTAACTATTATGCAATATGGGGAATTAAGTTTCAGGCTCTTACCTTAAGCCTTGCTCTTTTTCTGTGTACAACATCCTCCTTAATTAAACCTGTGGTAGGCCTCCCTCATCTTTCAAGGGAGAAGAAATCATCCTCCTCTACCCTGCAGAGGGAAAAAGGTAATGCCCTGTGTCCAATTTTCTTTTCATTGCTATTTTTATTATAGAAACACAAATGTTCAGTGATTCTAAAATGAAAACAGGGAAAGTTAATTTTGTCATCCTTATCTAATAAAATTCTTAATGGGTTTCTCTCCCATTATCATAAATACTTTTATTGTTTCTAAATTTTTTTCTCAATTGCACAGTAGTGTATCTTGCTTTTGAAAAAATAAAAAAATTAAAAAGGACACGTTCTTTTGATGTTTAGATCTCTTAATTATCATTTTCTACTTGGAATTTAGTTTGATTTTCTCTATTTAGATCAGAAATGAGTACCCTCAAGGTAAACTTGGCATTTTTTGTGCCAATTTTATACAGTGAAAATTTGGTAAACTATCTACTGGCCATGAACTGTGTGACATTGAACAAGTCTCCTGACTTACCTGAGCTCCAGTTCCCCATCTCTAAAATTATCTCCTGGACTCCTTTCTCACCCTACTGTCCTTCTCACCCAACAAGAATAACGTGTGGTTAATTGAATTGAAGTGATAGTAGAGATCTTTGTTTTCAGACCTCAAGGAGTTCTAGATAAGTTTACTCTGTATATGGTGTTGGGATTGTAGGGGTGAGGGCAGAGACTTATTTACAAAAAAGGGCACCTCTTTTATATTATAGAACACTGGTTTTTAAAGTGCAGCCCCTGGACCAGGAGTATCAGCCTGTTAGAATGTAAATTCTCGGGCCCCATCCATTCCCTGCTGGATTAGAAATGCTGAGAATGGAAACTTAACCCTTCAGCCTGTGTTTTAACAAGCCTTACAGGTAATTGTGATGAGCATTTAAAGTTTGAGAGTGACTACTAGAGAATACTTTAAATTCTGTGGTCAGTATTTCCTTCTTAGCCATACTAACCCTGAGTTGCCTTCCTCTCTCATTCTTAGACAATGGAGTAATTCATTCCTTCAACAAATATTCATTAAGTGCTCAGTGTGTGCTGGACACAATTCTAGGCACTGAAAATACAAAGTTGAAAACAACAGACAAAAATCTCTGCCACAGAGAGCTAAGATTCTAACAGGGGAGATGGGTAATAAACAAGGAAATATATATGGTATATCAGACAGTAACAATTCAATGAAGAAAAATAATGCTGAGCAGCTGAATAGTGGAATCTCAGAAAATACCAATTTGAATCCTTGACATAATTTAGATGCACTGAGAAAGAAAAACTGCAGTAAAAAATAAGTATGACATGAATTATAAGCTAAATGTAATAACTTTGTATTTATCCTCTCAATGTTTTGGGGCTTTTATTGTAGTTGTTTGTTTTTGTTTTTGACACCAGCACCCACTTTTCACATGATATAATATTCGAAATTATATACAAACTTATAAAACAAGCTCTTATACCTCCGCTGCCATGGCAACCAAGAATGTCACCTGACATTAAGTCGAACATTCTTATATCCAGAGCATCTTGGGTTAGAATCAAAGACTTTGAAAGTTATTATACAGGGTATTTAGAGATCATATAGCTCAACTCTATCTTTTACTTATTTGTGTCCATATTACATGGCCTCTAATAAATTCTGAGCTCCATAAGGGGATTTTCTATGTTTTCGTATCCTCCAGAACAATTATTTGAAACTCAACAGTAAATATTTATATAATCTTTGCCTCTCTTAGCACAAAACGAAACATACACCAAGTGCTGACAAATGTTGTTGATGGTGATGAGTATACTTAGTTTACTGGAATACAGGAAAGTAGACTTTCATATGTCAAAATATTTCTGCACTTAGACTTGAAACAAAAGTATCTACTGTTTGACTAGTATACTATCACCAACTTAATAACCACAAGCTTTTTCATTCCAGTACTCCAGTTAAGGCAATAGTCTTATTGCCATAATATAATGTTACTAAAAATGTCAAAAATGTGTCTCATTTGAGCTAGCACTTTTCAAGCTAGCACTTTTCAAATATCTGATGTA
Source organism: Daubentonia madagascariensis (assembly GCA_023783475.1). Taxonomy (NCBI): domain Eukaryota; kingdom Metazoa; phylum Chordata; class Mammalia; order Primates; family Daubentoniidae; genus Daubentonia; species Daubentonia madagascariensis. The sequence continues at coordinate 13,305,183 of JAKFHU010002004.1, forward strand.
ATTTTTACAAAAATTCCATGAAATTAGATTTAGTAAATATTTTCAGTATAAGTAAGAAAAGTACACCTCATATCACCTTTAACAAAGAAAAACTGATATATAGTTTATTGAGACATAATTTATTGGAAAGTTATTTGTGTATTTGACATAATTCAAGTAAGAATTTTATAATAAGGCCAAGAATTCCCTTCTTTTTGAAGAATTCTCTCATCTCATCCCTTCCATGTATTCTTGATAGCTTCCTCTTTTGGTGCCACTAAGATACAATGTAATTACTTGCCATAGTGTTTATCGCATAACCTTTTTCTAATTATAAAAATAACAAATAGTCTTCTTTAAATTTTTAAAAATATAAATGGGCATAAATAAAAATTAACTCATAAGTACTTAAAAATTAAGTCACTGTTAATATTTGGTATATTTATTAGCATTACTTTATAGTAATTTGGGGGAAAAATAATGGGACCACTTTTTCTTAAAGCCACACCTCAGACCAAATACCCACACTCACATACACACACACACATACCTCCTAGTATAGGACACTTAAAAATGCAGAAGTATTAATATATGTTTAAAATACATTTTAAGTTTGCTGAGCTTAAACACAAGTTGGAGATAAGCCACAATAATAAAATATGATTTAAGAAAGGTATCAGTTTTTGAAGCTGGCTTTTAACTGAGGAAAAATGTCAGTCTACCAAGGGTGTTAGTGAAATATACACACAAAGGGCATAAACAAAGTCTAGAGCCCCAACATGATGAAAGGATGGGTCAGAAACCACCACATAGAGATAGGGCCTTAGAGGGCTGAAACTCTCAGGTATAAATTCAATAAAAATCCTGTTCTATGGAGATAAATGTTGGAAAAATTACTGGTCTTTTGCTTAGCTCTGGGTTAAGTGAGTGAAAAAAGGGAAAGTCTCTTGAGAATCCCTAACAAAAAATATATAATGAGGCTAGAATTCATGCCATGTATATGTCCTGGAAAATTTCAACTCAAAATTATAGATTAAAGCAGACTCATACAGGTGAATTTCCCTGGAACCTGGAATAAACAAACACATCTCTGGAGGAAATAAGCCACTCACTATAAGCAAGAGTCAACAGAAACAACAAACTGTAGAATCAGACCTACAAAGACTATAGTTACTGAAATTACTAGCAACACTATAAAAACAAATACATTTAAGTGAATAAAAATAGAACAAAAAGAATGAAGAAACAAGAGAATGTAAAGATAATCAGGAAGATTTGAAAAAATCTCAATGAATCACTAGAATTTGAGAATGTGAAATTTGGGGGAAAAAACTGCACATATATGGTTCTGATGTTAAACCATGTACCAAAGGCTTTCAGAACTGAACTATGGGTTAGAGCACCACTCAGATACCACACTAGGCCCTAGGTGGAGCACAGGCAGGCAGATCTGAATAGGTCTTGTAAGGGCTTTGAAAATAGAACTGATACTAGAAAGAACCAATGAACACAGAAGATGTGTGGCCTGAATCTAACCAGGTTGCTACCTGCTCAAAAAAAAACTTAGTATCCTCTATAGCATTTAAATAAGACTGAGATTCACATAGCATAATGTCTAAAATGTCCAGAACATGATCCAAAGTTACTCAACCTAAGATCTAGAAAAATCTGAACATCTCACAACAAAACAGATAACCAACAGACTCCAATACTAAGATGATGTAGATGTTTGGATCACCAAAGACTTTAAAGCAGCTATTATAACTGTGCTTCAAGAAGTAAGATTGAACATTCTTGAAATATAATGAAATGTAGAAAGTCTCAACAGAGAAATAGAAGATATTTAAAAAAACCAAATGGAAATTTTATACAATAACCAAAATTCTTTAAAAATTACTAGATGGGCTCAGGAACAAAATGGGGAAGGCAGAGAAAAAAAGTTCATGACCATGGAGAAAGATAATGAGAAATTACCTAATTTGAACAACAAAGAGTGAAAAAAAAATTTAAAAAACTAAGAGGAGACCCATGGAATAGTAACAAAAGTTCTAACACTTATGTCCATGGAGTCCCAGAAGAGAATAAATAACATATCATAGAGAAAAAATTTGAAAAAAAATAATGGATGAAAACTTGAGTGAAATGAGCAAATACCTACAAAAAAACTTGAAAAATCTTTCTTTTAGAAGAAATACAAAGTCAAAATAATCCAATAACTATTTAAATAAATTGAAATTATAGTTTAATTTTAGCTTTCACAAAGGTAGCACTAGGCTCAGAAAGTTTTATTAATGTGTTTTACAGAATATTCGGGAAATAAATAACTCTGATATTATACAAACTCTTTTGGGAAGCAGGAAAAAAAGCAGCACTCTACAACTTATTTTATGAAGCTAACATAACCTTGATGAAACAGCATGTAAGAATCAAACGAGAAACATAGTTATTAACATAGATGCAAAATATTTAACCAAAATAATAGCAAATTGATACCAATAATGTATTTAAAAAACTATACATCTCAACTGAATTAGGTTTATTTCATGAATCTGAGGTAATTCTAGTAATGAAATTTACAACAATACAGTGTAATAGATCAAAGGAGAAAAAGACATAGAAAAGCCGTAAAGGCTTTTAAAAATTCAAAAATAATTCTCTAAAAAATAACTAAATATTTTAGCCAATTAGGAATAGAATAAGAATTCCCTTAACTGAAATACACACACACACACACACACACACACACACACCTCTCTCTCTCTCTCTCTCTCTAGGAAATATCCTATGTATTCTATGCAAAATATTCCTTTTAAAATCAGGAACAAAACAAGGATGTCTGCCAGCACCACTTTTAGTCAACATCAAATTGAGGATCCAAGGCAATGCAATGAGACAAGAAAAATTTTAAAGACTGAAAAATAAGATACAAAACTCTCAGTGGTTACAATTGATAGGATCATCTATGTAGAAACTCCTAAAGTATCCACAAACAAATTAGTTTTGTAGGTGATTTAACAGTGCTTCTAGATATAAACACTACAAAGGCTGAATTTCTCAATACTAACAAGAAACAGAAAATAAAGTTTTATGATAGTGACACAAATTGTGTAGTATCTCAGAGTAAAACTAACCAAAATGGCAAGATTTGAAAGCACTTCAGAAGACATAAATAAATGGAGACATCTACCTTGTTCAGGGATTGGAGGACCCAACATTGTCAAGATTTTCAATTCTCTCTAAAATTGATCTATAGATTCAATGCAATGCCAGTATTGTTACATGATAAAGTGTTTCTAAAAGTCTAGGTAGAACAGAAAAGGGATACAAGACTCCTGAAACAAAGATGCATAAGAGGGGCAACTTAGAGCAAAATAAATACTTATTATAAGGCTATAATAATTAAGACCCTGTGGAACTGCACAGAAAGAGACAAACTCATGAGCTAATGGGGAACCCAGGAAAGGATCCACACATATGTGGAACAACTGTTATATAACAGAGCTGGAATTTCAGATCCATGAGGAAAGGTAGACTGTTCAGTAAATAATGCTGAGACAATTATTTATCCATGTGGAGAAAAAAAATGGAACTGGATCCCTACCTCACACCACTTAAAACAATATATATCAAATGTATTAAAAACTTACAAGCAAAAAAGTAAAACTTCAAAAATTTTAGGAGAAAATATAGAAGACTATGTGAATGATCTCAGTATGAAGAATAATTTTTCCAGACACCAATGTACAAATCATAAAGTAAAACATTGTTAAACTTGACAGTATTACATTTAAAATTATTGTGTTCTTCATCCAAACACAACATGAATAGAATGCAATATAAATAGAATGCAAAGAAAAAGTACAAACTAGGAGACGTTATTTGCTACACACACAACAAAAAAAATGGTATTCAGAATGATTACAGAACTTTCAAAAATTCAAAGAGGAACAAACAAATCACTAGAAAAAATGAAAAAAAAAACAGAAACAAGCATTTCATAGGAAAAAAAAAAGCATGAAAAGCCCATGAAGCCATGAAAAGATTCAAAATAATAATCAGAGAAATATCATACTGTCAAAACATTAGAAGTCAGTCAGCACCAACTATTGGCAAGGATGTGTGGTATCAGGAATTTTTAAGCACTGCTTATGGTGTTTAAATTGCACTGGAGTGCAGTTGGCTTGACCCTATTTGACAGAGACTGCTAGCTGTCCTCCAAAATTCATTTTTCCTTTCCCAGGTATTGAATAGCTTCTGAGAGATGGCTGATGAGCCTGGGTTCATATTTCTCTGCCCCTTTGCAGTGGGTGTGGCCCAGTTGTAGACAATGGAATGTGAATAGAAGTTGGCAGGTCATGTCCAGGCTTTAAGAAGTGGCTGAACTACTTTACTTTCTCTTTCCTTTCCCATTGCCAATGTCAAATGAAGAGGAACAGCAGTGCCATGAGATGGAAGAGGCCTGGATCCCTGAATCACCCCATGGAGGATGACTTCCCAGTAATCAGAAATGCACTTAAGCTGTTAGGTGAGTGAGAAGATAAACTTCTCTAGGATTTGAACAAATATGTACTTTTGTTTCTATTTTTTATTCTAGCCTCGACTCATATAGCCAGAAAAGAATAAGCATGTGCATACCCTGAAACCCAGTACTCCCACTTGTAGGGATTTACCCTAGGGACAATTTTGAATGGGTGGCTCAAAAGTCACAGATGAATGGGATATTCATAATAGCAAAAATTCAACTTCAAACAATTGAGGGCTGTTAACAGTAGAATGGGCTAATGATAGAAATGAATATTTTAGAGCAGTAATAATGAATAAACCCCAGCTATCCACATCAATGTGGATGACTATCAGAAACACAATGGCAAGCAAGAAAAACACATCACAAGAGAATATTAATATATACAATATGATGCCATTTATAAAAGTTCAAAACAGACAAAATGAGAAATGCATTATTTAGAGATACATATTTATCTATAGAGAGAATAAAACTAGATTAAAGACTCAAATGTAGATATAAAACTGTAAAACTCCTGAACATAAAACTTCATGACATTGGTCTTAGCAATGATTCCTTGGAAATAACCACAAAAACATGGGTAACAGAAGCAAAAATAGACAAGTAAGACTATATCAAACTGAAAAGCTTCTTTGCAGCAAAAGAAAGAATCCACAGAGTTGAAAAACAACTCATGAAATGGGAAAAAATATTTGCAAACCACATATCTGATAAGGGGTTAATCCAAAATATATAAGAAATTCCTACAACTCAAGAGCAAAACAATGAATAATATGATTTTAAAATGGACAAAGAACTTGAATAGACATTTCTCCAAAGAATACATAGGAGACAGCCAATGGGTATATGAGATATGCTCAACATCACTAATCATCAGGGAAATACAAGTTAAAACCACAGTGAGATATCACCTCATACCTATTAGGATGGACATTAACAAAAAATTTTTTAAAAAATAACAAGAGATGATGAGGATGTGGAGAAATTAGAACCTTTGTGCACTATTGGTGGGAATGTAAAATGGTACAGCTGCTATAGAGAACAGTATGGCTCTTCCTCAAAAAATTAAAATTAGAACTACCATATAATCCAGTAATCCAGAGCCCATGTTCATTGCAACATTATTTGCAATGGCCAAGATGTGGAAGCAACCTAAATGTCCATCAATGGATGAATGGATAGAGAAAATATGATATATACATACAATGGAATATTATTCAGCCTTAAAAAAGGCGGAAATCTTGTCATTTGCAATAACATGCATGAATCTTAACAACATTATGCTAAGTGAATAAGCCAATCACAGAAGGCCAAATTTAGCCTGATTTCACTTATATGAGGGATCTAAAGTAGTCAAACCCGTACAAGCAGAAAGCAGAGTGGTGGTTGCCAGGGACTGGGGGTGGAGGAAGTTTGGGAAAGTTACTATTCAATGAGTATAAAGTTTCAGTTGTGTAAGATGCAAAAGGTCTAGAGGTCTGCCGTACAACACCGAGCTTCTAGTTCGCAATATTGTAATGTACACTGAAAAATTTAAGAGAGTTGATCTCATGTCATGTGTTTTTATAACCACAATAAAAAAATAAAGATAAGCAAGAGAGTTATGAATGCAAATTTCTGGATAGCAGTGACTTCTAGGGGGAGCCGTAGGGTGGGACTTGCAACTGGGGAGGGCATAAAGGTCTTGTTTGTGTTGCAGCCTAAGCTAGGAGGTGGGGATATGGAAGTTCTATTTATTTTTATTGTTTACATTCTAAACATGTTAGAGGTACTCTTTTGTGTATATGATCTACTTCGTATAAAAGAAATTTAAGACTTAAATGACATATGGTTTATAAGGAATGTAGCACAGTACCTAGGATCTGTTATTATATATTAAGAGTTCAATGACCACTTGCTATAAATTTTAATTCTTTTATGTGGTTTTATATACACACACACAGGTAAACTATTTAGAAGTATATGTTATATGTGTCCATACACATATATGCATATTAATATATATTGTATGATATACATAAAGTGGATTCATACTGTATAGAACTTTATTTCCTGCCTTTTTCACTTAACATTCAATGTTGAGTAAAAAACCAAGCCATATTATTCTTCCAAAACATGGTGTTTAATTGAAGCATAATATTCCATTCTATAAATGTACTATAATGTACTCAGTCATTCATTCCCCTGTTGGTGGATGTGTACTCTACAGAAACCATTGTATTGTACTGAAATTATCTACATTTGTGTCCCCCACATTAGACCGTGAGAGCCTCAAGGGAAGGCCTGTGGATGCCGGGCCCCACGGCACAGTGGGGACGTGGTAGTCGTGGGCGGACTGAATGCACAAACAGCCTCCTCCTTCTCCCCTGTGCCTGCCTCGCCCATGCCTGGGGTTTTCATTTAAGGGCTCTAACAGGGAATCTTTCCCACATTGGTGCTTGATTGTTTCTCCTGACAGTTGGACCACAATGGAAAGAATTCTAAGGTATTTTGAGACCCAAAATAGAAAAAGAGCAGTAATTGCCTACTCTGGCAGCATACACTACGGAATCAAAAGACCCAGTTGAGCAGCTTCCATGGAACACGTGACGTTTGCCTTCAGTAACTGTCTAACGTTCAATGCCTTTCCGTGAAGGTTACTATTATTCTTGTGTATTAATCTGAGACTCAGAACTGGTAGGAATCTCTTTTCACATCTACAAATTAATAGAGGGATGATATCATGGGTTTTGTCTACCTTTTAAAAATAACTTAAGCTTAAAGTAAATCTCACATTTGGGAAGAAATTCTGGTCGGCTTCCCAGAGCGTTAGATAATAAACTCTCACTTACAGGCACATGATTTATCTACTTAGTGGATTTTCAAAAGTGCATCTTTGAGGCTGTCTGTTGGAGGGACTCTTTGGGCTTAATCGATCAATTATGATAAAATCACAGAATTTTATAGCTAGGAAGAGCCCTTGTTTGTCAAATGAGGGGACCGAAGCTCAGGGTCATGTGAGTAACTCATGGCAGCGGGTGGAACAGAAATCTAACTGCCTATTGTGAACTTCTGTTACTGGACCTAATGCCTGGACACTGTGTGTGGTCACTATTAAGGAGTTGTGACAGTAATCCCAGATGTTAGAGGTAGGCCACTGTCTCATTTGGATTCCTTAATTGTGAGGGACACATAATGACCTGTCACCTTAAGAAAGAAAGGGGTGTTATTTTAACAGCACAGCAGCAGCTCTGTGGGGGGCACCTCCCCTGTTGTGCTTAATAATCCCCCCACTATGGCCTGCGGAGCCTCTCTCACAGCCGCTCCTGTGGCCACAATCCTGAGGCCACTGCTTGGGTGGGACAGTCTGTGGAGAGGCAGGCTCACTGCTGAGACTAGGGTGCAGCCCCTCCCTGAAGCCTGTGGCCCCATAGTGACATTCCCTGGTTCCTCCGGGCCTTGCTTTGTGAGTTAGTCTCTAAGGGGACAGGGAGGTGTCATGAGCTGCATTGTGTCCCACCCAAAAAGATATGCTGAAGTCCTAACCCCAGTACCTCAGGACTTGACCTTATTTGGAAACAGGGTCATTACAGACAGAATCAAGCTAAAATGAAGTCATTAGGGTAGATGAACAAATATGACTGGTGTCCTTAGAAAAAGGGGAAATCTGGACACAGAAATGGCACATGTAGCGGGAAAATGATGTGAAGACACACGGAGAAGCCATCAACAAGCCAGGGGACCCCCGAGGCTACCAGAAGCCAGAGAGAGGCATGGAGCAAATTCAGCTCTCGAAAGGAACCAAGCCTGCCGACACCGCGATTTCAGACTTCCAGCCTCCAGAACTGTGAGACAGTGGGTTCCTGCTGTTTGAGCCACTCAGTTTGTGGTGCTTTGTCACAGCAGCCCTAGGAGACTCACACAGGGCACATCCCGTGACCTCTTGACTTCTCATTGTCAAGCTTCCCCCGCTAACAATTCTTTTTACCTGTATTTCTCACTCGCGTTCTTTAGAGAAAGAATCTGTTCTCCTAGCGCTTCTTTTCATACCAGATGTGTGAAAAGATTGGCTAAGTTAGGGCCCCATGCCTGGTTCAATTAACTGTGCTTTAAAACAGGCAGTGTCCCATCATCTGGGAGATGTGAGGTCAGACAATGTCTACAACTCTGGAAGGGGATGAGGCCTCGTAGACACTAGATTGATGCATCTTGTACCATTATAAGGAAAACCGCACACAATGTATCACATTAACAATCTGCAAAGTCACACTGGAAGACAAAGAGTCTCCAAGCCAAAATAGTAAGAACAGGCCCCCAAATTAAATATGGTTGCATATCAAATAAAGTTGTTGCCTAATCTATTGTAATAAAACATTTGAAGAAAGGAATATTTCTATATTCAGAGGGCATCAGGAAGTCTGGTAAAACAAAGGCAATGAGCAAGACATGACAATCCTTAGCTATGTTTAAAGAAAAGAGACACTGAAGCATTCCCATCACATTAGAGAGGAGGCCAAGAAAGTATCATCCGTGAGTTGTGTGTAAGATTCTTCAAAGCTGCCTCCCAGTTAATTTGGTTCTGATTTTATACTTACCAAGTAGCCTTCTGCTTAGTAATTCAACCTATCAGACTTATGGGAAGAGGAAAGTCTGGAGGATGGACATGAAAATTTTGGTCACTCCTTTGCAAGAGAATATACTGTCATTCAAACTTATACATCAGTCTCTTGTGAGTTTAGTCAATATGAATCATTTCCCCTGAGACTCACATACCTCTTTGTGACCTAAAAAAATTAGGCAGCAGAAACAAAGCTGAGAGGTAGACTCTGAACAGTGGTGACCCCAACAAACATTACTGTTGGTGAAACCCACCTGAACAATTGGGCGGCTTTCCTTTCTGCCTCCCTCTTACTCTTATCTCCTAGTCACTATTATGAAACTAAGGGAATACAGTTGGCCCTCCTTATTTGCAGGTTTCAAGTCTGGTGATACAATTAACCTCAGCTCAAAGCCCTAGGATTAAAATCAGTGGATACAGAGGGAGAACTGTATTAGCATCAGAAACAGTCCCATATAGGAGAAAGAGAACTAAACTTGGACTCAGGAAAATGTGGCTTAAGTTCTGTCCTGCCACTTACTCACATGTGACTTTGAGCAAGTTGCTCGACTTCTGTGGCCTCCTTTTTCTCAACTTTAAAATGGGAACATTGAAATCTGCCTCACAGAGTTGAGAGAAAGAAGGCACCTCGCAAAGAGTGTGGCACAGAACGCATAGGTAACAGACGACGGGTTCTTGCCCCCGCTTGTAGATAGCAACGGGTACCCGATGACTTTACCGCTCACCCTCCTGAGTTATCTCCCCTTACCAGCAGCTGGTGGCTGTCCGGGGACTGGAAATTAATTTTTACATTAGCCTAAGCAAAGCATTATTAGGAAGCCAAATCTGTTGCCGTAGCAGCCACAACAGTAAAAATAGGAATGCGCATCACAGATAATGGCATATTTAGCAGCCTGGAGTGTCCTTACAAGCCAGTCCCTGACACAGATGGCTAAATTTATGAGGATTTCATGGCACAGCGCAAAGAGCACTGGGCTCTGAATTTAAAAGCCTTCGTTTTAGTCCTGCTTCTGTCATCTGTGGGAGACCTTGGGTCTATCATCTCTCTCTGTGCTTCAGTTTCCTTGTCCTAATATGACAGTTTCCCAGCTTGACATGAAGATGCGCTTATCCTAGGACTCAGGGAATCTTGGAAAGTTGGGGGATGGTAAAACAGACATTCTCAAGGTTTATTTATGTGAAGGAAGGGGGTGTGGAAGTCTTGGTGGTGGACAGCTCAGATCTCCATCCAATGTAACCTATATAACATAACCTACAATGTGGAGGCCACGTCTCCCACCCAGCTGTTCCCATTCAATGGCTAAGCAGAGCAAGGGCACCAAAGCCAGACTCCTCTAACAGGCAATTGTTGAGGTAGTCCCAGTGATCCTGGCCTCCTGGTATTCACGTCTTGTGTAGACCGCTCCCAAGACGGGCTGACCTATGTAAGCAGCAGGAGTTCACAGAATGGGTGGTGTGTGGCTTTGAAGCTAGATCATACAAAAAACATCATAGTTTCCCTCTCACACACTCATGGGTCACTCACTCTGTGGGAAGCCAGCTTCCCTGTCACGAGGACACTCAGAGACATCCATGTGGCAGGAAATGAGGCCTCCTGCCAACAGTCAGCATCCATTCTCCCCCTGTGTGACTGAGCCTCCTTCGAAGAACATCCTCCCACCCAAATCGGGCCTTCGAAGGACAGCAGCCAACATCGTGACTACAACCTCCTGAGAGGCCACAAGCTAGAACCACCCAGCTCAGCTGCTCCTGAATCCCTGATCCACAGACACCACCGTGAAATAATAAAAGTTTGTTGTTGTCTTAAGCCACTAAGTTTTGGGGTAATTTTTAATGCAGTAAAAGACAGTTAATTTAGGGACTGCCCATTGGCTGAGCCAGGACCCTCTCAGAGCCGCACATGGTCCAGGGCTCTTCCTAGCCCATCTCGGCTCACACCTGCCAGGCCTGCATCACAATCTGAAGGCTGTCCTCACCAACTCCTGCCCCTCCTTCCCTTTGTGCTTCAGAGACATTTCCCCCAGTGACTCTCGTTCATGTCCAACTCTTTTTTGACTTCCGTTTGTCTGGAGATGTGAATTGCTGCAGGGTGTTCTCATCAGCTAGGGCTGCTATAGCAAGAGCATCATAGACTGGGTGGCCTAAAAACAAACATTTATTTCTCATGGTTCTGGAGGCTGGAAATCCAAGATCAGGGTGCCAGCGTGGTGGGGTTCCTCTTCCTGGTGTCCTCACATGGTGGAGAGAGAGAGGAGAAAAACAAGCTTCCTCCTGTCTCTTCTTAGAAGGGCTTCTTAGCCCCCACCATGGGGCTCCACCCTCATGATCTCATGACCTCCCGAAGGTCCCATCTCCAAATACTATCCCAGTAGGGATTAGGGTTTCAATATATGAATCTGGGGACGGGGGGGCACAAACATGCAGTCTATACTACAGAGGGAAACCCACAGAGATTGGAGAGGCCCGTGTTTGGCTCAGGAACAACCACCGTTTATGGACGGAGCAGTTCCAAGGACAGCACAGTGCCTGTTCCTCACCTTGTGCCTCAGTGTGTGTAGTTGGGTACCGGGGTGAAGAGATGATGAAACAAAGCAAGCAGCAGGGCGAGTTTTCTGTAACCTCTACAGACATGGAAATTGTCGGTGAAAATACATTGGCTGCTTCCCTGGCAGCAGCAGCATGAACAGCCCTTGGGGGTGGGGACATCGGCGGTGATGTGCTAGGGCGACAGTCAGGGCCAACAGGTGACACAATGTGACGCGTTGTGGCACTGGGAGGAGGAAAAATGCCTCGGCAGGATGCAAGCTTCGAGGCAGAGCAAGCGAGGAGGAAAATGCAAACACGAAGGATCCAAGAGGCCGGTTCTCGATGCACAAATGAAGTACCCCTGGGAGGGACAGGCAGAGGTGTCCAGTAGGGTTGACATGCAGTCACAGAAATGCTAATCAAGGGTTAGAGTTTGTCTCCAAATGCCAGTTCGGTTGGGAAGTAACATGTTAAATGTAAAATCGGGGGCCTGGGTCCATGCTTCCTAAATTCTTTCTTTTAACAAAATCTGGAGGGGAAAAAAACTGAAATAAAATAAACCAAAAAAATCTAATCTCTCCCTTCTCTTCCCTCCCACTTTTTTCTGTTCTCATAGCTCAAACCAGTTCCCTTTAATGACAGCCAGAGCTTCCTCAGCCCTCCAGAGGGAGGAATGTTAAAAGGCTTGGTTTCTGTTGTTTTGTTTTGTTCTGTTTTCTCTCTCTCTTTCTTATCAGCCTAGAAAGCAAGTGTTGGTCAGATGCAAAGCCCAGTAGCAGCAGAAATTTCCCCAGCCTCCACTGCTGGGCTGGTTCTCTAAGTGTTCAAACAACCACAGTTCTGCTTCCTTCCGGGTGCCACCAGGGGGTCTTGTCCTGGTTTTGAGGTGACTGCCAGGTAAGTCCCCTATTCAAAGAGTCTCCCCCCATACAAGGGGAAACCCTCTGCTCCTTGGTGGGGCCTGTTAGTCTTCTGTGTGTTGTGAAGCTGTGCAAGGGTGTCTGCTGTGGTTTGCAGCCAGTTCCCTCTCCCTCTGCTAAGCACACATTGTTACATGCCATGACAGTTTGTATTGCCACGTGCCTGTGGTGGCAGAAGAGCTGCAAGCTCTGACAGCAGTTGAAGACGACCACCACTCTCGACCGCCACTGGCACCACCCAGGGTCCAGCCACTGACGATGGCTCTGGCTGAGGCTGTTGTCTTCATCTGCAGATCACTTTCCACCTGCCTGTCTTCCTCCTTCTCCCCACAGCAGCCAGAGCCAGCTGTTCTTAGGATCAAGTCCCAGGAACCTCCATGGTGCGGCAGGCATTCACTTTGCTCATGGCTTCGTCTTTCTGTGAAGTCCTCACCCAGGCTTCCCTCTCTGCCCAAAAATTTGCCCCCACTCTGCCTCTTCTCACTGTTTCCTCCTCACCCTCCAGGTCTCAGCTGAGTGTCACTGCCCCAGGGAAGGCTTCCGTGACACTCTGATCATGGACGTTGTCTGTAAAGGATTGTGCATTTGTGTAATTATTTGCTTAACGTGTGTCTCCCGACAAGACAGGCACATGGCAGACACTCAGCAAACATTCGCTAAATGCGCATATGGATGGATGGGCGGATGGATGGATATGTCATCGTCTGGGTGGTCTCCCCGATAACTTTACTTCTGTAGGACAAGCTTGTACTCTGACATATCACAACCTTGACATCAAATGAATGGGAGCTACAGACACCATAGTGCTGCCCAAGGGACTGCCCAGGACCCTCCTTCCTTCCTTGCTGACCCTTTTCTGTTTCCCTCCTTTTGACACTCGATTCCTCATCACCAGCTTCCACCCCCTTTGCTTGCTGTCCCTGGATTATCCCCCTGCCCCATTTTATCTTCAGGGATTTGGAAGGAACTGGAACTGGATTTCCTTCCTCAATAAAAACTTGTATCGGAGCTACTGACCATTTAGGACCCAACTCCCAGCTCCCAGCCACTGGGTCAACACCCAGTGGTACCTCCCAGGCTCCAGTGCCCCCCTCTCAGCAGGCAAAGCACAGACTCGCCACCTCCTTGATTGCCCAAGGGTCTGTCTTCTGCCAGCCTGAAGTGAGTAAAATCAAAGTCTGCACCTGACATTTATACAACGGCATTCTTTGGCACAAGCACTGTGCCTGGCACGTCACAGGCACGTGGTACTCATTGATTGAATAAACAAAGGAATGAATGTCTCCAGGTGAAGGTGAAGTGGAGAGGGAGCAATAACTATTTTAGCCGGGGAGACAGAGACAGCGCAGCCTGCTGTCCCCAAGTGCTTTCAATATCGAGAGGGCTGAGGATAATTAAATGGAAGCCGTCTATTCAACTGCTCACCATGACAACTGCCCTGGATTGATGAGCCTGAGGAACAGCCTGGAAAGATTTCAATCTATCTGAGAGGATCAGTACCAACCAGGGATTTTTCTGAGCTGATTTTCCTAAGATCTACAAATAATGTTGTCACTAAGTTAGACAAAATGACAATTTTCAATTCATCCTACTAGTACCTCATAGTTTTGTCTGGCAGCCTGCATGCCCGCTAAATGGCATTTCAGTGTTAGCGTAATGGCATGGTGGTCCTGTCATTTCTCTTTCCTCTCATCTGGTTTGAGGACGTCTCTTTAAAGGAACAAAACAAAATAAGACAGTGTTGGATCTTCACGTGACGTATATAATTGAGAAGGCATAATGGCATATAAAAATCCAGTAATGCATTTGAAGAATGAGGTCTTATTATACATTTGTTGAAGACCATGCACAATCCTGTATTTTGCTAGCTTGGTTTCCTGGCAGTGCCTGGTCTCAAGATGAAGAGAGCTATTTGGACCTCTTGCTGTAACCCTGAGCACAGTCTCACCCGCTAGCCCCCGTCCCAGCAGTCTGTGACCCACAGGCTGGGAAGACGACTCTAGCTCATCTTTCTCAAGTTCAGGGGTCGAACTGGAAAGTTCCTCTTGGGAGCAATCAACTCAAGGAACTCCTCTGCAAGGAGCTCAGGCTTGGTGGGTGTATTAGTCATGTATGTACAGATAGGTGTGTGTATGTGATGCATACATACACACACATTCACACACATGTATGGAATTGGCTTACACAATTATGGAAACTGAGAAGTCCCAGGACCTGTTGTCTTCAAGTTGGACATCCAGAGAAGACAGAGGTAAATTTGGGATGATTTCGAAGGCTTGAGAACCAGGGGAGCTGATTGTGTAAATCCCAGGCTGAGGGCCACAAAAGATGAGATGAGGTGCTCCAACTCAAGAGGTGAGGCAGGAAGAAAGGGCGAATTCCTCCCTCCTCCACCGCTTTCTGTTCTATCTATTCCCTCAGTAGATTAGATGACACCCGCCCGCTTTGGGGAGGGCCATCTACCTTTACTCAGTCCACCGATTTACATGCTAATCTCTCCCAGAAACACCCGCACAGACACACCCAGAAATAATGTTTCATCAAATATCTGGGCATCCTATGATCCAGTCAAACTGGCATGGAAAAGTAACCATCACAATGGGCTTGCTGAGGATGTCTGCCTGCCCAGGAGTCAGTGCCTGGGTGCTTGTAACTAAACTTTCTGTGTCATTGAACTTTCTCTCCTGAGCCCTAGAATGCTCAGGCTGCTAACGGAGGGGCCCAGGGTACCAAGGACCACACCAGGGAGGGTTTCCACCCTCTGGATGGAGTGGCAGGTAGCGAATGAGAACTTCAGGGTGAAGCAGCCACGATACCCAGCCCCGGGGGTGAGGCCTGTCTGTACCCCGTGGCACCTACATGACAGCTGTTTTCCCATCCCCGGGCCTCTAACATTACCCTGCATCATGACACACCTGCCTCAATGTTCCCTTCCCTATTCACTCCCCAGCCCCAAGAGCAGCCCCAGCAGCATGATGTTCCACTCCCCAGCTTATAGAGCTAGGATTTCCCAAATTGCTCAGGTCACTCTTACAGACTAAAAACCCAATGGTTAATATTCCCAGAGGATATGATGTTAAATGGCAAATTGCATCTAAACTCAAACTCTTCTTGCCACCAGCTGTACTTGCTTCAGGACGGAAATGGGGCTGGGACAGGGTGGCAGCAGATGAATTCTTCTCCATTTCCCTGCCAAGCGCTGCCACCCATAGGCTGCCACCCATTTGGCTCCTCCTGCTTGGGAAGAGGAGTCAGACAGGACAGAGAAGGGGCAGAAATGGTCACAGCTCCTGTGTTACCTGCAGGTCTCCTCTGCCCACAGCAGAAATTTATAACCGCCACTTGCTTGCAGATTTTTGTGGGTTCCTCCAAGCTCCCCCTTGACTGCTGCTCCCTTAACCGCGCAGGACCCCCTTCCTTAGACTATTTAAAGCCCCCACCTCCTCCAGCTTCTTTCTGCTGAAATCGTCCCCCTCTCTTAGGGGGTTCTTCCTTCCAGGGAAACCTACTCCTGCTCTCAGAGCAGGTACACCAGCTCCCTGGGTGGCCACCCTCTCTACTTTCAGCCACCTGGGGAACTGTACTCCAGGACACTCAAGAGGAGAAGAGTGGACTCTTTGAAGCCCCTCTCTCCAAACACCCCACCCGTTCCCTATGGAACTGGGGGCTGGACCCACCCACCAACCCTGTGAGCACAAGTGCTCACCCCCTTGTGCCCTGTGAGACCCCCATGTGGATGTTGGACTAAGAGGCACGGGACCCAAATATCTGCCACTTTTGACATTCTTGAGGCCATAGGTTCCCTACCCCTCACCTGGGAATGTAAAGCACTAGCCACCAGTGATTTTGTTCTCTGCCTTTTGGGGCTTCAGCTGAAACTGAGGCACAAACAGGCCCATTTTACTACCATGTGATGCACGAAAACACAGACTAATTTACAAAAATACTTAGGAAAATATTTACAAATGTATATACTCATTTACACAAATATAGAACAAAACCCGAAAGCACTTTACTACTAAACTACTAAAACTGAACATAAACATCTACATGATGCAGTAATTCCACTCCTAGGTTTATTTATACCCAAAAGAAATATGGGCACAAAAGCACACAGGAGAGAGTTTGTATTGGCATGATTTCTAACAGTCTCAAACTAGAAACTACCCAAGTGGACACCAACAGTAGAAGAAAAACATACCTGTGGTTTCTGCATCCATAGGAATACTACGCAGCAAAGAGAATGAACAAACTACCAGTACGCACAGATGGATGCATAATGCTAAGCACGAAGAAAATGCAAAGGATGGTTCCAGTTATATAAGGCTCAAAAACAAGCGAAACTGATAAATGGTATATTAGAAATCAGGGTAGAGTTAGTGACAGAAAAGATATGACAGGGGCTTCTAGGATACTGATGAGATTCTATTTTGATCCGGGAGCATGGTGCGTTCACTTTGTAATACCACATCACACTCTATGCATATGATATATGCAGTTCTGTATATGTCTGTTAGATTTTAATTTAAAAAATAACATAGGACAATGAGTCTACTACAAGAAGTGCACGCTGCTGTGTGCTGCGAGACTTGAGAAACTAGTGACCCCAGCCAAACTGAGTGCAGGGGTGGTGAGGGGACAGCTGACCTAGGGCTTTTGACAAGGAGGCTCTGTGCTCCTGCAGGCCCTGGGCCCCGGTTCCTGTGGAGTCCCACTGACTTCTGATGCTTTTATTTCTCTTGCTCCATTTTCCCCGTCACTATCTGACCACAGTGTCCATCTTCTCCCATCTCCTTAAGTGCAGCAGCCTTGCTCAGGGGTGGGAAACCTGTGGCCTTAAGGCCACATGTGGCCTTCTAGGTTCTTAAGTGTGACCTTATGACTGAATCCAAATTTTACAGAACAAATCCTTGTATTTTTATTAATACTTTTTTTGTCTTTTATATTTTTATTTTATTTTTTAAACGAACATATTTAAAATACCAAAGAATAAAATAAGCTTCAATGAAATAATCCTCCCAGATAGACTGGCACAATGAGAACATCAGTAAGCCATAAGGGCTAAATTGACGGCTGCTATGCTCATGATTTAGTTCTCTAACTTCCTCTGCCTGACTGGCACCACTACCACAAGAGGCTGGTTGGTGAGAGTTTATGGGGGTCAAGTACGCCAGTCTGTTACCAGCTTTTGACAATAGTGCACTGTTTTTCTATTTGAAGTGGAATTTGTGAATAGTTGCACAGCTGACCAGTATTTTTTACTTCTGTCTGCTTAACAGCCCATCATGTCAAAGAAGACCAAGAGACCACTGAAGGAAGGAAACAGATTTTTTAACAAGGATTGGGAATTGCAATATTATTTGTTTCTGCTAAAGATAAGATGATTTGCTTGCTTTGTGATACTGCAATACCAACATTAAGGAAATTCAATGCTCATCAGGATTATAACACTTATAAGGACCACAAATATTTTAAATTAGAGAGAGAGACACAAAAGGTTGTGTTGCAGAAATTAAAAGATGAAAAGCAACAGCAAAGACAATTCTTTCAAGCAGCAATAAGACCTGGAAATAACGCCACTGAAGCAACTTATAAAGTAGTTTATATACTTGGGAAAAAAGGGAAGCCATTCAGTGACGTAGAAATTGTGAAAGAATGCTTTGTTGAAGTTGTATGATGCTTAGACCCTGATAATATTTCAAAGTACAAACAACTGCCTCCTTCAAGGAGAACCATAACCGATCGGCAGCACGAATTAGCCTTCAACTTAACAGAACAACTTCATGCAATACTTCAAAAGGAAAATATATATTATTCAATTGCTTTGGATGAGTCAACTGATAATACTGACTCAGTGCAGATTTTGTACTTCATTCGGGTCATAACAGAAGATTTTCTTTGCTACGAAGACTTACTTGCTTTGGACACTCTTGTGAACAGAACACGGGGAATAGATATCTTCAAGAACTTTCAAGATAAATGTCATGAAGTTGGACTGAATCTGGCAAATTTAGTGAGTGTATGTACAGACAGTGTACCTTCCATGACAGGAAAACATGAAGGGTTTATTGCACAGATTAAAAAAAAGTATTAGCAGATCCAGGTGTTCTCATTTCTTTTCACTGTATCTTGCATCAACAAAATCTCTATGCTAAAACTACTATTTTAAGTGATACTTTGCAACAAGTTATGAGTATTGTTAACTATATTGGTGCAAATGCAACACGGCATTGTCAGTTTCATAACATGCTAAAGTTGAACAATGAGGCATTCAGTGTGGATTTGCCGTAACATTCTAAAGTGCATTGGCTATCGCAGTGACAGGTCTTAGCCAAAATTATATCTCTGCAAGAACAGAGAGTTAAATTTTATGAAGAATAGAATCAGCAATGTGAATTATTGAAAGAAGATTTCTATAAGAATGCAGCATTTCTGTGTCATATCATGTCAAATCAAAACAACTTAAATATTTCTTTGTAAAGTAAAACTAAATCTATATATGATATGTGGCAAAAAATCCAAGCATTTCAAAAAAAAAAAGCACTTCTTCTTCAAAAGGAAATTTCAGATGAACATTTTCTCCAGTTAGCAAAAGTCATTGATGAGCAGGATGATATATGCAAAGCATTTGAAGAATATACAGCGGTTATAGACCTATTAATTAGAGAATACAATGAAAGTTTCACTGACTCTGAGAATCATGACATCACACTCAAATTAGCATTTCAACCTCACCTGGTTGATATCACCAAGGCATCTAAAGAACTGCAGATGGAATTGATTGAACTCTCAGTAGATGACATTTTGAAGTCATTGTTTGATGCTAAGAAAGATCCAACTGAAATATGGAAAAACGCAGAATACCCATGACTGAACAATGCTTTCTTGCTTTTCAGGCACTTATTGCTGCAAATCTACATTCTCCTACCTAACCCAAATCAAGACACCCTTAACATCACAAATGACTGATACCCATCCAGAGGATCAATTGAAACGGCGGACCTCCATGCTGCAACCAAATATTCAAATGCTTTCCAACAAAAAGCAGACACAACAAAGTCATTAAAGTGTTAGCTAACTTAAAATTAACAAATAGTTTTCATATTTTGAAATTAAGTACATAGTAGTTAGATTTTTACAAATAATGTACATTTTTAAGCATATCTAATTGAAGTTTCTTGAATGTGGCCTTATTTGATTACCGCTAAATTAACGTGGCCTTCCAACATGAAAAGCTTCCCCACCCCTGGCCTTGGTTCTTCTGCCAGGTGGTAACAAGGAGAGAGCATGAGATTTATTTTTAAAGACTGTATGTATATATGTGTGTATATATACATATTTTATATATAAATTTTTTTTTATATATATAAATTTTTTTTTTCAGCAGTTTTAGGTTCACAGCAAAATTGAACAGAAGGTATAGGGATTTCCTGTATATCTCTGGCCCTACATAAGCACAGCCTCCCCCTCTATCAACAGAGTGATACATTTGTCATAATCAAGGAACCTGCGTTGACACATCATTATCACCCAAAGTCCACAGTTTACATTAGGGTTCACACTTGGTGTTGTTCGTTGTATGGGTTTGGATAAATGTGTAATGACATGTATTCCCAATATAGTACCATACAGGGTATTTTCACCACCCTAAAAACTCTCTGTGTTTCGCCTAGTCATCCTTCCCTCCCCCCTCCACCTATAGCAACTATTGATCTTTCTATTGTCTCCATAGTTTTGCTTTTTCCAGAATGCCAGGTAGTTGCAATAGAACAGAGTGTAGCCCTTTCAGATTGCCTTCTTTCATTTAGTAATACGCATTCATTTAAGTTACCTCCATGTCTTTTCACAGCTTGAGAGCTCATTTTTTTTTTTAGCGCTGAATAACACTTCCTTATCTGGATATATCACAATTTATCCATTTACCTACTGAAGGACATCTTGGATGTTTCCATGTTTTAGTGTTTATGAATAAAGCTGCTGGAAGCATCCACATGCAGGTTTTTATGTGAGGAGTATGGCATTTTAAAACAGAATATCTCACCTTGAGATCCTGTTTCCCCACCTGCAGGCTTGGCTTCTTGAGCGAGTGACAGAATTTCTCTAAGCCTCAGTTTATTTCTCTGCAAAATGGGGATAACACATGCTGCACCATAGATTGAGAGAGTTAATGGCTCTGAAAGCGTAACACTTTCATAGTAGATTAAAGAGCATAGTGGCTCTTGCAGTGTAAGGCTATAAGCCTATTCTAGTTTGCTATTCCTGGTCTTTGTATTTAGATGAAGAGTTTAGGCGTAGGGCCCCATCACCTGGCAAGAGGAAGGAGGCCTCTGGATACCCATCCAAGTCCCCTTTGCCTATAGCAGCAGAGAGGGTCTGAGTGCCACTGACAGCTGGTCTCACTCATCTCTGCGCATCATCTCGGGCCCCTCCAGACTGTCTTCACTCCAGGCTTCTCAGTCCTGCCTCTCCTGTACCCTCCAGGAGAGATGGAGCCAAATGGGGAAAAGGAATTGCAGTTGTTTGCCTCTCCCAACAGGAAGAAAGGCACAGCTGCTCTCTCTCTCCCAGCCCTCGTACTTCCTTCAACTGGTGATTAATAGAGTTCACTCTAGGCACAGTCAAGCCCGTAGAAGAGTAGATAAATAACAGGCAGAGTTTAAGGAGATGCATGTTCTTTGAGTTAATAATTTTAACAGCTGGAGAAATGCTGTGGTTCTCATGGTAACAGGGACCCGCGACTTGGTCTCTGATGTGAAAGCATCAGGCTAATATGTACAGAGAGCTATCCTACAGTAACTTCTTTCTTTCCCTAATTGGAGCATTTTTAATGAAGTGACAATATGATGCAATTTGGAGACACAATGCAGAATGGACTAATTTGCTTTAAATATGCCAATGAAATGCATACTTGCAAACATTTTCTAAGATGATGTGGTGGGTTTATGTCACTTGCCTTCAGAGCTTGAGCATGAACCTGTGTTCCTTGTGAAATTTCCTAAAGATAAGTCTGCTGTTTGCTCCTGAATTCCCAGACATTTCAAGTGACCAGGATTCTCTTTTACAATCAGAATTCAGGAAGCTCTTTTGCTGTAGTTGAGTTAGTGTCTAGGATGGGATTTGCCTTCCAACATATTTGGTGAAGGAGGAAGAACAGAAAATATCCTCCTTACTTTAGAAATAGGTATGCTGAAACACACTTATGAAAGAATCTTGCTGACTTCTTTTACATAAACCAAGCCAAACAAACAAAAAATTAAAAGTTGGAAATGTATGGAAAGCCACCTTTTGGGGACAACCAACTGGGCCGCTCATCCCTGACTCATGTGAGCTGTCTCGTGCTTAATCGGTTTCTCGACTAAGATTGTAAGGAGATTTTTCCAAACTGGGTAGCTTCCTGCCTTTGCATTATCACTTCCCTCCAAACACTCACAGCAGCCACCCACTGCTGTTCCTGCAGCGATCAAACCGTTGTCCTTTGATCATGCTGAAAATGTCTTCCTCTCATCGTTCGCCTTCTTAGGTGTCTGCAAGAGTGACAATGGCTTTGTGTAGTCTGTTACTTGGCTCATAGCTATCGGAAGCTGCCTTCAGTCATCCATGCATGATTATGCTTTCTTACTGCCTCTGATTGAATGTCCCGGTGTGGCCATGGGGTCGGCAGTGGTCAGTCGTGGCTGGGTTCTAGACACAAGTTATGTACAATAAAAAAGTTTGTAAAGGGGGGAGATTGCAAGCCAAACCATAGGAGCTTGGCAATTCTTTTCATGTTGAAATTCTCATTTTGCTTGTGAATCGCTTGTAAATTCCCACTGATCACCCCATGCTTAGAAAGTGGGCATGCAGGAACTTCCTTGAATACAAAGTCCAACCACACACACAATCTTTCTGTTAGTAACTATAGCAAAACTGAACCAAACCTGAAACATGTGAACAAGGCTTTACTAAAGGTGTTAAATCACAGGCAAGGAATAGGTACAGAATCACATGAAGCTAACGCTTGGTTTATGACACAGTTTGTTCCCTGAGCCTCTCGGATCCTACCCCATTCTTGGAAAATCCCAGGAGAGAAGAGATATGGCCCAGAAATCTCCTGCTCTCCTACCTTCTTCTTCTCTCTTCTCTTTGGCTCTCAGTACCCTGTCTGGAAGGGAAGCCCCACAATACGTCAATCGATCATCCAGTTGAGAGCAACATTTTCTCACAGCCAAAGCAAAAGTTTAACCACCCTGCCCAGTTGCCATCCAGTGTCTTTCTAGGGAGCACAAATAACTTTCAAACATAGCCACGGCAAATCATTTTTCAAAAGGTAAAAATCCAAATTAATAATTTAAAAAATTACAAGCCATTCTAAAGCTAAAGTGACACAGTTCGAAGTATTCTGCTATATTGCTTTATCCATAAGAATGTATTCTTCCTCAGACAACATTGTGGTGTGAATAGTCAAGAGTTAACTAGGCTTAAATAGTTAGAAATAGCTTTCTCCCTGGCACAGACTTATACCATATATACCTATGTCAGGGTCCCAGCCACATTTTTTGGACTAGCAAAACAATGATCTCAAATATGGCCATTGGGAATGCTAATGTGCAAATTTCTAGTTTGATCTTTTAAAATTAATATAGGGTCAATTGTCACAGATACTATGCCCCCTATAGCATCCTATAATGGGGGACAAAGCCCTGAAGCCCTGCTTCACGCAGAGGTTTTGTTCTCTCAAGCTATGCATCTCCCCTATCTTCTGAGCTAAGACAACTGGCTCCGTGAGATTCTCCAGAATATTTGGCACAGTCAACTGTTGGCTATGTCAGGCTCTTGCTCTTTGACGGTTCTGTCAAATCTTTTTGTAGATGTAATTGGTTATAGTTTCCATGTCCTTAGAGCTGCTAAGCTAGCAGTTTAATTTATCCTAATTCAGAACCTAATTGTCTTGCACTGCTGGCTAATTAAATGTTCAAAGAAGTGATAAATTAGGCAGGTTGATCATTACAGCACAAGTAATTAGCCAGTTGATCTGAAGCCAGCCAGGTTTTTAGGACAGGGCTCGGAAGAGGGGGCCGTGCACAGTGATAAGGGCCTTGCCTTGCACTGATTTGAGATAAGGAGGGTCAATTGTAAAGTCTCGGGCCTCCCACCCCAACCATAAGTAGGAGTCTTATCTTTCCAGGGGAAGGATTTGCCCAAGTCTTGGATAGGCCTAGGTTCAAGTTAAGATACACTAGCCACCCAGGGTTCCCTGTGGACATGTCAGCATCCCTTAAGCAGGGCGGGACCCCTCCACTGGAGGCTTTGTATAGCTGAGTCTGAACATGCAAAGCAGATTCCTGCACAAGGCTTGAGCGATATGCTTGAAGGGAAACCTGACAGGCCCAGCCCAGGGCTTTAGGATCTCAGTAAGTGTTAAAATACTAAAAATAGCATGACTAAGCTTGAAACACAGTGAACACAGGACTGAAATGTACTGAACTACCCAGGATGGACTTGGCTGGGGTCAAGCTGAGACAGATTTGAAGCGGCAGAGATGACCTCTAGGGTAATCCCACTGGGACACATTGTGACAAAGTATCTGTTGCCATGGGCCGCTTGGGAAAGGGGTGACCTGATGGTCTCTGCAGTGGACTATTTGCAGGATGGGCTATCCTGACCTTAAAGCAGAGCCTTTGTAGGGGTCTGATGAGCAAGAAGGGAAAGTTCTAGTTGCCCTAAAGTTAACCTTGGAATCTCCTGCCAAACTAGAGTAAAACTGAAAAAAAAAGTTCTACTACACACACACACACACACACACACACACACACGCACGCACACGCACACAGCACAGTAGGTGGGAAAGCCTAATGCTCACCTGGGCTTTATCTGTTTTCCACAGCGCCCCCTGCTGTAAGCTGAAGATCCCTTCACCCCCTGAAACACCATCCACTCAAGGTTTGAAGGCCACAGATTTCACTGGTGGTTGGGAGCAGTACAAGCTGTCCAGTAGAAATCAAAGATAAGCCCATTTTTGTAATTTGACATTTTCTAGTAACCACATGAACAAAAAGTAAAACAAAAAGATGAAATCAGTTTTAATAATATATTTTATTTAACCCAATATATTGAAAATACTAGCACATAACCAACGTAAAAATTAGTAACGAGGTATTTCCTGTAACTCATTTCATCTTAAGTCTTCAGTATCTGGTGTGTTTTGTGTTAATGTCACATCTCGAATTTGGACTAGCCCCATCTGTAGGACTCAACAGCCACCTGTGGTTAGTGGCCACACATACTGGGCAGTGCAGGTCTACAGGAACAGAAGGAAGTGTACTTCACAGGTGGTGGGCAGAATAATCCCCCCCAAAAAAGATGTTCATGTCCTAATACCCAGAACCTGTGAATATGTTCCATTGCACGGCAAAGGGGAATTAAGGTAGCAGATGGAATTAAGCTTGCTAATCAGCTGATAGTGGGAGAGGAGTGTTATCTGGGTGGGCCTACGTAATCACAACCATCCTTAAATGTGGAAGAGAAAGGCAGAAGAGTCAGTATCAGAGTGATGTGATGTGGGATGGACTCAACCAGCCACTGCTGACTTGGACTATGTAAAGGGGCCAGAAGGCAGGGCATGTGGAGGCAGGCACACTCAGGCCTAAACCTGGAAAAGGCAAGAAAATGGATTCTCCCCTAGAGCCTCCAGAAAGAACGCAGGCCTGCTAACACCTTGATTTTAGCTCATTGAAACCCATTTCGGACCTCCAACCTTCAGAACTATAAGATAATAAATTTGCGTTGTTCTAATTCACTATGTTTGTGGTAATTTGTTACAGCAGCCACAGGAAACTAATACAGGTCAGGACCTTAACCTTGGATGTGGGACATCCTCTACCAGCTCTAGGACTCCAGCCCTGCTCTCAGTATTCAGTTCTCCGGCTAAGTTAGAGCTGGGGGCTGCTAATGGTTCTCCTTTAAACAGAGTAGTGCTAACAAAAAAAAAAGGCAATTCCCAGCGGGCTTTGCTCCCATTCCTCTTCCATCTCTAGCCCTGACCATCCTCCTAGAACGCAACATGCCACAGTCAGTCCCTTCCTAGAATCCATAGTGCCACAGCCTGGAAGTTGTATCACAAAACACACAAGTTGCAAATCATCTGTTCACATATAAAAATATGAAAAAAAATTAGTCACCAGAGTGTCTCTTAGGAAGAGTCCTATTTTTTTTAAACGGAAGAAATGTTTTAATAAGCACACTTGGGGTAAAAGTTGGGATACCCTCAAAAATGCAGGGATGCTGAAATTCAGGAAAAGAGGTAAAATTGTTCCACATGAAAGCAGGAGAGATTTCTCTCTGCTCTTTCTGCAAAGAGCCAGGAAACTGTTAAGAGTCTGAGTAGTGTAGGATGAGACCCTTCCTTGCCAGCACAAATGTTCAGCAAACCTACTACACCCACAGAAGACCTGGTGGGGGTGGGTTTGTCCGTGAATAAAAAAGAAACCTGTTAAAGGGGATTAATTAAACATGGTTGGTAGGATGGATGCAGTTAGAAGCAGAGACCATCTGGAAGGGTGCTCAGCTGTCAATGTCAGAGCAATTCAGAATGCTTTGCCCTGTGGGTGTACAAGCCCCAGGTGATTCAGGGATTTGCTCAGGATGGCCCAGGGGAGAGCTGATGTGGTGCCCTTGCACCAGGAGACTGACAGGCCATTCAATTTCTTCTGCAGCCAAAACCCTCTTTCGTGCCACACCCAAGTTCTTGTTCTTCAATCTCGCCATCTCTGCTCTTGTCTTCTGTTCTCAGAACACCCTTTCCCTTCTTCACGGACTCTCTTTGCTGTTAGGTTCCTTGCAGACCCAACTTGCTTCCAGAAAGCCATCTCTAAAGAACACCGTTCAATGCACACAGCTCCCTTTACATTCTTAGAGAAGATTATATATAGGAAAACATATATTGGGCGCATTTAAAAAAAATAACTGCAGAGCTGTGCTGGGCTGGCTGCAGACGTATCACTCAGGGAGTTTACTAAATATAACTAGACCAGGACCCCACCCCAAGATAGTCTACTCATGCCCAGGAATCTATATTTTTAATAGGCTCCCAGGCAGTCCTGAAATTCTGCTAGCTTTGGAAGGCTCTTCTCTCTTATGGTGTCCGACTCAGAGAGAAGGACTTCTCAGTAGAATGTCTCCCACCTCTTGTGTATGCTGTATGGATGGATGAACTGCACCATGGAGCTCTGGCCCAACTTCTTTTAAACAAACGAAGTTCCTTTCAAACACCCAAGGGGTTCCAGGGCTGGGGTCTTTGGTCAGACCCCACCAACAAGCTGTGGTTCCGCCTGCCACGTCCTTCCTGGATGTGCCTCCCTTTCACTAGCACAAGAGCTGGTAGGTTCAAAGATCCCACACAGAGGATCAGAAGACCTCAAAGCCAAGCAGCAGTCTCTCTCATTGTCACCTCCTTGGAGATCATTTTATCGGCCAATCTGCTCTATGCCACAGTGTAAGTCCCCCATAGAAAGGTATTTATTGATTTTGGGCTTCAAAAGCTGGGAGACAGTGGCCCACGGAGCTGCCTTCTGAGCAAGATGGAGCTGACTTCTCAGCCCTCTGCTGAGCCAGTGGCAGAGCAGTCCCAGCCCTGACCTGTCAGCACCTATAAGGTCCCTCATGTCCTCCAAGGGGACTCACGGGCTCCAAAAGGAAACGAGGGAGGTATGACTCCCTCCCCCACTTCCCCTGTGGGCTGGCAAGGGCTCCCCAACACTGGATCTGGCACGGCTGAAAAACCACACATCCTTGAGGCCACTCTGCTCCCCTTGTGGCTTTCCCAAGCTCATGAGGCATAGAGCCACATTCTGGAATGTTCTGCCTTGCCTTTGAAGGCCTGAGCAGGGCTCCCTGGGGTGCCACTGTACTGAGTAGGCTGAGTTGGCTGTATGACTCCATAGTGTGTCACTCTTCCTGTCCCAGGGTCCTGGCCAGGACATACATCGCAGAAGGACACTGACCAATTTCAGAGTACCCAGAAAATGATGATTGGAATGGGGAGGTGATCTAGAAATTAAGCCACATCATGTGGCTTAAGGCACTTGAAGTCCTCCTGTATGTCATCCTTCAATTTTTTAAAAAGTTAAAAATAGTTAACGGACCTGGGGTGAGACGTCTGAGGAATGGACAGGCAGACCGGGTGTAGGAGTCCCGGGGCTGCCGTAACAAAGGGGCACAAACTGGGAGGCTTAAAACAACAGAAAGTTATTCTCTCACAGTTCTGGAGGCCAGAGAGCCAAAATCAAGGCGTCAGCAGGGTCTCGTCCCTCCAGAGCCTCTAGGGGAGAATCATCCCTTACTTCTTCCAGCTCCAGGAGCCCCAGGTGTTATTTGGTTTGCAGACGGGTCACTCCAACCCCTGCCTCTGTCTTCGCGTGGCTCCCTGCTGTGTGTCCTTCATGTCTCTCTCCTCTTCTAGTCACATTGGATTAGAGACCCACCCTACTCCAGGGCGACCTCATCTTAACTAATTACATCTGCCACAACTCTATTTCAAAAACAGGTCACATTCTGAGATACTGCAGGCCGGGACATCAATATATATTTGAGGGTGACACAATTCAACCCATAACACTGAGTCCTGTTAGATTTCTCCAGATGCCTAAGGGATTTTTTATGAAAGAGCAGTTAGGACTTACTCCATGTAGCTCCAGAGGGAGAACTAGGGCCCGTGGGTGAGGTAGAGGGAGTTGGTTTTGGCTGATCCAGAAGGAGAACCCACAGATGGGGACAGCTGTGCAGCCACTGAATGGACCGTTTGGTGTGCAGAGTTTTTACTTACCCTGGGCCAGCATTGCTTCTTTCATGGTTTATATGGCCCTTTTAAGGTCCATAACACACTATGATGTACATATTATTTTCCACTTTTTACTTATAAGGCAACTGAAGCACACAGGGGTTAAGTAACTTTCCCAAGATCACACAGCTAGTAAGTAACGGAACTGGGTTTTGAACCCAAGGCAGTTGGCCTCCATATCTGTCTCCCCACCACCATTCCATGCTGCCTCTCCAGCAGGTTTCATGCAAACCAGGGATGTTACAGAAAGGTACAGGTTGTTGCAAAAGTGGAAGATTGGAGATCCATTTAGTCATTCAAGTAATATGTGCCAGGCACTGTCCTAGAGCCCAGAACTATGACGTTGATGAAGACATACAAGGTTCCTGTCCCCAAGGCTTTCAACATATTTATTGAACAGCTACACTATGTCCGGCACTGTCCTAGAACTAAGCAAAGAACAAACTTGATTGTTCTAGAAAGTCTTTGAATATATTCAGTTCGAAATATTTCAATTCGTATCCATGTATATTTATGTGCTTCAGGAGATTGTGGGATGGGGGGGGCGGGCCAGGTGGAGGGAGGAGGAAGGAAAGAAAATGAAAAGAACCCGAAAGAGAACGGTCACCTATTTTTAGGGGGCAGGAATTTAGTTGATTTCCACTCACTACAAACTATGGTTGATAATGATGTTATCGTTATTTTGGCAAACATAAAACATGGGAAGAAATTCTGAATTAAATTTCACTTTGGCCTGGAGAGATGGCTGTGGACGTCCCTGGTCATCGGGGAAAACACGTGGCTGGTCTGGGAGCTCATTCTGCGCTCTCTCAGCATCTGCTGGAATTGAATCCTTGTTAGAAGCGGATGGGCTTGGGGTGCAGAGAAAAAGAGCCAGGGGAGGAGAGAGGGGAGAGGGAGGGAAAATACAGGAGACAGCAAAAGAATGCTAACCCCCTTCTAAAATCTGGTGACAGGAACCTAAGGAATGAAAAACAGAAGGAAAAACTCTTTGACGGGGGTTCATAGGCAGCTACAGCTTCCAGCCTCATTTTGCAAATATCATACGCCAAACGCTTGAAATGTATATACCACATTCAGGAACCATGTAAAAAAAAAAGTCTGTGTCTTTTGACCGTTAGCCTGATGAATTTGTATTTGTCTAGTATTATCATTCTAAAGGTAGGGGTTTGAGTGGGTCAGGGTCCACCCCTCAGAGGGCTGGCATTACCACACCAGGGTCAGGTCCTCACCACCCTCCTCAGACTCAGAGAAGGTAGCTACAAGGCCTGGGGAGGAGAGAGGAGAAAAGTACCTGCTGATGGAAAACACATGAAAAGAGATAAATTAGCATCAAAGCACCAATAAAGCTCTGCAGGCTTCCTGCTTCCCTGTGAGCCTGCTTGCCTCCGGCCTGAGTCCTCCGCTGGCCTCTAAGGGAGAGAACACAAAAGGTAAGTGAGGGAGGCCTCCAGGGAAGACATGGGGAAGCTCTGTGGAAGTTTATGCTGCACGCAGCACACCTGAGAGAGGTAGCCGCCCACCCCAGCTCTCTGCAGCACACCTCTGTTGTTCCTGAGCACACAGCAACCCAAGGTAAAAATAAGCAGACTGCACTCGATGTGGGTCCTCAACATAAATAATGGAAAGGAAGAGAGGAAAGACACTTAAGGAGCAAAAGTCAGGCAAAGAATGATTATTTGGGGAAGCAAGACTTTTCAGACACATTTCTATGGACTCTGTTAGAAGTTACAGAGAATATGTTCTTTCTGAGAATAGAAATGGATATTCTCCTAGCACTGAGCTGGCAGGGAAGCTCTGCCATGTGCCAATGAGGTAGGTATCAATGTGAATTCATAAGGAAGCTCTTGAACATGCTCCATGGCCCAGCCAGCCCTTGTCCCTGGAATTCCATCACTGGGGATGTGCTTTCCCAAGAAGAGGTGCTGTCCTGAATAACTGTCAACATCAGTAGAGGTTCCTACAGTTTACCAAACACTTTACACACATTATCTCATGTACAACTCTGAACAATATTTAATGGGAGATACCATTGTCATCTGCATTTTACAGATGAAGAAACAGAGTCATCAGAGAAACAGTATGGCTTAGTGATTGCCCAGTGTTTGCAGGTGGCAGAAGCCAGATGTTTCAGTTCTCTCTTGCTGTGTAACAAATAACCCCAGACCTTAGTGGCATAAAACAAGGGCAATTATCTTCTTATGATCACTCATAGTTCTGGGGGTTGACTGTGTTCAGCAAGGCGGTTCTCACCAGCGTCTCCCCCGAGGTTGCAGTCAGACTACAGCCCAGCTGCGGATCTGAAGGCTGACTTGCTCCATGTCTGTCACCTGAGCTCAGAAAGACTCAAAGAGCAGGGAAAAGACAAGGTGCCTCTCTCTCTGTCTCTCATCACTTCCCAAGGGCTCTCCAGCCTGACCTCTTCCATGGCAGCTCAGGACTTCAAAGCAGATATCCCAAGAAAGCAGTGCAGGAGATGCTGGACCCTTCTCTAACTCAGCCTTTCAAATGAAGCAGCATCACTCTGCCACATTCTATTCACAGGTATAATCACCAATGCCTGCCCAAGTTCAAGGGGAGCAGACATAAGCCCCTCCTCTTTATGGGAAGCATGGCATAAGATTTGTAGACATAGTTTTCAAACCACCACACGAAATCTCTTGACCCCAGAAACCAAGGTGTTCTATTGGGTCATTTCCCCCAGGTGTTAGTGCTTGAGAGAAGTTCATGTTGACGCCTTGCTGGGTCTTCTTTTCTTCCATTAGCCATGCCCATAGTGGGGCCTGTGTCTCCCTCCTTGGGGGCCACAGTGATATAGGTTCAGGACAGATGTGAACACAGAGAAAATGCGACTGGAAGGCACTGGGGTTCAGGTGCAAAGGAGGATCGGTTTAGGCACAAGAAATGGCAAATGCCTTCGCCCCTTCCTTCTTCATTTTTTCTTCCCTCTGCTCCAATATTCCCAACACCCAAAATGGCGAGAGGGCTGGATTTTGCAGGTACGCCAGACTCCACCACACTGCCCTGTTCCTGGCTGTGCTGCGTTTTGCCTTTGTTTTTATAGATTGAAGCAGCAGAAGAGGAAAGGTTTAAATTGATGCTGCTTTTACAAATCATCGGTAAAATCGATGCTTCCAAGTCCATGTACGTCTGTGAGACTGGGCTCTAAACACTTGGTTTATTTCTAGTAGTAAAGTTTTCATCAAACCATCTTTTCTTTTTAATGGAGCTAATCATTTCACTCCTGTCCACTGGGTCGAGGCACACCAGCTATAACCTGACCACGTGTGCCTGAACAAACACTCGAGTAAAGAGTTATGCGGTGGTGGGAAAGGCACCAGAATTAACATGAGGGGGTGAGGTTTCTGCTCTCTCACCTACCTGCTGGGTGTCTATGAGCAAGCCACTCAACCTCCCTGAACCTGTATTTATCTCACATAAATTGGGGGAAATACCTTCCTTGCAGGTCAGTATGTGAAATGGGTATGTCAGAAAAGAGGCCCTAGCCCAAGATGCGGCATGCAGCAATTGATCAGTACATGCAGCATGAAGCTATTTTTAATTAATTTTGCTCTAAATCTGGCCCATCAATCTTGCGGTCTTGTTTGGTCACTCGTCACACATTTAAGAAGTGCTTGCTTCTCTGTCTGATTGGGAAGGTAATTATTCTCGTTTTATAATATTAGTAAAATATTTTAAAGAGCACAGGAGAAATTAAAAGTCACTGCCACAGAGCATTAGCCTCAATCTAAGTATTCCGATGTTTTCTTTTCAAGCTTATGTATGTATGTGAATGTGTGCCTAGGCATATGAGTGAATGTATGTATGTGTTTTAGTCCATACAGGATGCTGTAACGACATACCTTAGACCGGATAACTTATAAACAACAGAAATTGATTGCTCGTAGTTCTGGAAGTCCAAGATCAAGGCAGCACCAGATTCGGTGTCAGGTGAGGACTTGCTCTCTGCTTCATAGATGGTGCCTTCTTGCTGTGTCCTCAAGTGGCAGAAGGGGCAAACAAACTCCCTCGGGCCTCTTTTATAAGGGCACTAATACCATTCATGAGGGTGGAGCCCTTGTAGCCTAATCATCTCCCCAAATCCTCACCTCTTAATAGCATTGCATTGCAGGTTAGATTTTAACATATGACTTCGGGGGGGACACAAACATTTGGACCATAGCAGTATGTATATGTGTGTGTGGGTACATGTGTCTTCATGTATCCTCATTTGCCATTTTATATCTTGTTTTTGTCATGTTTACTCAGCCCTCTATAACTTTGGATGAAAAATATTCAAGAAAATAAATAAATAACAGTGTAACAATTTAAAAATACAGATAAAAATATAATATGATAACTATTTACATAACATTTACATTGTATTTGTGTTATAAGTGATCTTATACAGGATGACTTAAAGTGTAGGATGTGTGTAGGTTATATGCAAATACTACACCATTTTGTGTGATATTTGATCATTCACAGGTTTTGGTATCTTCAAGGGTCCCTGGAAGCCAATCCCCTGCAGATACTGAGTGGTAACCATATCATTTCAATGTGCACATTTTCCCATGTCACTACATAGTTATTAAAAGCCTGATCTTTAGTGGCTGTGTGATAATCTATTGTATAATATGAACATGCCTCAATTTAACAGTTCTTCTACTGTTGAACATTTGGTTTTCCTCTAATTTTCTCTACTAGCTTATTAATAATAGAGAAATATGAATAGCTTTGTTCATACATCTTTGTCCACCTCTTTAATTATTTTCTCGAGACAGATTCCTCAGCATTAAATCACCGTGTCAAGGACATAAACAGTTTAAAAGGTCATGATACATATTGCCAGAAAGCTTTTCAAAATTGGTATCAATTTATATTCCTATCAGCTGTTTGGAGAACTACACTCTCATCATAAACTGCCTGACATTATTGTCTATAATTTATTTCTTTATACATCTAATAGGAAAATTTATCTTTTATTTATTTCATTTTAATGAAATTTTTAATCCCTTTAATTTTTCATCCCTTTCTCTCTTCATTAGGTTGAACAATTTTAATCATTTGGTTTTTATTTGTTAATCGTCTATTTATGTCCTTTTCACATTTCCTCACTGAGATGTTCTGTTTCTCGTAGATTTAAAAGATCTTTTTAAACAAAGTAATGATAATAACCCTTTCCTCTTAATATTTTTGCTATTGTTCTTGTTGCTTATGATGTTTTCCATGGGTAGAAGTTTGTGATATTTATGAGTTGATCCATAGATTTTTGTGATTAGAAAGTTTTTTCCTATAGTGCAATCAATTATCTTATTTGAATCTATTGTGAATTTACTTTCTTCTTTGACTATTATATCTGGGATTTATTTGGGACACCTTAATACGTCTGGAATTTATTTGGGAGTATATTATAATTTTTGAATTTCATAATTCTTTGTAATTCTTACCATTTTTTTCTTCCTGATTGTTTCAAAACCTTTTATTTTGAAATAATTGTAGCTGCATAGGAAGTTACACATATGGTACATACAGTACATAGAGTCTCACATATCCTTTACCCATCTTCCCCCAACAGTGACATTTTATATAACTGCTGTACAATATCAACCCAGAAAATTGACATTGGTATAATACTGTTAACTAGGCTACCAACATGATTCTGTTTTCACCATTTTTACGTGCCTTCATTTATGTGTGTTTGCATGTGTGTGTTGTTCTATACGCTTTTATCCCGTGTGCACATTCATGTAAACACCACCACACTCAAGATACAGAGCTGCTCCAGCACTATAAAGGAGCTCCCTCCTGTGTGTAACCCTTTATATTTTGCTCTGCCCCCACCACTGTCCCCTGGCAACCACTAATCTTTTCTATAGTTCTGTCATTTGAAGAATACCCTATAAATTAAATCATATAGTATATAACCTTTTAAGACTGACTTTTTTCACTAAGTGTAATACACTTGAGATGCAGACAAGTTTTTGTGTGTATCAATAGTTCATTCCTTTTTATTGTTGAGCAGTGTTTCCTTGTATCAGAGTTTGTTAAACCACTCGTCCATTGAAGGACATTTGGCTTGTTTCCAGTTTGGGACTGTTTCAAATAAAGCCACTATGAACACTCATGTTCAAGTTTTTGTGTGAATGTTAAGTTCTTATTTCTCTAGGATAAATGTCCAAGGGTGCAATTGCTGGATAGTATGGAGAATGTGTGTTTACTTTTATTTAAAAACTGCTAAACAGTTTTCCACAGTGGCTGTACCATTTTACATCACCACTGGCAGTAGATGAGAGATCTAGTTTTCTCTGACTCTCCCCAGCATTTGCTATGATTATTTTTCATTTTAGCTGTTCTAATAGGTGTATAGTAATATCTCACTGTGGTTTTAATTTGCATTTCCCTAATGGCTAATGATGTTGAATAATCTGATATTTTTTATTTTTCCAGATGAACTTGATCCAAAGTTTCCCAAAAAAAACTCTTTAATATTTTTATTGATTATGTTTAAATATACATTTCATTGTGAATAATTTACTTTTTAAAAATATACAGTCAGGAACCAAGGAATACATTATCTGTCCATTTATTCATTAATATTTTTCTCTACAAAGTTTTATATTTCCCTTCATATAGGTTTTATACATTTCTTATTATGTTTATTACTAGTTTTTGCTTTGTTCTATTATGTTTTGTTTCATTTTTGTAACTTTTCTAGGTGAGATTTTCTCATCACATCTTTAAGTATATTGATAGATTGTATTAAACATATTTATTTTTGTTTATTTGCCTTTTATTCAGTCACTTTACAGAGCTCTGCTATTAATTCTAAGACCTTTACAGTCTTTCTATGTGCACAAATATATGTAATGAAATCAAATGATCTAATAGTTAATATTTATTGAGCATTTGGAATGGACCAGGCAAGCACTGTACTTGTCATGCATTATTTTACTTGAATCCATCTGTCATCTTGAGAAAGGCTCACCGCACAGATGTGCCTCCTTGCTTGAGTTCATTGTGCCTGGCATTTGTGTCTGCTATGAATTGCAATTATAGGTTGCTCTAGAATGAGAGTATGTACACACAGCACAGCTAGATTGGAAGCCCCTTCTGCATAGTCACACCTTAGACTGTCATGCTGTATGCGATTGTGTGTAGGAAGGGAGACAAAAAGATATAAAGTCCCAGTTGCATAAGGAAGTGGGGGGAAGCCAGGGCTTTGTTGGGAAAGCATAAAGGATGGGGGATTTTATACAAACAGCCTTCCCACCCTACCCCCCATCCCACCACCTCCCCCAATCTTGGTAGACCGGCCACCCAATTACGGAAAGCAGGTAAATTCTAGCCCAGCCCTCCACCCTTCTCCTCCACCCCTCCTCGAGGCCCCTCTTGCCCAGAAGGGGAGTTTCTGATTTCTTGAGTTTGTTTATTTACATCCTTTCTTGTTTAAAAATTTAAGTATGCACAAGTGCACATTTATCTCTCACGTCTACTGTAACTGCATTCCGTGAGAGTTGATAGGCATTGTTCCATTGCATTATTTTTTTTAATTAATTTATTTATTTCAGAGTATTCATTGTCATTATTTTTTAAACGGCCTATAATTATGGTTCTGATTTCCTCTTCGGCTCAAAAACTTATTATAGTTTTTGTTTTAATTTCCAAGCAAGTGGGTATTTTAAGCATTTATAATCATTATTATTATTTGCTTTGTGATCAGAAAATATGAACCCTACAATTTCAGCTTTTTGAAACTTATTAAGCTTTTCTCAAGGCCTGGGGTATGGCCAACTCGTTCATGGATGCTTAAAGTGAATTTTCTGTAGATGGGAAAAGTTTACAGATACTTGGAGATGTGATAGAAGTAAAGAGATAGATATAGATATCTACAAAGCCAATCTTTATTTTGGTATTCAAATACTGTATTTAATTATCAAAACACATAGATGCTTAAGGAATTGTGTCTTCTCTCACACTAATTGTGTTTTCTAGTAATTTTTCTTCTATTTCTAATAGCTGCGATTTTATGTATTCAGATACTATTGAATATTATACTTATTACCCAAATAAAATGTCACTTTACATTATTTAATGTATTTTGCCTTAAACCTTATTGTTTCCAGTGCCTTTTGTCTTGAGTTCTGCTATCTCAAATTATAGTTTTATTAATAGTTTACTCATTCTTGCTTCTGTTTTGTTCACATTTGCCCCATAATGCTCAATATATATTTACTCATCCTTTAAAAGATGAGGTAGACAAGAAGTATGGTGATAGAAATCAGTCTTGTAGTTCACAGATAGAAAACCCCATTCTAGTAAATTCCCTTGTCTTCTGGCAGGTCTACCTTCTAGGCACAGATGTGACTAATACGTCCTTTAATATTTTATGGAAAGCAAAAAAGGATATTCACACCTTTCCTTAAGACTTAATCCAATGTGGCAGAGATAGTCTTTCTTTAGTTTTTATGGGAGTAAATGATGATAAGTTTCCACAATAGCCTCTTGCTTCTGGTTAGTAAATGCCCACTGAGTGGCCAAAAGGGAAGAAAGTATCACTAAGATGCCACTAGGTGAAGATAAGCTGCCTAATCCTGACTTGTCTTTCGAGGCCTTCTCACCCTCTGATTGAGGCCACTCAGACCCTTGACTCAGCCAGACGTCACACTGGACACTGAAGGAAAAATCAGGGGCAAGGCTTTCGATACTAGACTTGTAGCCATTTTACCGGCATGCAATTATAGTCTCACCAATCAAAGCTAAACAAATAGCAGGGTGGCAGTAATTTACACATGGGAAGAAGAACAATTTAGAATTTCTAGAAATGTAACTATGGCAACAAATTAAAAAAAGTTAGCTACAATTTGTCATTCCTTAAAGTCATGCATATTACATTATCCTAATAATTTACGTAGTAATTACTTAACAAGCCCAAATGAGAGGAATAAGTAATCATGTGAACCTAAGGCTAGATTTACGGGTGGTTTAAGAGTGGACAGCCTTGTCTTTTCCATTCTACCTCACTAACTGCTACATATTATGTGTTCAGCAGAATGGATGACCTCTGTTTTCGTGAATGTCAGGGCTGCAAAGGCAAAAATTATCTCTACAAAGACAGTCTCAGAAGCTTAGTACTACCCTACTCAATTCTTTCATGTACATACAGCAATTCACCAGACAACAAGTGGAATATTTTTGGTTAAACATCTTAGAGTGTCTTTGGTTCCAATCTTTAATGAAATTATATATTGGCCACCAGGTGATGACAGAATTACCCACTTCCTTAAATCACCCATATGGGTGGCCAAGTTCTTTGGTAAAAGTGAGCATTAGGGAAGAGAAAATCTAGAGTCCAGTTGCTGATTGCCTGCAGACGAGGTTCCCATTGCACCCAGAGTGGATCAGGCCCCAGGGTGGCTGAGGGAACTTGATGTCGGGTCTATGCCAATTCAAGCCATTTGGCAAAACTCACTTTTTGAATTTTTCTCTTAAAGTCAGCACATGATCTGGTGCTTCTGGCCCTTGGGAAAGGGGTACTTCTCTTGGCCATTCTCAGCTTGCTGATAGAGGTGAGCACAAAGCAAAATCAAAACAGTTATTCCATGGTTTGTCCTACTCATAGAACAGTCGGAACATTCCTCCCCAGCAAATCCCTCCCTCTGCTCACGGTCACCCCAGCTCCCAGGTCTCTGGGCTATTGTCCACTTCAACAACGTCTGTTGAGCCCTTGCCATGTGCTGGGCACTGTGGTAGATGCTGGGAATAATAGTAACCCAGAGTGTCTCATCTTCCACCCTCTTGGAGTTTGCATCTACAGGAGCCCACTGCCTTATGTGGGTGCCATTTCCAGAACATTCTACCCTTGTCTGTTTCCCAAGACATAATTCCTTTATTGCTGTTGTTGCTGGGCTCTCTGCTGTCCTGCCAGGTGCCCAGTGATGTGGAGGCCCCTCTTTCTTCCTCCCTGCAGCCAGGAGCCCAGTCCTCTTGCTGCTTCCAAGTCTTGCTTAACCTTCTGTTCCTGGGGACACCAGCAAGGAGGTTACCTGGGGTTTGTTAAACTGTTAATCCCTGGGCCCACTCCAAACCTACTGATCAGAATAGATGGGGTGGTAACAAACTTGCCAGGTGATTCTTAAGTACACTATACTCAGGTGATAAAGGCCATTGGAGGTAATCACCAGGCAAGGCCAAGACTCCTATGAGCTGGGAGTTTGTCACTGCAGCATCGACCAGCTTGTCTTCACACACTACACCAGGCAGTATATGGCAACAGCTGCATGCTTGTGTAGAGTACCCTTCTCCCCGCTTCCACCTGCCTCCACCTGTTATTCACTCACCTTCCTCCCCTGGAGAGGAGTAAACTCCCTTCCCGAGGCCACCAGGTCACCTCTCTTTCCCTAATAGCAGCTGTCATTTCCCCTCCTGCAGACAAATCTCATCATACTTAGTAGATTGAGGTCCAGACCACTCCCTTTCTTCTTCTCCCAGATTTTTATTTGTTTATTTTGCCACAATTATATTCATAAAATTGCTTTCAGAGGTCAGGGAACTCCTTCGACAAACAGACTTGCATTTGCAGTGAACATCTTGGCAAAATAAACCACCATAAGTATTTTTAGAGAGGGATAAATTAAATCTCATTCTTAAAGACCCCCACAGGGGAGTATGTTATTTGAAACGATCATATGTTAAATATTTAGTGAAATAATCTTTTTTTGGCTCATTTAGACTATTAACCTACCTTTTTAAAAAATCTGTTCATACACACGCACACACACACACCCCTGTGCTTGTGTGTGCGTGTGTATGAATCTGGTTTAGTCTAATGTGGGAGCACCTGCAAAGTGCCGAACAGAGTGTCACACATGCTTAGCTTCTAAGGGATTTTTATTTTTTTCCTTCTACTGAGAAAACGAGAGGACAAGGGAAATGATTAACAGATTCGAAGCAGACTGTGAGGAAAGACTAAAGGAATTATGGATATTTGCCTGGAGCCAGAAGGCTGATATGTAGTTAATTACAGTCTTCAAGTTAATGAAGCAATATTTTATGGGTGATAGTGAGCAACTGTATTTTTTATTCTAGGAACAAGAAGACCTTATGTTACAAGATGTGCTGAGTTTAAAGTAAGGGCTTTTGAAGGTAGAAGTTTGGGATGGAGCAAATCAGCACCTCAGAAGGTTG
This sequence comes from Daubentonia madagascariensis, assembly GCA_023783475.1. Lineage (NCBI taxonomy): Eukaryota > Metazoa > Chordata > Mammalia > Primates > Daubentoniidae > Daubentonia > Daubentonia madagascariensis. Next base: position 13,344,731 of record JAKFHU010002004.1, read on the forward strand.
TGGAATTACTCTCTGGATTTTTTAATTGGAGAAAAGCAACTTCATGTGTGGGTTTATGATATTCATTTGTAGTTCCAGCCTGGAGCCTACAGCAATCATTGAATACATTACAATCTCTGTACCTCTTGTCTTTTAATTTGCTTGCTTATCATAGAGTTTTCCCTCTCTACTCCAGAGTACTCTCTCACCTCTGGGCTTTCACCATCCATTGCCTTGTTAGAGTATATTAGTCAGGATAAGCTAATCTTTGCTGCAATAACAAATAAACTTCCAAATTCCAATGGTTAAAATATAAGAGTGCATTTTTTTTTATTCACACAAAGTTTGCTGAGGATTCATCAGCTCTCCAAGGAAGCTCACTCTAAGCAGTGAGTCGGGGATTCTGGCTCTTTCTTTTATGTTGCCCCACAGTTTCAGGGCTGTGATATATGTGGCAGGGCTAGAGCCTGCTGGACAGTCATGTGCCTACTCTTAAACATGTCAGCCTGGAAAGTGACAACACTCCCACTCACAGCCCATTGGCCAAAACCAGCCTTACACGAATCCATCCAACCGCAAGGAGATCAGGAAGACGTAGGGGATGGTGGGGGTGGGCTAAGAGTATATAGAGAGCTATAATTTTCTCCACCACATGGAAGCTTCTCTCTACAGAAGGGTCAATCTCAAAGTGTGGATAACTGGCTTCCTGCTTTTTTGATCTGGCACCTTGAACTTGGTGCCTGCCCATTGATCATAATGATGGCATCACTTGTCCCACTTAGGAATGACAGTTTAGATTTACGGCACAGATTACTAGAACTTCAAGATGAGTGGAGTAGAGAGGAGAAGGGATACCAGGAGACTCTACTCCTCACCTAAACTTCCAACACACATGTCTAATTTCCTAGTCATTATTCTGTATCAGTCCTTGCTCATTGTAGCCTCAGATTCCCTGGGACTCTGGCTTTCACTGTCTCCATTACTGTTCCTCTTTACCCCATTTCAACCTAAGTCTTGGCTATATGCATCCTAAACCTTTGGAGATCAGCCTATTACCAGCCTCGATCAAGCCTAATCCTGTAACTGGATTGGGGCTTTGTGACCCGATTATGCCATGTGATGTTGTCCAACATTGGACATGAGTTCTAGGCTGTTTATTGGAGTACTTTAGAGTCATATGTGCCTGTGTTCAACCCTCATCTGTCCAATGGAGAAAATAGGTACATGGAGAGAATCCTAGCTTTGCGCATCACTGTGTGAAGGAAATGAGGTAATAATGCATCAAGTGTTTAGCTCAGTGCCTGGAATATAGTAAGTAAAATCAGCAAGTTTGAAGCATTTAGGGGGAAGTGTTCTGACATCTGCAAGGTACTTTACATTATATCAAAAGATAAGCTGGGTGGATGGATGGATAGACGCACAGAGATGTGATAATGCAAGTAGAGTAAAATGTTGACAGAAGAATCCAGCCAGTGGGTATATGGATATTTACTGTATAATTCTTTCAAGTTGATTATATGTTGAGTGTTTTTATAATAAAATAATGGGGAGATCAGTAGGTTTATACATCTTTATACATTTTCCTTGCCTCCTCCAGACATACAGAAGACTAAAACTTAGAACTTGCCTTGGACAGGTTCATATCTAAGAATTAAAGAATCTTGAGGAACCCCCCTCTTACCTTCTATCTAACGCTTAGAGGCATGACTTGATAAGCAAAGAAAGAGTAGGCATCTAATGCAACAGGAACCAATGGCAGAATTGGCAACTGGATACTTTGAGGGTGTCAGCATAAAATACAAATGTTTCTTGTCTTATACATTATTTTCCAGGAAAAACTATGGATTAAATACAATTGCAACAGGTCATGTGCATTCTAAGTGGCAACTGTCTTAGTACATTTTCTGTTACTTATAAGAGAATACCTGAAACTGGGTAATTTATAAGAAAAGGAATTTATTTCTTAGAGTTATGGGGGCTGAGAAGGCAGCTTCCCAAGGTCGAGGGCCCACATCTGGTGAGGGCCTTCTTGCTGGTGGGGATTCTCTGTGGCGTCCTGAAGCAGGGCAGGATATTACATGGTGAGGGGGCTGAGTGTTACAACTCAGGTCTCTCTTCCTCTTCTTATAAAGCCACCGGTTCACCTCCCATGATAACCCATTAATCCATTGATCCTTGACTGGATTAATCCATACATTAGGGCAGAGCCCTCATGACCCAGTCACCTCTTAAAGGCTCCACCTCTCAGTTCTGCCACATTGGGGATTAAATGTCAGCATGAGTTTTGGAAGGGACAGATATACAAACCATAGCCAACTCTAATTCAGTTTGGAATATAACATGGATTGTGTGTACTGCTAAGAGAGCAGGAATAAAGGAAGTTCTAGGTAAATGGAGGTTATGGCAGTGCAGCTCAGAAAATCCACCTCAAAGCCATAGCTGTGACCATCTTCTGGCTCCCTGAAGCCTCTGGTAGCAACCATGCAAACCACAAAAATTGCAGAATCTCCCAGATTCTTAAAAGGAACATGTGCAAAATCCATAGACTCATAATGTTCAAAGTGACATTGCATAGCATCCTGCCCTTCTTCTCATTTTACGGAAGAAAAGAGACTTAATTAAGGCAGATTAAAGGTGATAACAATTTTGGTTTCAAATTTCCCTCCATCCTCTCCTCTAGTGAAAATGCTAATGTGTGCCTTGGGGGTACTTTACCCAGACACTCACTATCTCTCCATGAGCAACCCCTACACACACAGCTTCTGTAAATAACCAAGATGCAATCTCAGTTAGAACCCTGAGCTGGCTGTGCAAACCGACTCTAAGCCAAGTCTCTGAGGCACACGCCCCTGCCAAGTGCCTCCTACAGGAAGCTCACGGCCACTGGTGCCCTCCTCCAAGTTCCCTGGATACAGCTAGTAGGACAGCTCATGACCCTTGACTGGACTTCCCCAGTGGCATCCTGATCACTTCCCCAACCCTCAATGGCTGCAGATTAATCTCTCTTAGCATGCAGTTGTGGTCTCATCATGCCTCCACTTGGATGGTTTCATTCTTCCATCTCTAGGGATACAAAGTCATTCAGAAACTCCTCAGTCCTTAGAGTGCATTGACTTCCACCCTCCCACGCCCAGGCAGTTTGGAATATCAGTTGGCTCTGGTTGAAACCCCTGCTTTATGTATATAGTCTGGAATATCCTACCCACATCCCTGTGTACGGAAATCCTACCTCTTCTTCAACACCCAGAGCAAATGCAACCCTGGCCATGAAGGGAGTCTCTGATGCACAGGTAGCCTCCCTTAACCTGTGACCTCCCATAAGCCATGGTTTGGCCCTCTGTTATATAATTTCCCGTATTTTGTCTTATGGCAAACATTTTTTGTCTTGTGGCAATATCTTTTTTGTTTTGTTTTGTTTAGCCTCTTTGCTAGATTGGAATCTTCCTGAAGCTCCAAGAGAGGACAACCTAGGTCATTCCTAGGCTTATTCTGCACCAGATACTTCCTCCTTGTTGTCTGTTTAAACCTCACCCCATGCTCACTTCAGCAGCACATATACTAAAATGGGAACAATACACAGAAGATTAGCATGGCCCCTGTGCAAGGATGACATACAAATTCATGAAGTGTTCCATATTTATAAATAAATACATACATAAAATAAACGTCACCCGAAACAGGCAGGTGCCGTTATGAACCCTCCTTAGCTGAGCAAGACAGGATCAAGACAAGACAGTGTCTTATTCTTCACAGGATCACAATAAATGCCTGAGGAATTAATTAAATTGTGATCCTTTCTAAGGGTTTTGGACTGCTTATTCAGATAAGGCTTTTCAAAGTTTCCCCAAGAACTCAAAGATAAAAATGCATGGTGTTAGATTTTTAACTGACGTTCATTAACTGACAATGCTTTATTATATATCCATCCAAGGGCCTTCCTTAACTCCGTCCTCAAATATATCTCTATGTTTTTGAAGTAGAAAGGCTCTTAAAGAGAGGTTAACCCAGTAATGGTGAAACGCTGACAGAGAAGCAATTGACGGGCAGTTAGTTAGAAAATACTGACCTCCTCCGAGAAAGGGAAGTAAAAAGTCAAGTGGCAAATGATTGCTCTTCTCGAGCAGAAGAGAACAATCCTCAGCTTGGGTGTGCTTGTGCTGGGAAGAGGACACAGTGAGAATTCACCACCCTCTGGATCTTAAGGAAACAGCTGGCTTAGAAAAAGGGGAAATTATCTTTAATTTACTCAGTTCAACCAGGAATATAGCTGTCTTCTTTATCAGAGAGTAAGAAGAGTAGATGCTATTGGAGGATGAGGGTCAAGGACCCAGATGGAAACAGTCTACATGGTGTGCTGAGGTGCCCCATTGCTCTGCCTTGCATAATTTTCATTCACGCTCACAGTACCAAAAGGTACCTTGAGTTGCCACTGGAAAGAGAAATATACTCAAAATGTAAATCCATTTTGGCAATACTTACTTTTCTCTGAAAGTATATTATTTTTAGGTCTGAATAATTTAATGATAAAGGAGATTAAGAGATGTTTTGCCATCCAATTAACAAATATTAACTGAGAATACAAAAACTGTGCACTGGGGATGTTGCGGTGAATGTGTTATATGAGATTAGACATGATTTAAAGTTACATGGAGCTAGAAGCAAGAGAGAGCTGGGTTAGGGCCTGGCCTAAGCTTGGCGGATGACTCACGGCGCCCTTCAGGATGTGCACCCTACTCTTTTCTGAAAATCATTAAAATTCAATTTCAATTTTTAAGATTTTTTGTAATATCTCGAGGTGACTATGAAGAAGTCGGTAGTGCAATTATCCTGACTGGCTTCTACACTGTTTGCACCAGACCTCACACCCTATACACTATCATTCATAGCAAGTTGTAACCCAGATGGTGCCAGCTTTCCCACATGAGTGCTGTCGACCTCTCAGACTGATGTTAGGATGGGATCCAAGTGCCAGCCCTTGAGCAGATAGAGTAATTATTAAAAGTGGCCAGGGATAAGGAATTCTGGGCAAAAGAGATGCATTTCTCAGAGACAAAATGGAGAAAACTAAATCTGCCCTGGAGTTGAAGGGGTGAGATGGGGCAGGACACATATGACAAACTGGAGGAAGAAAAGCAGGAGGTGCAGTGATGTATGCCTGGAGCCCAGAATACACTGGAAATGGAGCAAACAGGGCCTGAGATAACTTCTGAGAACAAGTAAAGAGTGCCAGAGTTTTAAACTAGAATGCACAAATGGATGGATTGGTTTCAGGTGATGTCGTGTGCCTAGGGTGGATATATGTATGTTTGAGTGTGACCTACAGTGGAGCAAAGAGGGCGTGATGTCTGCAGAAAGAGCATCCGAGTGTTCCAATGGGAATGAGCTCTGACATCACCTTGGGATTGAAAATCTTTTCACGTCATTGTGATGCAATTACTCCTTCATTCCGAAAAAAAAAAAGTCAGTATTTAATATTGCTTTTGAGAATTCCTATTTCATCACATAACAAATCCTTTAAAGTTGCACTGAAGTTACACTTGAATGTACCACACTAATTCACATGGGTTGTTCTTTCTGATGTCTACATCACAGCACAAATCCTCTCAATGCTCCATTTCCTGCACACTGCAGCCTCTTATTTTGTAGATAGTGTTCTTTTTTTTTCCCACTGTGATTACAAATGACTAGGAAAAAAAAAATACACAAGTCTCAACCAGCCCCGTGAAATAACATGCCTACCACAACAATGTGGGTCACTGTGAGCTTTTTGTTTATTCTTTTACTTCATGTAAGATGGTTATATGTCAAAGATTTTTACAATGACAGAAGCTCTTTAGAAGATCAAGGGTGGATTAAGATATGTGATATGACTTTAGACTTCTTGGTGGTGACCTGATTTGTTATTGTCTCTACGTGTTTCTCCCAAATTATCTGTTATTTGTTTCCAATTTTATTGTGCCTAAAGTTTTTCTTAACTTTTTATTAAAGTACAACATTGCAGCAGGATTTTCTTTTAATTTGCCACAGCAATATATCTGGTCTCCAATACTCTTTCAGAACTTTGTCATTCTCCATCCAGAGTTAGAGTCTATTATTTCCTCACCTTGAAATTGGATTGGCCTTTGTGGCTGTCTTGATGAACAAAATTCAGGGCTAGTGACACAATATACCTTGGAGACAAGGTCATAAAAGGCAACATGGCTTCCACCTGATGCTCCACGCTCACCCTAGGAACCCAGCCACCATGTTGTGAGGAAGCCCAGGCCACATGAGGAGGCCCCATGTGGGTGATCCAGCCAACAGCCCCAGCTAAGGTTTCACCCAACAGCCAGGACTAATTCAATTCAATTTCAGCCAGCACCAATTATGACACATGGAAGTAAGCAAGCTCAGATAATCCCAGGCCCTGGCCTTCCAGCTGCTCCAGCTGTTGATAAATGTAGTAAAGACAAGTTATCCCTGCCAAGCTCTGCCCAAATTGCAGATTCATGAGAAAAATTAATGTTGTTGTTCCTTTAAGTCACCCAGTTGTGGGGTGATTTGTTACACAGCACTGGATAACTGGAACAAACATACACAGAGAAGACACATGTTGTAAGTATACAGGTTGAAAATTTTTCACCTGTATAAACTGAATACAGCCACATAACCAGCACCCAGATCAAAAAAATAGTTTTTCAGAAGCTTCATCACTCTCCTAGTCACTACCTCCCAAGGATAACTGCTATCCTAACAGCCTATGTTAATTTTGCCATTTTAGTATTGGCCAAAGTTTTCACATGGCTGTTGTGACCACATTAGCAGCAACTTGCCCAGGACATAGTGTAAGATCCCAGGAACAAGGAACCCCCAATACTGTGAGAGTTCCCAGTTAGAAGATGGGTTTTATGGACTGAATTGTGGGCCCCCAAAATTCATATGTTGAAGCCCTAGCCCCTGACGTGACTTTATTTGGAAATAGGGCTGCATAGGAGGTAATTAAAGTTAAATGAGGTCATACAGCTGAGGCCCTGTCCAACAGGCCTGGTGTCCTCACAAGAAGAGGAAGGGACAGCAGCAGACCACGTGCACAGAGGAAAGGCCATGTGAGGACACGGTGAGAAGGAGGTTGTCTACAAGCCAGTGAGAGAGGCCTTACCAGAAACCAACCCTGCTGGCACCTTGACCTGGGATTTCCAGCCTCCAGAACTGCAATAAAATGAATTTCTGTTATTTAAGCCATGTAGTCTGTGATATTTTGCTATGGCAGCCTAAGCAGCCTAATATACTAAGTGATCAAGAAAGCTGAACTCCACTACAGTGGAGAGCTTAGTTAAAAAGGAAAAAAAACTGAGATGGAATCTCCTAAAATCTAGAAGCTGTAGATGAAGGCATGTTTTAGAGTTGATGATCACTAGCTATGTTTTAGATATATTTCGGGTATGCGCCCAGCTCAAGCCAGTTCAGGGCTAATGCCAATGGCAGCCATTGACAATGGAGAAAGCCAAAGAGTCTTCAACCGTAGTAGTTGACCACTGCCCTGGCCACAGCTACCTAGGGGAGGGGTGGGCAGCTCATCCAAATTGAGTCAAATGAATTTGTCTTCTCTTTCGGAAGAAACACAGAATCTATGGGCAACCCAAAGAGCAGTAGATACCAGAGTGCCATAGTCATATCTCAGAAGTCATAGCTGACTCAACTGAAACATATACATGATGACAAATAAGCCAGAGAGGCTATGCCAAAGATGGCAGGATCATGAGGTAGGTTCATAAAAAGAAGCCCATATCATATCTTGAAATGGAGGGGCAGAGATCAGAGGCATAGGGACAGAGACCTGTGGGTACTTCCTACAAGGAGTACTACAAGACTTCCGTCTTCTTCTAATACATTCCTTTATACGGAGCTACTTTAAGTCATTCCAAAGGTGGGTGGTCAGGCACACAGGGGCAATTCCAGACCTTAACTGCTTTGGACCTAAAACAGTTGATACACCTTCTGTTCTATTCAGAACCGATTCAACACATGGGCAGGATAGAGGCTGAAAATTAAAAACACTGACTCTCCTTCCAAGATGGTCTGGTGCAAACCAGTTGCATCTGGTACAATACCTCCCCTCAAATTCTTCAACCACCCCAGGATTAGCCAGCAGCTCTCAGCACCTTGTACATATCATTTAGCATTGTGGAAATGCTTTCAGATTATACTTTCTAGTCTGTTATTTGTGTATGGGCCTTTGCCCAGTCAATTGAGAACTTCTTGAAATCAAACAGTGTGCCCCAATCTACTCTACAGTCCATCGGGTTCAACCCCAGATACCATGCACGTGAAATGTCTGATATCTATAGAATAAATGAATATTTGAGTAAAAAAGACCCGATTTCTCAACTTATGCTGTTACTAACTAGCTGTGTCACCTCAGGCAAATCAATAAACTCCTCTGGGCTTTGGTTTTCTGATAAAAAAAAGTAAAGAAATTGGGCTATAACATCTTTTCGGTTCCTTTAAGCTTTGTCTCAATGTACTCTATTTATATTCCGGCAAAGCTATGAACTACTTATAGAAGAAAAACCAAAGCCCTAGTGGCAGTCCCCTCAAAGTAGTACCTAAATTAGGCTGTGATCTGTCCATCTGTTTATTTTGGAGATCAGTCATCCTCCTGTTCCAGAGCAATGATCCTGTCGCCGCCTCTTCTCCTTGGAGGCCGCCTGGTGTCCCATTTCAATCTTGTCTTGTGTAGCAGGCGGATGTTTGATCTTCAGTTCACATTTGTTCTCACTCTTATCACTCTTGGGAGGCTGTATTACCCTCCTGTAATGCCGTCAAAGGTCTTTAATGCCTACCTTTCAACATATTGTGTGTCATCTTGTAGACACCACTGAATGTTAGCTTAGCATTGCCCGGGGACATCCCAGACCTGGTGAATGACAAACGAGCAATGAACTGAAATTTCTCCCTTTTAACTGGTCTCAAAATAGAACTTCCGAATCATACGGTTGGCTGCCCTTTTGGTTAAGGGATTCCTGAGTATAATTTCTTCACATCCCTGTCCCCGGAACCAAGGGCAGGCAGATGCAATGAGAAGAACACCGATCTGAGAGCAAGGTACCCATTGCAGTCTTAGTTCTGCCACTAACTAGCTTAAGCCCATATTATACTATGAGACACTCAACATCATTTATTTCTAGATCCTATATGCAGATTTTCTAAGTTTATCTTAAAGAGTCTGTGCCTGAACTGTGCTTAAACATGACTAAAAGTGCCTAAACTGGGTAGATTCATGGAGTATCACAGTTTGCTCTTAGAAGCTCTGAATGGATAAACATGGTAAGACCCATAGCTTCCAACTAGTGACTGTTTAAACTGCAGCCTATGAGGCAGCTTCCCCAAAGTGTGTTCCCGAGAGCACCAGATGCGCATGTGGCTCCTCTAAAACAGGACGCTGTGGCACAGTGGATGTTGTCATGAGCCGTCTGGATCCTCTACTCCCGGATGGAAGCACCCAGTGCCCCAGCTGCTACCTCTCCAGAAGTTGCCTCCCACTAAAGAGAGCTTCCTCATTCAAGGCCACCCTCCCTTCCCAAGGCAGCCTGCATCTAGTGGTCCATCTAGTGGTCCATTCTCGGGATGATGGTGGTCATAATAAAGGCCCAGCTGCCTTGTCCCACTCTGGGACAGCTCTGAAGGCCATCCCACCTCCAGAGCACCATGTAGGATAGGCCAAGTTCAGCTTTTCCACTGATCCAGTCTTGCTTCTTTTAACAGCTGTTGACCCCAATAAGCTTCCTGCGCACAAATCCCAGATTCTCAGAATCTGCTTCTAGGGACACCTGATCTGTTATATGTGGCCAGATCAATTTGGGCTACACCACCTGATGCCTCTCCCTAATATATATTAGTATATGAGGAGGATGCAGAGTCCAAAAGGCATATAAGCCATGGCAACAGATGGAACTGGGTTTGAATCTAGTTTATGACATGTATTAGCAAGTTCCTCAGTGTCTCCAAACCTCAGTTTTCTCATCTGAAAACTCCAGTTATTCAGAGCACACATCTCCTAGAGCTGGAATCTCCAATGTGCTCACTGATATAAAGTCCTCAGCAAAGTGCCTGGCCTTGAGTTATTATCAGCTTTGAGAAGGGTTTCAGCAAAGGAATCTACTTGACTTTGTTTAAACAAGTATGTTCTAAGCTATCAATGTCCCCATGGGACTTATTGAGGTCCTCTGTACACAGAATGAAGTGGTGGTGAAGGGACTTCAAGCCTCTCTTCTCTCACCCACTCCTTGGAAAGAGGAATGTTGACAACGTAGGTCAGGGGCCCACAGCTGAGCATTGGGAGCAGGTGAAGGAGAGTTTGGAAACAGAACTAGAGACTGAGATTATGGGGCAGTGGTTTCATTCTGCTTATATTATTCTACAGGCTCTTAGTGGCATTTAAAAATTAGTGGGAGGTGGTCACAATGGTCAGGAAGCAGTCACTACTGATTAGTCCCTAGAGGCCAAGGTACAAAACATTACACAATATTTGGGACAATCTCACCTCCCAAAAACATGCCCCACCCAAAATTCTATATAATCATACTCCCGTCAAATTCACATTGATAGGAGAAGAATTAAAGAGGCCACTAGCCTGATTTTAGTCAAGTCCTCAAGCAAGAAGGGTAGGAGGAAGCCTCTAACCCCACCAGCACACCCTACCTCCTACTGGGGATAGAGGCTTCCTTGTACGCACCACAGAGTCTAAGGCCAAGGTGTTAGGGCCATAGCCAGGAGCATCCTGTCTGTGTCGCCCTTGAAAATCTGCTGAAGCCCAGGGTTTGAATCCTCACCATCACCGTATCTCTTTCTCTTAGAGGAAAATCTACTGTTGGAGCCACAATTGCGAACTCCTCATGCCGTTTACCCAAAATTGATTGTGCATTCATAAGGGCATTTTTTAGAAAGAGAAGGCACCGCTTCCATCCGATTTTCAGAGTGATCCCCCAATGCTGACAAGCACTACATTATATAGAAATGAAAAACAAATCAGTCTGTTAATTAACTGCTGACGGGATCTTCCTTGCTCACATTCTAGCCCAAACCTTTATATATTTTTTCTCTTTTTCTTTTTACTTTCAAGAATGCCAGAATCCTAACGCAATTTCTCTCTACCCCCCGATGTTTTGAAATATCTGGTTTATGCATCTCCTTCTTTATGCATCTCCCGCCTGTTCTCAGGCACATCTATTTGCCCAGCGATGTGGGCTGCGCTTGTCAATAATGGCACTTAGAGTTCAGAGTAATGATCTCGGCTCGCCGTTCCCATCTGTTATTTCCATATGCCTGACGTCTTCATAGTCGCTTTGCAGGGAATAACAAGATCCTCCTTTACAAACCATCCTTCTCTCTCTAAACACTTAATGTCCAAATTGTTTGGGCTGCTCTTTATGGAGTTCCCGAAGCATCATGACTGAAGCTATCATTCCGACTCTTTGTAATCATCGCAGCTCAATTTTCCGGCCGAGGCTGATTTCTGGCAGGCCTACGGTCGGGACTGTATATTCAGGGGACCCGCTGTCGTCTTCTCCTTTAGATGCCGGCTCTAGTTGGAACAGTTGATTTCTCTCATTTGCAATGTCACCTCCACCATCCCCCATAGTGTATCATCCTCACATGAGCCCAGGGCTGCCCTTCCAAGCGATCCCAAAGCACCCCCGACTCCTGGAGAGTAGGTGGGAGCTGGCAGGTGGCATCATGGGGACACCGGGCCTCTGTCCAGTTGAACTCTGAATTGGCACAGGTTTGAGATCTGCAGGCACCCACCAGCAATGCAAACCCAGGGAGGCAGGGAAGGAACTCAAGACCAAGCAGCTGGAAACAGGAGAAATGAGCCTCGACTGTTGGCTTGGATTCTGGACAGTTGAAAGGGCGGGACTGGAATCTAGAGAGAGTGAACAATATCACCACTCACTGTAGTAATCATAATATCTAACATTAGTAAGCACTTCCATATGTCAGATACTGTTTAAGTACTTTGCATGCATGAACTCATTTAATCCCCATAACAATCCTATGAGGTAGATACTATCATTTTCCCATTTCCCAGATGAGTAAACTGAGGCATAGAGATGAATTCAAATATGATTCAGCTGGTACACAGATCCAAGGGGCACTGATCCAGTGGGTGGAGGCTGACAGAGGAGTTTTAAGGCATTGACAACACAAAAAGTTGTAAGGATCAGGTTTCAAGATTTGAAGCTGGCTGCCAGGCAGTGGCTGGGGATAAAGATTTAAAACTCTGGGATGACTGGAGAGGAGAGAGAGAGATAATGGTTTGGGCTTCAAGCAAACAGACTGGAGCCAGGACTAATATCTGAGAGGGCACCAAGGAGGTCAGTCCTGGCCATGGGAACTGGAGCAGCAGGCTGGGCTGGGGGTGGGGGACACTGTGGGTGCCCAGGCCCTGGCCCAGGCAGGACAGACATGGGGGATTTGGGAGCCACGGGAGTCTGAGATCCCATGAAAGGGCTCACAGCCACCTTACCTGCTCAGGAACTGCACGGGGCAAACTGAGCCTTTGGGACACTGAGCCCCCAGAGCAGATCAGAGCATGCTCTTTATTTGTAGACAAGAACCAGGGCATCTCAGGGTCCCACCTGCGAGGTTACAGCTGGCAAAAGCCACAACATGATCCAACCGCTGCCTCTGCATTTGCTGCTGCAAATCAAAGACAAGAGGATGAGAAGGGTGGACTGTGGACCACGAGTCTCCAAAAGCACCCACTACTCTGCCAGCTCTCTCCGGTGCTTTGCAGAGGCCAGTTCGTCCTACTGGCCCATTGTACATTTGGTTCCAGGCCTTGGCCTCACCCGGTTAACCTCTAATTCCCTTAGCTGCTGAGGGTTTAAGATGGGCCCTATTCCAAAAAATGTGCTTTTTAAGGAGCACCTTTGGACACTGAGAAGCCCTTAAGAGCCAAAGGAATGGCACTTTAGTAGAGACATTTCAAGCACAGAATAGGCACCAGTGTAAGGAAATGCCCCAAGGGCACAGGCCTTCTTTCCTGGGTGGGGTCTGCTTTGAATGTTCTGAGAAAGATGAACGAAGTGTCCACTTACGGCCTAGCTGACATATGGTAGGAAGCGGGGTCATTACAGAGGAGAAGGGCCACTGTGGCACCGCATCACATAGCATTGCAGGGCACCTGTTGTCCTTTACCACCTAGGCGGGAATCAGTCCACTATTCGGTCAGTATGCAAACATCCCAGAACCTCTGTAAACTCCTGTGTGTGTTACTTATGTCTCCTCCAATTCTCATAGGGACTGACTGCAAAACCATTCAGTCTAGAAGGGCCTGTGCCTTGTTTTCAGGGCTGGCAAGGAAGAGGGGGCTGGGGGGGCTGAATTCCCCTCTGTGCTCAGGCCTGGGAGCATCAGGAGATAAACGTAGAGGCACCAGGGCTCCCCACTTAATGCTTGGAGCCTCCCTGTCACTCAGGGTCCCCTAAAGAAGGCAAAGGCCATTCCAGCTTGCCCTCACTCAGGAATCATTCTTATTACTCTGATGCCCTTTGGAAACATGGGAACAGACAATACAACATCTTCAACCCAAATTAGAGGAGGAAACATTCACCAAATTTCTATAGATAATGTCTGTGGTGGTTTTAAAAAGCGTCTGCAAAGTTTTTGATATTTCTCCCATCAAAAGGGATATCCCTAAATAGGATATTCCTCTAATTTCCCTCCCTTCGAATACAGGTTTTGTATGTCTAACAAATAAAATGCAGCACAGGTCACTCTTTGTGACTTCTTCCCAGGCTGGATTTGAAAAGGCAATGCAGTTTCTACCTGGCCTTCTCTCTTTCAAGGATAAATGTATCCTTGAAGCCACATGTAGAGGCCACAGTCTAGGTGTTCAACACACAGCCCAGGTAAGGTTTAACAGTGTCATTAGTCATTAGCTGGTGAGTGAGGAAGACTTCAGATCATTCTAGATCCCAACCTTCCAGCCACCAAGGGGGACATCAAGTACAGCAAAAATGAACTGTCTCTGCCAAGCCCTGCACATATAATAGATTTATGAGCAAAATAAATGTTATTATTTCAACCACTAAGTTTTGGGCTAGTTGGTTACATAGCAATAGATAACTAGAAAAAAAAAATATTCCATTTCTACCGTGTACCCATGTTACCATATAAACTCCACCCCATAATATACAGATATTAGCAAGTGAAGCAGAACATGGTGGCAGGGAAGCCTCTGATGTTTCTCTTTAAGAATCTCACCCTGCATTCTGATCTTGGGTTTTTTTGGCATCTTGTAGCTACATCACGACTATTAAGCTGTAAACGATCATGCCACTTTAAATGGCATCTACATAACCAAATCACGTGAGCATCTAAGTCACACAAATGTCTGACTTCTGAAAAAGAAAGGGGTCACTTCTTTACTAATTATAAAGTATTGTAAAATGTGAAAGCAAGTAAACAAGCAGCATTCCTAGAAATCGAGGCTATCTCCAGGTCATCGTCTCTTTAAATTAGGAGAAAACAGGTTAGGATACTCTAGGAAAAGGACTTCTGTTTAACTTAGCCTTTGAGAAGGTTGGATTCATTACTAAGGTAGAAGAGAAAGAGAAAGGAAGGACCCACCCAGGGCAGCCTTTTACGTCCTCTGCTTCTTAATTAACAATTGCAATTAACCCCGTTCCACTTGACTATGAGATGGATTTATTTGCCTGTGTATGCCTCACCATTGTTCTCACTCTGAATCTTCTCAGATTGTCAGTTTACAGCCAAGAAAGAAGGAAGGGGAGGTCAGATGGGAGTTCTAGCAACTCAACAGCCTTCAGTGGGTACCTGAAAAAAAGTTTTAAGACATCGATATCTTCTCGGTGTTGTTTAAATGACCCTGCCAAGAAGCTGTCTCTCTCCCTTTAGGTTTCAGCCTATTACTGCTCAGTGTGGAAAAACCAGGTGACCCTCCACAATGCAAACACTCAGAACTGTGTTTACCAGCTGCTCCTCCCTTCCTGCTAGTGAGTCTTTGTGACACCCTTCCCCTTCTTCGAACCCTGAAAGCTTTCCCCTTGACCTTTTTTGGAGTAATTAGCACATTGTTCTCAAGATTGTGTTGGCTAAATTTGTGTGGTGGAGGTGATAATGTCCTATTCATCTCTTGTCTCCAGCATCTAGTATGGATCCCAGCCCTGAGTAAACAGGAAGTTAAACTTTGTAAAAAAACCAAAAAATGAATGGATGAATATAAATCAAACTTCAAACCATGTACAGATATAAGAACAGTGTGGTTCCAGTATAATCTTTGGGTCTCACAGGAATGGCATTTAATCAGAAGGTTCATTTGGGGTTTGAATTGAGTCGGGACATAGTTTGGTAAGGAACTTTCAGAGAGGAAGAAGGAAGAAATTAGAATAACTGGGATTAAGTTATTCTATACTGTTGTATGAAATATACTTTTCCAAAGCAAAGGGAAGTTTAAAGAGTAGATTCATACTGGATCCTGAAGCCCAAAGATTTTGAGAAGGTTCGGAATGAGAACAACAATGAAACATACACAGGCAAACCCAGCATATGCAAGATGCCATTGATAAATTAATTGGAATAGAGCTACATGCCTGGGCATATTTCTGTGTTCGTGCATTTCTGAAATTCAAGGAGGTGACTGACAAGGATTCTTTTCTTGACCAAACTTTCATTTCCTCCTGAGCTCTTTTCTCATCCTTGGCCAGACCAGTTCAGGAAGAACCCCACTAAGGCAGTTTAGCAAGAATCCTCTGTTTTTGCTACCTAATCAAGCTCCTCTAGGTAATTTTTCATCTTTTGACTCCCTCTCCCTACCCCTCATCTCTAAATCTCCAGCTGCCCCTGTTATATTCAGAGTTGAGCTCAATCTCTCATCCCTATCGCAAAGTCTTGACTTCTAGTGCAATAGTCTTGAATAAAGTCTTCCTTGCCTGATTGAGTCTGTGTAGTACAACTTTGTCTTGACACGAGCCAGAGTGTTAGGCAGAACAGTGGTCAGAAATCATATGTCTTCAATGCCACTCTGGGCTCCTCCAACTACTCACCTGCACAAGAAAGTGCCCAGCTTTAGATGGCACTGGCTGGTCTAGCTTTAGATGCAGAATGGCATCTCAGCAAAGAGCCAAGGAGACCCACAGACAGGGATCTGGTTCTCTCTTCTTTCTGTTACTGCCTATATGGGTTTGGATGTGTTGCTTAACCTCTCTGAGCCTCTGTTTTCTTACCTGTAAACTAGGGACAATGATAGCGTAACCAGCTCCATGAACAAATTTCAATGACCTCTATGTTTTTGAATAATCCTCTCCCTTAACTAACTACTGGATCTTTTGAGTTGTTTCCCAGAAATGTTGGGTTTTCTGCAAGACAAAGTAGTTGAGATTCCGAAGTTCCCCGGGCAGACTTCGTGAGGCCAAGACTCACAATCCCCCACCACCTGCCCCCAGTGCATGTAGTAGCCCCTTGTTAGTTATGCTACTACCCGCCCCAAGGCATGAGGCCCCTCCTTTAAAAGGCCATGATCTCCATTTGTCAGTGAGACTGATTGGAGGCAGCTTCACCTGACAAGATGTCTTTCACCTTAAATTAAATTCCTTTCTTCCTTGGTAGTCCTCATTGCCTCGATAATTGGATCTTTGTGCAATGGGCAACTGGACCTAAGTCGAAACCCCTTGCGATTTCAATAACAATAATACCTACCTCCATAGGGCTTTTATGAGGATAAAATGAGTTAATATTTGCAAATGGCTTAGAACATTGTCCTGCATGTACCAGAGCTATATTTTTAATTAGTCATGTCTTGGTACTGGTTATCTCCAACAAGTAGGATAAGAGATGGGGAAAGGTGCAAATAGTATTCCTCCCTGTTGTTTCATTGTTATAATGAGCATGTATGACTTTATAATTAGGAAGGAAGAAAGGGAGGGAGGGAGCCAGGAAGAAAGGAGAAAAGGAAGGTAGGAAGGAAGGGAGGGGAGAAGGAAGGGAGGAAGGAAGGAAGGAAGAAAGGAAGGAAGACAATCTGAACCTCAGTCCTTGCACAGAGGCCCTAAGCTGCTCCAAAGAGACACATCACTTTCCACTTGCCCTTTTGACCAGAGAGGAAGTCAGTTCTATCTGAATGGATGTTCCAGCCCTTAACTGAATTTGGTGAGTGTCTGAATGATGGTCTGTGGCCTTACTTCCTCATAAATCAAAGCCAGGGAATAATTTTAACAGTGCATAAACAGAAAATATGAAAATTAATGCTTGCAGGAACCTTATTTAATTTTGCCGTGAACCGATTTCCGTGACATTTATGCTGTTTGTTTTGTGCAGTTGTGTGTGGGCTTCCCCTCCCCCGCTTCTTTTTATTTTGTTTTCTGTTTTCTTTTTCCCATTGGCTCAGTTTCAGAGAGGCTAGTTATCTGCACATACATCTCTAAAAATGACCTTCCTTTCTTGAAATGCATGCCCTTCTGTTTGTAATAAAAGGTCATAAACTTGCTGGGCCCATCAAAACCATTACTATGGCAATACACTACAGGATTGTGATTATTAACCTCTGGATAAACAGGCAGGCAGGGAAGATGGATGGAGAGGGATAAGGCTTGTGTTTATACACATTTATCTTTGGTAATTAGCCATCTGGGGGAAAACCGCAAATACAGGCAACAGAAATTGATTTATCTTCAAATAATAAGTTTTGCTTTACAACAAGGTCTAAAAGTGGATCTTCTCAAGTGCTAATTTTGCATGTCACTTGCGTGCTTTAAGGATGAAAGTAGTAATTACCAGGTCTTTCATATGCAAAAGTAAGGTGCTACTGCTGCTGGCTTCATCCACAAGAAAAAAAGATGTGTTTTCCAGAGGCCTTCCTAGGTCCTAAAGGCTTGTCACTAGAGGGCTGTATCTCCCTGGAGGTCCCGGGCCATTCAAAAGGGATCAGCTGCAGACAGATGCAGCCTGGATTGGGCAGTCAGGCTCCATGAAGGCTCCTGTAGGCTTGGGCTAACCTTTCTCCACCGATGCTAAGTTTCAAGGCCGAGAGAGGAGCTACGTATACACTTCACAGCACAGTCACATTAAAACCCAGAGGCCGGGTTCTTTATTACCAAGGCAGGGATGGAGGGATCAAGGAACTGTGTGTCTCATTTCCAACACTAGCTCAGTACCTAAGGGGTTAGTAGTTACGTTTGCAAGCTGGCCAAAGGCTCTTCTTTTCCGTAAGGAAATAGCCCAAACCAAGAGGGATTTGTTCGGGTAATTCCACTTCTCCTTTATAGTTAACCCTCAGGGAAGCGCCTGCTTTTAACAAGCTGTGGTTCAAAACCATCCATCCAGGCTCACACATGGCACCCTCTGAATTTATTCAAAGACAAAGGAAAACAGAGTGAGACACTCCGGAGAGGCCCCGTTGACATCCATCTGCCGCAGCTGAGTGTTCTCCCATTAAACCCTTCTCATAACTAGCACTGGATCCCGCAGTCTGTTGCCAAATGTTTTTTGAACTGTTTTTATTAATAACAAATTGGAATTAGTTGCTGTCTGAAATAGGCCCTGCGTGTTTCCACCTGTGAACCCCTTTGGCAGAGGATGGAGCTGCCCTATACCTAACACCTGTCTGCAGGCTAAGCGTGATGCAAAACACAGTCCCAAACAATCCAGCCCTTGGAGGCCTTTCATGACCACAGTGGAGCTGACCCAAGTGGTAGCACAGCTAGTGTGAGAGCGTGGGCTCTACACCGGGGTGCCAGGTGCAAACCCCACTGCTAGCACTTATTGGGAATGTGACCTTGAGCAAGTTAGTTAGCCTCTCTGGTCCTTCTTTTGCTAACATAAAATGAAGGTGTTAACAGTTCCTATTCCATTGGGCTGTTGTAGGCAGTGCAATAGATTATGAGTAGGGCTGCTCTGCTGGGCCCTAGCACAGGCCTGCTGAGCTCTGCAATGTACTCACTGGGTGATCTGAAAAAGGATCCTTTTTCTGAACCTTAATTATGAAAATAATAATATGATTTTAAGAAGAGATAAATAAAATACATACCTAAAGCTCTCAGCCAGTGCCTTGCTTCCTTCCTTTCCTCCTCCCTTCCTTCCTTCCTTCCTCCCTTCCTTCCTTTCCTCCTTTCTTCCTGCCTCCCTCCCTGCCTCCCTTTCTTCCTCCCTAATTATAAAGTCATAAGGCAATAAATAAATGACAGCTTTTTAAATTTTTTGGTTGGCCTATGTGCCTATGACTATGTGGGTACATTCTCACTATGGCTAGACTCACAGCTCCCAGCCTATGAATGGACACCTTCCCAAGGCTGCTCCTGGTCTTATTAGCTATAACATATCTTGACCTAGGCAAGCAGAACCGGGTTGGAACAGAGACTAATTGCCCCCCACCACCCCTCTCCAGTCCTAATCCATTCTCCCCTTCTTCTTTGAGTAACAGAAATGTTGAAACATTGAGTTCCAGCAGGACCCATGGCTGCCCAATGTCAGACCACATTTCCCAGCCTCCCCTGGGGCTGTGTTAGCAAATTCTCACCAATGAAATGTGCACAGAGGTGCTCCATCACTTAAAAGGAAAGTGTTGTCCTTCACCGACTCTTTCCCTTTCCAGGGACTAGAGCATGGTGATACAGATTTGGGCATGCTGGTGAGTGTGACATTTGAGGGGATTGCAGAACCCCAGAGAGAAGGAGCCACAGGCCCTGTGCAACCTCGTGGAGTAGAGCTCCCACCACCCACTCCCTCCTGACTCTCATTTGACAGAAAAATTAATTTCTATCTTATTTAAGTCATGGTAGTTCAGGGACTCTTTGTTACGCAGCTTGGTTAGTGTTCTGACTAATACACAGGCAAGGACAGTGAGCAGAAGTAATGGTCAGTGTGAGCCAGTGTCTTTGTCCTTCCAGCTCCTTTACTTACCCCTGGATGAAATGTTCTTTCCTTAGTCACTCCTTCCATCATCCAGCTATCCTCCCCTTCACTGCATTGTTTTATTATGTCCATTAAGCTCAGCTGATTTTACTTAAAAATGTCTTTCTGTTCATGTACAAATATTTCTTATTCATCATTTTCCTTCTCCCCCTTTCTTTCCTAGCTCTCCCTGCTGAGTGGAAAAGTCAATTTCTCTGGCTCATTTGCTATTTCTTCCTTCTTCTTTCTTCTCCTACTTCACACCCACACTAACCTTCTTGCCTTTTTCCATCAAACTATCTTTCCCTCTCTCTCTGTCATCCTTTATTTATAAGACAAAACCAAATCCAAGGAAAGCCAATAAAAGTTAAAAAAAAGTTGACGGGGGGCAGCATACCTGTAATGTGAAAACAGAGCACTGTCTATACAGTGTACAACAATAGCTCATGGACTCACACTGGCAAAAGGGTATTGGAACACCTTTAGATGAGACTTTTCAAATAGCACGTCAGGGGCCACAGGGAGATGAAGACGCCGGGCTGCTGCCATAGAACATGCTAGACAAGTAAGAATTGGAATTAAAAATCCAGGTTTTTTGACTTCCTTGTCAAGTTCTGTTTCCACCAGCTTATGCTATGCCTACGTTAAGACAGCTCAAAGAAACACAGATGGCTTCTGCTAATTCTACATTTTCTGCAATTGAGAATTTCTTCCCGTTAAGAGAGAAGTCAAACAACAACTTGTTCTATATTGTGGCTGGATCAGGTCTCAAAGCAATGCCAGTTGGGTCCATGACGAATTTGGCAGGGGTCTCACTGCTGCTCAGAATATCCACTTGTCTCTTTTTGATCCCAGCCTTGACTGTTTCTCCAACCAGACCGAAAATTCTTTGAGAGCTCCTTAACCATCCACAGCCTTTAGCACAGTGCTGAGAAAATAGTGTGAACTCAATAAATACTAAATTGATTTTAAATTCCTGGAGCGAATTTCCCTTGGCTTGTTTTTATAACCTCCCCACCTGCCCCCTTTTGAGTTTGCCCTCTCCTCCCCTGCCAAGGCCCTTCTCATTCCAGTTTCCTGCAGACTACAATGTTTAGCAAGTTCTCTTTCCTCCTGACGTGTGCACCACTTGTCATCAATGCCGCATGACTCAGCACTTAATCATACATGGTTGAGAACCGTTGGCTGTTGTTCTAAATGTGTGCAGCCAGACTTAGCCCCTGGGGTGGGACACTGACACAACTCACCAAGTGCTCTTAGATGTGAGGGACCATTTCCCTACTGCAGTGTCCCTTCTGTCTTTCCTGTTTGAAGCTCTTTCACCTTCTCCATGCAGGGCACGCTCTAAGCCCAGACAACTACAAAGGTTCTCACCCATCATCTCTGCCCCACAGAGCTAAGCTGAGCTGAGCACTCTCTGATGCCCTGAATGCCACAAAGTCTATGCCGTGGGTGCCATATGTGTAGACAGAATTTTCCTTCCTTAGATTAATCCTGTATTGAGTATTTTCCAAGAATCTCAAACGCATGTTTCTATATCTATACGGATGCTCTTTATGACATTCTGAAGGGTAGCAGAATATGCCACCTGAAAATATGCCATTTTGGTATAAGTATTATTTTGAGCTGGAGGCAATTGAGAAAAAGCAGATACAGCAGTCTCACCTTATCCACAGTTTTGCTTCCTGCAGTTTCAGTTACCCGTGTTCAACTGCAGGCCAGAAATACTAAAAGGAAATGTTCAGAAATAAACAACTCATAAGTTTTAAATTGCACATCGTTTTGAGTATTGCAACGAAATCTCGTGCTGTCCTGCTCTGTCCAGCCTGGGTTGTGAATCGCCCTTTTGTCCACTGTATCCGCACTGTCTGTGCTAACTGCTCGTTAGTCACTTAGCAGCCAGCTCAGTTATCAGATCAACTGTTGTGGTATCGCAGTACTTGTTTTCAAGTAACTCTTATTTTACTTGATAATGGCCCCAAAGTGCATTGTGCTGTGCATAATTTATAAATTAAATTTTATTACAGGTATGTACATATAGGAAAATACATAGTATATATAGGGTTTGATGCTATTTGTGGTTTCATGCATCCACTGGGGGTCTTGGAACGCATACCCCATGGGTAAGGGAGGAGTGGTCTACAAGGCAAGCTCTTTGCCATCTCCCTATTTGTCTAAGAGTAGGATCTAAATCTGTAAAGATGCCCCTCTCCCCTCTCTACCAGTAAGGACAGAAATACTATGTATTTTCCTATATGTGAAGCCGGGTGGGATCCAGGCCCCCGCTACGGGCCAGCTAAGCCACGAGGCAGGTGCATCATCTTGCTGGGAGTCAGCAGACTCCTCTTAACACACGTTAACTCACCCGCATTGCAGGGATGGCTTAATGACCCAGATCGTTTGCCCCACCCCCTTCTCTCTCTGTCTCTGTATCTCTTCTCTGTCTTTCTTATGTTCTCATTTCTCTAAGCTAACTAAACAAAAAATGTGAGGCAGTTACTACCTCCTTACCCCTCCAGCCTTAAGTTCTTCCATAGTGTCTTCTACGGGCAGAGCTTAACACGGAACCTGTTCATGGAGCAGAAAGGTGGTTTGCGGAGTCTTATCCCAAGCATCAGAAAGCAGAGTTTAGAAGGGAGGGTTTAGAGCTAAGAGACAACAGCTCAATAACTGGTACCAGTTGGGATTGGGGATAGGGGTAGTTCCCAGACCTGGTGCCTGTCTTACAGAGAGTTCCTCAAAGTTCCTCGGGATAAGAAAACCAAAAGTGTGGGCATGTCATCTACCTATAGGGAACATCGATGGTGAAAACCAGGTATGCTGAACTTTGCCAAGTCAAAGAGATGAGCAGAGAATTAGAAACAAGGGGTGCTGAACCAAAGGTTGCTGACCTTGGGCAGGAGCAAAGTGCAAGCATAAAAGACTATGGCTGTGAAGGGAACAGGGCTGCTGGGGTTCCCTGCACCTGGTGAACAGACACAAATGAGACCTTTTCAGCACTAACATTCTATAACTCCGTTTCTCTGTACTTTAGCAACTGGCCTGGAAATAACTGGCAGGTCTGTACATTTCCCTGAAGTTTCCTTTCTTCCTCCAAGCAGATATAAATATTAAATGAAACATCTTTATGTATAAAGACAGGGACCAGGAGCGATCCCTCGAAAGGTGAAAAAAAAAAGAAATAAAGTAGATTTCTTGGCATGAAAGTCCACGGCTTTTGAAGCAAAACTACATGATCTTTGGGGAAAGGAGGTGGTCGGGGGTATGAAAAGAGGGATACACATGGCTTTATGTAATTGTTTTGCCCCAAAGTCAATGAATCAGCATCTACAGAATATTTCCAATGTACTAGGCAGGTGAGGGGGTCAAGGAAGTTTAAGGTACAATTTCTGACCTTATGGGCGTTATTCATCTAGCCCATTCACTCATTTAACAAATGTTAGTTGCCCACCTGCTATCACCTAGGAATGGAGTGATTTGGGCACAGAGGGTGTAGTGGTGTGTGACACTGACAATGTGTCTGTCCCCCTGGAGCTTACGACTAGTGGGAAAGACAGGGGGTGGATACTCTCCAAGTAAATTTATACACTAATAAATTAATCACAAATGGGAAAATATGAGAAGTGATAATAAGAAAACAAACACGGGGCTGAGGGAAAACACTAAGAGAAGGGTAAGAGTGGAGAGCTGCTTTCGATAAACCAGACAGGGAAGGTCTGGCCGAGGAAGAGCTATTCAATGGGAGACCTGCCAGGTAGAGGGTGGACAGGAGGAAGGGGAGAGGGCTCCAGGCAGAGGAAGCAACACATGCACAAGCCCAGAGGGGAGGAAGGGCTTGCTGTAGGACCTAAAAGAGGTGGGGTCGGCCAAAGCACCAAACAAGAGAAGAGAAGGAAATGAAGGAAATAAAGCTGGAGAAGTCGGCAGACCCCGGATCATGCTGCTCCACTTTATATGTTAAGGAGATTACTCGGGCTGCTAGGGGAGAGCAGATGGTAGAGGCAGGGAGATCAGGAAGGAGACTGTGCTGTAAAACAGATTATAGTGGCTTCGATTATAATGGAGATGGAAAGAAATGGATGAATTAAAAATATATTTTGAAACAACTGAACTTGCCCATGGGCACGGCAGGGGAAAAGAAACATCAGGGTAAATAACTAGGTTTCTTGGAGGACAGTGTTCAGGAAGAAGCTATACATACAGAAGGTAATTATAAAGAGATGGATCTGAGAGTTCGAGACAGCAAGGCAGATGCTGCATGCAGGTGGGTAATGCACAATTTATTTCCAACTGCATAGTGACTGAAGTAGGTGCTATCAGTTCCTAAACACTGAAGTATCCAAGAATTGTCTCACGGGGGATATGAGATTTGGGTAGGACTTGAATGAGGAAGAGGGTTGGAATAATTTGGGAGGAGAGAGCAAGGTTTTCCAGGCATGAACAAAAGCATAAACAGAGGGAATGGTGAGTAAACAAGCTTTTCAAGGCTGTAGCATTGAAGCAGCAGGCAATGGGGAAGATAAACAGAAATTATTTTCAATGTCGCCCCAACTTGGGGAATCCACTGCCTCCACTTAGTACCACCCAAATGCCAGCATTGGGAGCAGATCACAGCTGCTCCACCAACACTGTCTGTTTGGGGGCTTGTGTGTGTCCTGGCATGTTGTCTACAGAAGACCATCTGGGTAAGCTGAGAGATATCCAGAGACACAGAGGCATCATTGCTGCTTCACATCTGTGAAGGATGTGCAAGTGTTGATGGGTCATCCTACTCAAGGGAAACAAGAGCAGCTAACATGGCATTTTGGTGTAGTTAATAATGAGAGCTCACTTAAATGGATGGCATTGGCTGGGCTCCCATGGACTCCCCAGTGCTCAGACATTTGCTCCTTCCTCAGACAGAGACTGGGCCACCTCCTACACTGTGTCTCCTCTCCTACATGTAGTTGCTGAAAGTCCACAATTGGGTGTCTGGCTTACTCTCCACCCTCTAAGGCAGGGGTTGGCAGATCAATTCTGCTCAGCCCCTGTTTTTTTATGGCCCACAAGCTAAGAAGCTTTCTTTTTAAATATTTAAATGGTTGAATAAAAAATCAGAAGAAAAATAATTTTTCATGACAAATGAAAATGATATGAAATTCAAATTTCAGTGTCCATAAATAGAGTTTTGTTGGAACACAGTCATGCTCATTCATTTATGAATTGCCTATGTCTGTTTTCACTGTTATGGTGGTATAGTTGAGCACTTGCAACAGAGACCACGTGGCCTACAAAGCTGGAAATACTTACTATCTGGTCCTTTACAGAAAAAAATTTGCCAACCCTTGTTTTAAGGCAATGGACAGTCCTGGCTGAATAAGGGCAAGGTACGAGGAATTGCAAATAGAAAAGTACATCAATTGGTACTTAAAATATTTTTCTTCATACATGTGGAAGGCCTTGAAAACCATGATGAGAAGTTTGGATCTGCTTTTATATTCACTAAGGAACTATACAAAGTTTTAAGCTGTTGAGTGGCATCACAAATGGAACTTTAAATATGCTAATTTTGGTTTATACACAATTAATTTAACATGGTGTCAGAAGGAGGAAATTGTTTTAAAGCCATCTATTAGATTCAGAATGATACATTTAAGATATTAATAAACATTAAAAATAAATATACAGAATAGTAGTTATCACTAGGAAGAGAGAAAAACTGACTTGGAAGGGCACAAGGGAATATTCTGGGTGTTGGAAATATTCTATATCTGATCTGAATGGTGATTACACTGATGTTACTATAGATTAAAGATGACAACAAATTCTTTTCTATTTCTCCCATTGAAAGGCAGCCTTAGTGACTTGCTCACGCAATAGTATTTGATGGAATTGACATCCTGGGACTTTTGAGACCTTGCAACTTCCACCTGGGTCTCTTGAAATGTCTGTTCTGGAGAAAATTGATGCCCAAAGAATCTGATTACTTTGAGACTGCCATGCTATGAGGAAGCCCAAGCTAGCCACATGGAGAATTCAAGGGGAGAAAGAGTTACACAACAGCCCCAGTTTTTCTACCACCCCAATCCAGGCACCAGATAAGTAAGGAAAGAAGTTTGCAGATGCCTCTAGCCCTAGCCACTCCTTGGTTATAATTCAGTGAGAGATCACAAGAGAGAACTATTTGACTACACCCAGTCAACCCACAGAAACCCGAAAGAAAATCAAAAGGTGTTTGCAAGCCACTAAGTTTGGGGTGGTTTGGTATTTAGCAGTAGATAATCAGATAACCAGAACAGGTACATACAAATGAACATTAGCTACTTTCTAAATGTATGTTATACTTCAATTAAAAGTAAGTAGATAAGTACTAATCATACAAATTTAGGTACAGAGTTTTACAAGCCCTATTATTCTTTAATTTGTTATAACCGGGAACTTACTAAATGATTAGCAATGGGTATAGATTTTTCTATCAGAAAGAAGATAAATGAACAGATATCGAATACTTGTGTGTATGACATCTATGATAGCATTTGGTTTTCATGACAGATCAGTGAAATGGATATCATTACTTTCTCCTGACAAATGAGGAAACTGCAGCAAACCTAAGTTCAGGGATTTGGCCTAGGTCACATATCTGGGAAGTGACAGAACTCAAATTTGAACCTAAGTTGATTGACTCAAAAGTCCTTGTTCTTTTCATGGTATTAAGTGGCCACCTGGAAATGTCCTTAAGGATGTAACACGCTTTTATAATTTCAAGTGTTTCTTTTTTTTATCAAGCCAAAGGACTAATCACACCAGTATGAGCATAGAGACAAAATCCAGTTCATGGGGCAGTTGGAACTCAAGAAATTAGACAAAAGAAATGACCTTGTTCTTTTCTCCAATCATTACCTTTATGTATAACCCTTGGCCCTCCTTTCTACCATTACTGTCAATACGTCAAATCAATTTCATTGCTGTCCAGTTATCTTCTGGTGTGAAAAGTCCAATGGAGTCTTATTTAAAACTTCAATCTCATATTCAATTCAAAGCTTCTCAGGCCTCCCATGTAGCTGGATCTGCTGTTTCCCTCTTCTCCTTCCATATCCAGGCTCTTCAGTGGTTTGAGTGGGTTTGGAGATGGAGTAGCAGAGATTTGTGGAAAAAGAGCAAAAGTATTTTGACCTGCCTCTAGCGCTAACTTGGCTCCTCCTGACTAGCTCGTGATGTCATCCGTGAAGCAGGAGTGCGGTCATTGGCTTTCTCCCGGACCACACGTGTGGTCTCTTTGGAAGGCCCTATGCCCCGTCTCCACAAAGTGTAGCTCCCTGGTGTTGGCAGCGTGCTCTCTGCATGACATCCCTCCTTAGCTCGTTTTCCTCTCCCTGGTTATCCCACCCTCGCATCTGCTGGAGCATGGCTATTCCTACCTGGTTTGGGCACACACGGGGTCCCTACGATAAACAGCCTTGGGCTGGGCCTCCATGTCTTCTCATGCCGAGGTCCCCTCCTCCTGACTCTAGGCTTCTGCTTGTCTCCTGATCAATTCTATCTCCACCCAGGGACCTCCGGGCACTCTCGAGGACACTATGGATACCTTGTGGGAGGGGTGAGGAGTCCAAGGGCCTATTTGCAGGCTCATCATCCTAGAAACCATCCTTAGCCATTGCAAAGAAGCCACCTCAGCAGCAACATGTGCTTCTAGCGCCTTACTGGACAGCAGTCGAAGGAGAAGAACTTCTCTTAGGACTCGAAATTTTGTCAAGACTACATTCTGGGAAGTAAGGAGCAAATCTCCCGACTCTGGGATTCCCCCAAGACTCGCTGATTGCTCCTTCCTCGCTTTCTTCTCCCACCGGTGCTTCAGCTCCTAGAGGGACGGGGGACAGTGTGTTTGCCTATGATGCTCGCCCTTTCCTTCTTTTTCCCCATTCTCTGCCTTCACAGTAGAACTTTCTGCTTTCCTCTCCTGCCCTGCTGAAACTTCCTTTATATTCTAACCTGCTCCTTCTCCTTTCTGGCTGTATGGCCCGGTGTTAGTGATGGAAAAGTTAAAAAGGATAAAACCAGATTTATCAAGAAAGAATTTCAAAAACTATTATCCCATGGTAGTTGTACCTAAGTCTACATTCCTACAGCACTGCAATTAGAAAGAACCAGAAAAAAATGGGGGTCACAGATTGTATATAGAGGGAATAAGCCAGTACCGGGAGGGCTTGGAGAGGCCTGAGGTCAGGGTTGAGGCCTGAGGGGTTGGACAGGGTGGGGTAGAAGCAACTCCTCCGGGTAGGGACGAGGTGGCAAGAATCTGCATGTGATATATATTCAGGGACTGACAGGGTCCACAAGTGAGTTATCCGGGTACTGAAAAGTCAGGTAGGCCAGGTGCAGTGGCTCACACCTGTAACCTCAGCATTCTGGGAGGCCAAGGCAGGAGGATTACTTAAGGCCAGGAGTTCGATACCAGCCTGAGCAACATAGTGAGACCCCATTTCTACAAAAATTTTAAAAATTAGCTAGCATGGTGGCATGCACCTGTGGTCCCAGCTACTCAGGAGGCTAAGGCAGGAGTATCGCTTGAGCCCAGGAGTCTGAGGTTGCAGTGAGCTGTGATGATGCCACTGCACTATAGTCTGGGCAACAGAGTGAAACACTGTCTCAAAAAAAAAAAAGTCAGGTAGATGGAGAAGGTTAAAGCAGAAAATAATTCTGGAATGCAGAGAAGCTACCCACACAGTGGGAACCTCAAAGACAGTATCCCTGGAATGCCAATTTGACACTGAATGTGTGTCTGTCTCTACCTGCGTGCCTTTATTTACTCACAATGATCCTGGAGTCTAGCACACCAGGATGGTGGAGTGTGGATGCAACAGAACAGAGCAGAAATTATGGCACTCAGGTGTTGGAGCATGTCTGGTTACTCTGTAAACGAGTACAACCGTGGTGATGACCCAACCTCCAACTGAGCCACTTTTCCATCCTCTTCTTCCTCCTTACGTGCTGTGCCTTGGTTCCTGCCTGTCTGTGGTCCACTTCCAGGTGTTCTCTGATCCTACTGAGGCCTTGGCCTGACTTAGACCCCCAATGCTGGACTGTATCCCCACCTCCAAGCCAAGTCACCTCCATGTAGATGGCCCATTGAAATGCCAGTCATTGGACCCAGTCCAAATGCCAGTCAAGAAAGAAAGAGAAAATAGTTGAATTGTAATCGGCAAACTCCATTGAAGAATGTAAGGAAATGTATAACACATTTTAGGAAGGTTTATATATTCAAATGGTTTTTAAAATTCAGACTTTGGTTATCTAATTCAGTTGGGTGGAATATGTCTTTTCATGGCCACCTGAAATAAATGAGGTGTCTCTGCAGTTGGGGAAAAATGTACACAGGTGCCAAGCATTTGAATAAATTGTAAAGTCATTGGCTTTGCCCATGTAGAGGACATTTATTTTCTCTAGGCATTTCTGCTGAGTTTAACCCAAGTGCAAAGAACGACTCAATTTGCAACTAAAAAATGTAAAAATTTCTAGTCAGAAAGACCTCTCTATGTAGCAAAAATCACATTCTGTTAAGGATATTAATATACCCCCTTCAGGGAATCTCTAAAATCTTTAGTGGCATTCTCTGATTGCTGTCAAATATTCATTTACAAGACTTTTTCTTTAAGGGCTATTCTTGGGTACAAATCTGACCAATGATTTTGTGAAGAGTATTAGATTTGCTGTACTTTTTTCCCTGAGTGGAGATTAGAGACTGTACTGGGAAATAATATTGATTTATCCAAATGGATTTGTTTTGCAAGGTGAAAATAATCCTGTAATATCGCTGTGTAAATATGGATGAGCAATTGACCATATAATTAACCATCCATTCTTTTTGCTACATCTAGTTTGCTACTTGGTGCTTCTGCCAGTAAATACTCATGATAATTTAGTATATTGTATGATAGGCAATGAATTTTCCGGATGTTCCTTTTACATTTTCTCCAAAATCAGAAAGTCATCAGGAAATAAATGTGATGGAAGAAGTCATCCCCATATCCAAGCAGCAAGGACATTATTGTGCCATCTTTCAAACCATGTGGCTTCCCTTCCCTCCCAGCCATTTCAGTGACTTCTGACTGTATCTCTTCATGCTTCGTGGCCTGCCTTGCCCAATCCCCCTACCAATGTGAGTTCTTTATGGACCAGAAAAACCCCTTAGATCCAGGATATAGGAGAAATAACAAAACAGAAATGACTGTGCTTTGAAGTGAGACATTTCTGAATTTAAATCTTATGTTGCTACATTTTAACTGTGTGACCTTGGGCAATTGTAAGTATCCCCCAAAGTAAGAGTCTGGTTCCCCTACTAGACTTGTGGTTCCTAATCCCACTGGTAAAGTTAGATTGTCACTTTATTTGTGATGTGAACTTTAAGCACTTGATTTAAGGTGGCACCTGCCAGGTTTCTCCAGGGATTGTAAAGTTAATTATTTTTTTCTATTTAATGACTAGATACTTTGTGAAGGGATACTTTGAAACTATGTAAATACCTCATTCCTCATCAAACTTCCAGCCCAGTTTTAGCGTAAATTGTTCATTTTTTAACTAAATCAATCAGTACTTTAATGAGTTTCTACCTTTTTTGTTCTTTCCTCATTTATTAGTTGGGTTTCTACTCTAAGAAAGAGCTTTATCTTCTTGTTTGTTTGTTTATTGTCATTATGGATGCATGAATTCTGATTTTACTCAATTTGATGCTCACGTTGTTCCAGATTCGGCCAGTGGGAATTCCTCTAAGCTGGTGCCTCTGTCTTCTTATGTGTCCCCCTCCCTCTTCGAGAACTTTCATAGTCTCTTGCACAACACAATGTTGTGAGTTCCTCCTGAGCTTTTCCTGCACCAGCCCTGGAATCAGACACTTCCCCCAAGTTCTAGCTGTATTAATATTACTGAATAATGTGTCTGGCAGCCACAGCTGTTCACTGGCCTCCAACCCAGCTCTGAGCCTCCCTTCTTTTAGGAACTCCCTGTCCCCTATGCCCCATGCCACCCCCAATGTGCACCTTTCTAAAAAGGAGGCTTAACTTAGTCAACTGTGGACAAGACAGCTTATGTCTCATTGGAACTCAGCTACTCAAAGTATGCACCTAAACTATTGACACAGTTTTGCCATCTTAATGGTAGCTTGTTTATGCCAGCAGTGCAGAAGCCTGGAGAGTGAGTGGGGATGAAATTGTGAAAGGCATTTTCCACAGCTTGTTGAGAATTGAGTATTTTTCCTTGCAAGAAGTGATCCAAAGCCTAGAAGAAGTGGTGGTCAGTTGGTGCAAGGTCTGGTGAATACCGTGGATGACACAGAGTTTCCAAGTCCACCGTCTACAGTTTGAGCAGCATTGTTTGTGCGACGTGTGGTCCAGTGTTGTCTTGCAAGAGCATTGGCCTATCTCTATTGACCAATCTCGGCTGCTTAATCACGAGCATCCTCATCATTTCATTCAATTGGTTGCAGTAGATATCCACTGTAATCGATTGACCAGGTTTCATGAAGCTGTAGTGGATAATCCCAGCGCTGGACCACCAAACAGACACCATTAGCTTTTTTTGATGAATCTTTGGTTTTGGACTGTTTTTTGGCACTTCATCTTTATCCAACCATTGGGCTGAACACTTGTGATTGCCAGAAATAATTCATTTTTCATCATACATAACAATACGGTGTAGAAATGGCTCACTTTCATGTCATGACAGCAAAGAAAGGCAAGCTTTGAGATAATTTCTCTTCTGACAGTCATTTAATTCATGCAGAACCCATCTATCCAGCTTCTTTACCTTGCTGATTCATTCCAAATGGTCCAATATTGTTGGAATAGTAACGTCAAACCTTGCTGCAAATACATGCATAGGTTGAGATGGATTCACTTCCACTACAGCGTTCAGCTCATCATTATCCACCTTGGTCTCAGGTTGCCCACATGGCTCATTTTCAAGATTAAAATCACCAGAACAGAGCTTCTGAAACTAACGATGTACTGTGTGTCCATTAGCCACATCCTTCCCAAACACTTCATTGATATTTCAAGCTGTCTGCACTGCACTGGTTCCATGACAGAACTCATATTCAAAAATAACATGAATTTTTGACTTATCCATGGTTTCACAAAAATTGGTCTAAAAAGAATGTGAGAGATAATCACAAGCCAAAATGTGCATTTGAAAAACTGAGGATGTACCTTCATGATAAAAATAAAACAAGAAGTGTCAAAGTGAAATGTCAGAGATATCAACTGTCAAACTTAGTACTTAAGGAAATCGGACGTTTCATACTTAATAACCTAAAATTTAAAAAATTAGCTGAGTGTGGTGGTGTGCACCTGTAGTCCCAGCTACTCGGGAGGCTGAGGCAGGAGGATCACTTGAGCTCAGGAGTTTGAGGCTGCAGTAAGCTATGATTGTGCTACTGCACTCCAGCCTGGGCAACAGAGCAAGATCCTGTCTCAAAAAAAAAAAAGAAAGAAAGAAAATAAAATGAAACTTGGGCTTACAGTGGGGAAAGACTTTCCCAGAATGATCCAGGTAGTAAGTGGCAAAACCAAGATTTAAATTACATCTAACTGTGACTGCCTGTGAACAGTTTTCTAGTCTTCAAAAATTTTTTATTTATAATTTTCATATTATATAGATTTTTCCTTTAGAATGATCCTTAATCTAAACTAAATCTAACTTACAATGTGGTTCCTTTTTCACTAACTTTTATCTTTTCTACATTTATTCAAAGTGTAACCCTAAACATAGCCCCCGATTAGAACATCATTTTAAAATCACCTGATTTACATTAGCTAGGGTTCAAAAAATCTTTTTTTCTCTTCTTTAGGCTGGTTTGATGTCACAATGCCTCAAGGTACTTACTTCTGAGCAGCCAGCTAAAGGATCTCTCTGTCAGTGCCCCACACTTGCAATAAGAATTGCCAGAGGGAAATGGCAGTATTATATTTCCCTGGCCAGGTTCCTGTTCTTAGTTCTAGTGGTTTTGGATTTTGTTTGTTTGTTTTTTCTTGTTCTTTGTTTTTTATCCCATAAAATGGTATGGAGAAAGGGCATTACAGCTGAACAAAGTATCTATAGGTTGAGATCATCAGCCACACACCTGGCACATCTGAGCTCTCACACTTGTTTCTTCAAACCCACACAATTGCTGGGCCACTGCGGGTAGAAGGCACTTCTCACTCCAGCTGGATCCCAGCCCTGCTTCCTGCTTTCTATCGACCCGCTGCTTCTCTGCTCACTGTTCTGGTTCTTGCTGTTTGAGATCTGCTTGGACCCCCTTAGTTTTGGGGGCCTCCTTGGCCTCACCGTTCTGACATCAGCCTACTAGACTCAATTGCTCATCCTTTCCCGATGCGAGAGTCCCCAAAGCTGAAGTGAGCATAAGAGAACTTCCTGGATCCCTGGTCCAGAGAGAACCCATGATCCTTACCAGGGGCTGCTGTGGATTTGGGCCAGGGCAGGATCATGACCAGTGGGGGCTTTCTGTAAAGACAGTGCAAGAGGACGGGGACCCCGGTACAGGCTGGGAAGGTGGGCCATGACCATTGTTCTTAAAGAAAGAGTCACCGCAGTAAGAAAGCCTAAAGAGTAGTTCTAGACTTTGGAAGCTGAGAACAAGTTCTGGTGTCAGCTAGAGATGCTAGGCAGAGAAAAGGACCAAGATATTGGCAAAGGTCCTCGTCCAGGAGGCACTCAGACAAAAGCAGTGGCAGAGAGAAGCAGCCGGCTTGGCATAATCTGTGGACCCTGAACCCGGGCAGGGTCACCCCAGCATCCTTCACTGGGTGGACCGTAGACTCGCAGATGGGAAAGTGCTGGGCTAGACACACCTGCTTTCTTCTAAATTGTGGAAAGGAAGGTAAGCTCTACTTTGCTCTTTTATTCTTTCAGAATGGCTTGGTGCCACTTGCTTAAACTCAATTTCTAAACAATACTTAATTATTTGACAGGCAGACTGCTTGGTCATTTGCCATAGCTGTGTGTAGCAGCCTGCTTCCTTTACAGTTTGTTTCAGTTAGAATGTTTTTGAGAAACTCTTTCCTCAACAAGTTGATTTCCTCCGTAAACATGGCAAACACGTGTTCTCCATCATCTCAGGCAGCTCTGATGCTCCCATCCTTGGTCCCATAAACATGTTCACACTCTTCAGTATACTGGTCCCATTGGGTGGTTCAAAAAATACTTGTACAGGTGAAGGATATTTTGATCCAAACAGTGAGAAAATATCTTTGTCCAGAGATTTAGTTTCAAGAAAACTGCTAAACTTTATTTTTTTAAACATTAATTTTTTGTTTGTTTTCTAACAAAGAATTCTAAAATCTCCAAGAGCCTTTTCTGCCCAATATTAAGGATGTCCACACTGGCGAGTCAAGGACCGCAAGCTGCATCTCTCAGCCTCCCTCACCTGCACCACGCCCTGTAATCCATTCCCTGTTGGTGACTAAGGAGCTCTTGTTCCAGGCATCTGCAGGAGAGCAGGGACCAGCTTTCCTTACAGATGTGAAGACAGTGTTTGTCCAGGATGGTATGTTACAAGGGGCCTGCGTGAAGCCGGGCAGAGTCAGGGTCAAACCCTGCACCCCCTCTTACTGGGGATATAATCTCTAGTCCATCAGTCTTTCCCATGAGCCACCCTTGGCTTTCTAATCTGTAAAATGGGGCTATTTGCTCTGTGAAGTGGCTTTCAGGATTAGAAATGATGTAAAGTTCTTGGCACACAGTAAGTACACAACAAATGAAGCCAACATTATTATCACCTAATGAAGAACAACTGTCTTTAAGAAAGAAAACGCTATCCTTTCATATAGATGTATTCAAAATGCTGTCATATGTATAAATGCAAATGAGCCACAAAGCTTCCCAGAAGAGGTGAGACACAGAGCTCATTATTCCGGAAAGCAATTTGCTCAACCCCTATGTTCTAATGAAGAACCCAGGCCAGAGAAAGAGGTCTTCTTATTTTGCACCATTGGCCTTTTCTAACCACCAGTGCAGGCTGGGCCCTGGCTTCCCCTTCACCCCTAGACTTTCCCATTCAGGTATTCTTGAGCTGGCATGAAAAAAGTGTAATAAAATAATTCTTTCGGACAAGTTTAGAGGGAAGTTTTCCCAGAAGACAGGATTCTGGCTTTGAGTCACATAAAGTGTGTGCTTTGTCAATAACACAGGGAGCAGAGGCATGAATGAATTTTATTTCATTGGACAAGCCGTTCAGAATACAGATAAGGCCAGGCAAGCAGCTAAACTCTTAAATAAATGTTTTAGCACTATCTAGGAGGGAAAACTTCAATTGATTCCAATCTTTCCTGACAGAAAATCAGTTCTTTTAAAACTCCCAGGGCAACAAACAGTAACAAAAAGGTCTTGTCTCTAATAAAAGTTGTAAAGGACCGCAAAATAAAACATTGTCACCAGGAAGCTACGGGGCACAATTAGCATGCACGTCATTTCTCAAGGTGCCTCCTTTCCAGTCCCTCATGTCTCAATAAAAGAAAAGAAAAAGTTTACTGTGATTTGTAAGTTTATGAAATAAAAATTTTCTAATTGTACACAGTGGCTTTCAATACTTCCAAAGACACAGGAAGAGATATTTTAATGCCAAACAAGGCTGGATTGAATTGTGAGGGTTGTGTTGTATTAAATTCCAAGCCATGACTGCTACTGAGTTTGTTAGGATGTGAAGGGATTTTATTTTATTTAAACAGCTTAACGCTTGTCAAGATCTATGCATACTCAATATCTGCTGGTCTTGCAGACATCACACCAGCATAGCAGTTCTCTAACTCAAGCACGTGTACATCTGAACACCTGAAGAATTTGGGAAAACACAGATTGATGGGCCCCCAGAATCTTTGAGCCAGTAGGTTTGGGTGGGGCCTGATCATCTGCATTTTTTATAAGTTCCTGGATGATGTTATGGCTGCTAGTCCAGGGGCCCTGCTTTGAAGACCACTGTTCCACCATTAAGAATCATAGCCCAACTCACTTAAGAGGATAAGAATTTACCACCAGAAATGATAACATAAAAGGCAGAGTAAAGTGGCACTGAATTATCAGCTTCTGTTGGGTCATTCTCTTTCTTCTCTAGGATGTAGTTTCGCTATCTCAGAGAATGTCTTAAAATTCCATTTATCAGAGTTTTCTAACAGTCTCTCAATCTGGTGCCTGTATGCTTTAGTGCCCTGGCTTGCATAGCTCTGATGTCCAGCTCAGACCATGGTCTCAGTTTTTCCAAAACACCCTCAGTGGCTGGACGCTGCCTGTGGAATGGGATGAAGGCTCCCAAGTGTGACACTCGAGGCTGTCCCCCGTCGGGCCCCATCTGCCTTGTCAAGGTCACTCCCCTTGGGACCTTTTCCAGTTCTCTCTTCCCACCAACTTACACTCTTTGTCATTCCCTTGCCAAACAACAAGTCATTGAGCAAGTATTCAGCCTCTCCAAGGCTCAGTTTCTAAGTAGCAAGAAGATGAAGAACTTCCCTGCTGGCATCTAGGTTGTGAATGGGGAAACTGAGGCTTGAAACACAAACCATAGATTTTCAAAACAGATCGATCACTCTGTGACTCAAGGAATAAATAAAACTGTACCAGTCCAAAGCCAAGAGGTTTATCACATCCTATCCAAACTTAAACTCTATGAACAGTTGCTTATTGTGATCTATATGTTTCAAAATAAGGCCACAGACAAACTCCATATGGACTCACATGTTCTCAGGATGAGATGGCTGGCTGTTTTCTGTCCTTAACATCCTCCTTTGTGAGATGCCTCGTGGTTCCCTGTGGTGTGCTGGCTCCCTTGCTGTGGCAAGTGATAAATCTAACTTTGTTCACTACAGGGATGTTCCCAGTGGCTTTTGGCTGTTGGCCAACAACAGTAGGTAGGGTTATTTTTGTGCAAATCAAATAAAATAATTCAGAGTCATGATTGTTACAATGGAATGATAATGTGGTTGATGAAAAGAGTCAGTTGACACAGTTCTAGATTTAAAGTTTCTTTAGCAGCGAAAGTATGGAAATGTACAGAGATGGACACACAGTGTTCCCAGACAGAAGTACAGTGTCCTGCATCCCTAGTGCTTCCACAGCAATCCAGATCTGTAGACCACACCACTCGCTCAGAGTGAGGATCCCCCAGGTGGGAATCCCTCCTGACTTATTCCCACCTGATCACCTTATTAGAGTAGGAGACTAAGAGACAGGGTTGAGACCAGATGCAGGGGCTGGAAGAGTAGGTGCAGGTGTTAAAATAAACAACCCTTAAGCAGAAGCTAACTAGGGGGAGCTGATAACCACAGGTAAGAACCAGCTTCAACTGGCTTGCCAGCTATCTCCGCCACCTTACGTGGACTTTGTAAATGTAACATCATTTACATTGTGGTTTTAAAATTTCTCCAACCTTGAAATCACCATGACAGTTACAAAACAACCATATAAAGTATGAAAATGGGAGGGAACCCAATTCTAGGAATTACTTCCCAAATTCTTAGTAAAAGCCAACCCCTTAGCCCTGATTAGTAAGACTCAATTAGTAAGACTTCAAAAAACCAAAACCACTTCCTCCCAGTGCAGCTGTTGCTTACCTGCTCACTCTGTCTTGAGGGAGTGTACCTTTGCTTTCAGTCCTTCAATTAAAAAGCAGCTTGCTTGGCTTACATGGTGTGTCCTAAAATTCTTTTTCCCAGTGGTCACCAAGAACCTGTAAAAACCTCCACTCAGATGCTGCTAACAACCTGACTCCAGCTATCACCTGTGGGTGTGCCTGTCCAACATGTGCAGGTAACTGATACACAGAAGCCTCACCCCAGTCCTGAATAACTGTTGTGAGGATGAGGGAAGCAGAAGCCCATGTCCCAGGCATGGCCTCCTTCAGCAAGCTCCAGCTTCAGACCTGTCTGAAGTTCTTTCCTACACAATGCCAAATCCTCAGCACAATGCTTGGTGGACAGTAGATGCTCAATAGATGTTAAGTACCCTTCCTTTACATACCTCCTCGTCCTAAAATCCCATCCATCCTTGAAGAGCCACTCCAATGTCACTTCACTAATTAAAACCTTCTCTCCCACTCCAAGATCACACAGGAAATTCTCCCTTCTCAAAATCCCCACGACACACCGAGTGGACAACTCCCGAGACCCATGTGACCCTCTGTGGACTTGACATCCTCTATGACTGCTAAATCCTTGAACTCCAGCCCCTCTGTCACCAATGTTTGCACCTTGCATTGTGCCTAGCATGGACCTTGCATCTCCCAGGGGTTAGTATTTTGATGATGGAGACTGTTGTTAATATTAGAACCAAAATGTAATGTCCTTGGATTATGCATTCAGTTGGCTGAAAGTAGGTTGCCTACTTTTATTCTAAATAGCTTCCAGTAAAATCAACAAGAGCAGATCTTGTAAAATCAAAAATTGGGCTGGCTCTTCTCTTTTTCTCTCGACAGACTTCTCAAATACTCACAATTGCATGAACTTTTTAAATTTTTTATTTCTTGAGTAGGTATAAACCAGTCACTTCCTCAA
The DNA here is from genome assembly GCA_023783475.1 of Daubentonia madagascariensis. Lineage (NCBI taxonomy): Eukaryota > Metazoa > Chordata > Mammalia > Primates > Daubentoniidae > Daubentonia > Daubentonia madagascariensis. Next base: position 13,383,112 of record JAKFHU010002004.1, read on the forward strand.
GCCTCAAAAATAAATTAACTGAACACTAAAATCCACCAGCCCTAATAAATTTTATTCCTCTAAGGAATGATATTTATAGTGGAGATAATTACTGATAACCCTAAGTGATTCACTTTTGTACTACGTCTAGAAGATGGTAGTATGTGATATTTCAATTTTTGCAATCCCAGTATTAAGATCACCAAAAGGGTTTATTTTTTCAAGTGTTCCAGTGTGTCAAGCCACATAGGTCAAATGCCATATTCTGGCATTCTGTAGAAATTTTAAATCTTAGCATTAATTATTATAACAAGATGAAGATATTAAGTTCCTGAAACATTGTATGGCTTTAGTTTCACAAAATTTGGAGCTGTGTTATGAAAGAATGATCTCAACATGTGGTCTTAGGAGATGGCTGTTACCAGCAGCAAAAGCCTGGACAAGTGACTTATTTCTTTGCACTTGTAAAACACAGAGGATAATGAGTACCTAATACGGTTCTTATAGGCATTACATGTCCTGAGAATGCTTAGTAAACTTTCAATTGCTTCATAAATGTGTGTCACTATTTAATCAGTTCATAGAGACATCAGATGTCAGAGCAGAAAAGAGGCTCAGTGATCATCTCATCCTCAACTTACAGTTACACTAGAAGAAACTAAACCCAGAAGGGCAGTTATGTGTTAGAGAGTAGAAGGGTCAAAAGACTAGCCCTCTTTCCATACTAGAAATAAGCCAAAGCTAAATTACCAGAACCAAATATTCATACTTCACTAATATTTCTAATCCAGGAACACTGTTAGGGGGTTGGATTGTGTCCCCACCACCACCAAAGAAAAATGATATGTTGGAGTCCTAACTCCCAGCACCTTATTTGGTGACTGAGTCTTAAAAGAGATGATCAAGTTAAAATGAGGTTATTAGGGTGGACCATAATCTGACATGACTGGTGTCCCTACCAGAAGGAGAAGCGTGGACACAGAACGAGACACACATGCAAGGAGAACACGATGCAGCCACGAAGGCAGACACTGGGGTGATGCACCCACCAGCTAGGGAACGCCAGACCATCAGCAAACCACCAGAAGCTAGGAGCAGTGCGTGAACAGAGTCTCTTCATAGCCCTCAGAAGGAACCAGCCCTGCTGACACCTGGATCTCAGACTTCTTGTCTCCAAAACTATGAACCAATAAATTTCTGTTGTTGAAGCCACCCAGTTTGTGGTAGTCTGTTATAGCAGCTCTTGCAAACTAATACAAACACCAGGTTCTTTTAATTCATGAACTTGATGTAAGTATTACTCGCATTTGGGGTCTTTTCAGAAGGAGGTTTATTTCCAAAGCAATTTCAATACTCTTTGTCTTAGTTTGGGCTGCTACAACAGTATACCATAGACTGGGTGGCTTGTAAACAACAGAAATTTATTTCTCACAGTTCTGGAGGCTGAGAAGTTCAAGATCATGTAAAATACATTCATTCCATCCTAATAGCTCCAAAATCTCAACTTGTTCTACCATCACCTTTAAAGTCTAAGTCCAAAGTCTTATCTAAACATCATCTAAATCAAATATGATGAGACTCTAGGTAGAATTCATCCTGAAGCAAATTCCTCTCTGGCTAAGAACCTGTGTAACTAAACATGTTGTGTGCTTCCAAAATACAATGGTGTGACAGACATATAGGATGGACATTCCTATTCCAAAAGGGAGAAACAAGAAGAAAGGAGTAACAGGTACCAAGTAAATTCAAACTATAAGGCAAACTGCATGAGATCTTAAAGCTCAAGAAAAATCCTCTTTGCTCTGTACTGAAGGCCCAGTGGGGTGACAGTGTCACCTTCTGGACACATTGAGGCAGAGGTTCTGCTCCCACCGCACTACTCTGCATGGGTTGCACCCCCAGGGCTCTGCTGGGCAGCCCCACCGCATGGCTTTGGGCAGAGGCTTTCTGGCTTGTTGAAAGTAAGACAATGGTCACCCCTTTTAAAACCAAGGAGGTAGCCCTTGATCTCTGAATCATCTTTAGAGTCATTCTTCCTTTGTCTCGAAGCATAGTGCACATTTGGAGCCAAATAGCTCTATGCTCCCACCCTGTCAAATCCAAGAATCCCACAGCATTTTCCTCTTCAGGTTAAACTGGCAGTTTTCCTGCTGGAGTGGCCAATTAAGCCCATGGTTCACACCCATGCTAATCTCCTCATCAGATGGTTGCTTGGCCACACATTCAGTGTTCCCTCCAAAGCAGGCTTCCTCATTCTTGTCAAGATGGCTAGGGTGAGAATTTTCCAAACCTTCTAGTTCTAGTTCCTTTTTGCTTAACAACTTTGCCTTCAATTCATTTCTCTCCTCTCCTACTTTACTATAAGCTGTCAGGAGGAGCCAGGATCCCTCTTCAACACTTTGCTTAGAGATTTCCTCAGTCAAATATCCAATTTCATTGCTCTCTGGTTCTACCTTCCACCAAACACTAGAACATGAACACAATTCAGCCACGTTTTTGGCCGCTTTATAATAAGGATCACCTTCCCTCCAGTGTCCAATAACATGTTCTTAATTTCTGTCTAAGACTTTATAAAATTGACCTTTGTCATCCATATTCCTCCCAGCTTTCTGCCCAGGATTACTCAGGTGTTCTCTAAGAAGACTGAGGTTTCTCCACAGCTTGCTTCCTTTCTTTCTGGGTCCTCACTAGAACTACCCTTAATGGTCCATTCATGGCAATGTAGGCCTTTTCTAGCATGTGCCTCAAAATTCCTCCAGCCACTTGCCATAACCCAATTCCAAAGCCACTTCCACACTTTTTGACATTTGTTACAGCAGCACCTCTACTTCTCAGTAACAACTTCTGTCTTAGTCCATTCAGAATACCATAGTCTGGGTGGCTCATAGACAGCCGAAATTTATTTCTCACAGTTCTGAAGGCTGGGAAGTCCAAGATCAAGGTGGTGCAGATTTAGTGTCTGGTCAGGGTCCACTTTCTGGCTCATAGACAGCCATGTTTTCACTGTGCCCTCACATGACAGAAGGGGTGAGGCTGTGGACTGGAGTCTCCTTTATAAGGGCATTAATCCTATTCAAGAAGCCTTCACTCTCATGACCTCATTACGTCCCAAAGGCCCTACCTCCTAACACTATCACATATTAAAAATCTGTGCTCTGCCTACTTACAGAAAATATTTGAGGTGACTTCAATTAAGGTTCTAATACAAATAAAACACAAAATCGTTCTTAAATTTAAAAATAAATAAAAACCTGACTTAACAAAAGAAGTGGGGGAGGATTTAAGTAAATCATGAGGACAGATATGTAGTCTAAGAAAAATTACAAGAACGGATCACAACTGACAGTTTTAAGTTGCCTGGCAATAAAAGCCCAGAGCAAAGCACAGTGTGTTATAATTGCAACTATAACCCAAAGTAATATTTTAGCACTTTTTGGATTATCTCATTTACGTCTCACAAAATCCATTGTGCTTTACATATGGTATTATTATCTTCATTTTTCAGATAAGGAAACTAAAAACTAAATTATATAATTAGCCTCAGATCATAGGTAAGTGGTGGCTCCCAGATTTACTCAGGATGTCTAACTCCAGGGTAATTGCAAAAATGTCCTCTTAATCACTCTATTGTGCTGCTTCCTTATGCAAGATAAGGTTCTCCTAACTCAACTCTAAGACAAATCTGCCATGAGTCTTTATATAAGGAACAGGATCAAGAATAAAGTCAATCACAGTTTTACATACAATGCCAAGGTATTTTCCTTAAATTGTCTACAGCAACATTAACGGAATACTTGCTATGTGGCTGACACATCGTAGGCATTCAATATAATGTGCCAAATATAAGAGATAGAATGATCACTAGTGTGCTGGATATCATGAGATGAACAATTTCTCTTTTCTGACAGAGTCAGAGAGAAAGACATGCAGGGAAATGTAAAGGAAAATAAAAACCTCAGAACTTCCGCTAACTCCTTATGCAAAAGCCTGGAGGCTGAGCCATGCAGCACCCCCTTCCAAATGAATAGGTGCTACTAACATTATGCATTAGCCAGCTCCCCACAAAAGGGTACAGGCCTCAAGCAGCTAGGGAGGACTGCCCCCACAGATCATTCATAGGGAAATTCTTTGCTGGCCTCCCATAAGCAAGGATGTGCCTGCTGTAGCTTTAGGCCTAACTCCTAAAACTAAAGTCACCTCTCCACCCACCCAGAAATATCTGCATAATTGATTCTTCCTTTATTCCCTTTTTCTCTTCAAACATTCACTTCATCTTTGTAAAATGTGGATTTCCTGGGCACTAATTAGAGCCTCCAAGAATGTGACCATGTGCCTCACTACTCACGCCACCCCCCCTTTTTCTTTCTGTATGCACTGCCCCCTTAACTACTGAATCCCCAAGTCCCTCTTTGGAAAAAACAGTCACAGATGTGTCTGTAGCTTGTGTTTTTTCCCAGGTGCATCCTCAAACTTTGGCTTAATAAACCACCATTGATTGAGATCTTTGCCTGAATCACTTATTTTGGGTTGTCATAAGTAATTTGGGCACAGTTGGCTGAGGGCACTAATAAATATGTGCTAAGAACAGTGGTGGCACACAGGAGAGGGTGATCTATTCAAGCCATCAGAGAGGGCTGGCACTTGAAAGGTGCTTAGGTGTTTAACGGTCAGCTTTCAGCCGGCTGCCAGTGCAGGAGCAGGGAATAGCAAGAACAGAGTGTCAACAGAAAAGAACCCAAACTCTGTAAAGTAATTTAAACGGGTTTACTCTGAGCTGAATATGCGTGACTATGGCCCAGAGAGCCAAGCCCAAGAAGCCTTGAGCAAGTGGTCTCACCATGGTGGTTACAGTTTGCTTGTATACATTTCAGGGAGACACGAATTACCTGTAAAGTCTTAAATCAATACATGGAAGGCGTACATTGGTTTGGCGTAAAAAGGCGGGACAACTCAAAGTGGGGGGCGGAAGGGGAGATTACAGGTTATAGGTGGGTTTAAAGGTTCTTTGATTTGTAATTGATTAAAGAAATGAAGCTTTGAAGCTTTGTCTAAAGGCTTGGAATGTTTTAAGTTAAGATAAGGAAGTCTGTTAATCAGAGACAAGTCACCCGCTGGAAATATACTCAGACTCAAGTGATCTGTTAAGTAAATTGATGACCTGCAGATGTGCTTTAAGCTTTGTCTTGCACAGCCTTGGGCCTGTTAATGAGTCATAAAGGACATCTCCAAGAAGGGAAGGGGGCATGAGAAGGCACGTCTGACCTCCCTTCTCATGGCCAGCAACTCAGCTTTAGGGTATTTCTGGGGTCCCCTTGGCCAAGAGGAGGGTCCATTCAGTCAGCTGGGGGGCTTAAGATTTTATTTTAGTTCACAAGAGGCATGGAGGAGTGAAGAAATACACTTAACAACAGGCAATAGGTGTACACAGGAGTGGGACAATGGGAAAGGTAGGCAGAACCACCCATATCAAGAAGGATTTTCTATGGCACACATTCACATAAACATTTCTTAAGATGATTTTCTTTAATGATAAAGTATCGTATACTTGAAATTTGCAAAAAGCATAGATGTTAAGTATTCTCACCATGCACAATTATAGAATAACTATATGAGGTGGATTTGTTAATTAGCTTGATTCTGATAATCATTTCACCATGTATATGTGTATCAAATTATCACATCATACACCTTAAATATATACAATTATTATTTGTCAATGATATCTCACTAAAGCTGAAAAAAGATCATTTTCCCCAAATTCTCTGGGAAAAATTCAAGATGGGCCAGAATTCAGTTTTCCTACTACTTATCTTCCTATTGCTATTGTAACAAATGATCACAAACTTAGTGACTTAAAATAATACAAATTTTTTATCTTACCATTCTTGAGATCAGAAGTCCAAAATGAGTCTCACTGGGCTAAAATTATGGCATCAGCAGAGTTGCAGCCCTTTCTGGATGCTTATGGGGAGAGTCTGTTTCCTTGCCTTTTCCAGTCTCTTGCAGCTGCCCACACTCCTTGGCTTGTGGCTCCTTCCTCCATCTTCAAGGCCAGCAACATCCGGCCAAGTCCTTCTCTAATTTCCACCTCTTTGGTTCTCTTACTCTGCATTCCTTTCCCACATGTAAGGACCCTTGTGATTGCACTGGGTCCACCTACATAACCCAGGATAATGTCTGCCCCCCAAGGTCAGCTGATTAGCAACCTTAATGCCATCTGCAACTTTTGCCATGTAATCTAACATATTCACAGGTTGTAGGGATGAGGATGTGAGCGTCCACAGGGGGCCATAATTCTATATACCACACCTGCCACATCTCTCTGGCATGTGTTCCAGAGAGCTCCCTGTTCCAGAGGAATCAAGCCATTTTGCCTTTTCATGGGGCACATGTTTTTCTTCTACAGTTGTTAGTTGGCTAATACTGCAGAGGTTTTAATGCAAGCTGCATGGCAGTGTGCTTTTTGGGAGGTTTAAACCTTTGAAGCCAGCAACTTTTACATGTTAAAAACTATAAGTCAGTCCTGCCAGTTTTGCTGAAGGAACAGTTTATTTCAATGTACAAAGCCATCCAGAAGGTCAGACAGTGACCCTAAAGTGATGCAGCTTATGGGATCTAAATTCTGATTTGTTTGCCAAGGTCAGTGTTCTCCAGCCAAGGTAGAATAGATAAAATGACCTCCCAAAGATTCCTGCTTATCAGCAGACATCTTCATTTCTAACCCAAGACAATGGTACATTTTAGTCATTGAATCATATTCTTTTTAACTTGCTGTCAATGCATTTTAGCAGTCTTGGTGACTTCCAGGAGAAAAACCTGTAATTTATTGATTATTAAGATATAAGAAAATTTGTCAGAGATACTAACATTGGAATGAGAAATTTGAATTGCTCTTTAGTCTCCTCTGGGGTGGAGCTGATTGGCTGGCAGCTGGGTCTGGCAAGCAAATGCACCAAATTCACGCAAGGCAACTTGATAGAAAGAAGAGATGGCCATTAAGTGCAGTACTGAATCCCACCTGCTTAAGGTTAAGGGCAAGTCTGTGTGCAGGGATATCACGTGATGGTGTGAGAAGAATTATAAGTCAGGAGAGTGGAAATAAACTAGGGTGGTCTCTAATTACCTTGGATTCAATCATAATTAAAATTGAACTTAAAATCAGAAGCTGTGAGAATATTTTGGCAAACATTTTAAGTGAAACTTCAGAATCTTTGGATATGAGCACTTTTGAAAAGCCAAAGCACTGAGTTAATAACTATTGTGTAGACATATTAGAGGTTTTGTGCACATTTACATAAGAGTCACCACAAAATTTAACTTAAAGTTCTACTTATTGCCTATCTTGTCACCATAAAGAAGTGCTTAAATCTGTTGGTTAAAAAGACCAGAGTTTTTTTGATACAGTAAAACAAATGTTAAACAAATGTTTCCAAAGACTTTTGGCTTGTAACCTTTATTAGACTGTGAATGTTTGTTATGGGAAACACCATTTATTGCAATAATTGTTTGTTCTTTCAAAGTTGAAAACTGTATTTACCATGAAGGTCAATTGACTCGCCAACTTTGTGATAATTAGTTTGCCAATCATGACCTCACTGAACTAGCTCTAACTAATTTAGCTGGTCTAAAAGAATGGTGCAGAGTCTCTCAAACCTAGAAAATACCTAAAGGCCATCCTCCGTGCAAATAATTATTTTATATGCAAAATAAAGTGACACTACAGCAGTGATTCTCAAACATGTTTACATAGTAGAGTCATCTGGGAAGTATTTAAGAATCCAAATGTCCAGGTCACATCCCAGAGAAAATTAATCAAAATTTCCAGGGTGGTGCCCAGGAATCAGTATTTTTAAAGCTTCCCAGGTGATTTCAATGTGCAGCCAAGTTTGAGTGGTCTGTGGGTGTCTTAGTCCATTTTCTGTTGCTTACAATGGAATACCTGAAACTGTGTGATTTATAAAGAAAAGTAATGTATTTCTTACAGTTGCGGAGGCTGAGAAGTTCAAGGTTAAGGGGCTGCATCTGGTGGGGGCATTCTTGCTTGTGGGGACTTGCATAGAGTTCCGAGATGGCACAGAGCATGCCTGTGGCAAGGGTGCTGAGCGTACTAGCTCAGGTCTCTCTCTCTCCTCTTATAAAGCTACTAATGCCACTCCTGTGATAACCCATTAATCTTTTAACCTATTAATCCATTAACCTGTTGATGGATTAATCCATTCACCAGTGCAGAGCCCTTATGACCCAATCACCTCTTAAAGGCCCCGCTCTGAATACTGCTACATAGGGGATTAAGTTTCAACATAAGTTTTGGAGGGAAATTCAAACCATAGCAGTGGGCCAGTAGCATCAGCTTGGGAGCATATTAGAAATGCAGAATCCCAGGTCATAACTCAATTCTATTGAATCTCAATCTGCATTTAACCAGATCTCTACATGATTCTTCTTTTTTTGAAAGAGTAATACTTCCTTTATTTACAGATGACATGATTGTACGTATTGAAAACCCTAAAGATTTCACAATAAAAACTATTATAACTAATAGGTGAATATAGCAAGGTTGCAAGATACAAGATCAATGTAAAAAACATTTGCAATTCTGTATACTAGCACAACGAATAATTGCAAAATGAAATTTAAAGAAAATGTCATTTACAATAGTCTCAAAACATAAAATACTCAAGCGTGAATCTAGCAAAAACTGTGTAAGACCTCTACACTAGAAACTACTTAGCCATTTCTGAGAGAAACTATTTTATTGAGGTGAAATACACATATATACTTTCCCATCTTTACTATTTTTAAGGATACAGTTCAGTGTTAATATTTCCCAGCCTCTGGTAAACACCAATCTACTTTCATGAGATCCACTTTTAACTCCCACATATGAGTGAGAACATGTAATATTTGTCTTTCTGTGCTTAGCTTATTTCATTTAACATAATGACCTCCAGTTCCATTCATGTTGCTGCAAATGGCAGGATTTCATTCTTTTTTAATGGCTGAATAATATTCCATTTTCTTTATCCATTCATGGTCACTTAGGTTAATTCCATTTTTTGGCTATTTGAATAGTGCTGCAACAAACAAGGGAGCAGATTATCTCTTTGGTATATTTATTTCCTTTCTTTTGGATATATACCCAGTAGTGGAATTGCTGGATCATATGGTAGTTCTATTTTTAGTTTTTGAGGAACCTCCACACTGTTCTCCATAGTGGTTGTACTAATTTACATTCCCACCAACAGTGTATGAAGTTTCCCCTTTCTCCACATCCTTGCCAGCATGTTATTGCCTGTCTTTTTGATACAAGCCATTATAACTGGGGTGAGATGATATTGCATTGTGGTTTTGATTTGTATTTCTCTGATGATTAGAGACATTGAGCATTTCTTAGGCTGAAAGGGTGGCAGGAGTAGGTGCTCTGGGAGTGTGAACCATTTGTTCATAAAATTTACTTGTGTCTTTAGGACCTGCTTGGGCTTGGTTCCATAAATACCACCAGATGAGCGATAATTATTAGTCAGGGTGCTAGCTGCTATTACAAACAGCTCCTAAATCGCAATAGATTAACACAATTTATTTTTCATTCACATTCCAGTCGGATGTGGGTTGGATGTCTCTTCTCCAAATAATGACTCAGTAATCTAGGCTCCTTTCTTCCTGTGACACAACTATGTTGAGGTCCTTTACTTCCAGCCCTATAGACAGAAGAAATACACACATGGAATACTGTATGTCACGTATTAGTGCATGCATTGATCTAATCCATCACATGGCTCTGACCTAACTCTAAAAAAAGGCTGTCAAATAAAATCTTGATGCTCAAAAAGAAGAAATGGGCTAGGGAAGTATCTTGGCAGTCCTGTCGCAGCTCTGAGCACACCCAATTCATCGCTTAGTGGATTAACTAATGCCCAGCTCATAATGGCAGCTTAGGTCACATGATTACTTGAAGCCTCATGGGCAAGAATTCAGTGTCCAGTCAAGAACCATTAACAAGTTAAGAACTATTTTTTAGCATTGATTCATGAAAAGGGTATAGCTTATCTTAAAATTCCTGTGATCCTGGTTTCTCTTATCCAATTGCCAGAGATTATATAAAGACAAGCCAGGCTATAAGGGAACGGAGACAGAGCTGTTTACCTTTCAGGCAAAAAAATGTTCTCTTCTCCTGTATCCAACTTAAATCTTGCAACTTTTTGATGGTCAAAGGTAAGTGGAGCATGCTCAAATGTGGAATAGTCCACTGTATTATCACTCTCTCTCAGCAGTCATTGGCTCACCATGAACAACCCAAAGTTTTATACAGGTGGCAAGCACCACTATTTTCCATGGATTTATCTCCCACTTTGAGCAATATATGTCTTAACCAAGACACAATAATTTATCATGTGCTGTTTATGTGCCAAAGTTCTAACTACTTTACATATATTAATTAATGTGAGCATCACAAAAGCTCTACGAGGACTTTGCTATGACTATTACCATTTTACAGATGAGGAAACTGAGGATCAGTGAGTGGAAGTAACTTGCCAAGTTCACACACCAACGTTTAAGCAGTGGTGTTGAGATGTGAACTAGGCACTATGCTATATTCTTTCCCTAAAATATTTGCTGTTTGCTATTTTCTGTTCTCCAGCCCCATTTATCAATATAACAAAACAGATGGTTTTGTTTGGGGAGGGGTTTTTTGGTCTGTTTTATTGTAATTCTTTTTTTGGTCTTGTGCAATTGGAAAAATGAAATTGCCATTAACTGAGGTCCATAAGGGGAGGAGATCAAAAGCTTACTGTTGTGTATATTAAATCTCAGATTCTTATAAGACATCCAAGCAGAGATATTGAGTAGACAGATTTATCCATCTGGATTTCAGGAGAGAATACTCAGCTAGATTTGGGATGGTTAGCATAGAAATAATATTTAAAACCATGAGACTAGATGGAATGATGACATACCTGCAAGGTTAAGAGGTGAAGGTGTGCTGCTGTCACTACTAAATAAATGCAAATTCTGTGATTAGGGAAAAATCATCAAATAAACATATGATATGGGTTTCTAGAAACTATATTAATTTATTCCAGGCCGGGCATGGTGGCTCATGCCTAAAATCCCAGCACTCTGGGAGGCCAAGGTGGAAGGATCGCTTGAGCTCAGGAGTTCAAGACCAGCCTGAGCAAGAGTGAGACCCCGTCTCTACTAAAAATAGAAAAATTAGCCAGGCACAGTGGCTCGCACCTGTAGTCCCAGCTACTTAGGAGGCTGAGTCAGGAGGTTCGCTTGAGCCCAGGAGTTTGAGGTTGCTGTGAGCTATGATGACACTGCTGCATTCTAGTTGGGGGCGAGAGAACAAGACCCTGTCTTAAAAAAAAAAAAATTTATCCCAGGTAAGAAACCATATCTAACTTAGCAGTTATCATTGGAGTCACACCTGATTATGTTTATGACATTCTATTATCATTCTCTAAGAGCTCTTAATAAGACTGCCAGACACCAAGAGCCCAGATAGATTGGAAAATTAAATAGATACATGAAAGGAACTATCTCCTTTGCATCTTATAGACTTTTGATAATGGCACCAAACTGTGCAATATCACAGCAATGGTTTTGTTTTTAAACTCTTTTAGCACAGAGGGTGAGATTTTTCGGACTTTACTTGTTTCTTTCTACTTATAGTCTTTTCTTCAAAGATTCAGGAGACAATAAGAACATTCTGATGACTGTTGAAATATCTCTTCTAACCACATATCAGGAAACTGAGAAATTAACCATGATAAAAGTTTGGGATCCCACCAACTCCTAATATAAAGTAGATTTGGGTAAAATCTCTATTTATGACATGATTCTGGTCCTCAGAAAGTGTCCATTGATCCCCAAAATGAGGGTAAGTTCATTTACTCAGGTCACAATTGCCCTAGTAATGGCCATTAGTCTTTGCAAAAAGCTAGAATACTGATTCACAGTATTTACTTGTTAAATTACTGCAAGGGCTTCAAAGGTATCTGCCCCTATTTCAGGGAATCACTCCTCTGAACTGACCCCCATATGAAAAGTTAAGAAGAAATTTTATTGTAACTCTATTGTGGTGACTTGAGTCAAGCTTCTGTTCAACAAATTTAGAAGAGTATGTTTTGGTTGTTGGTCTTTTGATTAATACAAATCAAGTCCTTTAGATGGTTTTCCATCCAATCACCTCCTGAAAAATCACCCACTGACAAAGATCTCTGCAAGTCAGACCTTTCTGAACAGTGCATGACCCATGTCTTAGTTTGTTTGGGCTGTTATGACAAAATACCTTAGACTGGGTAATTTATAAACAACAGAAATTTATTGCTTACAGTTCTGGAGGCTGGGAAGTCCAATATCCAGGAACTAGCAGATTCGATGTCTGGTGAAGGCTTGCTCTCCTCTCCAAAGATGGTGCTGGCTGGGTGTGGTGTCTCACGCCTGTAATCCCAGCACTCTGGGAGGCCGAGGCAGGTGGATCACTTGAGCTCCGGAGTTCGAGACCAGCCTGAGCAAAAGCGAGACCCCACCTCTACTAAAAATAGAAAAATTAGCCGGGCATTGTGGTGTGCGCCTGTAGTCCCAGCCATTCAGGAGGCTGAGGCAGGAGGATCACTTGAGCCCAGGAGTTTGAGGTTGCAGTGAACTACAATGATGACCTTGCACTGTACCTAGGGCAATGGAGTGAGGCTCTGTCTCAGAAAAAAAAAAACTAAAGATAGTGCTATGTTTGTATGTCTTCACATGGCTGAAGGGGAGAAGGCAGTTTACTTCAACCTCTTTTATAAGGGCACTGATCTCATTTACGAGGGTGATGTCCTTATGACTTTATCACTTGCCCATAGTTTCTTTATACTAGTTTCCAACATATAAATTTTGGGGGACACCAAAATTCAGACCATAGCAGCCCTCTTGTCTAGTCTCTACTCCCACTTTGCCTCTGGAAGTTGAATGCTGTTGTTAGTCTTATACCAATCCTAGACCCTCCCATATTCCCATTCCCTATTGAAATCAAGAAGTCCATTTTAATTGTAGCATTTACTTCTGGATCTTCAACCTACTAAATTATTTTTTTAAACTATTGGGACTTCCTTCACCAACATATATCTAAAGGCCTTAAAAGAGATTTTATTGTAAGTCTTATCGAAGAATACAGCTGGAGAGTTAAAGAATAAATTTCACATGATAAATGCATTTCAGCATTTATTTCCCCCAAATTATTTTGAATTTCTTCTTCTACATTATGCCAAGTAATTCCTGGCACTCTTAACTGTCTAGGATGGGCCAAAGTTAGATTTAGATAAGCAAAGTACTAGATTTACTCCAAGCTTCTCATGTTGGTGCATTGACTATAAAATCTCTGATATGCACATTTACATAAACCCAGCCCACTCTAATAGTATGGCCCCATCTTTGTTGATTGCCTTCAGAATTTACATATTTCAATATTTTTGCCATTATTAGTTAGCAAAGTTCTATTTGATGTGTAAGCCTTGTCCTCCTGATTTTGATTTGTGTGTGTGTGTGTTTGTGTGTGTTTTAAGAATTCAAAGTGTTTTTTAATATAAAATATTAGTATTTAATTAACAAATAAAGATTGAATATATTCAAGATGTACAATGTGATGATTTGATATACTAATACATTGTGTAATAATCACCACTGATTTTGATTTTGTAATGGACCCCTAGAGGTTATATGGGAACATAGGGTACAGAAAAACTACATTCCTGGGACAAGCAATCATGGGAAATGTCTATTGATCTTGGAGGGTACCACATGAGAGTCTTGATGAGGAGATAAATTTAGGATCAACCTTATGACTAAAAAAGATAAGAGAATATTTGAGCATGGTAATCATCACAAGAACCAGGTTTTCAGCTCACAACTTGAACAGACAATTTAGGAATCTGAGGTTGTCATTCTTTCAAAAAAATTTTTATGATCTTAGAAGCAGCCATATTACCTTGAAATCTGTGTATCCCTCATATTTTCTATACTGTTCTTTAGTGGTGGCAATGCACTTCCCTCAAAAACCTTGTCCTTGATGGGCAGTTGATTCCAAATAACCCCATGTAATAATTTTTTATCAGTTATATTGAGGTATAATTGATCTATGACAAATTGCACAAATCTGAAGTATACAATTTAATAAGTTTTGATATATGAATGCACCCATGAAACTATCACCATAATCCACATAATAAATATATCCATCATCCCCAAAAGTTTCCCCATGCCAGTTTGCCATCTCTACCCCTAGACAACCATTGATCTGCTTTTATTCACTATAGGTTAGTTTTTATTTGCTAGCACATTTTTTTTGTCTATTTTCTCTCACTCAGCATGAATTTGAGATTCATCTATCTTGTTGCATGTATCAGTAGTTCATTCATTTTTATTGCTGAGTAGTATTCCATTATATGGATATCACACAATTTGTTTATCTTTTCACTTGTTCATAGCCGTTTGAGTTATTTCCACTTTTAGGGTTATTACAAATAATGCCTCTATGAACATTTATGTAAAGTCTTTGCATGAACATATGCTTTCATTTCTCTTGGGTAAATGCCTAGGAATAGACTGACTGGATCATATGGTACGAGCATGTTTAAATTTTTAAGGAACTGCCTAACTGTTTTCTAAAGTAGTTGCTCCATTTTATATCCCTCCAGCAGAACACAAGAGTTCCGAGTCCTCTACATCCTCACCAACACTTAAAGAGTTCAATAATTGACAACCCCAGATTAATAACTCAAGATTAATAAAGCACTAGTCCTACATCCACAAAGATTAGAGCATACAAGTAATCCCCAGTAATGCAGTATGGCAATTAGTGTTAAAAAAAAAAAAATCGAAGCACAGGGCAGGTACCAGGTTGTTCATGGAGAAAAGAAAGGAGGTGCTGAAAATCCTTTTTGGTCTCATTTTACCATGGTCTTTTTCTGTCTGTGCCTATTTTTTGAAGCCCATACTCTAAATACCCAATTGAGCAAAGATCTCCCTTTAAGAGGTTAGTTACTACACTATATCTTGACATACCTGGCAGTAGAGTTCTTATGTTTATTGTCTACACTCTTAGCCAGGCTGATATATCCCAGGCTTCTTTTTTTAATTGTATTTATTTAAACGTAGAACATCATGTTTTGACAGACACATACATAGTGGAATGGTTACTACAATCAAGCAAATTAACATATCCATCATCTCACATAATTACCTTTTGATTTTTGTGGCAAAAATCTACTCTTTTAGCAAAAATCCTGAATACAATACAATATAACTAACTATAGTCCTCAAGTTGTACATTAGCTCTCTAGGCTTGTTAATCCTACACATCTGTAAGGCTTCTTGTTAAGTTTAAAAAATTGACATTGGCAACCCTATCACCAAATCAATGAAAATGGCTTTCTTCTCCAGGTTTATATTCAAAACCTGTTGATTTCAATCTGTTCTCTGAGACTTGTGCTCCAAGTATCTCAGTACTGAAATTAGCATAGTCTTTGTCTAGTGGTTTCTCATGAGCAGGTTTTTTTCCTATCCTGTGCTGTGCTAGCCATTGTCAGTGCTTCTTAATATGGAATTGCTTGGGACAAATAAACCTGCCACTTCTGAAAGGTCTGCCCCTGTTCCCACATTTTTTTCTAACTACAAAATCCTTCTCAATGAGTCCTTTAATTTAAGCTGAAGTTGATATGTCTGAAGTCTGTACCAGTGGGACCTAGTGCATGTCATATCTCTTTAGACTCTTCAAGCAAAAGAAAAAAAAAAGAACATTTCAGGTATTGAGTAGGATTTCTTTGTCTTGCAAAAATCAAGAGTTTTTTTCCATCCGCTCTCCATCAACTCTTAAAGCTCAGCTGAGGTTCTAACAATGTAACGGTTTTTTTTTTCCAGAGTATTACAGGGGTGCAAACGCTTTGGTTACATACATTGCCTTTGCACCTCCAGACCCAGAGCTACAAGCATGCCCATCCCCCAGACAGTGCGCACCCCATCTGTTAGGTGTGAATTTACCCAAATCTTCCTCCCCCTCCCACCTGCCCGACACCCTATGAATGTTACTTCCCATATGTGCACATTAGTGTTGATCGATTAGTACCAATTTAATAGTGAGTACGTGTGGTGTTTGTTTTTCCATTCTTGGGATCCTTGACTTAGGAGGATGGTCTCCAGTTCCATCCAGGATAATACAATAGGTAGTTCACCATTTTTTTTTATGGTTGAGTAGTACTCCGTGGTATACATATACCATATTTTATTAATCCACTCATGTATTAATGGGCACTTGGGTTGTTTCCACATTTTTGCAATTGTGAATTGTGCTGCTATAAACATTCAAGTACAGATGTCTTTTTTATAGAATGTCTTTTTTTCCTTTGGGTAGATACCCAATAGTGGGATTGCTGGATCAAATGGTAGTTCTACTTTTAGTTCTTTGAGGTATCTCCCCTCTAACATATACAAGGTGAGCTTGGTTTAATGAACCTAATTGCCTTCTTCATTTCCTCTTTACCTTTGCTTTCCTTCCTGGACATTTTTGCATATATTGTCAAATTAACATAAAGTAAAAATGACATTTTTAATAGGAAAATGTATATAGTTCTATGAACTTTTTAAAATGTATAGATTTATGTAATCACCACCACACACAAGATACAGAACAGTTCCATCACCCTCAAAACCTCCATCACACTGCCCCTTTGTAATCATGCCCACTCACAACCATTACTCACTTCTGGGTTTGGGGTTGCCTTTGGGTCCAGGTCTCCTTTCCAATTTTCTTGTTACTATTTATTATTTAGTCTTCAGATAGCTGTTCCATGCATTCTGTCCATAATTTGTATACGTGTTCAACGGGAGAATGCTTTCTTCATCTTGTCTGGAATTGGAATCTCAACGTTTGTCTTACTAACTTACTACTCTAGAATTTTCTGGTGGGGTCTACCTTAGTAAGAGAAGTAGAGACAATTTGACAAACATTGTGTTCTCTAGGGAAGCAACTCTGAGACAAGGATTAGCCCTGCCATAGTGACAAGTCTCTCTTGACCCTAAATATCATTCAAAATACCTAGAGGAGAATGGAATTTGGTATAGGTGATAGAGTACTCTCTATCTGGGCTAGGGTGAAACCCACTAGTTCAAAGCTCAATCAGCAGTTTAAAATCCTATGGGAGAAAAATAATAGCCACCAGATATTTTCAACCTACCAACTTCTAAAATGATTTAATCCCGGCCTCAGCCTTGTGTGCATTAGATCAAAGTCAAGCTACATCAACTCGTACATAACAGCCTGCCTGGATCAGATATGTTAAGGCCCAAGAGGTCCACATTTCTTCAGGTCGGCCCTGCCTATATAACATTAGTCACTTTCCTCTGGATACAGCCTTCAGTAAGCTACTTAGGTCAATTGCCCCCATATTACCCCTGTTTGCTCAAGACTAATGTACAAATCCTTCAACTCTTGTCAAGCTATGATACTCACTCTACTTCCCACATGTTATTTTGGTCTCTAGTTTGACTCCTGTTTATTTCACAAATTTCACAGCCCCATGAATATGGGGTATTTTGAAAGCCCACAAACAATATCTACCTTTTCTTCTATCCAGATTTTGGGACCAATTGAGAGTCAAACGCAAGAATTAGGCCGGCGGAGATCAGAATATTTTTATTAGTGATAAAGCTGTTGGGATGAACTGGTTTTAAATCTGAAACCAAATGGTGTTGCTAATACTTTGTGTCTGAGCAAAACAGACTTACCCACCCAATCACGGACACAGCTGGGCATGTATATTTCTTTTTGTCTACTCATTCCCCTGCCCACCCAGGCAGAAGGAAGCCAAGTGGCAAAGTCTCTGCAAGTGTTCAGATGCCAAAGAAAGAGGGGAAAGGATTCAGCCAGCTATGCCCAAATTCTGCTTCCAAACCCATCCATCAGATGAATCATGCTTCCTCCTTTGGTGAGGAGTGAGTGAGGGAACTTAGAAAGTGAGGATGTGCAGAGGGCCCAGGACTATTATTCCATTGGAAGTTTTTGCTACATGAACAGTGTTACAGGGTTAAAAATTAATTAAGCCAAAGGGCTGTAATCTCACAGGAACGATGTAACAATCCTAGGAAGCTTAACTAGCAGGTCTATTTGTGCTGGTTTGTTCTTCTCTTCTTCTCACTGCAGGGGATGGCTCAATGGTCACACGATAAATGATGGAGAAACCACAAGATTGGATCAGATGAGGAACAATCGAGCCACCAGGGGCCCGTGGGAATAGTGTGTGGCATAGGTTGTGAAGACCCTGCGTTAACTAAAGGACAGTGTACCTTTAAAAGAGCCTAAACTCCTCTCAACAGGAGGACGGTGGTTTCTTTAAGACAAGAGTCTGCTGTCCTCCCCACTTGTTGGCAAATTAATAAATCTTCCTTTCCTTTTTCTTCAACCCATTTGTTCTTGTTTTTTTAATTCAGCTTCGGGAACAGGTACCGAGCTTTTGGTAACAACAGGACAAACAAGGAATGTGCATTTTCCTCTGACTGTCATGTGTTTTGTCCCAGCTTCTAGGACAGAAGGAGAGGCAGGAAGTTTCTGACACACCCTCTTTGGCTTCCATAAAGAGAACCAGGACGCTACCTCCTTCTACCACTCACAATAAGATGGTATTTAGAAATTAAACAGAAGAAAATGAAACAAAATAATGCAAAACTTTAAAAACAAAAAGTCAGTTTTTTCGCTCCAAGGATGAACTTAGGGATTCTAAGACCTTTTTGAAGCAGGTCTTCTTCATTCCAAATGTGCTCTTTTCCCAAAGTATTCTATGTGTCTTTGTATCTGTGTATCTCAACTTTCTTCTGCTTGCGACAGCTGCTGGACCCAGTGGGTGGCACATAGCCCAACGTGAGTCAAAGCTGGCAGTGAGAACCCTGGAGCTTGTTACAACAAAAATAGAGAATTCCTAGGATGAAATCTCCTGAGCTGTAATATTCATCACACCAGGTTCTGATATTAAAATAGAATTAGTAATGGATGGGACAAAAATTTTCAACATTTTTCCTCTTCCATTCACCTCTAGGAAGATGACATTATCTTCAGCCTGGATGGCTTTGAACAGCCAAACATCTGCATAATAGCTTCTTTTTGTCCTTTTATTGCTCCGACTAATTGTCCTGTTATCTGCAGCATTCCCAAGATAAGACCCTGTGCCAGGGATTTAAAAACTTAATTTAACTTACTTCTGTAAGTCACATGGCCAAGTTCACCTACAGTTTTATATGCTGTCAGGATAGAGCCAAGTTTCCTGAATGGGCTCACAAAAGAAAACACTCCAGCGATATTGCCATGAGGTTGACGTGATAGAAAGAAAATTAAATTTATATTACTTTTGGTGTTAAGAAAATTCTGTGAAAATTTCTCCTTCTGAGTTAAGCTTGAATTAGAGATTGTCTGACTCTCAATAATTAATATCAAGATTTAGAAAGCTAATGGGTTTGGCTTAAGGATTCAGGAATACTTCAAGGTTCTTGTTGAGATTGGTATAACACAATCATGTTGCCCAAGCACCCACCCTGACAAAAGGCCTTTTCTTACTGCTATCTTGTTCCCTTTGCTGCCTTCCAGATCTGGCTCAAAGAAAACAGGTCAGGAAGCCAAGGTTGTAGGGCCAATTTAAAATTAAAACAGTACTGCTATCAAGAATGGTAGAACAATTTCCTGCTAAGGAAAATTATAACAGATAGACAACAACTTCTTTTGGAATGTTTCAGAGAGCTACAATATAGTGAAGAATTTCCTGGCTGTCTTAGTTGGTTCAGGCTACTATAACAAATTACCATAGACTGGGTGGTTTAAACAACAAACATTTCTTTCTCACAGTTCTGGAGGCTGGGATGTCCAAGAACAAGGCATGGGCAGATATGGTATCTGATAAGGGTGATTTTCCTGGTTTGCAGATGGCTGTCTTCTTGTTGTACTTCATATGATGGAGAGCAGAGAGATTGCATGTCCCCTACTCTTTCTACAAGAGCACTAATCCCATCATGACTGACCCTCATGACCTAATCTTTCATTAATTACCTCCTAAAGGCCTCACTTCTAAATATCATCCCATCTGAAGGGTCAGGATTTCAACATACGGTATGAATTTTAAGGGGATACAAATATTCAGTCCATAACATTACACCCCTCCCCCTCCAAAATTCATGTTCTTTTTGTGTGCAAAGCACATTCATTCCATCCCAACAACCCCAAAAGTCTTACCTTGTTCCAGCATCAACTTTAAAGTCTAAGTCCAAAGTCTTATCTTTGACCTCTCATCTTAATCAGATATGAATGAGACTCAAGGTATGACCCATCTCAGGAAAAATTCCTCCCCAGCTGCGAACCTGTGAAACCAAACAAGTTATGTGCTTCCAAAATACAATGATAGGACAGGCATAAGATAAACAATCCTGTTACAAAAGGGACAAACAGAAAAGAAGGAAGAGGTGATGGGTCCCAGACAAATCCAAAGCCTAACAAAAGCAAATGCTACAAGATCTTAAAGCACAAGAATAACCTTTTTTGGCTTGATTCTCTCCCTTCCAGACCCACTGGGACAGCCATCCGACCCCAGCACTGGTGTGGAGGTCCCTCCTCCATGGCTCTGCCCAGCGGGGGTCACACGGGTGACTCTGCCAGATTGGGATTGTGCCCCTGTGGCTCTGGGTGAAGCTGCCTTCAAGGCTCCACTGGGCATTGGTTCTGTCCTTTGAAACCAAGGAGGAGGCAGGCCTGACCCCAGGCCCGTGCACTGACAACCACTGTGGCCTTCTGATTTCAAGGTTGTTCTTTTTTAAGCACCAAAGGAGGCAAGAAAAGCTTCATCTTTCTCTGCTGCACCCTTTTTAATAAAAGGATTTGTTCTATAAAATTTGGATTCAGTCAAAAGGACATAAAAGGCCACAGTGGCCTTAAGGCTGCATGTTCCCCACCCCTTATCTTCCTTCACTTTGTCCCATTTTCTCTCTCTTCTAGGCTCAGCTGGCAGAGTTTCTGCTGGTGTGATCCCTTCTCTATTCCTGGCTTGGGTTGAGATGGCTGATTAGGTCTGTGCTTCACACACACTCATCTCCTTACCAAACGGTCAGCCCACCACACGCTTAGTGTTCTGTCCCAAACACACGTTCTCATTTTTTTGTAATATGGATAGGCCAAGAATTTTGCAAATTGTTAAGTTCTGGTTCCTTTTTGCTTAACAAATCTGTCTTCAGTTCATTTCTCTCCTTTCATTTTACTATAAGCAGAGACGAGGAACCAAGCCACTCCTTTAACACTTTGCTTATTAATCTTCTCAGCTAAATATTCGCTTTCAGCAGTAGAAAGTTCTACCTTCCATAATACACTAAAACGTGAACACTATTTGGCCACATTCTTTGCCACTTTTCTCCAGTTTCCAAAAATTTTTCCTTAGACCTCAGAACCCTTTTTCCCTTTCACCAAATTCTGTTCATGATTATTTATGTATTCTTTAAGAAGATGAAAACTTTCTCTATAGATCTCCTGTTGCCTTTCTGAGCCCTCAGAATTTCCTTTAAAGGCCCCTTTAAGGCAATATTGGCATTTTTTAACATGCACCTCAAAACTCTTCCAGCCTCTACCCATTACCCCGTTCCAAAGCTTCTTGCACATTTTTCAATATATGTTACAGCAGTATCATACTTCTTGGTACCAATTTCTGTCTTAGTTTGGACTGCTGTAACAAATTATTATAGACTGGGTAGCTTAAACAGCAAACATTTATTTCTCACAGTTCTGGAGGCTGGGATGTCCAAGACCAAGGCACCAGTGCATCAAGTTTCTGGTGAGAGAGTTCTTCCTGATTTACCGATGGTTGTCTTCTAGTTGCACCTCACATGGTAGAGAGCAGAGAGAGAGATCTCATGTCTCTTACTCTTTCTATAAGGCCACTAATCTCATCATGAGGGCCCCACCCTCTTGACCTAATCTAACCCTAATTACCTCCCAAAGGCCTCTCCTTCAAATATCATCACATTAATGGTTAGCATTTCAACCTATAAATTTTGAGAGGACACAAACATTCAGCTCATAAAACTGGCCAAGGGGAGGCAGACCCTGCGTCTGGTAGTACTTTTCCCTTGAGGGCCTTTGTCAATTTCTAAAGAAGGCTAATGAGGACTGAATTCTGATCTTTTTCTTTTGCCCAAATTCCTTTCTAAAGGAGCCTAGTGAGTCACACCTACAAATGATAAAATCTCAGTAAACAGGTTTTTATGATGAGGTTTACTTCCCAACCTGATTCTGGTATAGCATCACATACAGAAGACCCTTATCTTAACTCAAACATTCTTTTCCACTGATTCCTGGTGTATGGAGAAAGCCTAACTCTTTCAGCCAATTGTCAACTAAAAAATCTTTAAATCCACCTATAACCTGTAAGCCCCCACTTCAAGATGGCCCACTTTTTTGGGCCAGGCCAATGTAAGCTTTCCATGTATTGATTTACGACTTTACCTATAATCCCTATCTCCCTAAAATGTATAAAACCAAACTGTAACTCAACCCCAGAGAGCCCACTTGCTCAAGGCTTCTTGGGTGTGGCTCCGGGTCATGGTCCTCAAATTTAGCTCAGAATAAACCTCTTTAAAATTATTTTACAGAGTTCGGCTTCTTTTCTGTCAACACTAAGAAGCTAAGTTGTGTTTTAAGACTCCAGTGGTGGGGGACAAGGACTGGAGTACTGTGCTGTCCCCCACATACTGCCCCAGGGGGCTGATCTACTCACTTTGGATTTAAATCCTGAAATGTATTCACGTCAGGGCCAGAGATAAAACAAAATTGAAAACTGAATTTGTTGATCCCTGATTTAAGATGATACACAAGAACAATGCCATAATCCAGAAAAAGGATAAAAGTCCTTAATTTCTAGGGTAACCATCAAAAGAACAGGAAAAGAGTATATCACTTCCAAGTTTATTGGGTAGGGGGCTGGGGTGAAATTATTAGAAATATTCAATAAATTCTTAAAAAGGCAAGAAAGAATAGTTAAAGAAACAGAGCAGATGTGGAAATTAGAAAGCACTTAATAAGTTAGTGACTGAAACCAAATTATACCGTTAATTTCATTAAACATAAATGGACTAAATGCTTTGAATCAGTCAGAGCCCCAACAGAAAACAGATAAGACTCTCCAAAGAAGATACGATGAGGACAGTTTATTTATGAACGAGGCATTTACAAATGTGTAGTTGCAGAGGATAGGGCAGCAACCTGGAGCTAGTACCACCCCTAGGCCTGAAGGGATGAAGGGAGGAAGTAATTACCAGAAATCAGAGAAGGGGAGAAACAGAGAGATTCCTGGGAGGTATAATGGCCTTTAGTCAAGGGATGCAGCTTGTCCAAGTCAGCCTCATTTTCTTTCCTTGTATCTCCTACTGGGGGGTTCCCATCAGCTGGACCTAACCAGAAGCCAGATGTCATGGGAGCCCTATTAGCATAGCTGCCCAAGGAAATGACCACGCTGGAGAAGAGTGGACGTTAGGGAATCTGGAATAGAAACAAAAACTATCTGGGTAATCCATCAATTAAAGTAAACAAATATTTTCAGACTGGGTAACAAACAGATACCAACAAACTTTGTCAACAAGGGACATCAGAAAATTATAAAGGAACAGAAAGGCTGAAAGTAAATGAATTGAGAAGACATACTATGCAAATGCCACCCAATAGAATGTTTAAGTAACTATATAAATATCAGAAATGGTAGACTTAAAGGAAAAAGGCATTATTAGAATTGAAAAGTGATATGTCATGCTGATAAAGTTTCAATTTATTTGAAAGATAAATCAATTTTAATTGATATTTTTAAACTTTCTTAATTGCCTCAAAATACATAAAGCAATAGTTGATCAATGCAAAAGGAGAAAGATACAAATCCACATGGTGGAAGATTTAAAGCACTGGCTTGAGGGAACAAACAGACGAAAAAAATAACAGTAAAGATGGAGAAAACGTGAACACTGTGATCAGCAATATTGACTCAATACATATACACTGCACTCAATAATTTATCCAATAATTGGAGACTGCATATTGTTTTAAGCACATACAGAACATTTGTAAATAATTAACCAATCCTGGAAAATCTTAAAAATTTTTAAATCATTAAAATCATAGAAGCTATAATCTCTAACCACAATGCTAAAATCAGTAAGAGTGATAACTAGAAAGGCCTTATGTTTGGAAACCAAGATATTCACTTCTAAATAACCAAGAGATTAAAAAAAGAATCAAAATGAAAAGTATAAAATATTTGAAACTGAATGATAATAAAAACATAACATGCCAAACCTTGTTTGGTGCAACTAAAATCAACTTTTGATGAAAATGTATAGTTTTAAATACATAATTTGGAAACAATGGAATGAATAAAAAAGTACCATCATGAATATAAAAATAATAAGCCAAAAAAGGAGAAATCATCATAAAAATGGAATCACAAAGTAATTAAATAGAAAACAAACATGCAACTGAAAATATTAATAAAATCAAATTTTGTAATTTGTAATTGAACTTGCAAAACTGTTCAAGGAAAGAAAGAAAGAAAAGATAACCAATTTCAGGAGTAAAAAAAAAGAAGTCATTATTACAGTTCCTTAAAACACATAATAAGAAAATAACAGGATAATTTTATGTCACTATGTTTGAGATTAAAATAAATGAACATATTTTTAATAAAGTAAAACTGACCAAAATAAAGAAGAAAACTGAAAATTCTTAACAGATAATTTTTATTACATATTATTATTATTAAAAGAAGGATAATTTTCCAATTAGTTTGAGGACAGCATAACTTTGAATCCAAAACTTGATAAGGAGCTTGCAAGAGAGGAAAAACATAGGTCAATCTTATTAATAAAAATTTAGCAAAGTATAAAAAGGATAATACATCATGATCAAATTGTGCTTTTTCTAAGAGTCTAAAGTTGTTTAAACATTCAAAAATCAATCAATAGTGATTCATCTTCTGGCTAAGATGGAGTAAAACTGGTAAGATTTACCCTTCGTATTAGTATGCTTGGGCTGCTGTAACAAAATACCATAGACTGGGAGGCTTAAGCAATAGACATTTATTTCTTCTGGAGGCTGGCAAGTCCAAGATCAAGGAGCTAGCAAATTCAGTTCCTGGTGAGGGCTCTCTTCCTGGCTTGCAGTTGGCTGCCTTCTTGCTATGTCCTCACATGGAGGGGGGAGAGAGAGAGAAGAGTATCTCTTCTTCTAAGGGCACTAATGCCATCATGAGGGCCCCAACCTCATGTCCTCATCTAAACCTAATTAGCTCCAAAGGCTCCATCTCCAAATACCATCATATTGGGGGTTAGGGCTTCAACATATGAATTTGAGGGGAACATAATTCAGGCCATAACACCCTCCCACCTGAAATAACTAGAAACAGATTACAGTGGAACAGATATCAAAAACAAAAGTTGACACATATGCAAAAAACCTAATACCCAACACACTTCACATCTCATACAAAATTTAACACAAAATGGATCATAGAGCCAAATGTAAAACATAAAGCTATAATATAAAAGGAAAACATTAGGAGAAAATCTGTATAACCTTGGGGTTGCCAATGAGTTCTTAGGTATGACAATAAAAGCATGATCCATAAGAGAAAAAAAATTTGATCAGCTAGACTTTACCAAAATTAGAAACTGAATATTATTTTTCATAACATCCAAATCTTATTTCATGGATGCTAAAGCTTCTATTCTCATGCTGAGGATACTAATGCTAGTTTTTTTAAAAAATAAACTTATTTTGTAATAATTTTAGATTTAGAGAAAAATTGAAAAGATAGTACAGAGAGTTGTTATATACTCCATACCCACTTCTTCTGCTATTAATATCTTACGTTATTATGGTATATTTGTCATAATTAATGAACCAATATTGATAAATCACTATTGGTTTATTAGATTTCCTTAGTTTTATTGAATGTCCTCTTTCTATTCCAGAATCCCATATTACATTTAGTCATCGTGTATCCTTAGGCCCCTCTTGGCTGTGACAATTTTTTCAGACGTTCCTTGTTTCTGATGACCTTGAGAGTTCTGAATCATACTGGTTGGTAGAACATCCCTGAAGTGGCATTTGTTGTATGTTTTTCTTAGGAGTGGACTGGGGTTATGGGCTTTGGAGAAGAAGACCACAGGAGTAAAAAATGCTATTTTCATCCCATCATATCAAGGGTGCACACTATCAACATGATTTGTCACTGTTGACATTAATCTTGATCACCTGGCTGAGGTTGACTTTGCCAGGTTTCTCCACTGTAAAGTTACTCTTTTTCCCCTCTCTCCATCCTGTTCTCTTTGGAGGGTGGTCACTATGTGCAGCCCACATTTAAAGAGCAGGAGGTAGGTTCCACCTCCAGGGAGGAGAGGGGAGTATTTACATAAACTATTTAGAATTTTTTTTTATACAGGAGATTTATCTCTTTTCTCTCATTTATTTATTTATTCAATCATTTATTTTTATCATTATGGACCCAGATGTTTATTTTATACTTTGGGTCATAAATCATTACTACTTTATTTTCTTGCTTAAATTGTTCTGGCTTTGGCCATTGGGAATGCTAGTTTATTTGTTAAGTTTCCTTCTTCCTACATAGCTCCTGTTTCCTCCAATTCTTATTTTCCTATGTGTAGGTTCATTATATCTTTCGTATTCGTAGTTTTCCTGTCTGATTATCTTTGGTGGGCTGCATATTTGAAGTGAGGACAACAAAAGCCTGTTGGGGGTGCTCTGAGCATAACAGAAGCCTGACCGCCCACTCTCTCTGTGCACCCCTGTCAGGCGGGTGCATGTCTCATGTCAGCTTTCTCGTGACTTAGCTGTTGGGCTGGTGAGCCTCCCAGACGAGACCTGGTGAACTGATCCTAGAGGGTTCAAAGCCCTGACTGCCACTCCCCTAGAAAAATAAGGAGGGGGGACGAGGAAGAGAAGGGTTCGTGTCCCAGCATTCAATCTATATATGTGATCACCTAACACTAACGTTTCTAGTAAAGCATTCCCGCCTTCAGTTGATTCATTCCCTTAGAGGCTATAGTTTTTATCTTCTCTGAAGAATCAACATCCCCTTTGCTGTTTGGAGGGTAGAGTGTTAAGGCAGACTTTCATCCTCTAGCCTGGGGATGGGGTCTGGGAATCAAATGTCTCTTCAACAGCTTACAACCCATCTTTGTTTTAGTCTTGCACTCTTACCTCCAGTTCCAGAAGTACTTGGGGCCTGCATTCCTGAGCATTTTGAAGATACTATGCGTTATATTGGGTTAACTCTACTCTTTCCTCCTACCTATTTAAGATTCAGCTTTCTTGGGTCTTCTAAATGAGTTTATTTCTCGGCCATCATCCGAAATTTTGTTTTTGTTTTCTCCTCCTCTGTTTTCCCCAGCTTTGTGGGATTACATCCATAGTAGATCAAAGCTAGCCACAATTCTTTGCTATTCCTCCAATTGTGAGGTGGAGTTTAATTCCTTTCCCGTGAGTCTGAACTGGCCGTAGTGACTTGCTTGAGCAATAAAATACAGCAGAAGTGACCATTTACCACTTTCTACCATCACGCCTTAACAGGCCTGTGGCTTGCAGTTCTACTTCCTCTCTCTCGGAATGCTCACTGTTAGAATCCAGCCACCATACTGGAGGAAGCCCAAGCAGCCTTGAGGCTCCTTTTCTGTAGTATATTAGTTTGCTATGACTGCCATAACAAAATACCACAGACTGGGTGGCTTAAACAATACAAATTAATTATCTCATAGTTCTGGAGGCTAAAAGATCACTATCAAGGTGATGGCAGGATTGCTTTTATTCTGGGGCCTCTCTCCTTGGCTTGCAGATGCTCATGTTCTCTCTGTGTCTGCACGTGGTCTTTTTTCTGTGTGCACACATCCCTGGAATCTCTTTGTGTGTCCAAATTTCCTTTTTTTTTTAAGGATACCAGGACCTATCCTAAAGACTTCATTTTAACTTAATCACCTCTTAAAGACATCTCCAAATACGGTTACATTCTAAGGTACTGGGGGTTAAGACTTCAACATATGAATTTTGGGGGGACATAATTCAGTCTGTAAAATGTAGATTAAGTGGAGTTTCAAGATGGAGCTAAATTACTCTCATGTGTTTAATGTACCATTTTTTTCCCAGGAGTCTTTGGTTTGTTTTGCAGCATTACAAACTCAGTGCCCAAGTGTCCATGGTTTCAAAACAACGCATCAAAACATAATAAGCCCCTTTAAAATGGCTTTTAAGCTTCATTCATTTTACCCTTTATATAGAACAGAGCATCTGTTTAATGAACACCAAGCATAAGGCAAGAAATATGGTATACAAGATGAAAAAGGAAGTCTGCCCATAAATCATGCTAGTAGAACCAGTTTTTTAAACAATGCATAAGGGGCAAATAATGTTTATAGTCATTCTGGAATCACAAATCTGGGAAAATTACCCAGTAAAAGCACTGCAAATCTCAATTCCCTTATCGCAAGATAAGGGGCCCTCTGTATGACTGTATGTGGTACCTGCAAGGCCAATTTATTAGCAATACTGATGAAGTCAATTATTTGAGATTATGTTATCATATTTCTGTTTCAATTGTCTATTGCTGCAAAAAAAAAAACACCCCAAAACTTAAAGGCTTAAAGCAATAACGATCACTTATTATCTTTCAACTACGTGTGTTGTCTAGGAGGTTCTTCTGCGTGTGTGGTTTGTAGTCTCCTGTGTGATTGCAGCCAGATGGTTGCTGTGCCTGGAATCATCCGGAAGCTGGATGGGAAGGCTCCTTCTCTCCAGGGGGCCTCATGGTCCCTCTCACAGGACAGCTGAACTTCCACATGATGGTTCAGAGCTTCCCCAAACTGCAGAAATGCAAGCTGCCTGGGCTCAGATGTCACAGAACATTACTTCCACTTGTCTTCTGTTATGGATTAAAGCAAGTCAGGGGCCAGAATCAATTCCACGTGGGAGGAGACTACACAGGAGTGTGACCCCCAGGAGGTGTGATGTACAGGCCGTTGCTGGAGACCAACTGCCCCAGGCTCCTTCCGGAAGTTCTGAGTCAGTCACTTCATCTCTGAGCTTGGGTGATCGAAATAGTCTCCTGTCTGCCCTCCCTGTTCTACTTCTGCCCTCTTCAATCTATTCTCCTCTGCAGCCAGAAAGGTCCCATTAAACAGTAAATCACGCCAGCTCTGTGGGGTGAGGGGGAAACTTCCCCTTTCCCCTGAAACTTCACTGAAAGATCAGCTCACAATTAAGGAAGATGAATAAGAGAAAGAGTTTTATTTACTGTGCACACAGGGAGAATCACAGAGCGATTCCCCAATACCCCAGTGGGGCCCAGGAATTTATATTCCCTCCTTTTACAGGGGAGAAGGAGATGAGGAGTATAAGTAATTCTGTTTAGGGGCAATAAATGGTTGCTAGGGAGGGTGAATGGATGGGGGAAACAGATTGACTTGTAAATAATTCTTTCTGCAAATTAAATTAATCTGAAAGAAAGGTATTATATTTTAAATGATTTGGGCCAGGTCTGGTTGCACTCTTGGTCTTCTTTCCCAAAATACAGTGAGATAACAGGGAGGGGAAGGGAAGTTGATTGTTCTTTTGATGGATCGGACTGGTTTATGCAAACAGAGGGAAAGCCCCTCCCAAGGCCTGTTGATCTCTAACGGCCTTGAATTCAAAATACTCTTTATACCAAGGAGTCATATTTTGGAGTGAATTTTCCTGAGCTCCTTCAGCTCTCCAGTCAAAACCCACCCCTGGGTCTCACGGAGAATAAAGCTGCCTTTGTTAGTGCCTATAATGTCCCACGTGATCCCCCTTCTCCTCCCCCTCACCCCGTGTCACCCCCAACCTCATCTTCTTCTACTTTCCGCCATTTCACACCACAGCAGCCACAAGGACCTCCCTGTTCCTGCTTTGCGGCTCTCTCCTCCCCGTCTTCCCACTTGCTGCTCCCTGTCCTTGAACACTGCCCCACACACTCTCTGGCTCACTCCCCCATGTCCTTCCAGTCTGTCCTCAAAGGGCACCTCAGTGAGAGCTTCCCTGACCACTGTCTTTTAAATGGCTTCCTCCCACTTAATTGTCATTCATGTCCCCATTCCTGGTTTGATTTTTCTTCTCCAAAGCACCTCTCACCATCTAATATGCTATATAACTTACTGACTGACTTTGTATACTTTCTTCCATGCCCCCATGACTACAAGCTCTTGGAAGGCAATGATTTTTTTTGGAATAACTTTATTGAAATATAAGTCACATACCATAATATTTACCCTCTCCCAGTGTACAGTTCAATGACTTTTAGTATAGTAACAGAGTCGTGCTGCCATCACCACTATCTAACTTGACTGATCGATTGATTGGAATTTGGAGGTCCTTTGTTGTTACATACAGGGAAACTGAAGCCCAGAGAAATCCAGCAACTGCCCAAGGTCACCTGACTAATCGCAAAACCAGGGCTGGAATCCAGGACTTTAGTTCTCAGGCCAGAGCTCTGCCCACCACGGAAGTTCAGCTTTTTTCTCTGATTGTACCCTGTTTTTTTATTTAATCCTTTAAGTAAAAGAAATACTTGGTTAGCCAAAGATTTTTTTTTATAGCCCCCATAAAGTATCATTTTCTCTTTTCTAGGAAACCATTTTTTTTCCCTCTAAGAGTTTTGTGACCTAACTTAATTTTAGAAAAGCAAAAATAAAAACACAGTGCCATGCTGTAGGAGCCTATAAAAATTGCCATTGCTTTGAAAACGAACAATGGCTAGGGGCCAATATAAACCCCGTGAAGGGAGAAAAGGACAGAGAAGCTGAGGTCCCAGCTTTGTGACTGCTGGAGCTAAAACTTGTTTATTGATGTGGAAGATTCCAGCAGCTGCTTGTCCATAGACTCAGAAGCTTCTTGGAGCTGG
The DNA here is from genome assembly GCA_023783475.1 of Daubentonia madagascariensis. Taxonomy (NCBI): domain Eukaryota; kingdom Metazoa; phylum Chordata; class Mammalia; order Primates; family Daubentoniidae; genus Daubentonia; species Daubentonia madagascariensis. The sequence continues at coordinate 13,414,062 of JAKFHU010002004.1, forward strand.
AAAGAACCTTGACAATCAACTATGAAAAGAAAGAGCCCCAGGAGAAGCAAGTCCTGTCATTGTGGTCGCAGGGCAGGGTTAGAACTGGAAGCCCTGCCTTCCCACCTTTGCCAGGGGATCGTCTTGGACAGAATGCTTTGAAGAATCAAAGGATGAGGCTTTTCATTTATGACCAGTGAGTGCAAATTCAGAAGTTGTGTTGAGAGTCAGAGCACTTTGCAGTAATAATCACTATTGAGCCTTATTGTGGTCCAGGAACTGCTCTAAGCCTGGAAATGGATGGAGAATCTTTCCCTGGGATACTTGGCAACTTTCACCATGCTATTTTGTAGCAACAACCCCCAAATCTCAGTGGTTACCACAACAGAGGTTTACTCTTGTGTACGTTGTGTGTTGGTTGTATGGCTAGAGGTCTGCTCCACAATTCAATACAGGACCCAGGACGATGGTGGCAGGCTGTCAGATAGCGTTTGAGAGGATGTCACGCTTTTAAATGAAAGGTCTGGCCCCTCAGAATCACCCTAGAAACATGAGATGCCTCCAGTGTTTATCCCTCAATTGGTTAAACAGTAATCATAAATGAGGCTCTGGGTCTTTCGAAGTGTCTTCTGAACCCTTGAAGTGTTCTCCCCACGGGATCATAAGCAAATTTTGTTTTATTATAAAGGATGAAATTTAGAAACAGCTAAATGGAAGGGATGCATAGGGCAAGGTGTGGTGAAAGGGACAGGGAGCTTCCATGCCCTCTCTGGACGCACCACCCTCCCATCACCTTCCAGCACTAAGCCAGAAGCTCACCTCTACCTAATTTTAGAGCAATTTCACCATCCTAAAGGAAACATCAGACTCATTAGCAGTCATTCTCCATTCCACTCTCCTGTAGCCACCACTAATCTATTTTCTGTCTCTATGAATTTGCCTATTCTGAATATTTCCTAAAAATGAAATTATATAATAAATGTCTTTTGTGTCTGGCTTCTTTCGCTCAGCATAGTGTTTTCAAGGTTCATCCATGCAGTAGCATGTATCAGTATTTCATCTTTTTATGGCTAAATGACATCCTGCTGTATGAACAGACCACACACATTTTGTTTATCAGTTCATCAGTTGAGGAACAGAGGTGTTGTTTCCACTTTTGAGCTATTATGAAAACTGCCGCTATGAACATTCACAAACAAGTTTTTGTATGACATATGTTTTCATTTCTCTTGGGTATACACCTACAGGTGGTATCGCTAGGTCACGTGGAAATTCTATGTTTAGCTTTTTGAGGAACTGCTGAACTCTTTCCCACAATGGCTGCACAACTTTACACTCCCACCAGCGAAGAGCTCCAGTTTATCCACATCTTTGCCACCAATTATTTGCCTCTTTTTAAAAAAGTATAGCCATCCTAGCAGGTGTGAAGTGGTATCCCACTGTAGTTTTGATATGCATTTTCCTAATGATTAATGAATAAAAAGATGATGAGCACATTTTCATGTGCTTATTAGCCATTTGTATACCTTCTTTGGAGAAATATCTATTCTAGTCCTCTCTGGCTATGTTTTAATTGGGTTATTTGTCCATTATTGTGAAGGTATAAGAATTCTTTATACATTCTGGATACAAGTCCCTTATTAGATATATAATTTACAATTATTTTTCTCTATTATGTGGTTGTCCTTCACTTTCTCGTTAATGTCCCTTGAAACATAAATGCTTTAGTTTTGATGAAGTCTAATTTATCTATTTTTTTTCTTTTATTACTTGTGCTTTTGATATAATACATAAACTGTTGCCTAACCCAAGGTCACAAAAATTTTGTTTGAGAGTTTTATAGTTTAATCTCTTACATTAAGTCTATGTTCTGTTTTGACTTAATTTTTGTATATGGCATGAAGTAGGGGTCCAACTTCATTCTTTTGCCAGTGGATATCCAGTGTCTCCAGCACCATTGGTTGAAAAGACTATTCTTCTCCCATTTAATTGTCTTGGCACTCATGAAAACTGAGTTAATCACAGACACATAAGTTTATTTGTGGACTCTCAATTCTATTCCATTAATGTATATTTCTGTTCTGATGCCAGAACTGCACTCTCTTACTACTGTAACTTTTTAGTAGTTTTGAAATCAGGAAGTGTGAGTCCTCCAAATTTTCATCTAGGTCATCTAATTTGTTAGCACACAACCTTACAACCTTCTGTAAGTTTGGTAGTGATGTCCCCTTTCTCATTTCAGATTTTAGTAATTTGAGTTTTCCGTCTTTTTTGTCCATCTAGCTAAATGTTTGTCAACTTTGTTGATCTTTCCAAAGAACCAGCTTTTGATTTTGTTGTTTTCTTTTACTGTTTTTCTAATCTCTGTTTCATTTACTTCTGCTCTATACTTCATTATTTCCTTCTTTCTGCTTGATTTGGGTTTAGTTTGTTCTTCCCTTTCTGGTTTAGTGAGCTTGAAAGCTAAGTAATTGGTTTGAGATCTTTCTTCTTCTTTGACATAGGCCTTTACCCCTATAAATTTAACTCTAGCCATTGCTTTAGGTTAAAGCTGTAAGTTTTGGCATGGTGTGATTTCATTTTCATTCTCTCAAAGAATTTTCTAAGTTTCCTTGCAATTTCTTCTTTGACCCATTGGTTATTTAGGTACAGTTTAATTTCCACATATTGGTAATTTCCTAAATTTCCCTCTTTTATTGATTTCTAATTTCATTCTATGTGATTGGAGAACATACTTTGTATGATTTCAATCTTTCAAAAATTACTTAGACTTGTTTTATGTCCTAATATGTGGTCTGTTCTGAGAATGTTCCCCATACACTTGAGAAGAAGGTGTATTGTGGTGGTGTTAGGTAGAGAGTTCTGGTTGGTTTACAGTGCTGTTCAAATTTTCTATTTCTTTGTTTCTTTAATCTTCTGCCTAATTGTTCTATCCATTATGGAAAGTGGATATTCACATCTCCAACTCTTATTGTTGAACTATCTATTTTTCTCATAAATTCTCTTAGTGTTTGCTTCATGTATTTTTGGACTCTGTTATTAGGTGCATAACTATTTATAATTGCCAGATTTTCTTGATGGGTTATAAAATGTCCTTCTTTTTCTCTAGTAACAATTTTTAGTCTTAAAGTCTATTTTGTCCGATATTAGCATAGCCACTCCAGCCCTTTTTGACTACCGTTCACATGGTATGTCCCTTCCATCCTTTTACCTTAAATCTTTTTGTGTCTTTGAATATAAAGTGCATCATTTATAGACATCATATATGTGGGTCATTTTATTTATTCATTCATGGCAGTAAGTTTTGTTTATTTGTTTCTTACTGTATCTACAGCACCTAAAACAGTGTCAGGCCCTTAATGGGTGCTCAATGCATATCTGTTGAGTGAATGAATGAATCTTTACATGTGAAATGGAATGACTGGTCCCTCTCTGACTGCTACACAGAGTTACGGGGATCATCAAATACAATCACTGAAGTGAAGTCTCTTTAAAATGTTAACGTGTTACATAAATATAAATAAATAGTGAAATCCTATTCTAGAACCCTAGTTGGGTCATGTTTACCAGACAAATTGCTATGTTGAAAATATAGCAGGCATAAAAGTTAAGCCTGGGCTTTCCCCTGCCTCCCCAGCCCACCTCGGGCAAGTGCAGTCATCAACATTTCTGGTTTCTTTGGCCTCAGCTTCACTTTATCTGGTCTCTCTTTTCCCCATGAAGCACATTCAAAGTTACTACAAAGGTATGCCTTTCCAAGCTCCAAGCCAGTCCTCAATAGAGGGCATTCTGACCCCTTACTCTCACACTCCATGGAGTGTGTCCATAGCCTGAGGGTTAGAATTGGGACAAAGGGGCTGGGAGAGACCCTGCTTGGAACTTGATCCAAAATCACAGATTCCAGCTTAGTTTTCTAGAAATTCTCTTCATGGGGTATTGGGCGCCAACCTGCTAAGTTAATCACTTAGCACCTCTTAAGTGGTTCTCCTAACCCTCCACAGTACTGTATAAATTATTGCTTCATTAAGTACTCTTCAGAATATTTGTAGAGGGTATTCCTGCCTGGACTGTGGCCAAAAGAGCCCTGCCTCCAACTTTCACTGGACTTCCTTCCTTTATCCCTCAGGCTGGGGGGATGCTGGCTTCCTGCTGTTGCTACTTCTTGAATGCCTCAATAGCCCTTGTTGTTCCCTTAATCCCGTTTATATTCCTTGGTTTATAATATAACCTCATCTCCCTGTGACTTCTGTATAAGGACAACCAGGATTGTCATAGAAGGAACCTATCCAGGGCTTTCTCTGCTGCCTGAAATCTGGCCACAAGGTGAGTTCACCACCCATTCATTCCTCACCCAATACTTATTGGAGGAACAAATGTATTAGTGTTCCTTTTACAACAGAACTCCTGGAAAGAGGGATCTCTACTCACAGGCTCCAGTTCTTTTCATCCCACAACCCACCTTCCCACCATATATACATTCCCACCATTCCACAGATGCTACTTTTGTCGACATCATCATCGACCTCCACATTGCTAAATGCATGGGCCAATTCTCAGTCATTTTCTGACTTGACAATCCACAGCGTCTGACAGAATTGATCACACCCTCCTTGAAACATCTTTTTCATTTGCAACCTCTAAACCCTGGAGGGCCCAGGGCTCAGTGCTTGGACCTCTTTTCTTCTTCCCTTGGCGGTTTTATCCAGCCTCTTGGCCTATATACTATGTGCATGCGACATATAATTTCCATCTGCATCCCGGACCTCCCCCTGGAATCCCAGTCACACATATCCGCCTTTTCAATATCTCCATTTAGGTCTCTGACATCTCAGGCCCAACTCCTACTTTTCCATATTTCAGTAAGTGGCAATTCCATCTCCCAATGCTCAGGTCAAAAACCGTGGCATCATCTCTTTCTCACACCCCGCATCTGTAAATCTTGCTACATCTACCTTCAAAATATACTCTGAACCTGACCACTTTCCCTCACCGGGGCGGCTACCCCTGTGGTGCAAGCCGTCGGCAAGCAAACATGCTCCTGTCTAACGACATGTCCCTTCAGAGAAGACTCCCTCCAAGACCACCCAATGCATGGGTCTTTCTCTCTCTTTATTTTGGCTTCAGCTCTTTTTAGAGAGGTCTTCACTGACCCACCCACTTACGGTTCCCCCACTTCACTCCCATCTTCCTCCAGCCATTACGCCATTTTATTGCCCCCATATTTGTTATCACTGTGTAAAAATTGTATTTTATATGTTTATGTGTTTATTTCCTGCCTCTGTCCTCGAAATGTGTGTGTAGCTTCTGGGCTGTGCAGTACCAAGAGCCCAGTACAGAGCTCACCCATAGTATGACCATCAATAAATATTTGTTATGCTCTGATAAATATCTGTAAGGCCCTCCTGTTTCTCAGAATGCTGTGATGAAGATAATAACGTATACTTAGTGATTTCCTGAAGTCTCATGGTGTTGCGGTCGGAAAGAAATGAGATAATGGCATGTTGAAAGCACTTTATGAACTACAAAACATTACCTGAATATAAGGAAGTGTTCATATTAATAAATATCCAAGGTTTCCTAAAATGAATGTCTTCCCTGAATGAGTAGGGCCCTTATTTGTAGTCTTTTCCTGGCCCTGGCCAAGGCAATCTCATAAACTGACAGGGATACAAGTGTGCACTCAAGATTAAGGGCAAAACTTGCATCCTGTGCTTATGTTACACTGTTCTGTGATGGTTGCTTTGGCTTTATTGTGTGAGTTAAAAATGTCAAAGTATAAAACCCTCCATATGGGATAGCCCCTACTTAATGCAACTGCCAGGCTCCTCTGCTTTGACACTGGTCCCCAAAGTGTGCTGAGCAACTTCCCAGGAGCCTAATAACTACATATTCCAATGTCAAATGCATTGCGAGAACATCTTAGTTCAAATCTTTTCACCTAGGCATTCTAGTTTTTTTTGTACCTTAGGTAAAAGAGAAAATGCATGTACATACTATATAGTATGATTATATATATATTTTTTCCTCCTATTTATAATTTTAAGAAAACCTTCCCCTTTATAGGCTAAGTCAAAGGTAAGGTTGAGACAACATTAAAAGGGAGAAGTACTTCCCTCTTTTTGTTTTAAAATTTTACTCCAAGTGTTTGACCTCAGAATTTTCTGGGCCTTTCTGGTCAGCCTGTGTATCTAAGTCAGACATTTCAGATTGTGGTTTTTCATACACTCTGAGCCGTATCCAACCACCTATGTGCCCACATCTCTCTCGGTCCTCTGACTATGCTCACATCCGTACACCAAGCACCTATGCAACATTCATCCTTCCCTCTGTTGTCAACCCTTCCACAACACTGGCAAAAGAGAGCAAGAGAATGTAAGCACCTCCCCACAAGATACAGACTTGGGGCAATGTATCTTGACTCAGGGATAGGCATGGTACACAGTAAATCATATCCAGCCATTGGTAGGATTTCAGCCACTGTAGCTATCTGGGAAGACAGAATTTATGGTAAAGGGTAATGAAGGGGGGGGTGTATTTCCTCCTCACTTATGAAAGCTAAAGATATTTTTCCTTAAGGCTGAGCTTCTAGTCATATCTATGTGGAGCAGTCTCTGCCATCACAGTAGACAATATCCTTTTCCTAAAATGCCTTCCACAGACCATGAGAGGTGCAAGATGGTCTTCAACAGAAAGGATCTGTGGTCAAATAAATCTAGAAACTCTGTGTACTATAATCCTTTGTAGAAGGTAGTCAGCCCGTATTAGCAGAGTAAAGCCTCTGAGATTTTCTGCAAGGGAAAAAATAATTTAATTTTGCGTAACTCTATATTTCTTCAATTTATATCACAGAACCCTTTTTCACATGGTACTTATTTCTCTTAGAACCGGTGTTCCATGGAATGCCCTTTGGGAAACATTGTTGTGGGCTGATTATTAGAATTGTGAACAAATCTAATTAGCTTTGTTTTAGACCTTTAGAATCTGGGGAAGAACTAATTGGTGTTGCATTTTGTCACTAAGCTGTTTCTTTCATAGTGACTCTGTACCAAATCGTGTCGTAAATACGAGTGCTTTCATACACAGCAGTGCAGAAACCTCCACCAAATCCTCCTGCTCCTGTTGAAGAAATATGATGCTCTTAACATCAGAATTGCAGATATTTTTCATTCAAGTGCATCCCAACCACTGTAACTTTACATTTGGGGAACCATCTTTCAGATAAACTGCATAATATTTTTTGAATTCAGTTACGGAATTAATCACTTTCTCTTCTGGCTTTATTTTAAAGGGGAAAAACATGCCAGAAAGTAAAGACGTTTATTTTGAAAACAAATATAAAACCAAGTTTCTTCAGGAAAAAAATGATTGAGAAGGGTTTTGAGGGATGATTAGAAGATAATAAGATAAAAGGAGGAGGGACATTTTGGTAAGAGAATGTGTGTAAAGGAAGAGAAACGTGGGACAGGGTGACCAGCTATGACTGGAGATGAGGCAGATGCCAGACCATGGAAGGCTCTGTGTGTTGACTTTGGAGATTTGAACACTTGCCTACAAGGGGAGCCTTTGACAATTGTTATTAGGAGGGGAATGTGACCTGATTCACATTTTAGAGCCATCACTCCAGCTGCCTGGTGAATTGAAAGTTGAGTTGGAAGAATGCAGATTGGAATTAGGCAGACAGATTAGGAAGCTACTGCAATAGTCCATGCAAGAAATGACAAAGGCCTGAACTGAGACACTGGCAGAAAGGAATTGGAGGAGAAGGGACAGATGGCGGGGTACAGATGGTGGGAGGTAATTGCTTGTCAGAAGGGTTAAAGGAGATATGGGCTAAATTCAGTGAATGGATGGCTGCCATTGGCTTGCCTCCCTCTGTGTGGATCAGTATAAGAGCTGTGAACTGGGGTCAGGTGGTCCAGTGCTTGCTCAGGTGCTGCTGCTGTTTGCCTCTTTTGACTTGACCATTCACTTCTCTGGGTCAGACTCTGCTTGGCAAAATAAGACATAAGGGCTGACTCCCAGCCCTGACATACTGGAAACTCTAATTAAGGTCCTCATAAAATTTAAGATCACTGTACACTTACCATGTTCTGCCTTACTTATGCATTGCTCTGATTCTCTATCACTGTCTAAAAATCTAAAACATCACCCCAAAATATAGTAGCATAAAACAATTTATCATTATGCTCATGGTTCTGGGGGTAGACTTGGCTCAGCCAGGGATTCTCACTGGATTTTCTCAGATTGGGGCTGTAGTCATCCGAAGGCTCAACTGGGATGGTCATCCAAGATGGCGCACACACATGGCTGGTAATTGATGCTAGCTATTGGCTGGAAGTTCCCCTGGGGCCACTGGCCAATGTGCCTACACATGGCCTTTCCATATGACCTCAGCTTCTCATGGCATTGCAGCTAAATTCCCAAAGAGAGCATCCTAGGGTTAAGCTTTCCAAGAGACCCAGGCAGAATGTGCAAGGCTTCTTCTAACCTAGCCCTGGAAGCCCTCAGAGTGTCGCATCATCTGCATTTCATTGGTCAAGCAAACAACAATGGACAGCACAGATTCATAGGAAGGAGAATTAGATTCCACTTGTTGTTGAGAAAATGGCAAAGTCACATTACAGAAGATAATGTGGGAAAGGAAATATTGTTGCTGCTATTTTTGGAAAATACAATCTGCCATATAGGTATTTGAAAACATAACAAATTTTTCCTACTAACTCTTTGAGAATAGTGACTTCTGTTTATTTTATCTTTATGCTCCCTTCCCTTTGTCCTCTATCCCATCCCCATGCTCACTCTATGTCAAGACCAATGTCACACACATTCTAGGAGGTCAGTGGGTTTTGCTAAGTTAGAATTGAGAAGGTAGAAGGGTAACCTGTACTTTCTTAAGTGAGGAGAACAAAGAACAAATAAATCTTCACGAGATTATTTTGGGGGTGTGGACAAACCCTTTTTTGCCTCAATATATGGATTCACTGTGTATTAGTCAGTGTTCTCCAGAGAAACAGAATCAATAGGAGAGATAGATAGATGATAGATAGATAGATATCTCTACAGATACCAAAATTAACTAAAATAAAATATTGAGTATGGTAGTAGAGATGTGTGGGCGCTCAGAGGAGGGAGTGAACAACTGCTCCAAAGGCTGACAACATCTGCAACAGGAGATGATGTGTGTACCTCCCAGCTCATCCCTTGGCAGAGCCCTCTGTGTGTCGGGCCTCCACCCTACTCCCCTAGTCCCAAACACCCCAGACTCAGACTCCTTCCTCCATTGCTCTCTGAAGACCTATATGCAAGATCATCTCCTCTTAATTGTTGAATCCAATGTCTCTCAACCCTGGGTGCAGATTAGAATCTCCTGGGAAGCCTTAACACATAGCCATACTGAGCCCCACTCTGCAGGTTCTGTGTATCCCTGGAGGTCTGCCTGGTGTAGGAAGCATAGCCATAGCAAAGAAAGGCTGTGTTAGTGCATCATGAGACAGGAGCTGGGGAAATGCGCAAGATGCCCCAGAGAACATGGCCTGCGTCAGATGAGGGCCCCGTATTAGAGGTCCTCAAATAAGTGCCACTGACCCCAATCCCTCCAAGAAAGAACTGGAGTTTGGGCATTTACTCTCTGGAAAACACCACAGCAGAATCATCAGGACTGTCCTTTCTCCCCCCACCACCATGTTAGTAGGAAAAATGCCTCCCACATCTGAAAAAATAGCCGAGTCTCATCCTAGAACCTGTGAATGTTACCTTGCTCCAGAAAAGAGTCTTTGCAGATGTGATTAAATTAGGGATCTTTCAGATGAGGAGCCTGTCCCAGATTAGCCAAGTAGGCTCTAAATGTAATCACAGATGTCCTTCTAAGAACGAAGCAGAGGGGCCATTACACACAGAAGAGGCAGAGGGACTGTGACCACAAAAGCAGAGACTGAGTGATGCAGCCACAAGCCAAGAAATGCCTGCAGCCACAGAAGCTGGAAGAGGCCAGGAGCAGATTCTCCCCCAGAGCACCGGAGGGAGCACAGCCCTACTGACCCCTTGATATCGGCCCAACCATACTGATTTCAGACTTCTGGACTCCAGAACTGGGAGAGAAGACATTTCTGTTGTTTGAAGCCACTGAGTTTGTGGTCATTTTTTACAGCAGCCCCAGGAAACTAATATGCTCCCCTTCTCCAACCCTGGAGGAGCCGTGCTTAGTAAAAGTGGAGACGAAAGAGGAAGTGGGAAGAAGAAACAGTGAACGAGCAGCTCCCGCCTCACTTGCCCACTGTCCCCTTCTGAGCCTGGATCCGTCCTGAGCTGATGGGAAGGGAGGCAATTCGAATTACATGCAATTCATGAAGATTTGAAATAGGAACTATTGACATTTTTATTCAGAGCAGACTGGACTTTTTAGATATCTAAAAGTAAGACTGAAACACGTGCAAGTTACTAGAAAACCTATGGAATTGGCCCACAATATTATCCATGGGCAAGCTGAAGGAAGTAGGTCTGAAGAGTGATGGTTTAAAAAATAAACAGGCACATCCCACGTTAGTGCCTGGATTGCAAGCACCTAAATGGAAGAATAGCAGAAACACAGTGGTTGGGTTGGCAGCGCAGGATAGAAGGGAATGTACCCATCCTGGGCCAAGCCAGGCTGGCTCTGTCCCTGAGCCGTGTCAGCAGGACCCACAACCCTGGGCAGGGATGACAATAGCTTCCACTGGAGCATCTAACACACACAGGTCCTGTTGTTATCTCTAATCCTCACGATCACCACGCAAGGTGGTTATTTTACTATTTTACTCTATTTTACAGACGAGAACACAGTGGGTTCAAAAGGTTATGTACCTTGCCCAAGGTTGCACATCTGGTGACAGGCAAAGGCTCCCAACTCCGTGCTCTCCTGCTCTTGACAAGAAAACATTCCATCTCTTGTCCGCTCTTCGGGTTTACCCACACATGTCTAATGCCAGGCCTATAGTCCAGTCTAGCCAGTCTAGCTCCTCCAGGAAAGCATTTCAATTGTAGGGGCCAGCAAGAATTAGAAACCTGCCCTATAGAGGAGGCCCTTAATTAGGCCAGCACCTGTTATTTATTTTGGTTTTGATTTTTTGTTTTTGGGTTTTGGTTTTTGTTGTTTTTTTTTTGTGGGGGTTTTTTGGGTTTGTGTGTGTGTGTGTGTGTGTGTGAGTATCCAGCTATTTATTTTGAAATAATATAGATCTAGCTTTTCAAACTGTAGGTATGACCCATTAGTATGTCATTAGACCAATTTGGTAAGTCTAATGAGACTTTAAAAATAAATTAAGTGGAATGGAATATAACTATAGTGCCGCTCATGAGTTCAGGAGAACGTCTTTGCAAATATTCTGTGAAATTGATTGATTGTTGCTAGCTAGTTTCCCAACATGAAAGAGAAAAATGACTAGCTTCTTTTGAGTTCTGATAAGGTATGGATGGTAGAAAAAATATTCTAACATAATACAAATACAAATCCTTGAGACCAGGAGTGCTTTGGATTTAGAATTTTTTTAAGATTTTGGAATATTTTGCATTATCCGTTCAGCATCCCAAATCCAACTTCAAACATAGGAAATCTGAAATGCTCTAATGAGAGTTTCCTTTGATTGTCATGTTGACCCTTAAAAAGTTTCAGATTTTGGAGCATTTTGGATTTTGCATTTTTAGATTTGGGATGCTCAACCTGTATTCAAATAACATATTTTTTATATTTATTTGGTTTTGTTAAAAGAAAAACTTTAGACAAATTAAATGTAACAGAATTTAATTGAGCAAAGGGCGATTTGAGAATCTGGCACCTTCCCACCCCCAACCAGAATAGGTTCAGAGAGATTATGGTGTTGCCACATGCCTGGAGAGATTTTACGGACAGAAAAGGGAAAGTGAGTACAGAAAACAGAAGTGAGGTACAGAAACAGCTGGATTGGTTATAGCTTGGCCGTTTGCCTATTTGAACACAGTTTGAACAGTTGGCTGCCTGTGATTGGCCAAAACTCAGTGATTGGTACAAGAGTAGGTTACAATCTATTTATATATCTAGTTAGGTTACAGTTCACTATGTACAGAGAAACCTTTAGTCCAAACTTAAAATATTTAAGGAGGCGGCTTTAGGCTAACCTTAATTTAATATTAATAGTTTATTGTTTTTTGTCTCTGTCCTGACCCACCCGTGCTGTAACACACTCTGGGATGTAAGCTTCAGAAAGACAGGGCATATTTGTTTTGCTCACTGATGAATCCCAAGCAGTGCATAGTATGTGCTTAATAAATGTGTCAAATGAATACGTGAATTAATAAAATTTAACTTCTACCTGTTGTGATCTTGAGCAAGTTGTTAAGTGTCTCTGAGCCTTAGTTTCCTAAGTTATAAAAGGCTTTAATACTCCTTATTGAGCATCAAAGCAGATAATGCATGTGAGTGCTTTGTAGCACAGGCCCAGCACACGGGAGAGTGATTATTGTGGCTGAAGTTTCTGTCACTATTGTCATTTACCAAGGGTCCTTCTTGCTTGCACAGCCCTGGCACCAAGACGAGTCCCGCTTTCTCGGCCGTTTCCCTTAGTTAGTTATCAAAAGCAAAAGGTATTTAATGATGTAAATATAATTCACCTTTTTGTTCCCTGCACTATTTTATTTAAAAGCCTGATTTGCATCTATAGGCTCAATAAGTGACTTTAGGGCAAATCATTGAAATGATACACAGAGAACATCCCAAAAGGCTTTTAGAGAAATGAGAAATTAATAATGCAGCATCTCATTGTTACTACATATTGGTGAAAATGTTATTAACACTATTCTTATTTATTGATCAATATTTATTATTTCATGTTAGCAATGAAAAAATTATTATAAACTCTTCCATGGGCTTATTGAGGTTCTCTTTCAAATACCCTCATTTTTCTAAAGGGACATCTATTTATTTGATCACACATTTTTCTGCCATGATTTGCAGGACCCTGCCTTGCTAATAAACTACTGACAGAAAGAAAGAAGAATAAACTCACAGTACATAATTGCCCCTTTGAAAGGAAAGATCACAGCACAACTGCCCCTTTGTTAGATTAACCACCTGTGGCTTAAATTGTTTTATTTGAGAGTTTGTTTTCTGGCACTTGATAAGAACAGAAAAGGTACAAGGAACACAGACCGCAGCTCTCGCCAGACCACATTCCAAGGACGCTGATAAGCCAGCCTCACAGACAGGGAAAAAAAAGAAAAACAGATGCAGCCGTTTCACAGCTGGCTTCAATCTCTCTTTTTTCTTTTTCCCCTTTTCCCCATAAAAACCCTGAACACTTTACCCTCTCCACCAACACTTTTCCCCTTTCTTTCTCTTGTGTCAAGCCCTTCCCCCTTTGGGAAGCAAAATAAACTTTCTTTCTTTAAAACTATTCTAATCTTCGTGTCAAGAATTCTTTCTCATCCCGTGCTGTGAGTTCCCACCCTAACATCTACTTCTGCAGTTGAACAGAAATTATTTTATTAAAATGTTGAAGAGGGGATGTCAATGTATAACCAAACTCAGAGATTGAGGTATGAAACCAGGATGTCAATTTACTAATTTACTGAGAGGAAATACAACAGTTAACCTCAATTTTTTTTTTTTTTGAGATGGGGTCTCACTCTCTTGCCCAGGTTGGAGTGCAGTGGTGTGATCACAGTTCACTGCAGCCTCAAACTCCTGGGCTTAAGAGATCCTCCTGCCTCAGCCTCCCAAGTAGCTGGGACTACAGGGTTGTGCCACTGCACCTGGCTAATTTTTTAATTTTTTTATAGAGACGGGGTCTCTCACTATGTTGCCCAGGCTGGTCTCAAACTCATGGCCTCAAGCAATCCTTCCGCCTGGGCCTCCCAAAGTGTTGGGATAACCGGCATGAGCCACCTAGCCCAGATTTAACTTCACATTATTATCAGCCTAACCAGAGTATTCTCTCCTGAAGAAAAGGGGGGAAAACAAGTCAATTGGCTTCATAGTCTTTGGGCCTTCAACTTTGTTCTAGTTATTAATTGCAGCAATGAGCTAAATTTGGCAGCCCACTCCCCTCTACCTGAATACACAGAACCCTGCCTCAACGCATACACATACCCTTGGTATTCTGAGTGACTTATCTCTCAAATGGTTATGTGGTTTTACTTGCTTTCACATGTTCTTTTCAAAGGTAATATCGCTTTTCAAGAATTCGCACTTCTGTCTAGTGGATGGTGTTCTGAATCATGCCCTCCGGGCCTTTCAGCAGAAAGGCTCTCAGTGGAAAAAAAAAAAATGGCAGTGTGTATAGATCTAAGAATGTCTTTGTGCAGCTTTCACCTGTGAATGACAGCTTGACTGGGTACAGCAGTCTGGGTCATGCCCTGATCCCTTGAGAATACTTAGGATGTTGGTCTAGTGACTTTTGGAATTAACTGTGGAATGGAGAACTTACCTCTTTCCCCTCCCCCTGCTTGGAAAATTGCTCTCCAAGAAGTTTAACAATTCGGTGGGTTTTCTTTATTAACTTAACTAGGGGGGAAAAAAGTAATCTTTAAAAAAACTTCTGGCTTGTTTGTTTTCTTAAGTTCTGGGAAGCATTATTGGTGTATGTCATTGATTATCATAAATTCAATGCAATTTTAATGAACTTTCCAACAAGGTAATTTTTGGAAACTTAACAAGTTAGCTCAAATATTAATCTGGAAAAGTAAAAAAAAAGACCACAAATGGAGAATAATCAAGAAGGGAATTCCCCTTCCAGTTGCCAACACATCCTAAAAGCTACAATAATTAAGTAGGGGGGTGGTGGCTTAAGAGACAAGCCAATGGACCAATGGGCCAGGCTAGGCCAAGTCATGAGGACAATGTGCATGGAGGGATAAAGTAATATTTGAAAAACCATATAAATCAATGGTGAAAGAAAAGATTATTCAACAAATTATTTGGGACTATTAAAAAAATAACATTAAAACTCCCCCACAAATCAGACACATACACAAATATATTCTGGGTAGATTAAAATATAAATATTTTTTAAAATCTAAAAAGGTAATATAATATTGCTATGTATTCTTAGTATAGATAATACCTCCAGAAACCCAGCACATAAAATCAAATAATTCACAAAGGAAAAGACTGAAGTATATCAAGAAATGGAAGAAATTCCTGGGAAAGCTGACCAAAGAAAATCAGGAACATTTAAGAAATGTCACAACAACATATCATTGGTGAAAACTTCAAGTTGTGCCATCCTTAAACTGCCAAATACCACAGCAACCATTCAACATAGAAGATTTCTGTGACCAATGGGGTTTTGGCCCACACCCAAGCACAAATACCAGCAGCACCTCAACTCCAGTACGGTCAGATCCACTGGTGAGGTCAGTCCCAACATGCCCCCGCCACCCACCACACCGTCACAGTCTGGCCTCTGGAACTTTGTATCACAGGCTTCAAGTGCAGTTCCCAGGTCCCCTCTTTGGGTTTGTATTAATGTGTTAAAGGCTTACAGAAATTCAGGGAACAACTACTAAGTGGACCAGGTTTACAAAGGGTATCAAACGGATACCACTGAAAGATGGAGCGTCAAGGTATGGGGGAGAGGGTCACAGAGCTTCACACACCCTCCTGGTGCTCCACCCTCCAGGAACCTCCACATGTTCAAGCTATCCAGAAGCTCTCTGAACCCAGTCCTCTTGGGTTGTTATGGACAACCATGTCCCAAATGTGATTAGCCTTCATGGTATGGGGCAGGACCCTCTCTGAAATGAGGGCCTTATGACCCACAATCACAAAGTCAAGTGGGAGGAAGATTAGAGTCCTGCCTTAGGGCAGGTGAAAGGAGGGCAGGAGAAGGTCAGAGAGATTCTGTTTTCTGAGGCTGCTCCCAAGTCCTAACACACCCAACGTTATAACAAAAGACTGTAACAAGGGCTATAGGAGTTATCAGCCAGGAACTGTGGATGAACATTTTTATATATATATACACATATATATATAAAATATATATATATTTATATTATATTTATATTTATATTGTAAATATATATTTATATATTTATATATATATAAGTGATACTGCATATAATACACAAATGGTTAACATTCATGACATCACATCTCTTTAATATAGTTTTGTGAAAGTTGATCATAAAAATTGGGTCATTCTTATCATACCCAACTAAAACAGAATCAAGAGGCCAGGGGACAAAGCACTGAGGGCACCTAATATTGTTGCAAAATATGTCATTCTCTGCAAGCCTGGCTGCTGAAACTGCCTGCTGTAACCTGAAACCAGTTTTATCTAGCAGCTGCTGAAACAACCTGCTGCTACTCTAAGACTAGTTTTACTCACCATGGACACTGACCAATCAAAGCTTATTAGCTCCCCAAAACTTTATTAGTGCCAATGAACTGTCTTTCAAAACAATATACAACATTTTTCCTTTTTTATGAAACCTCCATCTTCTCTTTGTTCCTCGGACGCACCGAAGACTACCCAGTCTGTGCATATGCCCCGAGTTACGATTCTTGCTTCTCGCATAAAATGTTAAATTTAGAGATCCATCTCTACATTTTTATTTTGTCTTTGACAGTTTAAATAAATTTGGGGAAAGGAAGGAGGACAAATTCATGGGCTGGATCTGCCATCTTGATATAGAAACCTAGCTGAAACTTTTTACAACTCTCTCGAAGAAGTAGAGGCCTTGGCTTGGGGAAAGCAATTCTATAATGCTCACTAAGCTTCAGTGGGCAGCCGTTTCCCCATTTGCATTAGTGAAGTGTTCTGACACACCAGAGGAGTGCAGAATTTTGAGAACTAAGCATGTTGGAATTTGCTGTGGTGGTTCCTGCATCAGTGTACCCCCCAGTATCAACAAAGCCATGTTCAAGTACCTAGAGTCAGGTTACTGTAGCAAGTATTAAGTTCAGTACCTACTCTCCCATCCCAGTCCTGCAATTCTGCCCCATTGATATATGGACATTAATATATGGATATCTCTGTTCTAGCTCTCATGCACAACAATGTTTCTGTTTTCCTTGTTCTATGGTCCCAAACTCAACAGCAAGGTATATTTATTTGGTTCTCGTCGTAATCTTTCCTTCAGGGCCTTGGTACTTGATGTTTCCTCTACCTGGAAACTTCCTCCTTTCTTTTTATTTTTAACCTTCTCTGGTCAACTCCTATCCAACCCTAAGACCTCTGCTTGTTTCTCTCCTTCAGAAGCCATATGTGCTTTCATTCACAATTACATACTCAGTGCCTAGGCTCATGCTTGGCACATAATAGATACTCAATAAATATTTCTTGGGTAAGTAAGTAAATAATATATAAAGATGCTACAAATGCATAAAGAAAAAAATTACATAGAACCCAGTATAAAAATGGGCAGAGCATCTGAACAAGCAATTCACAGGAAAAAAATGTCAATCAGGTCTAAGGACCAAGGTACCACCATACCTCTAAATATAAGTTTATGTCAGGATAACGTTGGAGGGAGTGATTTTGTCACTATCAAAGTAAAAATTGTACCTACCCTTTGGTCTAGCAATCCTGCTTCTACACATAAATATGCTCTTGTACACACAAAGGTATTCATTGTATCATTGTATGAAATAGTCAAGAACTGGAAATGACTCCAAAGTCCACCCATAGAAGAATAGTAAATATGTCAAGTTAATTTCTGGATCACAGTCCTGGTGACTCTCTTTAAAGATGTGAATGCCAGGGCCCGGTCTCTCTTCAAGTTGTGGCTCTACCATCTTAAATTTCTTTGCTTCCATCATGTGGATGGGAGACAGAGTGTGGAAGATGTTATGAGATATTTTATGGCCAGTCTGGAGGTGACATCCATTAGTTGTGCTCACATGCCACTGGTATGAACTTAGTCTCATGGTCCCATCTTAACACAAGAGGGGCTGAGTTCTTTCTGTGTACATGGGATGAATTTTTAAAAAGTTGGTCTGGAAATAATTTCAAAATTGCTTGCTAAAGTGCAAAATGTAAGCTTCAGAAATGCATGTGGGGACTTATTTCATATTTTTAAGAATTGCAATGGGTGTGTTCTTACCCTTATGTAATATTTAACATCTTTTATAAGTATAACACTATATTGAGTGGGATTTTTTTTCTGTTGGCCTGGATTTAATGACTAGAACTCAAAGTTAAAGTCAACATGGCTTTAGCATTTCCATATTCTAAAGACAACTGCACCCAAGTACCATCTCCCCACCCCAATCATCTCAGAATCTACTCATGTACAAGTCTGAACAAGAAGGACACTGAGGCAAGGAGCAGAAGAGTCGTTGGAGCCTTGAGGGGGTCAATGCCCAGAGGCTTTTTCTTTTCTCCCCAGGAAGACTCTAATAGGAAAACTTACTGAGATGCTGGGTGCCTGCTAGAATTAGACGTCTGTGTCTCCTGCTCCAAGCCGTGTGTGTGTTGAGTTGAAGAATCCACATGGTCACCCCGGTGCTCTCCTTAGAACAAAGAGAAGTATGGAGAGCAGTTGTTGGAGCGTTTGTCATGAATCCCTACAGTTTGAGAGTCTATGTGAACCATAGACTCCTCTCCTAGAGATTTCTCAAGGCAGGAGGCTCAATGCACCAAAAAGGCAAAAGAAAACTGTAGGGTAGGGTGCCTGGAAGCATAAGTTGTGTAGATGGCGTGAGTCACCCACACTTCAGTTCTCCCATCTTTAGAGGGTTCAGAAGACCTTCCTGGCTCCTCCAGTTCCTCACAAGGGAGCCCCGTGGTCAGAGGAGGAACAGAAACAGCAGGACACCTGGGCAGCTGCTCGACCAGCAAAGCAACATGCTATTTGTCAGAGGTGGGATGTCCAGATGTTTGGAGAGCAAAGAAAGAAGCCCACTTGGAAGTCCATGGTGAAGGATGGGTTGGGATAAAGTTGAACTTGGCCTCAAGAAAAGCTCATTCTGCATCTACGAAGAGACTGATGGGTATGCCAGCAGAGGCCATAGGCAACTGGAGCCAGAAAAGCCAGAAAAAGGACTGGGAAACCACTGAAATGCAACAATTATTTCCTCAATCCCCATTTTCTTTCCCCAACAAACCAGAGGACCTGGATCATAAAGGGAGAGTAGTGGGGTGACTTGTCTCAGAGCCAGACCCCAGCCCTTCTCCACTCTGAGCTAGTATATGCACTGTGATGAGAGTTTAGAATTAAATATTAGAGTAAAATCAATTTTGAGATTGAAGTTTTAAAGTAGATTGGATGTTTAGCTGTTTAGTAATCAAAAGTGACTAAAAAGTTACTGGATCTGCCTGAGATACCCTTAAAGGACAGGAACACGTGATTTGGCAGCTCATGGTTGATTAAGGGAGTAAAAGAGTTTCATCTTTATACACCCCTGAATTACACCCCCAATAAGCTTCAATCACTTTTTTGAATTAAAAGAATTAAAAAGCTGTATCTTGGTCATGCTGTTGGCTTATTAGTTTTACCTGGAGTAGTGTCAACATTTTTTAATCTCTATTTTTTTGTTAAGTGTTGGAGTATTCTTCGCTTAAACCCTGGATTATTAATTCTGCACTATTTGCTTGGTCTTCTCTTTTCACAATTCCTTCTATGGCAGGTTGGAGTTCCATGCTCTATCTCCTATGCCCATCACTTTGCATTCTTTTTCTGTCCAATTTTTAAAATGGTTTCTTTTTCTTGATTCTGACTTTTATTTAGCTAATTTGATTTTCTGCCATATCAGTTCAGCCTTTTACCATTTCACTAATGATCTGATTTTGGTTATCACATTTCACATCGAGGACTTTGATTTTGTATATTAGCTGCAACATCTCTGGCATCTTCCCAGCCATTTAAAGCACCTCTTGTAGCTGTCTTTGAGGGATTAGGATTACTTGGTTTTAATGCTGACCCTGCCACTTAAAAACTGTGCAACCTTATAATCACAGAGAAAGGAATAAACCAATAATTGTGAATTCATTGGGATATGTTCCCTACTAGCAGGGAGAAGCGGGCAGCTTGCATTTAAAGGGCAAGAGAAAATTGGGTGTTGGGAAGAGATCACCTAGAGATTCAGGGTGATGGAAGTAGGGATCGCTGGGTTTGTGCGCTAAGACATGAGGTCAAAAAAGAATTAGATCCTGAAGGTTCTTGTATGATTGAATCAAGTATAAGATTTTATCTGTAGGCATGTACTTCTTAAGTACATACCCAGAGCTATGCTACTGTGTGGTCAGGCTCAAGAAGTCTTAGGACATTCTTGCCACATTTCCCTGGATTGTTAATATTAGTTGGTGTAAGGTCTTTTCAAAACACTATTTTAAAATTAAAACAAACATACACACTATGGCATAGAATGAAGAATCAAAAGAAAATTCTAAGATAAGCCTGATGCCTGTACAAGTACCTCTGGTGGCCCACTCAGAGCCCACGTGGGTTCCATCACTCCCATATGCCATTTGGGATGTCTAGTAGGAGACTCCATCAGCACTCTCACAACCTCTGAGTGCAGACTTCACTCCTTGAAGGAAGGGCTTCTTCTTAATCCTTCCCACATAAGCCATTAGAAGGGCTCTAATTAGGTGGTTTCACTGTAATAACATACCACTCCTTCAGAAGCCACAGCCCCAAACAGAGATAAACTAAAGATGGTGTTCCTTACTAATACTGATGTATTTTCCATTTACTCAATCCAGAGTGCAGTGGTCTGCACCATCCTCTGCCTCCAGTGATTAATGGCCTGGCCCTAGCTAGGGTCCAAAAAGAAAGAGCCAAGGGAAGCAGATGCAGTGGGTTTTATATTATCATGACTGCAACAAACTCATTTGGTGGTGTCAGCACTGACTGCGGGGTTCTGATTATGAAATATGATGCATGTTGAATTTAATGACTTTCTCTGCCCTTCTGGTGAGTTCACTGCTTTCCAATGTCATTTTCTGTTCTCATCTGAGTGGTAATAAAAGGAATATCATTGACTGTGGTAGCTCTGTAACCACTGTGTGTTTTACAATAAATTGCATTTCAGGACCTTTCTCCCCAGGAGAAAAGTGCACACTCAGAAGGATTGTTCTGAGATGGGCTCTGGGACCCCACTCTCTAAGACAATGGGGAATGAAGTGAAGCTGCCCTTTTTAGGGAATCATTCCCTAAGAACACTCATTTTTCAAGCAGTTATATATCAAAGGTCAGTCTGGACTAGGAAAATGACAAAACACCATTTCCAAAGCAAAAATGACTATGGCCCAACCAAAATCAATGTAGACTGGACAAGGTCCGTCTAACTTCTTAATAAGTTCAGGAAGAAGCAACCAGAAGAACACAAACTCAAAACTGGGAAGGCAGTCCCAAAAGTCCTGTCCTTTCTGTATACGTTCAAACTAACCCTTTGCTATTCTCCCATGGGAAGATCAGTGCCAGTTGGGAATGGTAAGAAGGAGCAGAGGAGGAATACATCAGAAGTGACAGCAGCATAGCAGATCGTGCTGGGCACTGCGTGGCACGGCGCCACCCACTCTCACAGCGCCCTTGTCAATCAGGCCTTCTTACCCTCAACTTGCAAATGAGGCACCTTAGGCTCAGCAGAACCCCAGAGTCAGTGGAGGTCAGAGCTAGGGTTCCACTTCAGGCTCATCTGATTCCCAGAAGTGTGTTCCACAGACCAGAAACACCGGCCTTTCCTAGGAACACGTTAGAGACCCAAACTCTCAGATCGCTTCCCGGCCGCACCTGTGAAGGTGTCAGAAGCATGCCTTAGACTCCAAGCAATGGAGCTGGCAGAGGATAGAAAGTTTCCTGATGCTTGGGGCAACTTGGAAAAACTTCTCTCTTCACCCTTCAGAGGTACTGCTGGGCCATGTAGCATTGACCATCAGGACCTTGCGTTCATCAGTCATCCAGGTGGCAGTGGTGATACTGGGGACAGTGCTTCTCAAACTTCAGTGTGCCTGACAATCGTCTCCACTGCTGGCCAAAATACAGATTCCTTAGTTCTATACTGTAGTAGTCAAGGTCTCCAGACACACAGAATACAGGAGATCTGTCTGTCTGTCTATCTATCTGAACAGACTTATTTAAGGAGAAGGCTCACACCGCCATGGAGGCTGACAAGTTCAGAATCTGCAGGGGACGTGCAGAATCTGCCAGGAGTGACCCATGGAAGAGCTGAGTTGTAGTTCAAGTCGGAAGGCTGGCTGCTGGCAGAATTTCCTCGTGCTTGGAGGAGATCAGCCTTTAGTTCTATTCTGATCTTCTGCTGACTGAATGAGGCCCACCCCCATGGGGCTGAGGGGAAGTCTGCTTTACTCAAAGTCCACTGCTTTAAATGTTAATCTCATTCAAAAACACCCTCACAGAAACATCTAGAATAATGTTTGACCAAATGTCTGGGCACTGTGGCCAGCCAAGCTGACACATATAATTAACCATCCCGTGTATCTTGATTGCAGTACTGGTTACACAAATCTGCACATGTGAAAAACAATGACATAGAACTATACCCATGCATTGTACCAATGTCAACTTTTGGTTTAAATATTGTACTATCATTATTTAATAATTATTTAAATTATTTAAAATTAAATAATTATTTAATACTTATTATAATTAGTAAGATAGAGAACCACTGCGGGAACCTAGTGAACAGTACCTGGGACCTCTTTGTACTATCTTGGCAACGTCCCATGCATCTAAAATAACTTCCCAAAAATGTTTAAATTTATTTTTTTAATAGTGTGGATTGCTGCCCATTTGCAACTGTTCGCCTCACTCCCCTGCTTCCAGGATTGTGATCTACCTGGACTACTGGTAATTCAATGGCAAGGAAGCTACTGCTGACCACAGTGTAAAGATGGTCCCGAAGGGAGATGTGGTCTGACTGCAGGTGCAGCTCAATCTGTACAAGGAACTATGTTATAGCACGTATCTACCTGAGAGGACAAAAATGTTTAGAGTAGCAGATTAGGAGAGAATTTGGTACTGAAAGTGAAACAACAATGATCCTTTGGAATTTGGGGCTTATAGTATCATACAGGACAGGGGAGGTCATCTGTCCCAGGTACCTCACTGGACAGGTGAGAAAGAGGCCCAGGTACCTAAGTGGTCTCCCTATCGAGTCATGTGTTCAGACACTCACCTCCTTAGTAACAAAGTCTGGACCAGTAGCAGAGCTCCGGGACTCTCAGGGCCTGAGCCAACCAATTACAATCTCACTGATAGGTTTCATGGGACTCCCCACACTTTGTCATACTTTATCCTCTCAGAAGTCCTCTGCGGTCGGAAAGGTAGCCAGTACCAAGGCCATTTTACAGGTCAGAGAGGCAGCTCTCCAAAGGCTTCCCCATGGGACAATGGACTTGGCCAGGTGCCCTCTCCCCTTCAAGAAAGTTAAGTAACAAGTCTTAAGTCCCACAGAGCCAGACTTACTAACCCTAAGACAGTCCCCAAACAGGAAGAACAGCCAGCCAGGACCCAGCCACAGGATGCTGTGCTAACCCCATTGAAATACCAACCACAATCCCCAGCCCCATTTGTGTTCTAACCCCAACCCAGGCACTGAATGTATTAAGAGGCAGAAATCCTACTGTGGTCCTAGTTTCCTAATGTCTAAAGTGACAGCATGGGACTCACACATTAAGGGTGGGCTGTTTATTTTTTCTGTCAATTTGCTCTGTGATTTATAATCTATCCTGTGCTTTAGAAAAGCTCACATATTAAGATAATAGTAATTTTCTGGTATTTTCCAAAGTATCTGTGCTTGTACAATGGAGATAGATGATATAGGTGACAAGTGGCAGAAAATAAACACCTTTACCAACAACTTGGGGCCTCTCCACGTCAGGCTTTGTCCTGCCTTCCCCACATCTAAACCATTACAGATTCCAGTGGATACTACTTTTCTATTAAACAAGATTTCATTTTTTAAAAGAGTTTTAGGTTCACAGCAAATTTGAGCAAATTAAGCAGAATTTACAGGGACTTCCCTTGTACTCCCTATACTGACACAGGCATAGCCTCCCCCACTGTCAACATCACCCACCACAGGATGTACATTTGTCATAATAGAGGACCCTACATTGACTCATCATTGTCACCTGAAGTCCATAGTTCACAATAGGGCTTATTCTTGGTGTTACACATTCCATGGGTTTGGATAAATGTATAATGACAGGTGTCCACCATTATAGTATCAAATACAGAGTATTTTCACTGCCCTAAGAATTATCTGTGTTCTGCCTGTTTATACCTTCCTCCCCCTACCCCCTGGCAACCCCTGGTTATATTACTGTCTCCATAGTTTTGTCTTTTCCAGAATGTCATATAGTTGGAGTCATATAGTATGTAGCCTTTTCGGGTTGGCTTCGTTCACTTAGTAATGTACATTGAAGTTTCCTGCATGCCTTTTCATGGTTTGATAGCTCATTTCTTTTCAGCACTGAATAATATTCCATCGTCTGGATGCACCACAGTTTGTTTATTCATTCACCTACTGAAGGGGGCACCTTAGTTGCTTCCAAGTTTTAGCAATTATGAATAAAGCTGCTATAAACGTCTGCATGCAGGTTTCCACGTGAACGTAAGTTTCAATTCCTTTGGGTAAATACCAGGGCGCCTGATTGCCGGATCATAAGGTAAGAGTTTTGTAAGTTTTAGTTTTGTAAGAACCGCCAAACTGTCTTTCAGAGTGGCTGTGCCATTTTGCATTCCTGCTGCTCCACATCCTCACCGGCATTTGGTGTTGTCAGTGTTTTGGAATTTGGCCTCTCTGATAGGTGTGTTGTGGCGATTCTACTTTTACATGTGCCTGAAATGCACGCTTATCTCTATATCCCTGTAGCTCCTGCCAAATTTGATTCAGGCCTCCCACCATTTCTCGCCTTCTTATTTGTGGCTCCAACACGAGTCTCATGTTCTTCTAATCCTACTTCTAAACCACTGCCACAGTAATTTTGCTAAAATGTAAATCTGACCATATTACTCCCCTACTTAAGCTCATTCAAAGGCTTTTCATCCCCTTATAAACACAATCAAAATTCCCTAGCTGGGACTCCAGGGCATCCTTGTCCTGCCTCTCTGACCTCATCATCATTGCTGTCCATGCTCTGGGAATCACCTGCAGTCCCCTGTGCACTATTCACTGTGTACCCCATACCCTTTGGCCTTAGATACTCTCCCCTGCTCTCTGCCCTGGGTATCTTCTGCTTATCCTTTAAAATCAGGCATTCGTTCCCCGGGGAAGACTTCATATTCCCCCTGAGACTGATTTAACAACCTTGCTCTGTATTCCCATAGCATCCTGTGGATTCCATTGCCACTATGCCTCCCCTACTTTCTAGGCAGTGAGTTCCCCAGGGGAGATCTTTCATCTCTGCATTAGCGGTGCCGAGTACAAGACTGACACTGCATTGGCTAAGCCAGCCATCCTGTCATGAGAAGATGGAACAACATCTTGGCATGGAAGGTGCCAAGGAGTTCAAATGGGAACACAGTAGGGGTAAGAGATCATGCATGCATGCATTCATTCAACAAGTATTTATAAATCATCCCCCAATGTCTAGCCCTGTCTAGGAGAGAGATGAAATAGTAGCTACACCCTCTCTGACTTATTCTTGCCCCAAACTCCAGCTGAATCACATCGAGCCTCAGACATAGCCACCAGTTTACAAGACATTCAGGATCCAGAGGAACATGTTTAACATCACCACGGGGATGCAATCAGTAAAATCCAGAATGTAGGAAGCTGTAGAGGACAAACAACTTGATTTATTCAAAAAACAAATTGCAAAGCAAAATATTTTTAAAAGAAAGAAAGAAGGAACCTGTAGATTAAAAAACACTTAAGAGACATATCAATCAAATGTAATGTGTGGACCTTGAGTGAATCCTATTTAACAAGCCAGCTCTTTAAAAAAATATTTATGGGACAATTAGGGAAATGTATTAATTAATTGAATGGATACTTGATAATGTTAAAAACAGTGTTAACTTTTTGAAATGTAATATTGGCATTATGATTATGTATTTTTTAAAACTCTTGTATTTTACACATACATTCTGAAAGATTTATTATGTATCTGGGATAGGGCAGTACAGATGAAAAAGATGGAACATAGAAGGATTGTGGAAGCTGGGTGATGGGTACTTGGAGTTCATTGCTATTCTTTCTACTCTGTGTATGTTTGAGTTTTTGCAGAACCAGTTAAAAATGGTGAACACAACAGACAGTCCTGTCATCATGTTATTTATAAGTACATTAACAGACACTAAGTAAATAATTACCAATGAGTTATTTACAGTTGGGATAAGGCCAGCGATACTTCCGACCTCTGATGTATTAGTATTGAATTCCATTTAAGTGCTATAGGAAATGCTTTTTCAGCATTTTGTTTTGCTAAGATCAGCAGTTTACAGGGGTCAGGGCTAGAGCTCTTCCGACTCATTGTCAAAATCCATGTTGGCATGTCCACCACCATTTGCTTTCCTTTCTAAGATATTGAATAAAAAAAGACGATCAGCAAATAACAGAAGTTAGGAAGAATGTTGATGCCAACACATTTGTGCCCTGCATGGGTTCAGCTGTATGTAAAAATTGATTTCAGTGTGTCTCAACTATTAGCGCCTGTGTGGTATTTAACAAACATATTCTTACCGAGTGTACCTAACTGCTGAGATTGAAGAATAGTTTATACATCAGAGTGGATTCATAATAATGGTATTCCCAGGCCCTTGAGTTTCTTTTCATACCCACAGTGGGCAATGAAGGGGCTTACAGCTGACATGCTGGGTTTTTTCACACCCTCTCCCCCTGGTTGTCTCTGCCACTGCCTCTTGTGATCACAATCCCTGTGCCCAGATCACAGCTGTGGCCAATCACAAATTATTACCATGCCAGGGAGCTGTGATTGCAAAGGTACGTATTTTCCTTTCTTGTTCACTCTAGTTGGGGATAAATTTTAATAAGGACAAGGATGAAGATAGATGAAGAACCTTTGAGTGGAGCATCCACCTCTACATTGCACAGAGGTGAGATGGATGCTAGAAGCGTTTCCATTAAGAATGACAGGACAGCAAGATTACGAGGTCAAAGACAGCTATTCGTAAAGCAAACACAGTCTGCGACAATAAATATATATGAATTAGATGCTAAATATCATTCAATTCCATAATTTATCAATAAAATATTGCTAAAATATGGTCTACTTTTGTTTCTTTCCAATAGAATCTCTCCTATTTTCAACAAGAAAATATAAGTCCAGAAAAATTACAACTTGTGGTAAAAAATAAGTTAAAATATTTTAAAACAGATTAGCCATATGTGTTTTCTTTACCATTAAAATAATTTTTATATCTTTTATTAATCTCATTAATTACTGCTTAGACATGTATTTATGAATATCACCACAAAACAAGATCTGAGGTAGTATTTTCTTCATCTTTCCATACATTTGAGGACATGTCATCAAATTCTGTACATCAGGCACATGAAGTTGCTTCATGGACCTATACATGTCAGAAGTTTGAGAGGCAATTGTTTCACAGAAAGCAACAGCTGCAAGATTCTGTACTATGGAAGGAGAACTTTCTTGAGTCATTGCATTTCTACAAACCAACATCGAAAGCATGGCAATGAACAAAGTGAATTTAAGACTATAATGCTAAGTGGTAATGTTTTGGTCTGAATGCTTATATCCCACCAAAATTCATAGGTTAAAATCTAGTCCCCCATGTGATAGTATTAAGAGGTAGAGCCTTTGGGAGGTGATTAGATCGTGAGAGTGGAACCCTAAAAAATGGGATGAATGCCATTATGAAAGAGGCCCCAGAGAGCTGCCTTGTTCCTTCCACCATGGCAAGACACAGCGTGAAGGCGTCATCTAAGAGGAAGTGGGCCCTCACCAGACACCCAATCTGCCTTGATTTGGATTCTCCAGCCTTCAGAACCATGAGAAAACAACCAGTCTGTTGTTTTTAAGCTGTCTTGTTCATGATATTTTTGTTATAGCAGCCCAAACAGATCAAGACAGGTAAATAGTACCTTATGCCTATCACAGGCTTGTCCACAGGCTTGTTGGGAAAAAATTCCAGGTTGAAAGACATCAGTGGAAGGGAATGACTTCTTTAAAGACACAATCAAATCAGAAATACATACCAGAGTGAAAATCCACAGAAGCAAGCAGGGAGCAACACTGAAGATAATGTAATGAAAAAATGAATCAAAATTGTTACAGGGATTTAGTAAAGTCCAACCCACAAAGTAGAGGAAACAAAGCTGCTTCAATGGCAAGACCTAGCAACAAATGACTTTCTCTCTTCAGATGCCTGATGCAGATTTAATTGGTTAGAAAGCAGAGCATCTGAGAGATTCATTTTTTTTCCTTTTCTGCCCCACCTACTTTCTCCATCCACCCCAGCCATCTTCTAGTTTCCACCAACACATCCACCTCCCTCCCACCTCAGGCCTTTGCAAATGCTGAGCTCTATGAAGGGTGGGCACACCTCTACCTTTGCGTGCCTGGCTTCCTCTCACCCTCAGACCATTGTCTTGAATGACACTCCTGCTAAAAAAAAAATCCCTGTATTCCCTGTAATTCTATATTCCCATATTGTTCCTTTCACAGCACTGATCATAGTACTTATTTAAAACTGCCTGTCACCTCCACCGTACTGAAAGCTCCATGAGGACAGAGAACAATTCCACCTTATTCACCGTTGTATCCCCAGTATTTAACATGCATAATGACTCTACTATTCAGTTCAGGGTGACTCACAAAAATATATACGTATTTGCTGAAAGAATAAATGAATGATCAAAGTCTGCTAACCATGAGAAAGAAAGAAAGAGGCACCTGTGTAGTGAGCATGACTACCAGGGTAAGAGTAAGAGGAGCTCTGATTTTAAAAGGACATTTATAAAAGTGATAAGGAGAAAAACTCATGACTAAGGCCAAATATAAAAGGAAGATGTCAAACTATGAAAAGAGCACCAAAAAACTAATACTCTTGTGAGATGAAGCTGCAAACAAATACTAGGAAGATTTGCGTGGACTTCTGTAATTGTGTCTGGAGCTAGGCAAAGACAGAGGGAGAATCTGGCTTGTGACTGGGGGTGTAACGTATGCAATTTAGGAGCATTAAAGAGAAGGATTATCTTTGGGCAAATCTGCCATGGTGAATGATCTTTGATCTGGAAAGATAGTCACAATGAAATTGATTGCCTTAAAAAAAATCGAGAGAAAGGTCACTGAGTGTGGCCAGTAATTCAGATTGGCCCACCCAATACCCACTCTGACCCTTAGAAGGCCCCTTCCCAAGCTCTAAAGACTCTAAAGTACAACTGTATTTTCTGGACTCTGTTGCAGTTGGGTTGTGGAATTCAGGTTCTACTAAGCAAATGTTCACATAAGATACATGAGGAGGATGTGAACGTTGTAACAAGGAGGCTAAGCATGGAAAATGTAGCTTATCTGGTGAGCATGATGGTGGAGACATTTGGTCTTTTGGGGCAGCAGCGACTGTTACAACTTCACGATCTTGGCATAAGAGGTCTAGGGGCTGGAAGGGCGGCACTGGTTTACTAAATCGGCAACTTCCCACTGCAGTAGAGTGTGGGGTCTGGGGCCCAGCTAGGCAACAGCTCCCCTAGTAGGCCAGCTCTGTGTGCGGTTCTGGGAGTTATTTCTAAAAGCTCGACTCATAGTTTATTGCTTCAACTGCCAATGTCTCTGTAAGCTATTTAATATCCTTTATTTAACCCTTTTCTGCCAGAGTAGATTCTGCCAACTGCAACTGTGAAACCCGATCAATTCACTAAAAAGAGGAAATTTCCTTTCATATTTGCATGAATATTAGGGACAACTATATCTGGGAAGTCTTATGTCTTTCGCAAATGTAATTTTGAGATTACCTTGAATTTTTAAAAATATCTATTTCTTATTTACTGCTAACAGTGAAAACCCAAAAGAAATATTAAACAGGGTCATGTGCTTACTTCAGAAGCAATCTGGTAGAGGAATTGTGTGCCTACACTAATGAAACTTTGGGGGAGAGAATGTCAAAGAGAAAAATGGGTGCTTTCAATGGAGGAGACCAGAATAGTCAATCCCTAGGATCCAGAGGGAGTGAAGAAATATGCCAATTAAATAAATGAGTGAAAAAATTCATATTGGATCTATCAATCAATGACTATTTACTAAATACCAGCTACACTTCCCACTATGGTGAAATGACAAAAGGAAGAAGATGACACCAACTCTTTTCTTAAAGAATATACAATTCATTGTACAAAGAAGAGAAATAGCTATTAAACATCAGAAAACTATATAAAATACTGTGGAACAAAGTGCAAAAGTGACCAAAGATATTGGTCACTGTGGGTGGGGCCACTGGAAATGGCTCCATAGAAGTCCTGCCAATTACCCTAAATCTGGATTAAAGGTTACGTGCTTGGAAAGCAGAGAAAAGTTGGGAGGCATTTCAAGGACAATGAATGCATTCATAGCTGCACACGTCCATGGAGGCCCAGAGGTGAGGGGAAAAATTTGTGTTGGAGGGTGATAGCAAATACAACTGAAGAAGCCAGGAATATCCTTTGACCACATGGATTTAAAGAATTTCTGGATTAGGAAAGACCTTGAAAGTCATCTACTCAACGCTTGAATCCTTTCTACGAGTTAATCTCCTGTCATCCCACTTGTAGCTTTTAGAATGTGGGCATTAGAAAGAGCATAGATGTGATTTTTAAAACCCTAGAGACAGCCTCAGTAAAAACATCCTGAATAAATCTAAGATACGGATAACCTCAGAAAAACAAACTACAAATTAAATTTAGGAATCACTTCTCCCAACCTATTAATTTTACAAGTAAGCAAATTGGGTTCAGAGAAGCAGAAGGCCTTCCAAAGGCCACACAGCTTGGCAGAGCCCCCGCTGGACCCAGGTCTCAGAACACCTGGCCCAGATCTCTACTGTGACCAAGAACTCCCTGGCTCTGTTCTGCATGTACTCGATTTCTCTTACTATGCATGAAAAAGGTTAATAACATTCTCCTCCAAACATCCTTTCTCGGAGGAATAATAGATCATGGGAAGAGAGAGGTTTGCCATCATGGAGGGACATTATCATTTTTATACAAATGCTAAGGCAATTCTGAGCTCTCAGCCTGAACTAAGCTACCTTAATCTTACCTGTGTCTCACACCTGGGGAAACTTGGTTTAGAAAAAGGAGTCAAATCCGTTTCAAGTGTTCTATCTTAAGCCTCTCAGTTTGCACTCAATTTGTTTTATCACATAGTGATAGGAATTAAAGGCCTTCACTACAGTTTAGGCAGCTTGCCAATACCTATTTTATAGCAATAAAATATGTACAAATTAAGGAATCTCATGTGGAAAATTCATTCAACAGCCTCAAAAGCCAAATGAATGGTAATTACTTTGAACACAATGTGGCAGCAATCAAGCACGATTGGATCATGCTTTTAAATGTACGTCTACATTTTAAGAACTAAGATAATTATGAATTATGAAAATAACTAACAGAGACAATGGCACAGCAAAGCTGTTGTTTATGAAACATGAAAGGGACATTTTCAGAGGAGTAGAGGGAATGAGTCATTCTCCGCACCTGCCAGGGAATATTGAATACAAGACAGTTACAAAATACAAGGCTGGAATGGTCTTCTCTCCCCAGCCACTTCGCGTGGGGACTGCTACTGCCGAGCTCCAGTGTTTGCAGAGGCTGACGTGGGGGCGCCGGGGTTTCCAGCTCCATGTCCCACACAGTGTGGGATTAAATACACACCTATCATTCTACACATCACAAATCTAACAGAAAACCACATTATGCCTGGAAACGTGGATGAAAATATTCTCTGGCTGATTGCTAAGCCCTCTTTCTCTAAATAAAATTATTCTGAGAAACATCACTTGGAATGGAGAGTCTGTGAAACAGGGTGTCTTCCGCCAGCCTCCTATCTGATGTGAGACCCTGGGGAAGTCATTCAACTTCTCTGTTCCTCTGTTTCCCCAACCTGAGAGCTATGCGGTTAGCCAACTGAGCCCCAATGTGCTCCGTGTCTGTGCTGCAACGTGATGGTGGCCCTTAGAGATGTGAGTGTGGAGGCTGTGCAGAGTGAGCCGGGGGGACATGCAGGGGAAGAGCAATCCAGGAGGAGTGAGCAGTGAGGTCTCAAGACATGAGCATGTCTACAGCACTTGGGTACCAGCAAAGAGGCCAGAGAGGCTGCAGCGAGTGAGTGGAGTGGCTCAGAGAGGTAAATTGGGGCCAGATCATGTCAGGCCTTAAAAACTATTGTATGTTAGTTTTTATCCTGAGAAAACTGGGAAGTTTAGTAGGATTGTGAGCCGAGGAATTGCATGATCTGACTTAGTGTTTTACCAGCATCCCTCTGACTTCTGGGGTAAGAATAGACCGAAATGGACTGAGGGTGGAAGCAGAGATCGGTCAGAAGGCTGTGACAACCCAGGTAAGAAATGATGGTGGCTGGTACCAGGGTAGGAGCTTGGGAGGTGACGATAAATGGTCAGATTCCAGATTTGGATGGGGAAGGAGGGTATGTAGGGGACATTCAGCAGAATTTGCCACTGTAAATCCTACCTACCAGCCTTCCATGTAACTGAGAATCCAAGTAACCTCAAAGATCAATATAATCTTCCATGGTTACAAGTGTTGGTGACTCTGTTCCCAACGCATGGCCCTGACACTTTTCATTTGCATTTTAAGTTCCCAATAAAGTGTCAAGTACATACACATTACTCAGCTTCAGTTTCAATATTTTTGAACTTCTCTGTCAATAACAAGTCTTTACTGTCACACAACAAATGGCTCATCACAGAATTTTACTGAAACAATGTAAAAATGAATATCTTTTTTTCAAATATCTGCTGTCTTAGGCTGGCTCCTCTCAAGAAAGCAGAGCCTGAGACAAGAGCTTATTGTGGACAGTTTATTTTGGGAAGCTATCCCAAGGAATAGGAGTGGAAATCTTGGAAAAGTGAAACAGGGAAAGAAGGTGTATCAGTCAAGGTTCTCCAGAGAAACAGAATACCTCTCTCTCTCTCTCTCTCTCTCTCTCTCTCCTTATCTATCTCTAGCTATCTATTTCTAGCTATCTCTTCTCTATCTATCTTTCTTGATCTATCTATAACTATCTATCTATCTGCCTGCCTACCTACCTACCTATTTATCTTTCAAGAGATTTATTTTAAAGAACTGGCTCATGCAATTGTAGGGACTAAGAAGTCTGAAATTCCTAGGGCAGGCCAGCAGGCTAGAAACTCAAGGGGACTTGATGCTTCAGTCTTGAGGCGAATCTCTTTTTCTATGGGAAATTTCAGTTTTTGCTCTTAAGCCTTTCAAAACATTGGATGAAGCCAATCCACATTACCAAGAGTAATCTCCCTTACTTTAAAGTCAATAATTATAGATATTAAGCACATCTACAAAGTACCTTCACAGCAACACCTAGAATCGTGTTTGATTAAATAACTGGGTACTATAGCCTAGCCAAGTTGACACATAAAACTAACAGTCACAGAAAATGTAGCAGAATATTTGCAGAAGTGGTCACCATTATTCCCATCACTGTATCTAAGTTCTTCTGCAATGTCACCTTGTGGCACCTCCCATCAAGAGATGGAGTATATTTCCCCATCCTAACCCCAAGGTTAAAATCTGGGCTAACTTTGGGATGTGCTTTGACTAATAAAATGTTTCAGAAGTGGCATTGTGCTGGTTCCAGCCTAGGCATCAACAGGTTTTGAACACATCCTTTTGTTCTCTTGAGACTCTGAAACCTCCATGTGAAGAAGCCCAGGCTAGCCTGGTAGAGAAGCAGAGACCACAATGACATCCCAGCAGAGGCTGCCCTAGCCCACCCTGTACCCATCCAACCCAGCAGCTGCCCACAGATGCATCAGAAAGCCCAACTAAGATCAGCCAAGCCTGGCACAGGAGAGCAGAACTGCCCATCTTACCCACAGATTTATGAGCCCAATAAATGATTGTTAACTTAAGCAACCAAGATTTGGAATGGTTTGGCATGCAGCAAAAGCTACCTAATACAGAAGGAAAGTCTATACAAGGGTGAATTATCAAGCCAGTCACTGCTAAGAGGAATTGGGGCTCATGAACTTCAGGACTGTTCATCTGAGAGTCAGAAGAGAAAAGCATTAATTCACTGGTCCACTTCCTCATTGGTCAAGAACTGCCCCACGGGGTATAAATGCTCCCCTACTTCCAGGATGTGAATGCATAGGTGTCCACAGGATTCCTGCATCGCCCCCACTCTGCAGCATCAAAGAAGCTCTTGATCCAAAAGCGAGACCCATGTAGCACACCTGAGTCGAGGTACCGTCAGTTTACACTTTGGCAAATCAGACAAAAGATGATCTGAGGGGATGTGAAGTGGGGCACATGGGATGTCCAGTAGAGAGTCCACCACTTGCATTACTATGATCTGTTTAAGTTCACTATTAAGTTCAGTCTGCCTCAGACCTTTCCAAGGTGGTGGGCAACTGGCAGCAATCTCTATAAAACACCTAATATAGTAGATTGATGGACTAAGCTAAAATCCCTGCTATTGCACCTGTCTTGAGGGTGCAATGGCTACTCATCCCTCTAATCTCCCACTATTTTAGACCCTCTTCGTTTTGGCCAGCACTTCAGCTAGTTCATAATACTTACTAAATGGGATGACCCAGATATTTTTGTGCTAGGGCTCTGAGCCCTTATCTGCTTTGCTCTTCCTCAACTGTGTTTGCTGCAGTTGCCCATTTACAGCTCTCCCTGGGCACAGAAGCACCAAGAGGAACCTTATTGATCACTTTCTGTCCCTAGTGTGTAGCCACATCCTATTTCCTCGTGGTAATCAGGAAAATATCTTTTCGAAAATGGTAACCTTTTTCCATGCCTACTGGCCCACACAAATGAAAAGACCAACGTAGCAAGGGATAGTTATAGTTTCAAGATCAATGGCATTCTTACTGTGACTCTTAGTAGAAGAATTTCCTCCCTGGAAACCAGGACCTCTATTCCAGCAGGGCCTAAGGTTTCAGGAACAAGAAGAATAAATATTTTAAGTGTGTCATTAGGAATGATAGTGAGAGCAACCAGAACTACTTCCACTTGGTTCCTGGACCCATGGGGTTTATGGTAGACACAGCATCATATACTGGCCAATGGTTCGATGCATGTGACTGCACCCTGGTGGACAAGTATGCCAATCTCGCAGTATATTTTTCCCTGAGCTGGCACCTCCACCAAGACTTTAATGGGCCATTTCTTTATTATATTAGAGTGACTGCTTCAGGGTGATATGATCTATAATAGGACCAGTGGATCCCATGGTCACACACTCTTTGTCATACTTCCTTGGCCACAAGTCTCTTGATGTGAAGCAATGTGGTGGGTAATCCCATGTCAGTAAATCAGGCATCCTAGCCCTTGCATGGTGGTACTTGCAAAGGCACTCCAGGCAGGGAAGACAGACCATGCCTGGAATAGGTAACAATTCAAAGAAACACAAAAAGCTACCATCCCTAGGGTGGAAGAAGATCAGTTTAATCAACTTGCCATTAAACAGCTGGCAGGTCTTCTCACAGATGGCACTATAATGAATGCTCAGAGTCAAACACTGCTGCTAGCAACTTAGGTATTCAGCAATGGCAACAACTAGATCAATCTTGGGCCTCTGCCCTGGGACCAACATTTGAGCCCATTGTATAAGCACCAAAGTAGTCCAAGAGAGAAAATGACTAACGTCCATGATCTGAGTCATTCTATCCATCTGATCACTAAACAACCACTTTAGGAAAGATGCTCTCTGGTGAGCATTAAAAGGAGACACAAAGACAAGCATACCCTGTGTCCATTCCAACTGGTTTGCACCCACCTCGGCCTTAAACTACCTCTTCTGTTATCTTTCAGTCTTGCGCTTTTATGTCTCTGACCATTCAGACAAGCCATCCACCTCCACCAGGAGTACAAGTGTAGTTACAAAGCACGCTGTTCATAATTCTACCCACCGGAAGTAGCCTCTTTACCTTTGTTCTTTAGGGATACTTGTATTGTTCCATTTGTGTTGCTAGAAAGGAATTCCTGAGGCTGGATAATTTATAAAGAAAAGAGGTATATTTGGCTCATGGTTTTGCAGGCTAAGGCTGTACGAGAAGCATGGCATCAGCATCTGCATCTG
The DNA here is from genome assembly GCA_023783475.1 of Daubentonia madagascariensis. NCBI lineage: Eukaryota > Metazoa > Chordata > Mammalia > Primates > Daubentoniidae > Daubentonia > Daubentonia madagascariensis. The sequence continues at coordinate 13,450,208 of JAKFHU010002004.1, forward strand.
GGCGGGGCTTCAGGCTGCTTCCACTAGTGGCAGAGATCACATGGTGAGAAAGAGGGAGGAGGTGCCCGGCTCTTTTCAACAGCCAGTTCTCGTGGGAACTAAAAGTGAGAACTCACTCACTCCCTCGAGAATGACACCAAGCCCTTCAAGAGGAATCTGTCCCAGTGATCCAAACACCTCCTACCAGGTCTCGCCTCTAACACCGGGGATCAAATTGAACCTGAGACTTGACAAGGCCAAACAAACCATATACAAACCGCAGCAATCCTCAAGTGTGTACTATTGTGCAACAACAGTCCATTTCCATGTGAAGAAACATATTAAATATTATAATTATATTATATATCAATTGTAATATATGTTATATTTACATATGCATGTTAATATATAATTATTATATATTATGTACATTATATAATTATATATTATACATATATTAATATATTAAATACATTCTCTGTCAGTTGATCGGATGGAATATCCATAATTCCATAAGTTCAAGGAGAGATCCCTAAAATGGAAGTCTAGGCCATCAGTTCATGTTTCTTATTTGCACCTTCTAGCCTTGTTCAGATCCAATTCTAAATGTATCGTTTCTGTCATACAGTAAATTGTTGCTGTGCCTACCCAACCTTATGACTCAAGTGTATTTCATAATTTCTAGATAATGATGGACGATTGTGTTCTGATAGTCACTTGATGTCTCATGGTTGTTCAGTCTCTACTAAGGCACAATAACACACCAGGAAGTGATTTTCAAACAGCAAATGGTTCTCTGCCACAACGTACATGGCCTTGTTTCAGACCACTTCAGGATCCTCGGGGTGTGCACGATGACTCTTCTATTGGGATTTTCAGGTCCCTCTAGTACTACAGAATCTGCTGGGACATATGGCCTCAGCAGCATGATGTCATTCACTATAGCTTCTATCTGCTACAGAGCTCACCTTTCCTCCTGGCCTCGCCCAAACTTGTAGCCTTATGAGTTATCCTACAAGGGTCATAGCAGGGTTTTCCAATACAGTATTTGCTGCCTCCAAATTCCAAGAGGCACCAAGCATGGTGCCTCTTTCTTAATGGTAGGGATCACATGGTTCACTGACTTAGACCCTTATGCTCCAGATCACTGCATCCATAAGTATTTTACTAATGTGGCAGAACCCTGAATTCTCATAGGATGTATCTTCCATCTTTTGGCAACATATATTATACTAGTGCATCCAGACTTCCTGACACTTCCCTGCTCAACAGATCCAAATAGCCTGATGTCATTGATACAATGGCTCTCTGTGACTGTCTATGCAAGGTCAAAATGAACCAGGTCCCTGTGGACCATGTTTTCACAGAGAGTAGGTGAATTAACATGCAGTAAGTAGTATGTGCATCACTGTCCTTGCTATGTAAAAGTCAGCTGCTTTTGGTCTTCCTTAATAATAGGGATTGAAAAGAATATATTTGCTAGATTGAGGACAACCTACCAAGTGCCAGATGCTGTGTTGGTCTGTTTTAGCAAACATACCACATCTAGCATAGCAATTATAATTAGGGCTATTACCTGATGAAGGTTATAATATCACACCACCATCCACCATAATCCAGATGATTTCTGTGGGTGAGTTGATGGGATATGACAGGGATCACCACACTTGCACCATTTAACTCCTTGACAGTGGACTTGCAGCTTCATTTCCTCCAATATAGCATTGCTTTGGGCTTTCATTTGGCCCTTCCTTTCAAAAAGGATTTTACCACATAGGTGGGAAAACCAATGTGAATAACCTCTGTATCCATCCAAATTACGCACTTGGAGACTAGGAAAATACCCACAGGGTAGATCTGTAAACCCCTTGAGCCCTCTGTGAAACAGACTTGGGTCAGGACTCCATTTGTCACCTGGATTCCATGAGCCACCGTACTTAACAAGGGATCATGTTAATGTTTTAGGTTCCTTATTATGAGTGGCAATTCAGACTACATCTCACAGCTCTTGAGAGGTCTGGTTATTCCAAGTGCACAGTTACTCTAACTGAAGGTCCCTTTGGGAGCACATATACTCTACACGCTTGTGATGATTTGCAGAGTCCTCCCTTGAGGGGACCTGTCTTCCTCTTAAACCGATAAAAATGTCTGGCTTTGTTCTGGAAACTGAGTCATCATCACTTCCATAGTAGCAGCTGGCATCAGCTATCACCAGCTGTCCATTTTTTTTCTTGTTCAATTTTTGTCCAGTTATGCAGGTCAAGTAACATCCTACACAACTTTCTACCTATCTTGTCCCTAGGAATGTCATGACCACTGCCAAAAACCCCTGCAGGTCAGGCTACACTGGCTGCTCTGCTATCCCAGCTTTACTGCCCACTATTTTCATTATTTTTGCCTTGTCCTGTCAGTTAAATGCTGCCACCTGGCCTTTGTAGTTCTGAGATCCTCGTACCTTACTGATACTAGGAAGCTCACTCCATGGTAGCATCTCTTACTGCCAGCCCCAGCCTTCAGAGAACAGCTACCCCTAAAGCTCTTGAAGAATTTGGTGCTTCCTTCACCAGCACATTTCTTACTGTCTCAGTGAAGAAGTGGGGAAGGAAGGGAGTGTTTAGTAAGGGGATGGATTTTTTGGTTTCACATAATAAATCTTTCTAACATTCCCATGTCTCTCAGCCTTTTGACTGCTCACTGAATATTCTGCCAAAGCAGCGTTAGCAACGCCACCATATTTACTAAGAAGCATCATCACGTGCAAGCTTCAAGAAGCCCTCCCAGTAGTGTAGTGGGACTGGCTCCATGGGACCTTACTGGGACATTCAGCCCAAGCTATGGGAAAGTATTCTTTTATTAATAAATTCTCCCCTATTCAGCTGTATATTCTGCTTCACCACCACCACCACCACCACCATCACTCTTGGTCTAGCACTACAAGTTTCTCTCCCATAAATCTGCTCAATACATATTTGCCAAGTCTTGCAATTCTTTGGGTGAATATGGTAGTTTTTTCCAAAGCCGGGAGTGGCCAGGCTGGGCTGTAGCCTGACTCTAGTTATTGGTCTGGAGGAAATGAGGGGATAGAGAGATGGGTCATGAGGTGAGCTTTTTGCAGCCCTCCAGGCAAGGGGAAATTGCTCTTCTCTGTCATGGGAGTGACCTGCTTCTGCTGACCTGAAAGGTTCAGGGGAATCCAAGCTTCGGTATTCTCAGGCTATCCAACAAATATCCCCATCCCTGTTCTCAGGGTCTCAATCTCTTGGACTTTCACTATGCATTCAGTCTTCTTCCTCTGTTCTCCTTACAAGTAAATCCTGGGCCTAATGTTCAGCACAGTTTGTCCTGCAGCTAAGCAAGGTGGAGGTCTCCAGAAATGCTTGCCTGGAGGCTTTCTGATGTTCACCCTGTGCCCTGAGTTGACAGCTGACTCACTTGAGTCTTTTATTTTACCTCTTCAAGTCTTTTAAAGCTGTTGACAGAAGTCAACCAACTCCGGAAGCTTTATAATGACTGCCGACCCCAGACCCATCAAGTGCTCCTGCTTGAAGTAAGCCACAGCTTTGCCTTCTGCTCAGACCTCAGCCCAGTCCACCATCAATGAGAATCTTAGTCATCATGAGGTTCCTGCAGGCCAGAGCTGTCACCACACCAGTCCCTCCAGTAAAGTGGTCCAAGTTGTATCTGATTGATGAGTGAGAGATCCAGTTCCAGAACCCCATCCTGAAGGTCTACTTTCTAGAAACTCTTCTGGTCCCAACTGTTTGTAGCCTACGTCCCTCCAGAGAGCACAACCTGAGAGAAAAATTGTTCCGAGGTAGGGTTTTTTTTGTTGTTTTGTTTTGTTTTTAAGAGGATAAGGAGTGGAGGTCTGGGAAGAGTGCATCAAGAAAGGAGAGAAAGCACGTATAGGCATATGCTTGTGAGCTGGCCCCTTCAGAGGGCACCTAGGGCTTGATCCCTCTGAGACACTCTCTGTCAGGTAGAATGTCCACCAGGGGGCCAGGAGAGGGGAGCATTTACCCCCCAACGGGTTTTCCTCCCATTAATAAGGGTTAACCCAAGGGGCAATAAGTCCCACATTTGGAATTTGTGCATGTTAGATACTGGGGGCTTCCCACTCCATGGGCTCCAAGAAACTCTGAGACAGAAAGACAGCAATTCACAGTGCAGATGAGGCAAGCTGTTGCCAGACCACCTGTGTGGCCACCTGCTGGCTCTTGGCAGCAATGGCTGGAGTGAAAGTGGGCCCGGCAAGGTGAGGTAGGACACATCTGCTCTGTGCAAGTGAAGTGGAGAAGAAAGACCATGCTCCTTTTGGAGCCTCTGTTTTGACATAGGCAAAATGGGGCTGTCAACCAGTATCATACTGCCATGAGGGCTCAGTCCCACTGGGGCCTTTTGGAAAAGGGTGAGGATTTACCCCATGGTTTTCCCACTGAGGGGTGAAGAAGCTGGAGTATTTACTCACCAATTCCTGTTGCTCCTAGGTTGAGGGTCACTCTTGGGGAGTTAATTCTTGGCACATCCTACTTGTCCCCAAGCTCAAGAGCTAAGCACAGTCTTGTGACTAGAGAACCCCTCAGAGATGTAGGAGGCCATCAGCAGGTACAGGACCTCTCCAGGTGACCTCCAGAGGAGGCCAAGGGGACAAGGACTGGCACCAGCAATGTTTCTACAATTATCTCTGCCTGTTCAGCCAGGACTGGGCAGAGCAAGAGGCCAGGTCAATTGGAGTTGTTGGTTCCAATAATTTCATGTCTTCCAAGTCCTTTTTCTAATCCCCACGTTAACAAGCTTCTGGGAAAACTCCCTTCCCATAAAAGGCACCCCTGAAGCACCCCGCTGATGTGTCAGAATTTTGTTTTTGAATAAATGCATACCCTCTTCATTCTCACATTCCCCGGGCTGTCAGGAGTTTTGAAATTCTCTTATAAAACTATCGTTTTAAGCCTTTGTGCAGGGAACAGCAAAATAAATGCTCTGATTGCTGAGAAAGATCAGACACACATGCCATACAAGACATTATCTTAAAGCCACCACAAAAGACCTCTTCCTGCTTTATTAAAAGTGGCAGACAATGCCAGAGTGCCGGAGCGTGGGGCCAAGGAGCTTGCAAGGGCAATCCACATGCCGTTCAGTGCTAATAGGCGACAAGTTCTGATATTCCAAGAATTTCTAATTCATGGCTGCTTTCACTTTCCCAGAGCAGATATCCAAATTGATTCTGCCTACTTCAGGCCCAATGTGTGAAAATGCTGACAGACAGAAACACCTAAGGGTAAGACGTCTGCAGAGTGATTGGTTAAACAGCTATTCATTTTGAAATATATCTTCGAGAAGCAGAATAACAGAGAACCACTGTAGTGTGCGGCCCATTAATTATACAGTTGACAAGAAAATTACCCTTCACATCAACATTAGTGGAGACTTGGCTGAAAGGGGTGTGGGGGCAGGTGGGAAACAACATTCGACAGGGTTATCTGCACAGCCTGCAGTAAGCGAGGCCTGCCCAGCTCAGGAAGGAGAAAGTTGGTGGACATGTCACGCATAATGTGCCACCAAGCTAGACAATCAGCCAATAGCTGCCTAACAAATGTCCTTACCCTAAAACTCTACAGAGATCCCCCTGGTATGCTTCTTCAAGGACCAGCTAGTCCAGTGGATGGAGCATGAGTGAGAATCCTCCTGCACAAGTTCCTGTCTGTGTGATCTGCAGGTATTTATTGATGTGCCTTAAGCCTCATGTCCCTTATCTATAAAATGGGGGTGACAAAAGCAGCCTCAAGAGTAGATATAAAGAATAAATGAGGATGGGAGTAGAGCACCTGAGTAGACAGGTGTTTGCTCAGTGCACATCTGTTTCCTCCCACTCTGTGGTTTCCCTGTGCTCTATGACGAGTTCCTGGGTACCTGGTTGTAATCACAAGACCGCATGGCTGTGTACCTGCTCCTGCGGCCCTACCCACCAGCCTGCCCAAAGTCACGGGGCCCAGCCTGGCAGTGTGTTAGGAGAGTCTGCCTCTTTAGAAAGGGGGGTGCAGTCTGGACATGGTCTGCTGTTCCCCAGCCCAGGTCTACATTTCTGGAGGGAACCGAGCCTCCAGTGCCCACCCAACATCAGGTTGCAACCTCCTCTGCTCCCCTCTGCATCCATCTCTGCCTCCTGGATTCCACCTCAACTCCCCTCTGGGACTGATCCTGATTGGGAAACCCGGTCCATCCCATGGGGGCCCTGCCTCTAGATGGCACATTCAAACTGGGTCATTGCAGGAGAGGCTAATGAAAGGAGCCATTGATGAAACTCTGACCTGCAGGGACAAGAGGGGAGAGGGCTTAGCAGAGCTCCAAGAGGGTGGACTCACTGGGCTGCAGCGTGTCGTGGAGGGAGGGAGCTAAGGAACAACCCCCCAACCTCACTCTGCCTCCTGCTCCTGTGGGCTGAGGCCATTCTGAAGCCAGAGGGTAAGGCAGCCTGTTGCTGCCATTCTGGGCACAGACAGAGCAGGGCAGAGAAGGCAGACATGGGGCTGGGACTGACTGGCCTCATCGCACCTGAGGCTACCAGGACTCCTTGAAAACACCGGACTTCTCATGCACTGCAGGTTCTTTCAGACCCATCTCTGACTCCCGCAGCTACTCCAATGAGCCACTTTAAGCAGGATTCCTCCAAATTTCAGTGGGTACAATGGCAGCTCCTTGCCCTGGACTCATCTGAGGACACAGCATGGGCCTCCTGCAGAAGTCCCTTCACTTTGTATCCAAGCAAGCCCTGAAGTGTGGGGGGTTAACAGCGTGGGGCTATGCGTGGCCCATGGGGACCAGGATGCAGAGAAAAATGCTTCTTTTCCCCCACCAACAGTTCAGAAATTCATTTCATCATCTGCCTTAAAAGGTCTGATTTCTGATTCTGAGCACCAACCCTCTGGGACCCAGACCCCGCAATTTTCCCCTAGTTCCTGCAACCTCTTTGCCCTGGCTGGTGATATGGTTCCCACCCTCTCTCTCGTCCACCTTGATTTGACTCTCTGCTCTAGATTTTAGACTCCTGGGAGGCTGGTGACCAGCACTTCTTAAACGCCCTCCCCAATCCAGTTGATTATACCCATGGCCCAGGCAGGAAATAGACAAAAAATTCAAGCTGGGAGATTAGAGAAATGTGCACAGGGTTTATTTACACAGATACAAGGTGCCACTGCCCCTAGGCCCGGGGTTCAAGCACCAGTCTTCCGCAGTGGTGGTCAGCTCTGTAACTTACATTAGAGTTGGTTTTCCATCCTTCTCCTCTGGTCCCGCACTGCTGTTCCCTGCCATAATTGCACAGAAAAACTCCCTACATTCTCTGCTACCCAGGTGCCTGGCTACCTAAACTAAAAGACACTATTTCTCAAGTGTGATTTTAGGACTTCTGGAAGATCCAGCCACTTCAGAGTCAATGAGTTCCTTCTAATTTACGCGCAAAACCCACCACACTCTTCCCCCACGCTGTTGGGTGCATCTAGGATGTCTGACCATTCATTCTCTGACCACTGTGCTCTGACCAATCCCTGAAAGTGGCCTTTCTAGTTTCTCTCCAGCCCTCCAATCCATCCTTCTCACCACCTTGCACGTGGGCACCTTGTACCTCAGAAGCAGGGGTTCCAGATTCTCTCTGGATTGGAGGTACCAGGAACAGTAAGGAGGCTGTGGGCCTGACAAAAGATCGTGGCAGTGGAGAGGCAGAGAGATGAACAGAGCTGAAGAAAATCAAGGAGGTGGAAGTATAGGATTTAATGGTTGGGGAAGACAAAGGCAAGGGTGGGTCCAGGCTTCTCCCTGGGGCAGCTGGATTGATGGGTGCCGTTTGCCAAACCATAGTCTGTGAGATAGTTTCCTAGTGGGAAGGCCACAGTAATTCCAGTTGTTCTAGCTTCTCTCTCTGCCAAATGTTCACCTCTTTATACATCCTCTACACGTGCTCAGCCCGGTTCCCTGCGAGAGTTTGGTTATAGAACTCTATATGCATGCTAACACGTATTTTCTTTTAGTTGAACTAACACAAGGTAGAATTTTAAAAATTCATCTTTGCCAAGAAATCTATAGCAAACCAAATTATAATAAAGACTTGGAGGAATTGCACACTAGCTTGCCTGGTAGTTTGCTCGGCCTGGAGTTTCTTACTTCTTGTTCCACTACAGGACTTTATCTCTCCTTTGTGGTTTCCTGGCCTTCGGCAATTAACCCACTCTCTGCCTTCAGTGTCATTCACAGCCCGAACTGAACCGCGGAGAGTGCCTGCACCCAGACCTGCTGACAGCCAGAGTCTGGGAGGGAGGGAGGAAGGTCAATGTGGTGCTTTAGGACACACATCCCAGAACGCCTTATGGGGAAAGCTCACAGCAGAGGGTACCGGGGCCGAGCCACAAAGACAATCTATTCCAAACAGTGGTGATGCAAGAGGGAAGCAGCCCCCAAGGCTGGGAAAGCAACACCCCAAAGCTACTCAGAAGACGGAGGCTGGGAGATGGGTGTCAGAGGATAGGCAGGGCAGTCTAGGAAAGGATCACTCTTGGAACGGATGTCAGGTTCCAGTGGCAAATGTCTTTCCCACGCAATGTGCTGGAAAAGGCCACAAGTTAGAGGTGGTGGATCCTGTCCTAGGAGAATGAAACCTTCCAAAATTAGTTGATGTGTTGATTGTGAGCCAGGCACTCTGCAAAGCACTTGACTCACACATTTTGCTTAATGCTTCCCAACCTCATGGTAGAGAATATTTCCCCCGTGTGTCAAAGGAGGAAATTAGAGCTTGGAGAAGTCAAATTACTTGCTAGCTGAGCTGGGATTTGAATATAGGTTTGTCGGTTTCTAAAGCCCCTGTTATTTTTATTAGAACATTCTAAATTCTCTGAACATACTTGGCTTCTCTCTACCTCCTGAAGTGCTATTTATATCACACTTTGGCTCAACCTGAGTATGAGACATATGGCATCTCAAGAACATGAGCAAGTAGTGAGGAAGTTGGAACCCGATAAGTCAAGGGCTGAGCCCAGGAGCACCTCTAACTTTTGTTTTTTGGTTTTTTTTTTTTAGGAGAACGGGATCTCACCCTGTAATGCAGTGGCACAATCATAGCTCACTGCAGCCTTGAGCTTCTGCCTCTAACTTCTGTGGGGTCCAGGACAAGAGTACAAATGGAGACCTACATACCACACCCCAAAATATTAACAAGTTGTAAGTCAAGCTAACACACTGATAAATAAAATATATTCTATACATTTTCCTTGACAAGTAGACTTTTGTAATAACTCAAAAGCCAAGTTAGAGTTGAGAATTCTTGGGTTTCTCTAGGCCCTATGCTGAATGTGGCCCTTCGCCCCCAACCCCCTGCCTGACTCCTTTCTCCCCATTCTAGGTTGTATCCTGCTTTGCAAGGGGCCTTGCACATTTACACATGCCCAAACTCTTTCCACACCCCATGCAGACGGCTCCCCTTAGGCTAAGCTTCAAGCCTAGAGTTGTGCATTCTATGGCAACAGCCAAGGTAGAGGCCTGCACAGATCCTGGAAGCTGGATCATGACTGTTGAGGCAAAGAATTCTTGCTTCTCAGGTATTTGGAGTACAGTCTAGAAGGGAAGGTATAGGTTCCAGGTGGGCATATCACTTTGACTGGTGGTCTCCTTCTCCCAAGGGGAGGGCCTGGCTGAAGAAAAGCCCAAGTGGGGACCTCTAGAGTACAGAACAGGACAGAAACCCTCTTGCCCAGATCTAAGGCCAATACTGGCTGTATCTTATAATACACACAACACAAATGAATTGGTGAGCTTCACAGTGGCTTAGGCAGGGTCTACACAGAGGGATTCAAACCAGCAGGTTGGTCAGCCTGTCATAAAGTACCAACAGCAGCCTACCCCCCAATCCTGTCACAGGGCAACCCAGCTAGGATCTGGAAACAAGAAGGAAGAGGCTGTCTAAGGCCAGGCAAGCATAGCTCAGAGCTCTCATCCTCATAGTGAACTGAAAGTTAAATGCAAAAGGGCAGAACCCTCACTTATTTCTGAGTAAGACAACAGAGCCAGGCTAGCATCAGGCGGTACCAGCAGGACAGGTAACAACAGGTAACAATAGGCAGGAAGAATAATTCCAGGCTTCTAGCCTCCTGGCAGAGCTAAGATTGCTGATCAACTTCTACCCATGTCAGGTCTGAATCAGACACAGAGTCTGATCCCCAAGGCGAAAGGGCAGTGATTCTAATCAGAAGAGACAAGGAAGGCATGAGCTGATCATTTCCCCATTAGGAGTGACAATATAAACTGTGAGAAGGGGAGGGAAGGATGGCGGCTGCCCTGCTTGCTGGGCAGGACGCCACCCCAAGTCAGTTTAAACTACCTACAGCTAGTATAGAGATCTGCCAGGGAAGTTTCAAGATGCTCTGTTAGATCTGAAATCACTGAGTGGTGATGGCGGGGAGAGTAGGGGCACCTTTAATGGATGGTCTCTGTTTTTAATGTGTTAGAGCTCCACAGGTTTTTGGTGCTTCTGCTACAAAAATCCTCTCCCTAAATACATAGCCATTTTTAGTAAGAAAATATAATTTGTATTACCATTCTATTTTATACGTATTTACACTTGGCTGTTTATTTTGGATAAGCAAGTCAGTCTGTCTTTGAATTTTCACACAATTTTTAAAAATTGAACAACAATAGTACTTTAGTTGCCCTCGAATGTAGGATTAGAGTATTGTTAGAGAAAAGCTATGGGATTTAGACCTAAGAAGTTCAGTTGTAGCTCTGACTTTACCAATTAACTACTTCATATGTTTGTGAATGTTATTTAATTTCTTTGGCCTCCGCTTCCTCATTTGTCAAGAAGTAACCGTAAAAACATCAGACTTACCCAACTCAAAGGATGTCTGAGGCTTCCGTGAGATAAAATGGAAGCCAAAGCACTTTCAAGGTCATGTGATGTTGGACAAAGAGCATTACTTTAGAATGAGCCAGGTCAGGGTTTGAATTTTTGGTTCTGCCATTTACTGGTTGTGTCATCTTGGGCATGTGTCTTAAGAAACTTGACTTCTGAGTTTCCTTGTCTGTAAAATAGTGGACACAACACTTATTTCAAACAGTCCTGGAAAGATTTAGATGACATAATTGTGAAAGAAACTAATGCAGTCCTTTCCATATGGTAGACACCCAAAAATATTAATTTCCTTTATTTCTTCTAGAATCAAATACTACAGGGGTTCTAATTAAACATCATTAGTTGATCTGGAATATTTTTCTTTTCAGTCCTTCTAAAATACAAATAAAGGAAATCAAAGCTGTAAAACCAAAGAATACTATAATAATACAAGGGGATTTTAATACTGAACTTTCCATGATGAATAGACCGCCCAGACAAAAGAAGACCTGAACAACACCATAAACCAGCTAGATCTAACAGACATCTACAAAACACTCTAACGACCCACCACAGGATACACATGCTTCTCAATTGCATATGGATGGAACATTCTCAGGATAAACCATATGTTAGGCCATAAACAAGTCCCAATAAATTTTAAAAGATTGAAATCATACAAAGTATCTCCTCTGATCACAATGAAATGAAGCTAGAAATTAGTGACAGAATGAAATGAAAATTCACAAATATGCGGAAATTAAACAATATGCTCTGAATCAATGGGTCAAAGAAGAAATGGCAAGGGAAATTAGAAAATGATCAGAAATGAGTGAAAATGAAAAAAACACAACATACCGAAATGTATGGGATGCAGCAAAGGTAGTGTCCAGAAGGAAATTTATCATTGTAAATGCTACACTAAAAAAGAAGAAAGATCTCAAATCAATTAGCTAACTTTTCAACTGAAGGAACTAGAAAAAGAAGAGCAAAATAAACCCAAAGTTGGCAGAAGGAAGGAAATAATAAAGATTAGAAAAGAGATAAAATAGAGCATAGAAAGACAGCAGAGGGAATCAGTGAGCCAAAGTTGATTCTTTCAAAAGATTAACAAAAATTAACAAAACCTTTAGCAAGACTGACAGAGAGAGGGAGAAAGAACAACTAAAATTAAAAATGAAGGAGGGAATATTACAACAGACCTTATAGAAAGAAGAAGGATTATGAAAGAATACTATGAACTACTGCACACCAACAAATTAGACAACCTAGATGAAATGGAAAAGTTCCTAGAAACACACAAGTTATCTAAACTGACTCACAGAGAAGTAGAGAATCTCAGTAGGCCTATAACACACAGAGATTGAATTAGTAGACCTCCCAAAGACCTCCCAAAAAAGAAATGTCCACAACCAGATGACCTCACCAGTGAATTCTACCAAACATTTAGAGACGAATTCACACCAATCCTCTGAAACTCTTCAAAAAATTGAAGAGGAAAGACTTCCTAACTCATCTTATAAGGTCAGCATTACCCTCAAAATCAGGGGGAAGAAATCACAGGAAAAGAAAATTACAAGGGGAAGACGGCAGACTAGAGGCAGCCTGCACTCCTGCTGTTCTCGAGGAGAGGATCGAAGGTTGCAGGTAGAGGTTCACCTGTGGATGGACCATCTCGGAGAGAGCATTGTAAATCATCAGAGAGGCGACTGGAGACACCAAAAGTGGCGGGGAGAGAAGCGAGGTGATCCACTTGGCAAGATTGGAAGGTACCTGGGGGAAGCACCCACACGTGGGGAAAGGGTCAGGGGAGAGATCCCCGAGGCTCCACACTCCCACAGTGGACACTGAAATCTGAGCTGCGAGGGGGCTCCCTCACCACAGCAGGCCTTCAAACTGATCTGGGAGCTGCTTGGAGACTGTACAGCAGCATCGCACCAAGAGCAGGCACAGTAGGGTCCTGCCAGCTTCTCTGCCAGGTTGCTGCAACAGATGCTATTCTGTACTCTCAGCCCCGGAGCACCGATCTGCAGAGAGGTTGGCTCCATTGCAGCTACTTCCCCATTGCCCCTGAGAGGCCAGGGAGAGAGTCGGGGGCAGGGACATTCTCATGCACACTGTGACTGGGTACTGTGCAACCACTCCAACCTCCCCCGTCCCCCACCGCTGCCTCCCAGGGATCTGAGAAGAACAGGTGCCCACCAGCCTTCAGCATCTGCTGCCACCATCTCGATAGTGTTGCTGCTGCTACCTGAGTAGCACCACAGCAGCTGCCACAGTCAGACCTGGGTGGAGGAAGAGCCCCAGCCATCACATCTCCCTGGCCCCACCAGCCACAGGCAGCCCAGCCACTGTGGCCTGACATGCTGCCCTGCAGCCAACCACTGTCCCACAACCCACTCAGGCACTGGCCAAGATACCTCCCCCTGACCCATCCAGGTGCCCAGCAAGGTCCAGTGCCTCGCACAGGTACCCGCCAAGTTCCTATGATCCACACAGACGTACACCACAGTCCTGCAACCCACCCAGGCACCCGCCAAAGTCCCATGACCTGTCTCACCACTGGCTGCCATCCTGCGATGTACCCAGGCACCCGCAAAGGTCCTGTGATCCACTCCCTTGAAGCACCCAGCCGCCTGCCAAGGTCCCACAACTCACCCTGCTGCCAGCTGCAGTCCCATACTGTACCCAGGCACCCGCAAAAATCCTGTGACCCACCCAGCCACTGTGGCTCTGTGCCCCATGCATCCCAGTGGCCCCACACACCATGAGCCCAGCAGCATAGCACACCTTGCACATCAGTGACTACAACTGTACCCTGCACTGCACAGCCATTGTGGCACTGCCTCTTGCACATTGCTGCAGACTCACTCACCAGAAGCCACCTCCCCTGCATGCTGCCAATGCCCCTGGAACTGAGAGGAGTGAATGCCCACAGCCCTGACATCTGAGTCACTGCCTAAATAGCCTCACTTAGCCACCACTACCACTGCCACAGGGAGGCCTGAGCAGAGCAAATCCACATGCCACTCACCTCTTTGGAGAGGGACTCACCCAACCCCCTGCCCAAGCTTCCAACAGTAGCCTGGGAACCAACCAATCACTCCATATGAATATCCCCCAGCACCAGCTTAGACAGTGACAACCCCAGGGGAATGGGACAATGCAGGAGAATAGCTACATTACAAGCTTTCAGTGCATCTGCTCTTCTCCCACTGGGTCAATCCTCCAGAGTAGAGCACAGACACACTATCTAGGAACCTCTCCTTCTTCTCACTAAGTAGGAGTGTTCCCAGCAAAGGTGAACAGGTATGCCACAAACCTCTTCACCTGAGCTGAGAGAAGGGGTTCCAGATGAGAAGAAACCAGCAAAGGACTTCTGGCAATGTGAAAAAACAAGCTAGTTTGACACCCCCAAAGAATCACAATAGACCCAGGGCAACAGACCCCAACCAAAAGTAAATTGTTGAGATGTCAGAAATGGAATTCAGAATAGAGATGTCAAATAAGATGAATGGGACAGAAGAAAAAGATGAAAACCAACACAAAGAAGCCAAAAATATTTCAGGACATAAAAATGTTAAAAATGAACAACTCACTAAAGAGATAGACAACATAAGAAAGAATATAACAGAACTTAAGGAAATGAAGGAGTCATTTAGGGAATTACAAAATACAGTAGAAAGCGTTAATAACAAGCTATACCAAGCAGAAGAAAGAATATTAGAGCTTGAACTAACCCAGTCAGTAAAAGATGCAGAAAAAATAATAAAGACTAATGAACAATCACTCAGAGAAATATGGGACTACGTGAAATGAGCCAGTGTATGAATTATAGATATCCTGAAGGGAAAAGAAGAAAAAGCAAATAGCATGGAAAACCTATTTGAGGGAGTTATTGAGAACTTCCCTGGTATCTCCAGAGATTTAGATATCCAGATATAACATGGTCGTTGAACACCAAAAAGATTCATAGCAAATAGGACATCTCCAAGACACATAGTCATCAACCTGGCCAAAGTCAGAATGAAGGAGAAAATTCTACAAGCTGCTTGCAACAACTAACCTACAAAGGAAATCCCATAAGGCTAACAGCAGGCTTCTAAGCAGAGCCCTTACAAGCCAGAAGGGATTGGGGTCCCATTTTTAGTCTTCTTAAACAGAACAACTGCCAGTCAATAATTCCGTATCCTGCAAAACTAAGTTTCATAAATGGTAGAGAAATAAAGACTTTTCTAGACAGGCAAACACTAAAGGAATTTGTCACTACTAGACCTGCGCTGTAGGAAATGCTCAAAAGTGTGTTATACATGGAACAGCACAATAGATACCCACTGGGGTAAAAGTACTCAAAAGTGAAAGCTCACAGCTCTTATAAAACAATACAACAAGAGGGGAAACAAAACAAAAAGGAATCATCCAACATGATAAACAGAACAGCATCCCACATATCAATACTAACACTGAATGTGAACGGTCTGAATGCCACATTTAAAAGACATAGACTCCCTGAATGGATGCAAAAACACAAACCAAATATTTGCTGTCTCCAAGAAACACATCTAACCCACAAGGATTCACACAGACTCAAGGTATAGGGATAGAAAAAAAATAATCCACACAAATGGAAACCAGAAGTGAGCAGGAATAGCTATTCTTATACCAGATAAAATAGACTTTAAATCAAAAGTGGTAAAAAATTGGAAAACATTATGCTATGTGAAATAAAACAGATACAAAATAACAAATATTGGGTGATTCCCTTATATGAAACATCTGGAATAGACAAATTCATAGAGACAAATTCATGGGAATAGGCAAATTTTCAGGGTATCATTGCTTAATGGGAACAGAGTTTTTGTTTGAGGTGATGAAAAATGTTGGAAATAGGTGATGATCATACATTATCATAAATGTAATTAATGATGCTAAATGTACATTTTAAAATGGTTAAAATGGCAAATTTTATGTTATACATATATTTTTTCACAATAAAAAAATGAAAAAGAAAAAAAACTCAAGGACAAAGAGAATTTAGAGGAAACATGGGCAGCCAGGAGAGTCAATAGATTTCTATAAAACTGGAATAAGATGGAGTTGTAATAACTGAAATAGCAGGATGGAATAAACAACAAATCAGGAGGCTGCAGAGGAGAATACAAAGGGAAAATGAGTCGATTCATCGTTCTTCAGAGCCCTGGTAAGCACAGCAGCAGGTGTAAGAGAAGGCAGCTCCCAGATGTGGGGTTAACAATCGTGAGTTGGTTGAAAGTCGGTGCACAGAGTAAGTGCCTTCCCAAACTTAGTGCAGGCAAGTAACTATGCCTCTCAACGGAAAACAGGAAGTTTATTCTCTGGAAGAACCAAACCAGAGTAACTCCAAATTCAGGGGCACAGGATGGTGTGGAGAGCATAGATGAAGTATGAGACTAAAAGCAGGAAATTAAGTGAAAGTCTGCAAAATAAATGTTGGCCACCTAAGCCAACATCTGCTGACCTTCTCACAGCACTTCTACAACCAAAATTTTGGTTAATGCCAAGGGAAATCTAGAATGGATGAAGTTGGAGGGAGATAATAAATATTAACTATGATCTTTGATCACATAGAACAGCGGGGCCTATAGGTTACCCCAGTAGTATACTTGTACTAAGTCTTTTCAGAGCTTACAACTGGATGTCACTTTGAAGAGGACTACGTGATGAACTGGACTTAATGAAGCCTTGACTAGATCTGAATGGTGCAAGGTAGGCTGTATTAGACACCCGTTGCACACCACTGCCAAACCCCTCAGTCCTACCTCTTGCTCACGCTGCTACTGTGACAGCTCTGAGCAGTGGACTTCCACCAGTTCTGCACAGTGAAGCTGGGTAGTACATCACCCCAAGTTCACACCACGTACCTCTTGCTCCCTACCTTGGAGCTTCTCTGTTGTCACAGCATGGGATGTATATGAAAAACACAGCACTCACATGTGCATGACCGGGACATAATGAGGAATAACATCTATAAAGCCACCTTTAGCCAGCAGCAGATGGGAGCTGATGGATAAATGCTTCTCCCCTTTGTCCTCCACATGACCTTCACCATCACTTGCAGCAATGGCCAACTCCATAGCCCATCTTCATATTGTTTTTCCCTCTGTCCTTAGTCCACTCCCCCGGCCCCTCACTCCTGTTCCCTGGAACGTTCCCCACAACCACCTAAATATACGTTCTTGTTTCATTTTCTGCTTTGGGGGTGGGAGATCCCAATTAAGACAAATCTAGAATATTTTACCCAACTATGTGAGCAAAAAATATGAAACTATAATAAAGACATTTTCAGACATAGAATGAGAGAAAGGAAAACTAAAACTAATCCAATTCGGGAAATTGGCCAGTGTAAGTTGCAGGATAACAGCTGTGCGGCAGATTCAAAGAACAAGCGCTGCAGATTAAACTTTCAGGAGGGACAACTCTAGGGGGGAAAAAATAATTTAAAGAAGATTTCACATGTATGAGCATTTGGGGAGAAAATAACCATATATAGGAAACTGACAGGTCTGATGGTAAAGTTCCAAGATATGCACATAGAAAACAATATAAGCGAAAGATAAAATATTTATTTCCTCCCCACCATTTCCAAGAGAGGAAATGTAATTGTAGTGAAAGTATAGCCCACTAGCGAACAATATTTAGACAGCCATAATCATATAAACTTTTATGATTGATTTTTCTAAACACATAGCTGTGTTGGTAGAGTAAGAGAGGAAAGGTTTGCGTGCAGGGAGGAAGCATGAAAAAGAGCTAATTCATCATTTCTCACACAAAGGAGACAATAGAAAAATATTTAAATGGATAAATCAACAAGAAGCAGCAAAAAACAGGTATTCGCTAATGCGACAGTCTGCTCCTGGGCGCAGGGCACAGTCTCTGTCTCAGAGTGAGGGTACAAACACGAGATCGTTGTATTTTCTCCTCTGCTCTCTACCTTCCACAGAACTACACTAAATCCCCTTTGCTTAATCACCTCTTGGCCAGATCCTATAGCTTTCTGGCCACTTTAAGAAAAGTGTGAAATGTCCAGTCCACCTTCCTTCAATTTTAAGCCTTCAGTCTTAGATGCCATGAACACTGTCCTCTCCCATCTCTAGCTGCGCCTCAGCCCCGGAACTCAGAGCAAGGGGGAGACCTGCTGGCAATCTCACCCACCTCCACTTTGGTTGGGAGGTGGAGATCAGAGTAAAGGGATGAACATCTCACTGTTTTCTGGATACTGTTATACCATCGTCCCCTCCTAGCTAACACCGGCTGGCCTTAGATGTCGCCCATGCGGCTAGAATCTCAGTGCTTATTTGCTCACGGGACACTTGTATGAGTTTTTTGAAGGGTCCTTCAGAACCTTCTACCATCAGGTTTATCTCCTCTGACCCCACCCAACCCAACACCCTGGCCTCTCGCTGCTGTTGGTCCTCCCAGCAGTGCCAACAAGATGGCACCGGCGTGGCTACCTTCCCCAGTGCCTCTGGTCTACAAGAAACCCTGCCCCCCCACACACCCCTCCTCCTGCCTCGCTCTTTCTCCCCTGATGAAATAGGCACCAAAGCAGACCTCCACCAGCGGATGAGAGGCCAGTCTCCCCTTCCTGCAGGTGTCCCTAAGCTCTGCTTGAACGCCTCTTCCCCATTTCTTGGTTCGGAGCTGCAATGGACAGGGTGCAAGTAAAAGTGAAGGAGGGAACACCAATTTCTCCCCCTCGGCTTGTGATTCTCAACATCTTTCTAGAGTTCTTGTTCTGCTCATATAGGCTGGAGAAGAAGGGGTGGGTCCGGGCAACAAAGCCACTGAGAGGCAATATCAAGTGTTGCTCAGAGTCAGACGATCCCAAATAGAAACCTGTTTCTGCCCTCGGGCAGAGTTACTTAACCTCTCTAATCCCTGGTTACCGCATCTGTAAACGAGAGGGACTTCCTAGGGTCCCTACACTAGTTAAAAGAAGAAGTAAATCGAAGGCATTTCGACATGGCAGGCACTGTACATGTGTTATCTATTCTTATTATTTCTGTCACACATTAGGAAGATTTTAGGAGATGAGTCTGGCCATCTTGTCAATTCTCCTTAGACAGCTGGTGTTCTTAGCACCTATTATTTTCAGCTTTGAGGCTACAGCTACAATTCTGAGACCAAAGCAAAAATCTATTTAATGTCCTGTTACACAAATTATTTAGAAATATGGAGATAAGTACTAGGAGAAATAGGTGTAAAAGTAAACAGTGATTGCCTCTAGAGAGTAAGACTTGTGGGTTTCAGCCCCAGGGTGAGCTGTTCTCTCACTATAAGCACTTTAGTGTTATTTGATTTCAAAAACTAGATACATGCATTACTTTGACAAAATTAACTTATAATTTTTAAAGAAGAAAACACTCTGAGACTACAAAATACAATTCTATATGTTAATTAGCACCCATTTTTGTTCCGGTCATATTTTAAAAGTGTCATGACAACTCCAGAAAAATGATAGATAATACCCAAGGTTATCACTCAATTGGGATTAGAAAACTTGCACGCAGACAGCGCAAAAACCCTTGAGTAATTCTTTAATCCTTTTTTTCTTCCCTTCCTTTTTCTTTCATAACCAAAAGGAAAACATGCTCCATTTTTTATTAAACAAAGCACTCTCAGACTAAATTTTCAGTAAATCAGCACAATATTTTTTGGTGGACACTCACATTTAATCGGATTCAGAATTCTTTTACAGTAGTGTTGGTTTACTCAGGCTGTTCACTGCTTCATGAGTTACCTACCATCTTCCTGGTGGCAATTTTCACACCCGACATGGAGGACACAGGCGAGGCTAATATGCTGTTCTTGTCCTCGAGCCTGTGCATGTTGGCTAGAGAAGCGATCCAGCTGACTGTGGACCACGTTGCCAGGGCAGCTAGAACAGGAAGGATGGAGAAGCACCCGCCACACTCACACATGGCACCACCTTCCCCTCTGACCACAGGCCCTACTGTTGTTAGGCCTCACTCATCAAAACAGATTCATTCCTCCCTTGGGTCAATTACTCTTTCAGCGCCTTGCAGATTCTCTCTGTAGTTTGCTTTCTGTTTTTTCACCCTCCTTCCAAGCCTCCATTTCCCAGCTCAATCTGTGAGTGTTAGGACCCCAGTGGTTCAGCTTAATTCTTTTCCAGAAGATTCTTCAGTTTTGTTGCCCAAATACACACTCCACTTGTCTCTGCCTCTTGGCTTCCCAGCTGTACATGTAAGGAAGGAGAGGTCTCAACACACAGTAAATATGTTCATTGTCAAAGGAGTGAGTGCAGCTGCGGATGACATCATTATTGTAGTTATTTTCACAGCTTTACGGAGGTGTAATTTACCTATTTCAAAATTCACCTACTTTAAGCGTGCAGTTGGATAAATTTTGACAATTGTGTATAGTCGTATAACAACCACCACAATCAATATAGAAAAGTTCCCTCACCCTGAAAACTTTCACTGGGCCCCTTATAGCCATAGCTTTTGGAAGTAAAGAATAGATTTATTTGCACTGAGGAGGTCAGGAAAGATTTCCTAGGAGGGATTGAGCAAGAGCTGGGCTAGAAATGAGAGTAGAATTTTTATGGGCAGAGGAGGAGAGAAGGATCCAAATGGCAAAAGAGCAGATTTGAAGAGCAATGATCACACCAGCTGGGGAGAATGAAGGAGTTGGGCACATCAATGTCGGGAGGTAAGACTATAAAATCAGATTCATGTCACAGAAGGGCCTTAATACTAGGCTGAGGAGTGTGGAATTGTACATAGTTGACCATGTGCAATTGGGACCTGTTGTACTGAACCTGAAGCCATCAGGTAGAAGGATCCAAATGATATATATTTACTAAAAGTCTGGATTGCTTTCAGTTAGCTATAATGGTAATCACCAACGGGGAGAAAGGTAAGATCAATATAACCCAAGCAGGCGAACGAGGCTTCTAGGAAAGGCAGGGTTCTGAACATCTGTTACTTATCCTGAAGTTTCCAAAGGATTTATCTTCCTAAAAGCCACTCTGGACCTCCCACCCATGATGACTCCAAACCTCAGGCCTCCTACCTACATAAGGAGCAAATAAGAGCCTGTTTCTTTCTTTCCCATCCATACAAAAAGAAACTTCCCCCGCAAGAAAATATTGCTGTCTCCCAGCTATACGACACCAAGCTGTAAGTCTCCTAGTCAATATGAGCACTGGTGATTTGGTCAGGATAGATACTTCAAGAAGCCAGCTAATCCTCTTTGCATCCACCTGTAGTGCATCCTCTTTGAAAGCCCAGGGACAACAAGCAAAAAAAAATCACCAGGGTTTTTTGGAGAGAAGAGACACTGGAAGGCTTCTAAGAATGCAGATGTCAGGTAATCCTGAAATGTACTCTCCCAAATTTATATTAAACAGCCCTGGTAGAACAAGATTCTTTTGTCCCCTGTGGCTTTTCCTGTACTTTATCTCTTCACCCTTGTTTAAAAAAAGCCATCGGTAAAAGAGCATAAAAGAGGCATTTTGTTAGCACAATAACCTTTCCAAGTTATGCTATAAGAGTTGGGCTGTATTAGCGTGAATTATGTTTGTGGATCTTGTCAAGATTTCTGAAAGGCACAGGCCTTCTCCTGGGAAGGTCAGAGGATGGACCTTGGCCCTCCAGACTGGGCCAGGAGTCATGATCATAATCTTGGACCCTGTGGCACATGGTGAGCTGGTCCGGAACCTGGAAGAAGGGCAAAAAGCAGGAAAGACCAAGCAAGGTAGGGGGCAGAAGAGAAACGAAGGGAGATGGGAGACAGGAGAGACTCTGAGATACCCAGGTAGTTTAATTCAACAACTATTTGTTGGCTATTCTGTGCTAGGCAGTGTTCTCAAGACATTGGGGTTCATCAGGGAACAAAGCAGATGAAATCATTGCCCTCATAGAGCTTGTAGTCTGCCCAACCAAGCTGATGGCTTGAAAGAGAACTTAATGGGAAAAGCACATAAGCATATTTCACCATAATCTGCACTCTGTGTTTTTAATCACTGCGTTGTAATAGGGCTACTTTATTTCTGACAAGGAGCTATTCCTATGCACCCTTCCAGACCCATGTGGCATAGATTGAGCTTGTTCAAACCTATGAAGATATACGAAAGACCAAGAGCAATGATGGAGCCATAAACAAACAATAAAAGAAGACCATTCTCTACAGCCTAGGAGTTCCCATTACAACTTTTTCTTTTTTTGAGACAGGGTCTTGCTCTGTTGCCTGGGCTAGAGTGCAGTGGCATCATCATAGCTCACTGCAGCCTCCAACTCCTGGGCTCAAGCAATCCTCCTGCCTCAGCCTCCTGAGTAGCTGGGACTACAGGCATGCACAACCATACCCAGCTAATTTTTCTATTTTTTTTTTTTCAGTTTTAGAGATGGGGTCTCCTTATGTTGCCGAGGCTGGTCTGGAACTTCTGAGCTCAAACGATCCTCCCACCTCAGCCTCCCAAAGTGCTGGGATTACAGATGTGAGCCACCGTGCCAGGCCTGGCTTAGGTTTAATGGGAGATATATACATGGTTGATGGTCAATTGTTCTAACCACCCTGGCTTTTAGGAATATCCCCACTGCACACAGTCAGCTCACCTGGAGGCTGACACAGCATGGGAAGAATGTGGGCAATGGAACAGAAACCCAGT
The DNA here is from genome assembly GCA_023783475.1 of Daubentonia madagascariensis. Taxonomy (NCBI): domain Eukaryota; kingdom Metazoa; phylum Chordata; class Mammalia; order Primates; family Daubentoniidae; genus Daubentonia; species Daubentonia madagascariensis. The sequence goes on from JAKFHU010002004.1 coordinate 13,472,734, forward strand.
GTGAAATAAGTGGGCACAAGGTTTGTCTTACCCCAGACAAGTAACAATGCAAGCAGAGACTTCAGTTCTCATTGTACATGGTTGAAAATGCAAATCCTCTTGCTCTAGGAATTTGTGCAATGATACAGTGCATAGAATTGCAAATGCGTTCCACATTTATGTTTCTTTTTTGATGGGAGTCATTCCAAAGAGAAGATATTAGAATTCCTGCATTTGTAGGTTACAGACCCATAGCAAGACTATAAACAAGTACAGCTGTGGAAGGAAACACGTGTTTCCTGCAATCCAATTATCAATCATTAAAAACAAGTTTCAATCTGAAAGTCTAAATTATCTATCCATGTTCTCTTTAGAAAGTGTAATACATTTGTCATATGAAGAGGTGATCAAAAAGTATGCAGTCAAAAAATGTAAAAAAAAAATGATAAGGGTTTTGTCAAGCAGTTCATTGATAATCATATTTTGGTATTTTTCTGGATTTGGTGATGTTTGTAGTATTTTTTGGCTTTTTAAAAATGTATATAATTTGTTGGATTTCTTGTCTGCTTCTAAATAAATTTTTACTTCTTCATCCAATTTTGTATTTTTTTCCTTAAAGAGAGATCCCCAATTGTTTCGACATCAGGTCTCCCAAAACCTATATCTGTCCCTGCTAGTACATTAATGTTTTCAGTAAAATTATCTCATTGGAAAGAATTCTCTTTCTAAGCAGTTTTACAGATGATAACACAGAAAGGTGGATCTATTTGCCCCAGGTCACACAGCAAGTTAGTGGTGGTGTCAGGACTAGAACCTGTGCACTCTGAGCTGGAGTTCTCCATGTTCTCTCCTGAGGTCCCCTGCATACCATGATCTCCCAAGCTCAAGTCCGGTACCTTCCTAGCCCAAGGGCGACTGTGTAACACACAGCTCTCAGTATCCATTTAGTAGGGTTATTCACTAATACAGTCCCATAGCTCATCCTCTTGAACTGTCTCTTCCTGGTCTCTCCCCTTCAGGGAGGAAAGGTTAAAGGGCGAGCAGCTGGATGATTTTCCCAGTCTGTTTTTCTGCCCCCTTCCAGGAGGCATTTCATTTCTTTGCTCTCTGACCAAATGACCTTTCTGTTCTAGCCAGCCACAAAATGCCATGTTATCTCTCCTAAATGCAAATGTCACCTTGTCACTCCCTGCTTAAAGCATTTATAAGGCTCCCACATGCCTACAGAATAAAGCCAGGACTCTTTGGCATGATATGGGTCAGCTTACCTCCCTAGCCTCATCTTTGCCCACTCCCTGTTCATCCATCCATCCATCCCTCCATCCACCCATCCATTCATCCATCCATCCATTCATCCATCTATCTATCCATGAATCTGTCAGTCATGCTTACATGCCTTCTCCTTAATTCTCAACAATTCCCCACAAATATATTTTGCTATACCCCACATCTGCAGGTGGGAAAACTGAGTCTCAGAGAAGTCAGGTGATTGTTCATGTGTAGGGAATACCATTGATTTCCTATACTGTGTCAATTTGCCCTTTCTTCCTTCCTAATAGACTCCTGACCTTGTTAAAATATCTACCCCTCATCCACACAGCCCTCATTCCCAGCTCTTGGTATTCACAGACAGCAACAAGTCTAAGCCAACTGTAGACGAACATTTTTTGTAGAGGACCAGATAGTAAATACGTTAGGTTTGTGGGCCATATGGTCTCTGTTGGCTATGGTTTGAATGTGTCCCTTAAAAAGCATGTTGTGGAAACTTAATCCCCAATGCAACAGTGTTGGGAGGTGGAGCCTAATGGGAGGTGTTTAATAATGAAGGCTCCACCCTCATGAATGGATTAATGTCGATTATAAAAGGGCTTGAGGCTGTGAGTTTGATATCTTGCTCTGCTTCTGTTACTCTCTCTTTGTCCTTCTGTCATCAAATAATGCAGCAAGAAGGCCCTCCTTGCAAGATACTGACCCCTCAGTCTTAGACTTCCTAGCCTCCAGAACCATGAGCCAATAACCTTCTGTTCATTATAAATTACCCAGTGTGTTATTCTGTTATAGCAACACAAAATGGACTAAGACACCATTGCAAGTACTCAACTCTGCCATTGTATCAAAACACAGCCACAGATGACACATAAACCAATGGGTGTGGTTGTGGGCCAATAAAATTGATTGATGAACACTGAAATTTGAATTTGATATAATTTCACATGTCATAAAATATTATTCTTCTTTTGGTTTTGTTCAACCATTTGAAATGTAAAAACCATTTTTTGCTCCTTGGCCATACAAAAACAGATGGTGAGCTGGATTTGGTCCCATAGGCTATGGTTTGCCAACCCCTAGTCTAAGCCTTTTGGTGCATAGTGTTCTCTGGGCAATGCCAGGAGAGGCAAATGACCTAAGGGGACCTGGTCACACTCAAGGGAAAAATCTAGAGTATCCATTATAGGTTTGACAGCAATCCATTCTCTTCCCACTCAAGGCAACTAAGGAAGCCTTTGACCTGGGTGCTACTGGCACCTCTCTTGTAACTGAAAGAGGTCTCAGAGTCTCCCAGCTGGTGGCCTCAGAAGGTGGCACCTCATGGACCTCCCATGAGACAGTCAGATGGGACAAGTGAGGCCCCAAAATTTTAAGGAATATGCTAGTCAGGGTATCCAGAGAAACAGAACCAATAGGAGGTTCTCTCATTCATTCATACACACACACACACTCACACGCACTCCCACATATACATACATATGTGTATAGAGGGGAAGAGAGAAAGAGAGAAATATTTTAAGGAATTGGCCCATTAAATTGTAGAGGCTGGCAAGTTCAAAATCTGCAGAGCAGGCTGGCAGGCTGGAGACCCAGGGAAGAGATGGTGTTGCAGTCTGAATCCGAAAGTGGTCTGCTGGTAGAATTCCCTCTTCCTCAGGGGAAGTCAGTCTTTATCTGAAGGCCTTCAACTGATTGAAAAAGACCCACCCACATTATGGAGGGCATTCTGCCTTGCTCAAAGGCTATCGATTTAAATGTCATAATAATCTTATGTTTAAAAAAAAAAAACTTCACAGAAACATCCAGATGTATTTGTCCAAATACATGAGTAGCATGGTCTAACCAAGTTGAAACATAACATTAACCATCACAGATGGTATATAATACTAATAGAATTATTAGAAATTATAATTCTAATAACCTCAGTCCACAGCTGTGATTCTCAACTTCCATCCCCAGGCTGAGGTTGGTGCAGAATAAGATTAGCACTCAGGTTTTGCAATACATCTCTGGAGAGATCATTTTGAGAAGAACAAGGATGGCCCTCCTGGATCTTAGGACTGATAAGCTGCCCTCTGCAAGAGCAAAGACTGATCTGACCCACACCCTCCCTCCTGGTCCCCTAGGACTGACCCCCATGAGAGAGGCCCTAGAAGTCATGCCAGAAAGGATCCAAATATTAACAGAAGGACGAGATGGATACACTTCTGATATGCTGTACAATGTTCAATATTGATTTTGATTCAATGAGACTAATTAAAATTATCTACTCCAATCAATTGCCAAACTTACGTTCTCAGTAATGTGACTAAATTCATTAACCACTTTTTTAGGAATATTTCATTTTAAAGTTTTATTTTATCTACATATCAGCTTCATTTGACTTATGCAAATGACAGCTTTATGGTGATATTAGCAATAACTCGTTATGATTTTTTGCTAAGCCAGGAGGGAACTTGCCACTTTGGAGAATAACCAGTACTTATAATTGGAGAGTTTATGTAAAAGTTACGTTGTCTTGAAATCATTTGCACTCACAAATCAAGGGACAGGCATGGCTCTGACACATTAGCCATATCCGGTGAAAAGCCCACCTTTAGAAATGCCACCTCTGCCCTCTTTGGGACTGAGCCTAGGGCTAGCTGGACTTAGCAAATCTTGGTGGCAAAAAAAAAAAAAAAAATCTTGGGATGTTCTCTTCAGTCCATTGCTGACATTTCCTGTTCATCTGGTGGTAAAGTTAAAATATTTAGTGGTACCGGAAGGGTGCTCAGGATACATTAAATATTGAATGTCTCCAGGGGAGGCACCACTACATTTAACATGGCAGTTCTCTCTCAAGATCAGTCCTTAAATCAATCTGAGCACCTCTGCCAAGGACAGTTTTCTGGTACTTTTCTAAAGGGATTATTTATTGAAACGCTAGTCAGTCTTTCCCCACATGCAATGGGATTATCAAGAATGTTCTTGGAGGGTGGGGGGTAGGAAGGAGACACCATTTGGGTCATGCCACTGTATGGCCAAAGGGACCAACCAAAATGCCAGGATTTGGGAAGCAAAACAGCTGGAAGGTCTTAGCCTTATGGATAAAAGGAAGGAGCTCACATTGCACACTTGAGAATGTACTCAGCACTGCTTTGAGTTCTTTGCCTGCAGTGTCTCATGTAAATCCCATCATGAGACTATGAGCCAGGTAATATCACCCCTGGTTTATAGGTGAGAAAGCTAAGATTCAAGGAGGTAATACATATGGTGGATGGGTGACATACTAGGTATCCATAAGCTTGTGCCGTGCTGGCATGCAGGGTTTAATGGAATCCTTGAAATGTAACTGTGAGCTAGGCATTTTTATATCCATTTCACAGATGAGAAGACCAAGGCTTAAAGACAGAAAGTGCCTTGCTCAAGTCATCAAAACTCATAGGAGGCAGATTCAGAATATTCTGTCTCACATTTGTCTGACTTCCCAAGCCCTTGCACCTTGACTCAGCCACACTGAGTCAGTGTGCCGAATCTGAGATTTGGAAACAATTCAGCCATTGCTGCATCCACTCCAGGGCCAAGCCCAGTGTTAAGTAACCATTTAGTGGATAAATTGAACGAATGAAGGAGGGTGGGACAAACACTTGGAGGGAAGAATAAGGTGGAGTCCACTGCAAGAGCTGTCCAGGCACCTTCACAAATTGAAAGTGCTTGGCTTGTGTTAGATTCTCAGAGTCTCAGAGAGATGAATTTAGTTCAGTTGAAAAGAGTGTGTCTAGCTAGCCCGTCAGTCTGCGAGTACAGAGCTAAGACAAGAGTGCAGAGCCCCTCATTCAAGGCTGGGGTGGGGGAGGTCCAGAAATGTTTGGAGAAGCTTTAGGCTGAAGGGGAAAGGTTAACAGCAGAGTTCTTACATACCAGTGAGTGCTTGTAGGCCCTGGAGCCTGTTGGAGGGTTGCTTCTGCCCTTCAAGGAGAAACATTGCATTATCCACTTACCCTCTCCAAGCTTGGCCTAAAGGGCCCTCATTATCAGCCCCCTTGGGGTGGAATTGAAGGAGATAGAGATGTGCACCCTGCAGACTCATGGCCTGTTTAGGGAGAACTTGATTGCAGGTGTGGGAAACCAGTGTGAACTGGCTTAGTCAAAGGCAGGAATTTATTGGCCCACACGATCCAACGAATGGTTGGATGAACCAGACTTGGAAAAGGCAGGATGGAAATGGGCATCAGAATTCTCTAGAACCAGAGATTGGGCTCTCCCTCTTGTCCTTGCTTTTCTCTGCATTTTGATTTCTTCATCCCTGCTACCTGCACTTCTACACGTGGTTGGAACATAGATGCCAACAATCCCCAAATGTCGGTTTTCACTACTATCGAGGTACTCTCGTGGTAAAGGCATCATACATTCAAGAATTTCCAGGAAGGAAATCATAACCTTGTTTGGGTGAGGTGCTCAGCCCCAAACAAATAGGCTGTGTGTGTGTGTGTGACAGGGGGATGAACAATGTCATAACAGAACGTGGCAGCTCCTTTAGGGACAGTAAAGGGTGGTTATTTCCGAAGAGGAAATTCCAAACAGATAATCCCACAGAGTTCTACCATAGGGCCCAGCCTCTGCTTCCCACACACTCTTGTCATCCTCCAAAGCTTGGACAGGGACCTGGCACCTGCTACTTCGATGTCCCTTACATGCCAGAGAGACACCATCTTGAGTATGTGTGTGTCCTGATTGAAAACAGCTGCCACTGCTGTGGATACAAAGCTGAGAACAAAGCCATTTTCCAATAAAAATGTCCCTAGCTGTCACTTACACTAAATTTACATGAAGAAGGGAAAATCACCCTGGGAGTGAGTAAGCTCAGGTGTCTGTGAGATTCTAGTCTTATGATACAGGATGTGACTTTCATCGTTTTGCAAACATAGAGAGCGTCTGGCTTCTTGCAAAGTGCTTGGGTTTCTCACTCTGATGCTGTGTGTTGGGTCATACATACATACATGTCCCCTTACACACACAGGTGTGTGCACACACATGACCACACATGGAGTTTTCTACAGCAAGAGCTTAGGATTAAGAATGTCAGAATCTCACTCCGTCCTTGCCTCTGCATGTGAGAGTTTGGACACATCTCTTTGCTTTACCCACATCTCTTTGCTTTACCCACTCAATTTCTTCACCATGAGTTAGCTGCAAACAGGGACATCTAGAAGTGTGTGAGCAGGGTTTGAGTTGCTCCTATAACTTTGGGGAAGGGAAAAGGAGCCCTAAGGGCATTGAATGGGCCAAGGATGCTAATTGTTCAGTAACTGGTAATGGAGGGTTGTCCTGCCCGATGCTGATGGCGCCTAGGCTGGGGAACACTGGCTGATGTCCCCTGAGGTCTCTTCATGCTAGAGAAAACAAGGCCAAAGCTTCTATGTCTCTCACAAAGGCTGGAGCAGAGGAGAGGGCAGAGAATCCAACCAGCCCATGGCATCTCAAGACCACAAGTCCCTTGAGTTGTCTATTGGCCTCTTCCCAACTGTGCCCTCCAGCGCTGGCCTCCTGGACCTACTCAGGTCTGGCTTCTGCAAGGAGCTACCAGTACCAGGCAAACACCCACCGTGGCTAGCTCCCTCTCTTCCCTCTTCTCTCCCCTGATAAAAACTGTAGATCCCATGGAACACATGCTGTCTTTGAAATTCCCTAATTATGTGAATTCTACAAATTCAGTTTATATAAGATTCTGTGCTGTTATCGCTAAAATAAGAATGGTGAGAAATCCTGCAGCAGTGCTCCAAAGGGCAGATGGAGGTTCCACTCCATTAGACTTTTCACTACAATACCGTAAAGGTCTTTCTCCCTCCCATCATAATCTGCTCATGTTTGAGGTAAGGCGGTAGAGCAGAGATGGCAAGTCTTGTGCTGGCTCCAAACTATTCAAGGTTGACGCTAGGAGTAAAGTGGTAAGAAGGACCCTGAGACCATACCCAGGCTCAGCAGAATGACATTCTCTGCTCGATTAATGTGACATTTTGTGGAACAAATGGAATGTATTTACCATTCCAGCTTCAGGGGAATCAATTCTTTCCAGCCTTGAAAGCAATGTCCAGGCAGAGTCTGAAAGCAGGAGGAGAGTCAGGAAAAAATGTAGGAGAAAGGCAACGGGCTGGTTGCCCATGTGGAGCACAGGGGTGTTCTCACCAATGGACAAGACGCCAACTTTCCTGCAAATGTCCCAACAACAGACCACTCAGGGGTCAGGCTGAAGCCCCCAGATGCTGACATTCTTGGCATGACCCTGCCTTCGAGGCAAACGGGTTGTCCAGCATTGGTGGCTGTCTCAATCAAGGTTCTAACTGGCAAAACCCCACTTTGTCCAGAACAAAAGGCAGCCTGAGAATCACCACGAAGGATCACAGAAGCCAGGCCAGAGCCTCCACAGCCAAGAGCACAGGCCGTGCTGAGCTCCAGAACCTCTCCTGCAGCACAGAGAGCACTCCTCCACAACAGGGTGCAGGACCCCAGTCCCAGGCCCTGGTGGGATGTTCCTGAATGCTGGATACCCTTCCCCACCCTCACCAGGAATAAATGCTGCAGAAGACCTCCTTCCTCACGTCTCTGCCTTCTGAACTGTCCTCTGGCAGTTGCATCTAATCTGCATCACTGTGCCCTAGTTGCAAGGAAGCCTGGGACAGAGTTCCTGGCTTCTCTCTTGAGGAGGCAAGACTCAAAAGCTTGGAAATTCCCCAACATAGGTCGGGTACTCAAAAAATGTCAAGGCAGCCCAAGACACATATCTGCCGCAGAGATTCATCCAGTCAGTGAGGAGGGCGTCGTGGCAGGTGGGTCCTTATGTGAGGTTCAGCACAATGACAGCTGCTCCTCGATTTCCAATGGGGCTGCACCTGGATAAGTCCATCATAAATTGAATGTCCTAAGTCGAACATGCATTTAATACATCTAACCTACTGAACATCATAGCTTAGCCTGGCCTACCTTAAACCTGCTCAGAACAGGTTACATTAGCCTACAGCTGGGCAAAATCATCTAACACAAAGCCTATTTTATAATAAAGTGATTATAAATAATTTTGAATCAAAATTTGAAATTCAAAGTGTCGCTTCTGCTGCACACATACCACATTCACACCACCCTAAAGTCGAAAATTGTACGTCCAGAACTGTATGCACGACATAGGAAGGAGTCAAGCCATTTCCTGTCCCCTTAAATCAGCAGAGACCTCATATCCATTAAGCAGACACACCCTCCATTCCCTCCCTCTCTATGGATTTATGGTATATTCCCGATACTTCGTATAAAGGGAAACAGACAATATGTGACTTTTTGTGTCGGCTTCTTGCACTTAGCATAACGTGTGCAAGGTTTGTCTGTGTCCCAGCAGCTATTTTTGTCTTGACATGTTGTATTAGTTTCTAGGGCTGCCATAACAAAGCACCACACGCTGGGTGGTTTGAACGACAGCAATTTATCATCTCACAGTTCTGGAGGCCAGAAGTCCGAGATCAAAGTGTCAGCAGGGTTGGGTCCTTCCAAGGCCTCGCTTCTTGGCTTGCTGTAGTCTTCACTCTGTGTGCGTCTGTGTCCAAATTCCCCCTTTGTATAAGGTCGCCAGCCCCATTGGATTAGGGCTCACCCTAACCTTCTCATCTTAACTTGATAACCTCTGTAAAGACCCTATTTCCAAATAAGGTCACATTCTGAGATTTTGGGGGTAAGCACTTCAACATATGAATTTTGGGAGGGACACAATTCAACCAATAGCACTTTTTTTTTTTTAAACTAAAGATTAGAGGAAACAAACGAGGGCTCTCAAGATATTGCTGACACAGACAAGTCTGATAGATTTTCATCCTCTGATTGCTTGAACTTGCCTTTGGTGGTTATTATAAGGCCAGAGGTGTCTCTCTTCTCTGTGTTCTTGAGGCCAGTCACCTGCTCCCTTCTTGGCCTCCTTCTCCACAAAAGCCTCATTCCCACGAGTTTCTTGATGAGACCCTTCTGACTCCTAGGTGCCACCCCATTGCACATAAATTAGACACCGCTGTATGTCAAGGGTCTTCAGGCTTCTGTTAGGCCAGAATGCTCACTGTGGCCCCTTCAGCCCTGGGACCCCCACGTATATGCCCAACTTGTGACCTTCTCTCTCTTTCTCTGCTTTTTTCTCCCAATCCTGAGGGCCCTAACCTCCCACCAAGCCATAATGAAGGATGACAAGTTCGATCAAATCAATTAGTCCTTGCTTCTGGGAGAGCCTTCTAAGAGAACTTTCCCCAGGTAAAATGTTGCTAAGGTACACGTCAAGGGTAGGCAACCCGAGACCTGGGGACAGGTGTGAGACCTGGGGACAGGTGTATCACCTTGTCCAAGCGGCTGGGATTCCCGGTGCAGGGATAATGTGATCCATCTCATAGCAAATCTCTTTTCTCTTTCCCTTCTGCAAGCACGTGGATTCAGAGCTACCTAATGAGAAGGGAACACAGCACAGTGAAAGAGACCACGGCCCCTCCTTGCAAGGCATAACTTGATGTGTGATGAGTGGCAAGTCATGTCTAGCTATCCGGGCCTCAGTCTATTCATTTGCCAAATGGGTCTAATTCCACCCATTCTACATATCTCACCATCACTCAAAATGTAAAAGGCAATGCAGAAATGAAGGGGTTTTATTTTTTCTATTTTTTTTTTTATTCATTTAGCCCTGCAATAAATGTCTAATAGAGGTTCTTGCTAGGGTGGAGCCCCAGGGAACATTCTCTGAGTTCGCATTGCCTCTTCTAACCTCATCCAAACAATTTTTCTTGCTTCCATGAAAGAAAATCCAACGCTTCATTTAGCAAATTAACCTCAGATGTTAGAAATGATTTCTTCCTAGCTACAGGGAGGCCGTCGGGTTATGTCAAAGTACCGTTCAGCAAGGGAGGCCGAAAGCCAATCTATTGAAAAAGCAATCTGGATTTATCTAAAAAGGGGATTTATCCTTCAGAGAGCAGAGAGCAGAGCAAGGGATTGGTGAAAGCTCACAGATCAATTCTCTTTTAACCTCTGAACTGTGAGTCTGTGTTACGTTGTTCTGAGTTGAGCCGAGCTGAAGCCTCTTCTAAGCAAAACAATAATCATCTCATATACAGTAAAACAGATGAAGTGGAAGAAATATGTTAACCAGTGCCGTAATGGGCAATTGCCTGTGTTCACAAGACGTCCAAGCCCTGTTTCCACACAGCTCCACATGCTACATTAACTTTAGCCTCCGAGTAAGATTTTTACTCAGACGTGAAATAATTGTTCCTCTAACAACATGTGACAACAGGGAAATGCCCAGTATTAATACTGACACATTCTAATCTGGCCTAATGTGTAGAGTGAGTGAGTTCCCTAAATGATGTGGCAAATCTTAAAGGTGTAATCCTTCCCCAATCCAAAGCCAAATTTAATCTATGTTACAAATTAGCGCTCCAGTGCTAGAGGAGTAATTTATGCTTCCCTGCATGTAGGAGCTCTATGCATTTCCAATTATATTTATTACACCACCTAAACGAAAGGGGGAAGGTGCTTGGGGGAAGACTATCGGAGAGGAAGAGAACTATTCTGGTTACTCCAACTGCTCCTTAGAGCCTCCTCCTGCAGCCTTGCCATCTGGTTAGGCTAGAACATATCCAACCAACTTTCTCTTCTCTGAAAGAGCTTTGCCAGCTCAGGGCTTTGGTGATCTCATTAGCAGCTTCATCCGGATTTGGGGGATGTGATTCGTCTAAGCCAGTGTATTTGAACTCATGTACTAAAAGCAAATAGTTTCAAGACGGTTTGCAGTTTGCAAGGGTGTTTCCCGTATCATTCTTCATTTAAGCATCCTGACAATCATGTGATGAAGACCAAGGTTCTCAAACCAGAGTGGGCATCCGAAGCTCTGAAGGGCCTTTCAACACACCTTCCTGGCCGCTGCCCTCAGATTTCCTCATTCCGTAGGTCACGGGTGGGACTCGAGAATTTGCATTTGTGCCGAGTTCCCTTGCAATGCTGATGCTGACGTCTAGGGACCAAACTGTGAGAACCACTGATGTGGATTATTATCTCCATTTTACAGTTGGAGACAGAGGCACGGAGGGCATCAGGGACTCCTCCAGGATCACACAGACTGTGAGGGCTCGGTCCTAAGCCTCTGACCTTGACCTCCTGTTATCTCCTGGCTGTGATGCCTCACACACACAGAATCTGGCTTTACCTCCGCAAGGGGCATCAAGTTATTCCTTGACAATGCCCGAGTTCCTGTTTTCAGTCCAAAATTCATTCTTGGAGATGGAGGAGACAGAAATCAAACAGGGGTCGCTGTATCACCCATCTGTCTTCATCACCCCATCAGAGCAGGCAGGGGCCCTGCATGTATTTGACCCTTCATCTGCTCTAATTATCATCATCAGAAAACTCCTGTCTCATTTTTCTCAGCCGTGTTGGCAGCTCTCGATGTGTGGGGCTTTAGCTCCCCTGACGCTTCTCTTGCAGATCTGTCCTGGGCCACATGTCCTCATTTCCCTCTTCTGGATAGGCCATGTTCATACCTGAGCTCAGTTGACAGTTTTCTTACACATTCTCCCCTTTTTCCCTCTTCAGGGCCTCATAAAATGTTGTGTTCAGTGCTGGGGGGCCTTGCTAAGCCGCTTCGCCTCCTGGAATGGTGCCAATTGCTTTTCTGAGCTTTTTGCTGCCCACCCCTGAGGGCAGACACGGCGCCGCTCCCTGGAGACAGCCTTTCCCACCTTGGTTGCCACAAACTCCATGCTCACTTATTCTCAGGACTCCAGTCGCTTCCTCTCGCCAACCAAGTGTGCGCTGTCGGTTGGAGTCAAGCCCAGAGTAGCAGTTTCCTCTTCTGGCCTGTTCTCCCCTCTGGGAAGGGATATTGGCAGACCAGTCAAACATATGTCAGGTACTCTGGACCTCATCTGGTGGGACTTCCCAGCTGATGTCAGCGTGGAGTCTGGACTTTGTTTCTGTCACTCCCACACGTTGACTCTGGGCCAGTTGGGTGATTCCTAATCCTCATGCAGTTCCCCGCTTAGCTGGGGCTCAGCACCAAGTTCCTCTGTCTGCTCTCCCCTCTCTCCCAAATGCCTTCTAGACAGTGTCCATGCACTGCCAAGTGCATGCAAGCAGAGAGAGGATCCCTGGGCACACAGAGCTGCTCCATCTGGCCCCAGAATAAAGTTAACTCTTTTCACTCAAGTGTGCACACACGCACATGCACACACACACACCCCCCCCATACCTCTTCCACCTAAGCAGCCCCACTGTTGTCTATTTCATATATTGGCCTTCTATGTAAGATTTCATTGGAAGTAAAGATTTAGTACAACCCCGTCATTTTATACCATAGACGTTGAAAGTGGGACTCTGATGTCATTTGTAGCCCAGATGACAATGCTAACCAGTGACACAACCGGGGACATTCGGTTGCCCTCTCTCTTTCTTCCCGTTTTCCTTTTTCTCCCTCTTTCCCTCCTCCACCTCCCTCTCCCCTCTTCCCCCTCCTCCTCATTCTATTCTTATTCTCCTCTCTGGCATTCTTTCAACATACCATATTACTTAAGGAATTGCTTTTTCACAAAACAGTTGTTATTAATTAGAAGTAAGGAGGCTATAAAAAAATCACTTGGTGAAATTTAAAACTGTTTAATTCCATGAAATTAAGTGTCATATGTGTGTATTGTGGGCTAAATTGGTTTTCCCGGTGAGTCTTGTAAAATGCAAACTCCCCCTAGATTCTGATTTCCTTCCAAGGCTTGCTCTGTCTACATCGTAGAATCTACTTCGCAATGCTCAGGAGCAAAAGCTGTTAGGTTATTTTCAGTTCCTAATGAAATTAAGTTAGGCCTTAAAGATCCTTGGCAAGATTGCTTAGATACAGATGTCAGCTCTCAACAGGCCCCTCCTCCCCCATAGGGTCAGACCAGAGTCCTGGGGGGGGGGCTCAAACCATCCATGCATTCCAGGAAGGGCTCACCAGGTTGACCTTCACAGGTCCTTCCTGGGAGCTCCCATGACCAAGGTGTTTAGGATTCAGGCCCCAAGGGTCCCTGTGCCACCCCTCTCAAGGGTCCTGCCCGTCTTTGGGTGTCACCTGAGAGCAGACCACAGGGTTACTCAAAGTGAGAAACTGCCACTTCTACATCCTTCGCTGGTCTCAGAAATCACCCTGCCCCCCAAGTTCAGGGCTGTCCACTGTTAAGACTTCCTCCTTAGGACAATCCAGCTGTTTTCTTCTATGATCCTGGCTTCTTAGAAACAGAAGCCTCTTATCTTGTCTCTGGAGTAAACCCAGACCAACAAATTACAAAGCCCAGTGTGCCCTCTTAAGAGGTAAAAGGGGGAATAAAACCCTGTCATTCTTCAGTGACAAGACTACAAGGAAAGAAGGCAGAGTTAACATTTCATTCTGAGTGCCTGAAGACCCCCCGCCACCTCCCTGCCATCCCCTGAGTGACATCCCCATGAGGAGAAAGGGAAAAGATTTCACGGCACTGCTCAGCACCTCTGGGCTGTGGCTGGGGCATGCAGACCACACATGTGCTGGGCTCCAGCACACAGGCCCTGCTGTGGCCCACTGCCCCTTCCAGCATCCACCCGGGGACAGCCTTTTCCCCAACCCCTCACCCAGGGCAGCCATCTGTGGGATGAAGGGGGTGCTGAAGAGCTGTCTCCTCTGCTCCCCACCCCCAAATTTTTTGCCCTCTCCTGAGCACAGCCCTCCAGCGTCCCAGGCCTGCAGTAGACCCCAATCAATTCCTTTTATAGGCTTTTGCTACAGAGCCATTATTATTAATCTCTTGTATTGCACAAAGTTTCATCCACTCTTTCCCTTGTCCCCCACCAAACCATCAGTTCCTCAAGTAAGAAAATGTGCCTGTTCTCCTTTCTTCCCCTCTGTGCTCCACACAGGCACATGCAGAAGGTGTATAGAAGATACACAATAAATATTTTGATTTTCATTATCCAAAAAAAAACCCCAAGTTTGTGCCTACAAAAGTATTAATTGTTCTTACCTCCCAGAACAAGGGCCATACATCCGTGGGCTGTGATACTCACTTTGTGTTCTAGATTTTTTTCTCTTCTTTCTTCCTCTTGGTGCCAGTGCTTAGTTATTTCTTTTGTTTAACTGCTCCTGAAAGCAATGGAATGAATGTCAAATGTTCTCATGGATGGGGGCCTCGCAATGTGACTCTCGAACTGTGTGGGGTGCAGAGAAGACAATCGTAGCAAAAGCTGGAGGCCTGTTCACGGGAAGAACTCTCAGCCCCACAACCCAGCCCTGCCCCAGATGTGTGCGCTGGGAGCCAGAGAGGCTCATTGGTGACATATTTTAATAAAGTGTGCTAAATTATATGCTGATGGCATTAATAGCAAGCAGCCCTGAAGAACATGGGATCTAATGGCTCATAAATGAGATGCAAGTTCATTTTTACAGGCCCACTATAATAAACTAATTATTTTGGAACTTTCCAATGATGCATTTTTCAAAAAGCTGAATTGCATTAAAAACATGTTATGGCTTTATAGATCTTGTCTTTAGGGAGAGGAGGAGATACATCTGCTCCACAAGTGCCCAAGGAAAGAGAGACGGTGAGTGTCAGAGTCACAGGCAATAGATAAAGAGTAAGCCAGCTGCCAAATGACAAATGTAGTCGAGGAAGACAAAGAGCTGTCAGTTTCCCCATCAATTACATCTGGTCGCTTACCCACGAGAGAGCAAATTGCCACAGCCATCAGAGATGGCTCTGTTAGAATTATGGAGTTTGAGATCGCCACTGATTTATTCAGTGCCTGGAGTACAGAAGGGTGTCTGTTGCTTTGGGATTAAGATTTCTCCGCTCAAAGCCATCCAGAAGCTCATGGATAGCCCATCCATGTCAGAAACACTCTGGCTCTGTATCTCGGGGTAGAAGGAGGTGTCTGACAGGTCTACCAAGCAAGCCAGAGGCTACTGATGTGCCTACCCACTGAGGCCAGGGGTGAAGCTGCAGGGAGCATGTGGGGAGGGGCTGACATGCCATGCAGGCTCTCAGCTAATTGGAGGGAGGGCCCACTGGAGAACGGAACGTTGGCATCTGTCTCTGAAGGGCCTGCACACCCACCCAGGTTACCTGTGTGGCCAGGTGGGTTTAAATCCCAACTCTGTTCCTCATTTTCCATGGGACAGCCACACACATTGCTTAACCCCGGAGAGGAGGGAATGTTGTTTAAGGTTTATTCTTTTTGCACTTTAGAAAACATTATAGGCAGGGCACGGTGGCTCATACCTGTAATCCTAACACTCTGGGAGGCTGAGGCGGGAGGATTGCTTGTGCTCAGGAGTTCAAGACCAGCCTGAGCAAAAGCAAGATCCCATCTCTACTAAAAATAGAAAAAATTAGTTGGGCTTGGTGGCACGTGCCTGTAGTCCCAGCTACTTGGGAGGCTGAGGCAGAAGGATCGCTCAAGCCCAGGACTTTGAGGTTGAAGTGAGCTATGATGACGCCACTGCACTCTAGCCTGGGTGACAGAGCGAGACTCTGTCTCAAAAAAAAAAAAAAGAAAAATTATGTGCTTATGGCAGAATAACGGCTGTAATGGCTTCACAGCCATCTGATGCATGAGGTTGGTCTCATTGCTTTTATTTTTCTGATTAATGTAACTGAACCTCTTCATGACTTACTAGCAGGACATCTCATATCATCTTCTTCTCCCTGAATTGTCCAAAAGTGCTGGGAACTGAAACATTGTAAAATGGGACAATTGGACTTCCGTGCTCAAGAAGAATTTACGCTGGAGTCTCAGCTACTACTATCTGCACGCGCATGTCAGAGCTGGTGGCGCCCTGCGTGGTGCCGAGAAGAAGATGGTTGATGGTTGGGAGGGTCTCATTCCACCACCTGCTGCTGAAGCTGCCGACCAACCACTGTGGCTTCACCAGGAAGAAAGACCCCATCCTCTCTGGCAGATCTTAGTCAAGGGCCCCAAATGTGGGCACCCACAGTCGCAGACTCCAGTGCCCACTTCTCGGGCTCCCCCACACCACCACTCTCAGGGTGCCTACAACCCCAGGGTGCTGGGTGCGGGTTGGTTATACGGACCCAGAACCAATGTCCATCTTATCCCCAGGGGCTCGGCACTGGTGGTTCCAGAGCTTTCCTTCTTGATTCTCAAAACCAAAGTGTTGGATTAAACTCTTTCCACAGTGGTTTCCCCCCACCCCATTCCTCAGGAGGAAGCCCCCTTCAAGAAATCAGAGGGAATCTTTCTAAAGGGGAATCCTAAACTGAAGCCAAGGTGCCCACAGCATCCTATGCAGCAACAGGAGGTAAAGGTAATTTCTTGACATCTCACTCTAGAAAGAGGAAAAAACCCACAAATTTCATCTCTGTTGGGCAGAATACACCTGCCCCCACCCACAGAAAACCAACATCCTGCGAAATATCCTCCTTCTCCTTTCCTAAGCCACGTAATGCCCTGTTCTTCTACCCCAAAATATACATTGTTCTGTTCTTATAACATGTTAACATTTCTAAAATTCATATGTGTGTTTAGTTGATCCATACATTCTTTTAAAATCTTTTATTTTGAATAACTATATTATATATTGCATTTAAAATCAATATATTATTACAATTAGGAGAATTTTTAGAACAAATCTAATAAATATTTTTAAGTAGATAAATAAAATGTTTGTTTATTGATTTTGCCTCACCAAACTGAGATCATACCACCCACATATAGTTTGTATTCAATTTTTTTTAACCTACTATTATATCATGAGTATATCTGTTTTCATTAAGTACTTCTCGAAGTCATGATATCACGAGTATTGGTCAAAATAAAAAGAACTATTATACAGATGTGGCTTAATTTAATTGCCCACGTTTCTCTTCTTGGGCATTAAAATTGCTTTTTTTCCAGGAGAATATATGTACTATGAATATGCTTATATGTAAATCTTTGTCTACACATTTGATTATTTTATTTCTTTTACATAAACTCCTAGAAGTATAATTACTATCAAATAATATGAACATTTTAAAGACCCTTGGTAGATATTGCCAAAGTACTGCCCAAAGACCTTACATTACATACTTATTTCTGTACAACTGTGCTAGTTTTGGGTATTACCATTAAAAAAATAAATTAGCTAACTTCGTAGTATAAAATTATCCCATTTTAATCTTCACTTCCATCGTTATTAACAAGATTGAGAATTTTTATATACTATTTTCTAACCAAATATGTTTCCTCTTTTGTAAATTGCCAGCTTTTGCGCTTTGTCTGCTTACCTAATGATGCCATGTGCTTTTCTTATTGGCGTGTAGAAATATGGATATAGAAGACTCCTCGTCCTACCACAATTGTAGAACACAGGCAGAAGCAAGGGTGATGAATTCTATCTCCCACTGCGGGGTGGCACCTGGGGTGTTGAGCCTTTGATCTCTGTGTCTCTAGCAACCAGCCCAATAAATGTTAAATGAATGAGTTAATTACAAGTAATAACAGCAGGCTTTTAATGTCATATTTGTGGCAAGTCCATTTATTTGCCTTTAAATATTTTCATGTACATGTACATAGAATCTTTGTGATCTCCTTTGTGGTTTTATACCACTCCTAAACCATGGAGGTCTTCCCCATCCAAGAGTTTGTTAAACATGCAACTCTATTTTCTGCTCATTTTCCCACTGTTTGCTGTTCTACAATACATTTTATTTCTCATGTTCTTAATGGAAGCCAAGCAGCTGGACAGGACCCACCAATGGCTCTTTTGAACCAAATGCTCAGATAAACAGTCCCCTTCACCGGGGAGGGCACCTGAGGAGGTGGCTCATTGCACTGCATGTTTTCCTGCATCTGCTGCCAGTTGGCCTTCTAGAGAGAATAATTTTTAACAGCAGGCTGAGCTCCCTCTGCCAGGAAGGATATTATAAACACCAGTCCTCTCGTCCCAGTATGGGGCTTCATACTAAATCAGTTAATTCTCCTCCCCCCATCTGAGAAACAGGCTGAGCAGGGCCTTTATTTAAAAAGGTTAAACGTTCCTTTAATTGGGTTGCTGGCACTGGAGCCCCAAGCCCTTCCTTTTTCTCTTTGTTCCTGTCACCCATGCCTGGAGACATGCCGGAGAGAAATGCCAAGGGAAGCTCTCATTTTAATAAAGCAGAGATGCGCAAGGTCCCTTTGGAGACTTACGTTACAGCTTTGAGCCACCACAAACTAATGAATTGAATCACAAAAGGTCCCCAGCCACTGGATCATTGAGCAGAGGAAATGTGAGAACTCTCCGGGCTGAGAGGAAGCAGGGTATGGAATAGGCATGGTCCATTCTCCAGCAAGTGCTATTTCCCATACAGAGATCAAGGCCACTGTCAGATGCACATTCATAGTCTGATCATCTGAAAGCAGCCATGGGGTCCTGTGTTGACAGAGAGAACACGGCCAAGAGACAGAGAACTAAATTTCATTCCAAGCTTGGCTACTGTCTCATTGTAACAATGGGCTGTCATTCCCTAAGCAGGCCTCGGGCTCCCCACTCCTAAATAACCCCTAAGTTCCCTCCCATCTCCCGAACTCCCTGTCCCTCTGTTCTTCCTACAGTAGTCATGCCGATCCTGTACATAGAGAGCCCATGACAACACGGGCAAAAGGAAGGCACAGGATTAATCCAGAGACATGTACATTTACCTACTTTCCTCTATGAGACTTCTGGATCAACTCAAAAGGTCAAAAGCCTACATTCTGTGTATACAGGTTTAAACTAAGAAGCAAAATTCTTTCAAATCGGGTTCAGCTGTTGATTCCCTGAGATGACAAAGCAGTAACATAGCATAAAGAAATCTTCTTAAAAGGAAAATTAAAACAAAAATACAAACAAAAAAACCCAATCAGCCCCAGAAAGCATACATGTTCATTATGCACCTGTTTGGGTCAAACATGTGCCGGGCACTTTCTATACATATACACAATATTGTCCACATTCTACAGATCTAGAGACTAACATTAAGAGTGACTGTGTCCCCACCCTTCCCAGTGGATGGGAGGCTGCGTGAGGACAGGCTCCCTTTTTGCTGTTGTTGTTGTTTGTGTGTATGTATTCTCAATACTTAGCACACGGTAAGTACTCAGTAAATATTTGTTGAATCAATTAACAAGTTGGTTAAATTGCCCCAAATCCAAAGTAACACTGGTAGAGTTAAACCATGATCTCCGTGTTCATCAGGATCCTGGCAGGAATAAGATGAAAAACTCAGCTGGGGTTTTGAAGAGGCTTTTTAATAAAGAGACTGGTGACAGAGGTGTAGGCAGTGTTAGGGAACCCACAGAGGATGCTGAGGTATCATGTGGGGGCCTGAAGAATCATGGGGAGAAAGGAGAGTTATGTGAGGTGAGGCAGCAGCTTGAGTCAGTCACAGAAGAGAAGCCACAGAGGAAAACAGAGCGGAGAGGAAACAGGAGGAATAAACCCCTGTGCACTCTCTCCTCCCACTCGCCCATCCCCTGCCCATGCCTCCCGTGTGCCAGATCTAACTGGAAACCCCAGGACTCAGGGGACCAGGTGATGTCATCCAGAGAGATCAGCCTTTTGGGGTGCAGAGGTGGGTAGAGACAGGCACATAAGGAATCTGGAGACAAACAGAACAACCAGCACAGTTCAGTCTTTTTACTACACACCCCGACCTCAGCTCTCTCCTGGACGCCAGAGGATATTTGAAAACTGTGATGCAGTTAAAGATGATTCTCAAACTTTAGCACACATCTAAATCACCTAGAGCAGCGGTTCCCAACCATTTTGGCACCAGGGACCGGTTTGATGGAAGACAGTTTTTCCACGGATGGGGTGGGGGGTGGGGGAACGGTGGGGGGCTGGGGGGTTAGGAGCAGAGCTCAGGTAGTGACATGAGCAGCTGTAAATACAGATGAAGCTTCACTTTCTTACCCACTGCTCACCTCCTGCTGTGCCCCCTCTTCCTAAGTTTCATGGAAGGCAATTTTTTGTGGGGTGGGGGGTAAGGCGTGGGGGGGAGTGCGGCAAAGCTTTGCCCTGGAACCAGTGTTGGTATGTGGCCCAGGTGTTGGGGACCACAGACCTAGAGGGCTTGTTAAACCCCAGATTCCAGCTGGGCATGGTGGCTCACGCCTGTAATCCCAGCACTTTGGGAGGCTGAGGGGGGAAGGGTCGCTTGAGGCCAGGAGTTCAAGACCAGCCTGGGCAATATAGGCACACCCCATCTCCACAAAAAAAAAATACGAAAAATTAGCCAGTCATGGTGGTACGTGCCTATAGTCCCAGCTACTTGGGAGGCTGAAGCAGGAGGATCCTTTGAGCCCAGGGGTTTGAGGTTTCAGTGAGCTACAATGCACTCCAGCCCAGGCAACAGAGCAAGACTCTGCCTCAAAAAACAAACAAATAAACAAACAAACAAACCCAGATTTGTGCATCTACTCTAAGAGTTTTTGATGCAATAGGTCTGATAATATGTATTTCTCACAAGGTCCCAGGTGATGCTGATGTTCTAGCCAGGTGACAATTTGAAAACAACTACACTAACTCATCTAAGGTGCCTCTTGACTCTTCCTCACTGGAGCCAATTAGCACACTCTCCTTAACGTAAAGGACTAACATGATGTTCTACGGTACATCGAGATGACCCAACCTCTCTAGACTCTATCAGTGAACAGAAGAGTCAACATAGGTCTCAGATAAAACTGTGAGGCTGTATTGCTGCCCCTGTCATGTGAAAGCAATCAACTTATTATTACTTTTACTGATAAGACAGGAAAAAAGAGTTTATGTAAGTCAACAGCTGTATACCAGATGATAGAGGATTTTATTGATTTGCTCTAGCAAAGCCACTATATCTGGAACAATAGCTTTAATTGAAGTTTCCATTTTGGTATGTTTATGATAAACCACAGTCATGGGCCAAGATCTGTTCAGCTTACACATGGGCCAAGGAGAAGAATTCAGTGGGGATGCGCTAGAATCACCTTCCCGTACATTTCAAGTCTTTTATGGTGGCTTTAATCTCTGCAATTCCTCCAGGGTTACAATATTGCTTTTGGTTTGCTATCCTAGAAGGAAGAGGAGTTCTGAGGGTCTACATTTGTTTCTTCCTGTGGTAATAACCTTCACTCCATGGGTCAGGAAACCAATGTGGCAATTCTCCAGTTACTAAGTATAGTTTATATTAAAATATTAAAATAATTTAATGAATTAAATTAAATTATTAGTCCCAATTATTCACTCTCTTTGAATAGAATTTCATAACCACTCCCTTATGGTGGCCTAGTAGTGGACAGATTGTACTTTCCTACTTTATAATCTTGAACTTAATAATAAAATGGAAAATAACCCAATATAAAATAGGCAGAAAACTTGGGCAGACATTGCACAAAAGAAGATGATACTAATGACAAATAATGAAAAGGTGTTCAACATTTTTAAAAACCACAGTAAGATAACATTATACACCCATTAGAATGGCTAAAATTATAAAGACTGGCAACTTTAAGTATTGTCGGGATCGCAGAACAACTCGACCCTGCTGGTGAGAATGTGACACGGTGCAACCAATTTGGAAAACTGGCAGTTTCTTGTAAAGTTAAACATGCATATACCCCACAACCCAGCAATTCCACTCTTAAGTACTTACCCCAAAGAAATAACAATATAAGAACATTAACGTTTCTATACAAGAATGTTCATAGCAATTTTTTTGGCAATAATCAAAATTTAGAACAATCCAGGTTATTATGACAGGAAGAAACAAATGTAGACCCTCAGACCCCCCCTTCCCTTCAGGATGGTAAACACAAATGTTCATTAGTAGGAATATTATAAAAATGGAGTTTATTCATATTTTATTTGGTAATAAAAGGAATAAACTACTGATACATATAACCTCATGGATGAATATTAACATTATGTCAAAAAAAGGAGCTGGACACAGAAAGTTATATTCTGTATGATGCAGTTACATGAAGTTCAAGAATTGGCAAAACGAATCTGTGGTGATGAGATTCAGAGAAGTGGTTGCCTCCGAGGGTTAAGAACTGACCAGAAGGTCAACATAAAGAAATTTGCTGGGGCGATGGTACTGTTGCGATATTTCATATCTTGAGTATTAGTTAAACCAGTGTATACAATGGCAAACTCATTAAATAGAAGGCTTAATATTTGTGTGTTGCACATAGGTAAATTTTACATGAATTTTAAAAAGTATAGAAATAAAAAAGACACAAAATGGGGTCAAGGCAAGGCCACTACTCTCCCATCTGTTGCCTTTGCATGAGTTTGAAAAAAGTGATCCCTCTCAGAAGATACAGCCCTGTGGGCCCATGGCTTAGCTATGAGTGGGCAGTGCCTTTGTGCAAATCACAAAAGGGATGTTTTCCTGAAGGTGATGGCTAAGCATGACTTGGGTTTCAGCTCCCACTCACCCCCTCAGCTAGGTGGCTTTAGGTAGGGCACACCAGCACACCTGTATATGGCATTCCTGGGTAAGAGGGTTATAAATGCCTGTCACCACTGGCCCATAACTTCGGCCACAAGGGCATTAACAGCAGGGCTCAAAGCACCTTGGCAGTCCACGGTGGTCATTTGGTTGTGTTGGCACAGGCCTGGTGGCTGATGATGGGCTCTTGCTATGTGATCCTCTCCTGAAGACCAGTTTGGTGCCCTAGACTGTTCAGATCATTGATGACTGTCATCTTCAGGCTTATGGATAACATTACCATGTAGCTAATGTTTAGATATTACATGCACTACATTATAAATAATAAAGAGGGAATAAAACATATTTTGATTTACCTGTTTCTTATTATTCTAGAATTTATTATTTCTATTTTTTTAAAGTGTTTTATCTCACTGTTTAGCTTAAAGAAGAGAGGCAACTCATCATTTGGCAGATGCTAATATTTACAGCATATATTCCAACCCACAAAACATAGAGTGGTTTGTTCTATCTTATGGGGCAAAAATCTCGCTTTAATAGGATCCAATGTATTTATCTCTCAAGCCACAGCAAAGCTTATAAAGTTCTACCTCTGGGCATAAAGTGAGTAGGGTCAACTTTTTTAATAAGCAGTTGAAAAAACAGAGATAATTCAAAATTTCTCCTGCAATTGATTATTGTGATCTAAAGGGAAGATCATATTAGTAGAGATATAATCAACCAATCATTTGCAGAAGAGAAAGTGGCCGGTTGGAAATGAATCAAGCGCCTATATATTATGTGGCAAACCTAATTGCATATTAACCAACCCGAAGATCTGTGTAATTACTCTCTCATTTTGTTTCCACTTTTGAGCTCTCCTTTGCTAAAAGGAGGTGAAACAGCCTGGTTAACAATCCACTCGTGGTGATTTTTGTGTAGTGCACCCAGTGCTTTCAATTATTGCCCCATCCTTGGAGTTTATATTGGTTATTCTCCACTTGTTATTGATCTTGTTATTATGAGTAAAAGCATTAAGTGCTTTCAGTGGGGCACTTTTAAATTCCTTCTTTGCTCAGTATTTCACTTTGCTGTAGGACAGCTGGCTGGATTGGAGGGATTTGGCTGCCTCCTTCTCCCTGAATGGTAGTAATAACTTTGATTACGGAAGGAAGCCTTTAGCATCTGTGGTCTATCCTATTGACTTTGTCCAGAAAGGAAAATTTTTCAAAAGCTTTGAGAAATGAGTTTGGACCAAAATGAAACAACAAGCTGAGAAATGGAGAAATCTCATTTCAAAATGGTAATCCCAAACATAAGACGTAAATCAAGACAGAATGGCTGGTGATGTTAGGGTGGGAAACATAGACATGACATGAGTCAGGAATGTGATTTTTACTTCTGTTCTGCCGCACCGTGAAACCACTTACGTGGCCATCTTCAGATCTTACGTGAGTTCCTCCGTTTCCTGGAAAACTGAATAAAAAGAATCCACATGTTCGTGAGTATCTTCCTGGATGGGCCTCGACTTCTCATGTAGATGAATTTCTGTGTCAATAAAACGGATGCTAAAGGGGATTCTCTCCCGCTTATCCTTTGCTCAGACTTCGGTGAATCAAACCTTTCTTTCTAAAACTCAGTCTTGAATAGATCCAGTTCTTATTTCCAATGTTTATTCATCTCAAATATATAATCAAACCATGCTCATTTTAGAAAAATAAGAAAAATCAAAGAAGCAAAGTGAACAAAATTTTGAAATCGTTCTTTATCCCACTATACCAAATTAACTACTGTTAATTATTTTGTGTAGATTTCTTTCAGGTTTTTAAAACTTTTTTATTGGTTTCCTCTATAAAAATTGTTTTGATACTTTTCTATTCTTAATTAATACATTCTGAATATTTTCATTGTCCATGAATGTTCCTGAAATCATTATTTTAGTGACTTTACATTATCTAATCATATAATATATTATAACATATTTAATCAGTTCTGTATTATTGAATATTCATTTGTTTTAATTTTGGTAACATAAACAATGCTGAAATGCATAGTCATAATAAAATTTTTGCATATTGCTTTAATTATTTTCTTAAAGCAAAAATCTAGAAATAAAATTCTGGATCAATATTTATGCATATTTTTAAGGTTTTTAAAATATACTATCAAGCCATCACCTAGAAATGTTGGGACAATTTGCACTTGCATCATTGTTTTGGACCACTAAGTCACATGGATTTCTCATTATCGTGGGTGTTATCATGTATATATAAAAATCTTTGCCAAATCAGCAGAAGAAAAAAAGCACATCAGTACTTTACTTTGTATTCCTTTGATTTTAAGTAAAGTTGAACATTTTTTCTTATGTTTATTGGAGAGCTGTGTTTTGTTGAGAGTAATTTCATTGCATTTATTTGCTATTTTGCATTATTCTTCTTTTTAATAAACAGTTCTATTCCCTGAGCTGCTATAAAACACCTTATTTTTTCTTTGTAAGAAATGTCTTGTTTTCATATCTTTAATTAAAGAAGAGGGCTCAGAAGAAAGACATAAATCAGTTTTGTTCTCACAGGCAAATTGCGCCCACAATGTGCATTTTAGCTTTACGGGAGTTAAATGGCGAATGACTTGGTGTGGCCTATGGGAGGGAGGGCCACCCTAAGGATCCTGCTCCAGCAGTCCTGGCTTCCACACCTCCCCTCGGAATTTCTCTTCCACAAATGCCCTCTTAATTGTCAGATCCTAAATCTCCCTCCCTAATTTCTTTCACCCTTCTGCAGAAATTTCCCTCCATTGTTTTTTACCGCACTTCCCTCCCGTGGGGTCTCTGTGATTGATCCCTCCTGGGTTTCCTGCCAATGCCTCAATTACTCCTCCTCCTCCTACACCAGCAGCTCCTTCCTCCACTCATCCCGCATTTCTCTCCCCCTCAGCTTGGCATCTGTGTTCGTTTCCTGGGGCTGTTGCAACAAACTACCATGACCTAGATGACATAAAGCAACAGAAATGCATTGTCTCACACTTCTGGAGGCTAGAAGTCCAAAATCAAGGTTTTGGAGGGGCAAAACTCCTTCTGATGGTTCTAGGGGAGAAACTTCTTTGCCTCTTTTAGCTTCTGGTGTTTGCCAGTAGTTGCTGGCATTCCTTGGCTTGTGGCTGCCAAGCACAAGCACGTGGCCATCTTCTCTCTGTGTCTTCACATCACCTTCCCCGTTTTATAAGGACACCAGTCATATCGGATTACAGTTGAATAAGTTACATATATTAAATATTCCTAAAACTCTCAGATATAGGGACACTAACCCAGATTCTTTTCAAGTTCACATCATTTGGGTAAATCTTTGATAAACGAGACTATTTTAATATTTTTAGTTTAGTAAGGCAGATGTGTCTTCTGAACCATCATGTGTATTGGGTTGCTATGTTGATATACATGGAATAAAAGTTTTATGAATGGACTTTTCAATAATAATTATGTTTTATAATATCTGCCTAATATTAATTTCCAAATCTTTTTGGTAACTTGCAACCTTAGAGGATAGTGAAAGTTGTAGAAGGTTTGCAGAAAATCTTGTAAAGGGAATCTTATCTCATGTGGTCAAAGCTGGCTAAGATTGGGTGGATTTATTGTTAAGTTTTTTTAACAAATGAGCTCTAACATCAATACTGATATAAAACTAGATTTTTATTTTCTCTTTCTTAAAATAACAGCGTTCTTGGACTATTGGTCTGCCCTTAATAACAGGTTAAGAAGTTTTTCTTTACCTTTCTATTAATCCACCTAGAAAACAAAGATTCTGTGTCTTATCAAAATAATTTTCTGTGCTTTATGCAGACTTTGTCATGTCCTTGATTATTTAGGAGAACTGAGTCTTCTGGCTTTTAAAAGAGCTAAGGTTTTTCACAATCATGTTACTTTTGAAATCTTTTATTGTTACTTTGGTGAAATAGGTAAGTGTTGTCTCACCATGACCTATGATCCTATTTAGTCAAGCATTCAAACCTTTTGACATTTTTGTCAATTTTGCCTTCCCCAAATCAAATCCTGAATTAAATCTTCTTGATTGGGAACTGACTTTGAGATTTCCCAGAGGGCCCTGGAAAATCTCCAAAGATTTGTTTTCTTACCTTGTAGAAAAACAAATGTTAAAAAATAATTAGGTTTATTTGATGTGCTCAATTTCATGAAAAGCATTGTCAAATAAGAAACCATGCCGAACCTTCCCTATGTTGTATTTGTATGAGTAAATATTATTAATATAAGTATTTCAGAACTGTATAAAGTTCCTAGAAATTTGTCGATGCCCTCACTGTCCATAATATGTTCTCCTACTGCTTTGCCTGATATTAGACGACAATATAATGTTATCAGTCACAAACCCAGTTATTGTTTTAAAACATTGCATGTCATAGGAACAACCAAATTTTCTTGTCATTTGTGTCATTTTTGTAACGAACTCTCATCAGATCTTTAACAACGGCCATTTTAAGTCTTTTGTTATTCACAGATAGTTTGTTGTTGTTGTTGGTTTTACTCTTGTTCTTCTCCAAAAGTGTTTTCAATCAGCTACAGGCCAAAGTTCTTCCTCTTCAACAAAAAACAACCCTCTCAGAGACCTGTGGAGAGGACTATGCCAGGTGCTTTGGCTTTGGATGGCATCGTGTGAACAACTTTGAGACAATACCTTTGAACTGAGGAAGGATTTCTACAACTCTGGTTAAGAAGCCGATGGGTTCATAAAACAGTTGACCCAAGATCACACAGAATAAGAATTAATTACATGGGACTGAAGGAACTGATGAGGAATGATTCTGATTTTTTAATAGCTTTTGTTTGGAACATGGCTAGTTCCTTAATTTGTTTTTATATAAGAAAACCCTTTCCCTTTTCTCTTAAAGCTATCTAAAACTTACAACAATGTAGTAGATTATATTTTTGAAGCAGAAATGAAACATTTATCTTTTTCTCCCTATCTGATGCTTCCAAAATTTAGAAACTCTTATTGAGTATTCTTATTTTCATGGCAATGTAATATTTACATGAATCCAATAAGAATCCATTCTCCTTGCAACAGGATGATTGGAAACACTGGTTATATAACCAAGACTTTGACTGGACTATTATATTTGAGAATGATGTGCATAGAATCAGATAAGACCAGACAATTTTTGTTTGTTTTTTTTTGTTTGTTTGTTTTTGAGACAAGGTTTTGCTCTGTCCTCCAGCCTGGAGTACAGTGATACAATCATAGCTCACTGCAGCCTCAAACTCCTGGGCTCAAACGATCCTCCCGCCTCAGCCTCCAGAATAGCTGGGACTACAGGTGTGCTCCACGATGCCCAGCTAATTTTTTCTATTTTTTTTGTAGAGATGGAGTCCCCCTTTTGCTCAGGCTGGTCTCAAACTCCTGATCTCAAGTGACCTTCCTTCCTCAGCCTCCCAAAATGCTAGGATTACAGATGTGAGCCACCTCTCCCAGCTGACCAGACAATTTTAAGGAATTAAGGTTGACTTTATGGAGCCAATGTTTACAAAGCCCTTTTGGGAAAACAGGCCTGGTACCTGGCTTTACAGTGTTCCCAGCCTTATCCGTGAGTAATGAGTCACTTCCTGGCAGGCCCAGAAACCTTAGGATATTTGGGGGGTTTAAAAAGAAAATAATTCACCTAAATCTGTGGGTACTTTGAATGAAGTCTAGGGGTAAGTTCTTGGCTTGGCTTTCCAGCCTTGAAAGCTTTTTAAATGTCTAATCTAAGATTCTTTATAAAAAGCTCCAGCAAAGCAAACTTGAAAAGGTCTGTGTGGTCAATTATTATTCCTGCTACACTTATGTAAATAATCAGGCCAAATCTAATGAGACCAATTTATTTTGCTAACAAGGATACCCTTACTTTGGTTATCTTTGATCAAAAAGGGGGTGGGGAGAGGGGGACCATAGAGAGAAAATTTATGTTTCAGTAGGAAACTACAGC
Organism: Daubentonia madagascariensis; assembly: GCA_023783475.1. NCBI lineage: Eukaryota > Metazoa > Chordata > Mammalia > Primates > Daubentoniidae > Daubentonia > Daubentonia madagascariensis. The sequence continues at coordinate 13,501,377 of JAKFHU010002004.1, forward strand.
ACATCTTGGTGGGCTATCAGGTTCTGGTCCTGTTCCCTGTCTTGGAGGTTTTGTTATCTACTAAAAGTTGGACTGGATCCTGCCATCTTGCATATTTGGTCAGTCCTTAACAAATTGTCAATTCATCTAGTTTCCTTTAATCTCTGGCCACAACTTTTCAAATTGATGTTTCTAATTTTTCTCCTGACTTGGCATCACTGGTAACTAAAATCTGACTGCCCAGATCCTTACGGGGACTCTACGTTGCCTTGTAGTTGACTTTTCCCCCCCAGATCTAAAGCAGCTCTGAGAGCTGAAGATCAATATCTTGAAGTTGAAACTGCCGGGACCCATCACCAGAACAGATCACGTGTGTGCCACCTCCATGCCTGCAGTGATTGCTGTGCGGGCTGCCGGGGAAGGGCCCTAAACTCTTGCCTCTTCCACACTGTGCTCCAGGAAATAACAGTGACTGTGGACAATCTGACTGAAAAACTCCCCGTCATTAAATGCCTGATGGCTCACACTGTCTAAGAGATAATTTCTACTACCAAGTCCCAACACACGGTTCAGCTTGTCCTTAACGAACAAAAGACAACTGAATGAGAAATGAACTTATATTGTTCAGAGGAAAAAAGAATGTTAGTTCTTGTCTTAAACAAGAAGGACAACAAAGACTCTCTCCTTGGCCAGGCTTCAGTTAGGCTCCTCTGAGCCATCTTCTTGACCAAGCCTAGACCTTGGCCTTCCATGTCCATCCTGCCTTGCCGAGCCTGCGTTAACCAGTCTTAGCAAGAATCCTGCTAATTCAGGTTAACAAGAATCTCCTACCTTTGATATCTGATCAAGTTCTTCACCCTCCATCTTTGATGTCCTTTAGTAAGAATCCGGTTAGTTTAGCAAGAATTTCCCCACCCTTGATGTCTCCTCTTAGTGATTTTCCATCCACTCATCCCATCACTCTGTGCCTTCACTAGAAATCCCCACTTGTCCTTGCTGCGTTCAGAGTTGAGCCTGATCTCTGCTGCGATAATCTTGAATAAAGTCTTCCTTACCATTTTAACAAGTGTCAGAATAATTTTTTCTTTAACAACAGCAGCCCCAGGAAATTGATACACTCCCCTTCCATATGGTATTTTATTTGTTTATTTGTTTTGTTTTGTTGGTGCAGCACATACACATACAAAATGAACATCTTGCCAAAATTAGTGTTGAATGGAACAATGCCATAGGCTAAAAAATCCTGCAAAAGACAGGTGTAGTGAGCTGTGGCGGGCAATAGAGATGCAAATTTTATCCTCTTTAAAAAGCAACAAAGCCACTGTTGTTCAGCCTTGATTGCCTCTTTTAGTAAGAAAAATTGACCCTGCTGGAGGCACAGATCTAACTGGCATTGCCCAGAAGGCAGAAGTAAAAGCCCAACAGCTTCCCAGGGTCCACAGAGGGCAGCCCACTGTAGGATGAGTAGACAGGGCTGGAAGAGCTGGTAAACTAACACATGTGCATTTGAGTGATCCACTCCTCCTCCCTGTGAATCAGTCACAATGTCTTTGGCAGCACAGAAAGGACAGGCTTGACTCAAACTGCCTTAAACAATAAGGAAATTTACTATCACACCCAAAAATAAGTTCAAAAGGATGACCAGTGGCTTAATAACGTAATGAAGGACCCGGGGTCCTGCCATCTCTCCCTTCTGCTGTTCTCCATGTTCACATCTTTCTAAGTCCAGACAGGACAGACTGGGCAGCGTGGGACGGGGTGGGAGCTGTCCCTGGGACTGCACACACATGAAGGCAGGTGCTGGGGCCAAGCAGCAGTGTAGTCCTCAGACTTGCTGAAAGCTGAAGGCCAAAGATTAGAGATGAAAGCCCAGCGCATGTGGAAGCCAAATTTGAAAATGAACCCCCTAAGGGGAAGGGATCAGGTGAGGGTCTGACCATAAATGGCCAGGGAGGTCCACAATCCAGTGGACACAATAAAGTGAGGAATGAAGAGAAGCACAGAGAGGTCATGTCAGGAGATTAAGGAAATAAGTCATCATTCCTGGGCTCGAGGAGGGACACTACCCAACCTGGCGTGTTCTTGCCAGGAAGAAATACTGCTTTGATGGTGTCGTGGAGCAATGCCAGGGAAATTTACCCTAACTTTTCCGCAGTTCTTCGTCCACAGCTCTGTCTTGCAGAAGATGCCACATCCTTTTGTCCTTTCCCTGATAAGATGAATTGTGAGCAAAATGATGGCCACCTTGTTTTCCCTACAAATGGGTGTCCCAGCTGGATCTCTGTTACTGGGGACCGGCTCCTCATAGCAGAAGCAAGTGAGCTACAAAGGTTTCTTCTCTCTGTCCCTTCCACCATGCAGTCAGCACCCACTGAGCAAAGCATTTGGCCTTATCCTTTTCCAAAGCCTGGACTCATTTTCATCTTGTCCACATCATGCCTCTCCTCTTTCTCTGTGCCTTGGCTTACTCAGCTCCCGAATTCTGGATTTGTGTCCTGTTCCTGGGCCTATACTTGCCTCTGGACATGATAAAAATTTGACATCTTTTGACCCAATCAACTTTTGTGACTTCTCTTGTTTATTAAAAAAAAAAAAATTAAAAGTCACTGAGGTTGTCTAGACTGGACAGACAGAGAAGATGCATTTGTCTTTTTTTTTCAAGTTTTAGATTTTACAAAAGAGAGGATACATTTGTGAGCCCCTGAGACTCTCACCTCTTCTGAGACAGCATTTAGCAGAGATGCTGGAACATGTCTGATTCACCCAGGATGTCGTGTAGAAACAGCCGGATGATACATGCTTTTTTGGTGAATGTTTTGTTCCCTTCTGAAAATAGATACTGGCTTGGAAGAGCCCCAAAGTCCTGCTTCTTGGCTCCAACCCCATCCCCACAGCCTCCACCTGCCTCTTTGCACAGCCATTCTTAGCCTTTGAACACAGAAACCAAGCGCATGATGGCCAAAGCCTGGTTGCAGTAGATCTTGGTCTTTTAGAGATTAAATGTTTTGTATACATTCTTGAATGCTAGATATTTGGGGAGCATAATTGAAAAGATGAGAAGGTATATACCGATTTTAAAAAGCAGACAAGTTTTGGGGGAAAAATCTTTTCAAAGTTGTCCACTCTCAGTGCTGGGTGACTGAGAAAAAATGTCCTCCCCTTTTCTGTTGTCCCCATATGTGACATCTCCTGGCACTGGCTGGGTATTGTGGATATGTCTGACTTCCTATACCCAGTAGATTATACTCCACCCTACACTTCACGTATTTCTCAACATTTCACTACAGAGAAAAATAGAAATGCCATGTACCCTCAGTTGCAAGGAAGAGCAATTTCATGCATCTATTAAGATGAGGCTGTATGCTTATATAGGATACACAAAACACTATGTGTGGTACCAAGCTGTTTGCAATATTACCTTTGTGACTCCCATCAAGCCATAGATGAAAATCCAGCCCCACTACAGAGGCCAACAGGGTTAGACCTGTCTAGAAAGCTGCGTAGAAAGCCATGCCCAGACAAGCTGGACCCGAGATCTAAGGAGAACCAGAGGTGGTTAATACAACCATCAAAGCCTTGTCCAGAGATGAGCAAAGTGGAGGAGATGAGCTCATTTGGCACCCAATCACGTGACCAACCAGAAGAAAGCAGGTGCAATGGCCAAGGCAAAATGTGTCATGAGGTGAGACTCTATTGTTGGTTGACTTGTGTCCCCTCCAAAAAAAAGTTATGTTGAAGTCATAACTTCCAGTCCCTCAGAATGTGGCCTTATTTTACCTCAAGATAAAATGAGGTCATACTGCCTGCAGGTAGAAAAATATCACACATACCTAGCATAGGGATGTACACACATGCATTAACATATGGACAAACACAAACACAGAACTTACAGTTCTCCTTCTAAAATTTTAGCCACGAGTTGGGTAAACACAACAACACAGAATGCACTAGTTTATATAAAATAGTTGGCTTTTGTCTTTGCCCTGCTTCCTATTTTATCCAAATTGTGCTTCTGACGGATGGAACAAGATAAAGCTACCTGCTCAACATGAAGGTTAAAGTTTTTACTGATATTTGTGGAGGAGGCTTTTAAGATTTTCATTCACCCTGACATGCAGTTGCTTTCGGGGGCCCCTGAGTCCTCTGAGAGCCCTCACTGGGCTAGGGGTCCAAAGTACTAGTGACTATAGAGAGTTGCGGGGCCACACAGGGATGGGAAAGGTCTGGCAGGGTGAACAGGGGGTGGAGGAGTCAGGGGTTTTAAGGGGGACATAGAAAAGGGTTCAGAGCCTGAAGGGAGGACTGAGACAGTAGAAGGGGGAGGAGAGGAGGGGATGTGAAGGGAGAGATCTCAGAGAAGCCAGTTTGGGGAGACCTTAAGTTTCCCAACGAAGCCATTGACATCCCAAATTATCCTCAGTAAAATCATGCCGATGAGAAAGGAAGCAGAAGGAGTGAGCACCGTAGGGGCGGAGCTCATAGTCAGTTGGGGTCTAAGAAGGGGGTTTTAGTCAACTGAAGTTCCCATGTTCTTAACTAATGGAACCTTGTATACAAGAAAGCCTGAGGCTCTAACCCAGCTTCTAGAGTACTTTAGAATCTTAGGAATCAAAATCTGCCCTCACTGTGCTTTAAGAGATGTCTGTCCAGAGCAGTGGATTGGATCAGGAGTTGGACTCACCAATGAATCCCAATCAATCAGTCTGGAGTGAAGACAAAAGCTTCCAAGGTGCAGACCCAGGGTCCCACCTGAGAGGACCAGGGGTCCAATGCTCAATCTGATACTGTTCAGGTCACAGGCACCATAACCGTTAAATAAAAAATTATTCTGACACTTGTTAAAATGGTAAGGAAGATTTTATGTGAGATTATTGCTATAGGGGAAAGAGATGGGGCTGAATTCCAAATACAAGAATAGCAAGTGGGGACTTATAGCTAAGGAGGAGGGTGACGGAGCCAGTGGATGGAAAATTACTAAGAGAAGACATCAAGGGTAAGGAGATTCTTACTAAACTAGCAGGATTCTGGCTAAAGGCAGGTCAAGGACTTAAACATCAAAGGTAGGGGATGAGTAGCTTGATCAGATATCAGGCGTTATCAGATATCAAGAGTAGCAGGGGTGGATACTCTATAAATTGATGTAGCAAGTTTCTTGCTGAGACTGGGCAGTGCCAGCCCAGCAAGGACAGGATGCACAGGGAAGGCCCAGGTCAAGGCTTAGTCGAGAAGAGGGCTCAGAGGAACCTAACTTGAGTATGGGCAAGGAGACAGTCTTTGTCACTGAAACAAAATACTACAAACTTGCTGGCTTAAAATATGAAAAATATATTTTCTCACAGTTCTGGGGACCAGAAGTATGAAATCAAAGTCTCAGCAGGGTCACATTCCTTCCAAAGGGTCTAGGGGAGAATCCATTCCTTGTCTTTTCCAGCATCTAGTGGCTGCATACATTCCTTGGCTTGTGGTCACATCACCCCAATCTCTGTCTCTGTCTTCACGTTGCCTTCTCCTCTGCGTGCGTGGTGTTTGAATCTCCCTCTGCCTCCCTCTTACGTAGACACTCGTGGTGGTCTTTTCTGTAAGTGTTGCTAAGTGAGGGCCCAACCAGGACCATCTCTTCATCTCAAGATCTTTAATTTAATCACACCTGCAAAAATTATTTTTCCAAATAAGGTAACATTCACAGGTTCTAGAGATTTGATGCAGATATCTTTTGGAGGGGGGCATTTTTTAGGCTACTACAGGTAGTCTCATATTACAGTGAGTTGGGGACCTCCTGAGTTACATAGAGATGAAGAGATAAATGGTCCTTTATTCTCTCTTTACTTCTTATTTCTAAAAGAGAGTTGTACCAGACTAGTTAAATAGGCAAGGAAGACTTTGTTCAAGACTATCACAATTGGGGTTGAGGCTGTTGCAATGAGGGACAGATTGAACTCAACACTGACTACAATAGAAGCTGCTGGGGATTTTTTACCAAGAGCCAGGATAAAAGAGAAGATGGAAAATTACTAAGAGGACTGTGGTTAGGTATGGGGGTATAAACTAGATTGGATATCAAGGATGGGGAGCTGAGGAATTTGGTTGTATATCAAGGTTGAGAGGATTAGTCCAGATGAGGGCTTAGAAGAGCCTGACTGAAGTTTGGTCAAGGAGGGAGTCATTGTCGCTATAAATAATAGTGCCAAGTAATATCTAGATATTATCTGCACACTAATTCTGTTCCTCTACCTGAAGATGAGAGTCATCAGTGATCTGAATTGTCCAGGGCACCAGCTAGGTCTTTAGGAAAGGATAGCAGAAGTGGTGTTCATCATCTGCAGCCAGGCCTATGTCAACACAACCAGATCACCACTGTATCTCAGCAAGGTGCTCTGAGTACTACTATTGATGCCCTCTTGACAAAAATTAGGGGCCAGAGGTAACAGGCACTTATAACTCTCTTTCCCAGGCCTGCCATATACAGGTATGTTTGTGTACCATACATAAGGGCACGTGGCTGAGGGGGCGAGTGGGAGGTGACAGCTATGCTCAGCCTTCACCTGTAGCAAGGGGTGCTTCTTTTTAATGTGTGCAAAGACACCTTCATCTAGAGCTCATATGTCCTTGTGTGAATTCATATGTCCATAAGGCTGCATTCTCCTGGAGAGAATACTATTATCTAAATATTAACAATAAAGGCAATGAATGGCCAACAGTGGTCCTGCATTCAATCCATTTGGGACACTTTGGTTTTTAGGTCATATTTACACACAATGAAATAGTGAGAGAAATTTTTAAAGACTTAATAGAGAGGTATACTATGCTTATGGATTGGAAACTTAATATTGTGAAGATGTCATTCTCTCCAAATTGATCTACAGACTCTATGCAAGCCCAGAGAAAGTAACAGCAGGCTGAAGTGTATGTGTGTGTGCGTGTGTGTGTGTGCATAAAATTGACAAGCTTGTTTTAAAATTTATATGTAAACACAGAAGGCCAAGAAAAGCCAAGACAATCTTGAAGACTTTCATTATTACAACTAAACATTTATTATAAGGCTTCAGTGCTTAACAAAAATGTTACTAAACAAGGTTAAGTAGCACAAGGATAGTGGCACAAAATAATAGTCCAGAAACATACCCACATTTATACAAGTGACATAATTTATAATCATGTATATGCAATGAGGTAGAGAAAGGATATTTCCTATAAGTGTTTCTGAGCTAATTGTAAATCCAATTGACTAAAAACAAAAATTGACCTCTACCTCACACTGTGTGCACACAGACACACACGCACACATACTTACTTCCAGCTGGATTATAGATCTATATGTGAGATATTAAACATAAATCTTTTAGAAGCAAATATAGGGGAATATTTTTGCAACTTTGGTATAGACAAGATTTTTTAAACAATAGGCAAAAGTGTGCTTATCATAAGAGAAAAAAATGAGCAATTGAAGTACATTAAAATTAAAAACTTCTGTTCATCTAAAGACACGAATCCACTAAAAGAATGAAAAAACAAGCCATACAGAAGATATCTCAAAAAAGGACTCATTTAGAGTATGTATAAAAAGAAAACAAAACAAAAAAAACCCTAAAATCAACAACAAAATGTCAGACATGTCAGTAGTACAATGTGCAAAAGACATGAACAGATTTCACAAAGTAAAATATCCAAATGGTCAATAAACATATAAAAAGTAACTTAACTTCACTTGTCATGAGGGAAGTACAAATAAAAGACACAATGAAACGCTGCTACAGATGGACCAGAATGGCTAAACTGATGAAATGACCGACAATGCCAAGTATGGGCAAGAAAGTGGAGCAACTGGAACGCTCACACTGTGCATGGCAGTGCAAACTGGTATAACTACTTTAGCAATGTCTACTCAATCTAAACATAAGCATATCTTATGACCCAGCAATATACTCAAAAGAAATGTGTACATAAATTCACCAAAAGGTATGTTCAAGAATGTTCATAGGAATACAATTGGCAATAGCAAAAACCTGGAAACAACCCAAATGTCCATCTACACTAGAACTGATAAGTAAGTTGTGTTATATTCATGCAGTGGAATACTACAGAGCAACAAGAATGAGCAAATTACAACAACACAATAATTGATTAAATCTCACAAACGTAACATTGTGCCAAAGAAGCAAGGCTCACAAGAGTACATACTTTATGATCCCATTTATATAAAGTTCAAAAACTAACCTACGGGGTTGTAAAACAGGATTATGGTGACCCTTGGGATGTGGGGGTAATAGGAGAAAGTGCCATGGGACTTCTGGGTTGTTGGTCATGTCCCACTTCTTGATTTGGTGCTAGCTATGTGGATGTGTTCATTGTGATAATTCTTCAAGCTGTACTCTTACAATTTACACATGTCTCTTTATACACTTTATACTTCAGAAAATTCACCAAAAAGTAGAATGGTACACATTGGTAAAAATTACCCAGCTATATCTGCATATTTCAAAACTATAATGTTGAGCAAAGAAGCAAGCATAATGCCCTTCATATAATATTTTAAAAGATGAAAATTTATTATGTGTATATAAGTATATGCACATGCACGTGCGTGCACACACACACATATACAAAACTTTAGTTGAAATGTTCAGCTCCTCAACTCTAACCTTCTGCTCTTACCATCCTAACCCCTCTAGTTCTCCTTAGCTAGCAGCGGGTCTCTGCTGCCTTCAGACAGATGGTTTCTGTATCTCACCTGCCTAGTTGTTTCTGCGGGACCCTTATTTGTCACCAGCTATTCCATCCTACCTAGGAGCAGAAGTCCTTGATCTCCATTTCTTCTTGCTCTTCCTCCTTTTCCTCATTCCTATTTCTTCTTCCTCCTCTTCTCTAACTTTTTCAAATGGTACAAAATACTTTTATAGAGAAGGGACCATTTTCCATCTCTTGTTGCATCCACAGCACCTAGCCCGATGCCTCCCAGTCAGTATCTGTGGACTAGAATCGACTGCAGAATCTAGCATGGAACTAAGTCCACAGTATGTACTCAAAAAATCAGTCCATTGACTCAAAGCATTACAAACATTCAGAATAAAATCACAGAGCTGGAGTCATAGAGACTGTCCTGTCCAAATCCTTCACGGCATAGATGAAGACCACGAAGCCCTGTAAGGCTGAGGGATCACCTAAAGCTACAGGACACATCAGAGGCACAGGCACGGCACGAGACCAAGGCTAGTGATCCCCTTCACACGCTATTTCTCCTAAACCAGCCACTGAAGTCTCCCTTACTGCCACGTGTCCAATGTGGAATCAAAAAGGGTTTCATCCCAAGTGCTACACAAAGAAATTTTGATTCCATGAGGGTCCCCTGAGCCTGCCTTATACTCCTATCTGATTTAAAGGAGGCTGGAAAGGACACCCTGTTGTCAAGATGTCGTATTGGGAGCTGAGTGGGAGGGTGTGGGATGCTTCGTCTTTATTTCTGCAAATATCCCAATATGTGTCTTGGCTCTGGTTCAATACCTTTGAGCTTTGTCTCTCCCCTTCTTGCTGCTCTGTTTTTATAATGCCTAAAATTACAGTGTACCAGATTCAGTCAACGGCTTGCCAGATTCCCTTAAAAGTATATAACATTGTTAAAACCATTGTTTTTAAAAAGCTCCTTTAAAACATGACATTTATTAGCCGTTATATTAAGATAAACGATAAAGTTATCCCCAATGTAGATTTTACCCCTTGATTTAAACTCCAACTTGAGTAAACTAGGCAAGGAACATTAAAAGCAGAATGGTTTTTAGGACCCACTGGGTAATGCTAGAATTTGTGGCATGCTAAACACCAGCACAGCATATGCCAGCAAGTCTTGGTTAATCACATTTGGGGCCCAATTAAACTTTTCCAGCTTGCTCCAGTTTCTACCTGAGCCCCAGTGAAGGGAGCACAGCAGGTGAAATTGTCATGGGCAGAAGGAAACTTGGGCTAAGGCTGGTGAAGACAGGTTTTTTGCTCATTAACTGGGCTCTTTGGAGACACTAAAGGACAAGCAGGAACAGAGGCAGAGCAAAGCCACGGATGGGGGATATAAACCCCTGAATGCTGCCCTCTGCTCTGCCTTCCTGTGAACCAGAACTTCACCTCACACTTAGCTGTGAGTGGTGGCAACGTCCTTACACCTGGCAGGGCAGACCAGCTCTGCAGGATGAGTGCACCGGGACAAAGGAATAGCTTGAGCCCCTTTGGGGGATCACGCCATCCTTCTGTGATCTTTGGTAAATTCAGCTGCCACCATACCACAGATATGTGGTAATCCATGGCACCTTTTTTTTTCTTTCAAATTTATTGAGGAGGACATCTAGAATGTTGACCTTAGTCTCCCCAAGGTGACTGTCCAAGGTTTCCATACTCAAAGGGTCTGGGAAAGAATTGCTTGATGCTTCTTCTCTTGGAAGAAGTGATCCTTTTGGTCACCCTCATGTCCCTTTAAGGTGTTTGGGTTACTATAATAAAACTAGGGGGGGGTGCTAAAGGGGCGTTGGAAGAAAGATCTCTCAGAACCTAGAAGGAGGAGATAGAGCTGACATCTGATCCAAGGGAATCTTTGTCTGGAGGTATTTTTCTCCTGTTCATGATGCCTGAAATCAAGAGGTGCCTCTCAGGGAGGTCAGAGAGGAAACAGAAGGTAGGAAGAAAGGAAACTGCGGACCTATTGTCCACTGGAATGACACAAAACAGAGGAACTCCAGGAAAGAGGTGCAGATGGAACTTAGTCTCCTGCCCCGGCCTCCTGGTGTTTGAGCAGAGCCACTGGGGTCCATGCAGCAGACTCCACTCTCTCCGAGTCCCCAGACCCACTGAAACGTGCCCAGGAGGAACTCGTCAGCCCCCTGCGCTTGGCAAAACGGCCCTCAAAGCCCCGCTTCCCAAGCTGCCCTCTTCTGTGTCGGGGACTGTCCGCATCTCCCTAGGTGGCTCACGACCAGCTGGTCGCCTTTTCTTCTGGCTTTTCTTCATCCGCTCCTTTCACAAATATTTCTCCAGCCCCTGCTGAGTGCCAGGCATCACGCAAGCCACTAGAGCTGTGACAACGTCCTCACCATCAAGGAACAAAATGTACATTCTAGTTGGGGCGGAAGACAGACAATGCACACATAAATAAATAACTCCAGGCAGCGAAACATGGGAAAGGAAATAACCAGGGTGGAACGAGAAGGAGGGTGGGCCTTCTTTAGAATGGAGCTCGGAGGAAGCCACTGTGAGGAAGTAGCGTTTGAGCTGAGGTCTAAGCTATGAAGAAAAAAAAAAGGCAGGTAAGAACCTTCTAGGGCAAAGAGAACCACAAATTCAGATACATGTATGCGGGAAAGAGGACAGCATGTCCTAGGTACACAAAAGAGGCCCGAGGGGCTGGAGCAAGTGAGCAGGGACCTGGGGGAGACTGACCACGGAGGGGACCCCACAGGCCCCCAGGCCAGGCGAAACTCGCTGCCAGTGCAGTGAGAAGGCACCAGACGATTTTAAACAGAGCGGTGACACAATCTAATTTATGTTCTTCGAGGCTCATTCTGGCGTGAATAAGGGTGGGAGAGGAACAAGATTAGAGACAGGGAAACCAATTAGGAGGCCACTCTGGTAAACTACCTGGGAGGTGACAGAATTAAGACCAGCGTGACAGCAGCCAAGTGGGAGACTGCAAAGGACCTGTGTGTGCATTGGGCGTGGGGACAAGGGAAGGATGAGTCTGGCCTTGAGCAGTTGGGTGGACGGTGGTGGCTTCTGCTGAGATGGGACAACTGAGTACGAGACCAGCATGGAGGTGGGGGTATGGGGTACCCCGGGCCTCCCCTCAGACAAGTTGAGCTGGAGATGGATTTGACATTCACATGAAATGTTGAGCAGGCAGCTGTGTAGACATCTGGAGCTCCAGGAGACATCAGCTTTGCTCCCGGCTCTGCGTTAAGGGAGACAGCAAGGTGTCGCAGAGGGCAGGAGGGGGGCGGAGGGGAAATCTCAGCTTTGGCAACAGAGAAGTGGGGATTCGAATCTTCTCTTGGCCAATCAATAGCCAGGTGACTTCGGGCAAGGTGTTCCATCCCTCTGCCTTCTTGCGTGTAACCAGAGAGGGCTGTTGTGGGGATCCCGTGGGTTGGGCCACAGAAGGCACATAATACACACATTCACCTCTTTACCTTCCCTGTTCCTGATGCCTCGGTTTCTGCCCAGGCCTGGAGGCTTCCTCTTTCCTATGAGCTTCCTTTTCCCCAGGATTTATCCTTAAACCAAGAGTCACTCACCAGATAGTGACTCCTCATGGAAACCACTTCCCCAGGACTCCCTGAGGGAACTCCATAAACATTTTAGCTTAGTGCCATGTGCTGGCTAAAGAGTGCTGCCTTGTGTTTCCTGAGAGGTCCTGGTCCCCTCTCTGTCCTGCCCTGTATTCTCAGACTGAACAAACTTCCCTCTTCCCTCTAGATTACTGCAAGAGGACAGTGGCTTTTCTCTCTGTCCATGCCCTCCACCAAACTCATATTGTCCTGAAACAAGACTCAGCTCCCTTTATATCACTTCCTTGCATGCAAACATTCAATGGCCCCTTTCTGCCCACAAAAACAACTACAAGATCACCTTGGCATCCAAAGCGTTATGCAATGTGCCCCTGGCTTACCTTAGAGAACTTTATATAGTCTATATTTTAGCGGGGAAGTTCTCAAATGTTTTTGGTCCCTTTACACTTTTAAAAATTATTGAGAGCCCCCAAAATGCTTCCATTTATGTGGGTTATAACTTGGATTTATACTGCATTATAGATTAAAACTGAGACATTTTTAAAATATTTATTAACTCAATAACAATGAGCCCATTGCACAATAATGTAAATAACATACCAAAAAAAAAAAAAACCAACTCTATTTTCCAAACAAAAACATAGTGAGAGGAGTAGCATTGTTTTACATTTTTGCAAATCTCTAGCGTCTGGCTTAATGGAAGACAGCTGGATTTCTAAATCTGCTTCTTCCTTCAATCTGCTGCAAAATGTTATTTTGGTTAAATTATATATAGAAAATCCAGCCTCACACAGATATGTAGGTGGGAAAAGGAAAGGGTCTTGGAGACCCACAGGGGTCTTTGAACTCATCCTGAGAGCCAGGGCTCTGGCTAAGCGAGGCTGTTCGTGCTTCTCTGAATAAGCCCGTGACCTTCCTCCTGGCACCCTCAGCTCACACTGTTCTCTCCCCTGCTACTCCTTGTCCTCATCGACCTGCAAAAACCCTAATCTAGACCTGGGTCCACTGTCAACAGTCTAAAGGAGCCCCAAGGCCCATGAGGAGCTGGCAGAGCCACGTGAGGCAAAGTGTGAGCAGGTGGGATGAAGCCCCCAAAGTGTTCGCTGAAGGCTGACCTTCTTCCCACAACCCAGCTCTGCCAGCTTCCCACACACCCAGAGCTGCCAGGGTTTCCAGCTATCTTGGAAAGCTCCTGGAATATTGTCTTAGTCTACTCAGGCGGCCATAACAAAATACTGCAGACTGGGTGGTTTAAACAATCGAAATTAATTTTCTCACAGTTCTGGAGGCTGGAAGTCCAAGATCAAGGTGTTGGCAGGTTTGATTGGTCCTGAGGCCCCTCTCCTTGGCTTGGCTTGCAGGCAGCCGCCTTCTTGCTGTGTCCTCAGATGGCCTTTCCTCTGTCCATGTACATCTCTGGTGTCTCCCCTCTTCTTATAAGGATACCAGTCCTATTGGATGAGGGCCCCACCCTTATGGTCTCATTTAACCTTAATTACCTCCTTAAAGGCCCTATCTCCAAATACAGTCACATTAGCGCTACAATGTATGAATGGGGGTGGGGCACGGTTCAGTCCGTACCACATGTTGACACCCAAAACAGCCATTTTCACCAGTTCCCCTCCTCTATACATCAAAATTATTTTCAGCAAAAATCAAGAAATAAAATAAATATTAATAACAATAATAATGTCGAGAAAATAAATGCAGACAATGAAAATTCTCTTTTATTGAACTTTGTATATGTCCTTATACAGTAAAAAGTATTAAAAATTACAGTATGAAAAGGGAAAAAGAAAAATGTATTACATTTTAAATGTAAACATAAAAAAATGTATGTTTTAATTACATTACAATATTTTTTCTGATAGAGGGGGGAAAACCTGGGGAAACGTTTCTGAAAGCGTCAGAAATTCACACTCGTTTGTACAAGGAATGAGTGAACTGAAGTAACTCAAGTTCTGTCTCTCTATCTTTACAATCCCCATAGCATCTTTTATTTCAAATCATTAGATTCAAACAAGTTAAACAATGCATGTTTTAAACAATTTAAACAATCTGTGTTTAAATACCGGAATATGTAGTTTAGAGATATAAACTTCACCTGAAGCAAGTTTAAATGATTCCAAACCACTAGGAACTTACCTTCAGAAGCAACGTGTGTGGCTGAGTACATGTATGTTGACACCATCTGCAAAGCTAGAAGTTCTCTGATGTGACTTCCATGGAGAAGATAATCTTTAACAAAAGATGAGTAATAATAATATGCTAACTTACAGCTTATATATGTATTATATATCAATAACTTTATTAAAGCTCAGAAATTACTAAAACAATTGTCTAGATTTTAGACCAACAGAAGATTTTGGGGGAGGAGCATTTATCACTGACATTATTAGAATTGCTGGTGCAAGGTGATAATAAAAAGTTGACCAAGTTCTAGCCAATCTTACTGTTGTTTTTTAATCATCTATGGACAATGAATTTCCATATTGCTTTCATCCAAGGTGGACCCTTCCATTGCCCTGCCCTTGATATGCTGATGGCTGTCACTCTGCCCAGATATGAAATTCCATCTGCCCCTTAGTTTGTGCCAAGTATAAGTGCAGATCTGTCTGTGCCCAAAGGACCCTCAGACAGGAGCATGTCTGGGTGCAAGTGATGATATTGTAGGGATGGTGGAATGCAGCTATCTCCTCATGCAGATTTGCATGTCTAGAAGGCTTGTGCATGGGTGAGGTGCCTGGGACAGTACGTAGGATCAAGGGGAAGGGGGCTATAAGGAGCATGTTACCTGTTCTTCCCACCCAGATCTGTGGGCTCATGTCTGAGCCCTACAGCGAGAGAGAGAGAAAGAGATAGAGAGAGAGAGAGAGAGAGAGAAAGAGAGAGAAGGCAGACAGAAGCCTAAGAGGTGATTTCATGAGGGACTCAGAAAAACACAACAGCTCAATCCTGTAGCTACTAAGGTCTCAGGTCAAAAAGTGGGACCCAAAGTCAGGAAGGATGGTGTTCTCCCCACTGGACACAGAACAGCTGGCTGCTCTGGCCCTTCAAGGCAGCTTTGGAAGTGCCCAGAAGCAGCATCCTTGGCACAGAAATGGACAGTCTCCCTGGAAATGCCACCATCCACAGCAACAGTAAGACTCCTTCTATTGGCTTTGCGGATAGAGAACATTATGGAAGTGCTCTTTCTGGGCTCCAGGTGATAATCTTTGCTAAGAAATAAGGAAAGACTCACACACCTGGCTCAAGAGAAATGTGGGCTGGCCTCATTTCTGCATCAAGTATATTTTTCTGCTTCTCCCAGAGTTTACTTCGAGTGTTTCACCTGAACATGGCTGCTCACATCAGGTACAAGACAGGGAGTGTCTTCACGATGGGGGACCTCAGCGCAGACGACAAGGTCCCAGAGCTGCCTGGACTGCCCATGCCCAGTCCTGCACCCACCCCACAGTACCCATGTATTTTCTCTTTCATCTTCTATCCCTTCCCTGCTGGGGAATGAATCCTCCTATGCATACTATGCACAGTCCTGCCCTGGAGTCCCCATCTTGTTGGCATAGAGACCACCCTGATCGCACCTGCCGGCTGTGCTGTGGCCCTGCCACTAAACCCACCTTCGGGTCATTTCTGCCCTGGCCTTACATCTCAGCCCAGTATTTCCTGCCAGACATTAGCAACTATTCCCTTTTCATGTACCACATCAGGAGCTGCCAGCACCCACTGTGATCCTAATTCTGACCCATGCCTTCGGACCAGGAAAACGTGGCCCTACCATTCCCCAGAGAGAAGACCTTTTCCTATGAGGTCCCCCAACTGCATCCCTTGTCCTCTGGCTTCTTTTTGTAAGATTATCATTCTGTTCCATTTCCATAATATAGCTAGCAGAGCATGGGATTTGGGGAAACACTCTGCCTTCATTTTCTACTCCCCACATAGCCTTCACCAAGTTGGCAAACCTGTCAGAGTCTCAGTTTCCTTTGTTGAAAGCAGTGATCACCCTGCCTTCCCCACATGCTTGCCATGAGGGTGGGCGAGGCCGCACATGGCCAGAGCTCAGCACAGGCTGCAGGGCAGAGATGCTCAGCGAGAACAAGTGCCCCTGTGACCGCACCCACCAGTGAGTGCTGTGCTGGAGGAGCTCTTCCTTCTGTGTGGCTTGCCTCTGGGCTCTTCTTCGAAATACACATCTGGATTTGGGGCCTCCAGTGGCCATCATTCCCTCGTTCAATCAGCAAATGGTGACTGGGTCCCCACCATGTACCAAGGCTTGCATTTAGGCATCAGGGTTCCAGAAATAAGCAAGACATGCTCCTTGCTCACAGCTAGGACCGCTTACCCTCTGGCAGGGGGAGGGCAGATGTGGAAACAGCAATGAGTGGCTATAATAATAGATGTACATGTCAGCACCCCCATCCCTGCCAGGTATGATCAGGGTCTTCCTAGTGTCCCCTGACCCTTACTATTCTGGGGTATGCCCAATGAGATGGATGCTGGGGTCTCAATTTACCCATCTTTAAAGTGGGGGTGTTCTCAATTTCCAATGTCACTGCAAGGGTTCAATCCCTGACACGTAGACCAAGGCCCCCAGGGAGGGTCGAATCTGGCTCTAACTTGCTCCCAAACAAGCCCCAGAGGGTTTCTCAGTCTTGGCAAAACACCACACAGTGGCTTCCCAGGGAATCAGTTAAAATATCTGAAAGAGCGATTTCCCCTACAACAAAACAAAACAAAGCAAAACACATAAGCCTGACTAGAAAGGGATGTTAGCATTTCCTCAGGGTGGCTCAGGCTTTCAGATCCCCTCCTGCCCCCTCCCTGCCAGCTCTCAGAGGAGGGGATGCTCCCAGAGCCTCTGCTCCTTTATACACAGAGCTTCCCACTCGCTCCTCTCTGCCATGGCTCAGGGCTGTGTGCTCAGAAAAAAATTGTTCTGTTTGAAGCCATGGACTCTGCCTAAGCATCCTGATTACATTAGCTCCCTAAGCATTCCACTGTTCCCCAAGCAGGGAGCTGGGAAGAGGTTAAAGGAATAAAATCACCTTTAATAGGTGATTACAGGTTCCCAGGGCTTTTTAACTGTGGCTTCAACATGCAGAGAACCATAAAGGGAAGACTCAGGTGCTTCTGAGGAGCTCAAATGGGAGTGTCCCCGCTGAGCAAAACAAGCAAGGGGACACTTGTTCCCTACTGGGGGTGGGGGGAGGGGGCGGCACTTCCTGAGTCCCTTCTGTGTTCCAGGCAACCCAGCCCTTGCAACAGGGCATCTCATTTCAAATTCCCAGCATCTCTAGAAGGTGAGTCATACGTCCCCTACTTATTATGTGGGTTGTCCAATGTTACATAGATATAACAGGAGACACCACAGTTTAAAATCAGGTGGGTCTTATTTCCAAAGCCCTTATTCGTCACCCTAATCCACACTGTATCCTACTGAAGTCTCAGAGCGGGGAGGGGACCTCTCATGATGAGGTGGGATCTCAGGCCAGTGATCACCCCAGGTTATCTCTTCCAACTCCAAATTGACTAGACTCAACCCTTCACCTAACTCGGCTAGGCCACCTACTAGAACATCAGACCTTGGGGTTGTCACCTTCTGGCTCCTCCATTTAAGAGAGGAGGGGTCACCTCTGCTCACTAGAAACCATCCCCCCCCACGACAGATTTATAACTGCCACCTCTTCAATGTGCTTTAAGGTATTCAGATGTGTTTATTAATTAGTCATCATTATTGACTTGACATCCTGCTGTCATTTAAATAAATTTGGTGAAGTTAATCAGGCCCCTAATAATATGCAGGCTTCTTGTGCTAATTACTTTTTGGTGACAAAATTCATTGTTAATGTAAACAGAAATATTAATCATGCCAAGGATCAATATGTGTGTGGGAGGTGAGCCCCAGAGTCTAGGAGAAAGGACACTGTCGTGTTGGTGGGTGCTGGGAGAAGGTCTGAGACGGCCTAAGACGAAGGCGGCCTTGCCTAAGGAAGGGGCGGAGTAGGAGCTTCACTGCTGCCGGAGTGGGAGCAGGATGGTCGCCAAATGCAGAAAGGGAGTCTGTGAAAGGGCTCAATGTGCAGTCATAGTGCCCTGCTAAGGTGCAAATGCTAACACAAGTTCAGAGACACCAAAGATTCTGCCACTGCCTTCCCCCCACCCCAAGCCACATCCGACTGATCCCCGAGACCCCACTGATCTGACCACCCAAAAAGCCCTCTCAGTCGGTACCTTCTGTCACCGCCCTTCTCCCCTGATCTGCTCAAAGCTTGCACCTTGGCTTTGGTTCCCACCCTCACTGGCCCTTCCAACCCTCATCCGGTCCCGGCCCCTCTAACCCCACCTCCACACCGGAGACCAAAGACCAGAGAAGAAAATTGCTCCTTGAGTCCAAGCCAAGTTCTCCCTACAGGGCAGCCTGTTTTCCTGGAGTTCAAGCCTCCAGATCTTAATGTGCTTGTCTCCCCAGCCTTCCATGTCACATTCTCGAAATGCTTCTGGAACTCTCTCTCCACCCCACCCTTTCAACTAGTTAACCCCTGCACACTCTCCACCCTTAATATCTCACTCCTGTAGGGGACCTTCCCTGAACCCCTGGCCAGAGCCTCTTCTCTGCTCCCATGACTCCTGGGTGTCCCCCTTGTGTGCCTCTTACCAGGCTAATTATAATTTCCAGTTTATGCATCTTTCTTGTTCTCAGGACCGTGAACCTCTCAAGGGCATGATGTTTGCCTGATTCGTCCCAGGCCCCACAAAGCCCGGTGGGCCACAAATGTTTGATGAACAAACAAATGAGTGAATACATCCTTGTGGGAGAAGGGACTGTGGCAGAGCCTGAGGTGTCAGCAGGCAGGTGGGCTGGGAACAGAACCACAGCGACAAAAGGAGAGCAAGGGTGAAGGGGCATGCGGTGCCACCCGCAGGGGTCTTGGAAGCTGTGACCAGTTTTCGGTAAGTGGATTCAGCATAGACTAAGGATGTTTATAAGGAACTTGTGGAAAGAAACGGGCAAAAGTGCAGACTCCTGCATCCAGGCCTAGCAATGACTACTGATGCTGGCAGAGGACACAGCTTGAGAGAATATGGCAAATTTACCAACCACGTTTAAGCTTAAGCTCTGTGTATATATTTTAGGAGGACCCAATGGGCAAGAAACAGCTTACTGATCGGAAAGAAAGCCAGGTCTCTTCAGCCCCATGGAGGGGCCTTTGTGAAAGGTTAGCATCTCCTACTCTGAGAAATGCTGGGTGCCTTGTTGAGGGGGGCATTTGTCTGCTGAGCAAGCCATGTGGCCATGAACTGTCAGGTCTCCTTAGCTCCTTCCCAAGCATACTGGGAGCCTCTGGACTCTGGTTATGAGAGAACATTAGAAGATTCCCAGAGTATCCTCGGGATGCAGAGAGGTGGGAGGATCCAATCACCCAGCTCTGAGCAAGCTCTCAGGCCACACAAGCATTGGCACTTCTCAGAGAGTCACACAGAGATGCTTCACCTGATGACTACTGGGTATAACTCTCCCAAAGAGACAGGCATTGAACCCCTACCATATACGGGCTCAACTGAGCACCTACGGGCTCAATCTCAAGAAGTCCTTCCTGCTCTGATGAGTTTCTAAAACGTATTAGTTCACCTTAGATGAAACCTCAGAATGCATGACTTCTGGGAAACAGCCAAAGGACTTTAGTGCTGGTCTGGAATTTTTATCTCTTAAAGATTGTTTGGCAGTCTCTCTTCCCCTTGACAAGAAGTAAGCTAATGTAAGAATGAGGATTCTTTTCCAGCATAAAACGGGAAGATTATATATGTGAGCTAAGCTTTATTTGAGTTGAACACCCAAAAACTCTCTACCAAGTAGAAAAAGTCCAGGAAGTCAGAAGGCTTAATGCCCCAGGGAAACAAAATTGCATTAATATTCAAAGATGGTCCAATATTTCTTCAAGTTTCACAACTGATACTAAATTAAGCCATAAAGTGCAACCGTTCTAATTGGCAAGAGGCATATGATAGACAATAATGGGGTAAAAGTTCATTTCTTACTCCAATTAATTACAAAAGAGGATTTTTTTAAAAAAATAAAGAAACGAAGTAACACATTCACCATATGGATCCTAAAGCACCTTTCTTGCACAGCGTGACAGCATAACTCCATCTTCCACAGACCTAATGCGAGATGAAATATTTTTGTACATTGGCATGTCAAGACATAGTATGTCAAGTCCAGTATGGTGTTTTAATGCGATCAAATACACCTTTGGGTCAATAAATAACGTATAATGTAAATCCTTCAAATGAGATAGATATCATTGAGTTTGAATTCTTTAGGGGGTGCTGTCTTTAGGTGTGTGGTTTTGGTCACGGAGCTTTCTCAGACCTAGTATCTGTTAGAGATTGTGTGGACCGCAGACTTGCCTTCCTGCCCCCTCCCTGCTGCCCTGTCTCCACCAGACTCTAACCAATGGGGAAGAGAATTAAGGAATTGCCAATGGGAGAAACAATCAGCTTTATTAAAGTGTTCAATAATTGCCAAAATACAAGGCAAAGTTGAACTTGAGACATGGCTTGGATATGAGGCCATAGTGGGGGCATCCTAACACTTCCTGCATAGCTTGGCATCCCCCAGACCAGAGTCTAGGGTGTAGGGAGTTTATTTCCAAGAAAATCTCAGGGAGCATCCAATATTGGATGCATAATTGAGTTCACTGCTCTCAGGGAACTGCTCTCAGGGGCTCTCAGAATCATCTGCCCCAAACTGGAGGCCATTCTCTTAAGTGAAACAATTCAGACACAGAAAGACAAAGACTGCATGTTCTCACTTATAAGTGGGAGCTAAACAATGCACACACATGGAAGTAGAGTGTGGAATGACAGACAGTGGAGACTTGGAAGGTGGGGAGGGTGGTGGATGATGAGAAATTGCTTAAAGGGTACACTGTACATTACTCCAGTGATGGACACACTAAAAGCTCTGACTTCACCACTATGCAATATATCCATGCAACAAAATGACACTTGTACCCCATAAATTTATACAATTTTTTTAAAAAAGGAAGGAAAAGAATTTTCCACCCAAGATCAACCTGCAAGTATGTATTCACTGGCTCTCAGACCTGTGGGTTGAGTAAGCCCCAACTTCCAGGCTGGGTGTATGTGCTTGATGGGTGAGCTCCTCCCAATGACAGGAGTGACAGAGAAGCAGTAGGAGCAGAAAACAGAAGGTCATTGCGGGCATTTGAGGAAAGCTGCTTGCAGACCAAGGTGGGTAGGAGCCCACTCAGGAACTTTCAACTGCAGTTGTGGCTAAAACGGAATGGGAGGAAGAGAGGAAGAGAAGGAGGGCACCAGAGGTGTGTGATGCACTCTCCCAGCATGGGCAGTGAGGCCCACCACAGGGCACAGAAGATGGCAGCCCTGCCCCACCCATGAGGACCCAGAGCACACAAGCTCCCATCCTCGGTACTTCTTAAGAGGCAACCTCAATTCCTAACCCAGGGCTCAGGAGCAGAAAGCCACAGAAGGACTGATGAGGCACAAAGGGAAAAAGAAGGATTGAAGTTCTTTCAGCTTTTGAGCCAAACTAACACTGTATTGCAGTTGGGGCAATGCACGCTCAGGTAAACTTCCCTAATCTTAGTGGCTTAATATAATAAAAGTTGTTTGTTTGTTTGTTTTTCTCAAAGTGTGGGCACCAAGTTTGCCTTCCCTGTAGTTGTTCAGAGACCCAAATACCTTCCAGGTTGTGGCTCTGCCCCCTTTAGTATGTAGACTCAGATCACCATGTTCATCTGCATTAAGGAGGAGCGGGTAGGCAGGACCCTGCACACACAGATTCTGTGGGACAGAGGTGGACGTGGTTCCTAGGACTTCTGCTCACTTTCCATCAGCTGATCTCAACAACTTGGCCACAGTTAACTCCAAGGAAGGCTGTGAAATATACTCAAATGTTACATCTAGGAAGAGGATAAAACATGATTAATGAACAGGTAACCAGTCTGTGCCAGAAATTCCCTCCATTAGTAAGGCATGGCTCAAAGGATAATTAGGTCTCACTACTCAGACCTGTTAACCCTCCTCCCTTGAAAGAGGGCAGGTTTAAGGGAAGATGAGGAAAGTATTAAGTGTTCACTCCAATAATCTCTCCTTCTTAGGAGGGAAATAGAAGTCCCTGTCTCAGTAATAATAATAATAACAACAGCTAACATTTACGTAGCACTTACTATGTGCTAGGCACTATTCTAAGACCTTTACTAGATTAAGTCATTTGAACTTCACAGCAACCTTATGAAATAGGTAATATCATTATCCCCATTGTACAGATGAGGAAATAAAGAAGCAGAATGATTAGGAGATTTTCCCAAGGTCAACAAACAGTAAGCTGCCCAGCTAGGATTCCAGTGCAGGCATCTGGCTCCAGAGTCCGTGTTGTCATCCACCACATTATATACTACACTTCTTACTTTGAGGAAATGTGGGCTAGCTTGCCCTAACAGGGCTAATCTATAGCAATAACTTTAGAGATTCTTTATCACAGACTTTATAAAGTCTACAAGCTCATATAAGGGAATAAGAAATCTGCATTTTTCAATATGTACTTTCAGAGCAACCTAGAGACATAAAGGAAACACTGATTTTAGGAAGCCTATTCCTCTTTGCTAAGGAGCTAGTGGTAGATTTTAAGGTGGTGGTTGCTGTGATCTGAATGTTTGTATCCCCCCACCAACTAAAATTCATATGTTGAAATCCTAACCCCCAATATGATGGTATTAGGAGGTGGGACTGGAAGGTGATTAGTTCATAAGGGTGGATCCCTCATTAATGGAATTCATGACCTAACAGAAGATGCCCAAGCAAGCTCCCTTAACCCTTCTGCCATGTGAAGTTACAGCAGAAAGACAGCTATCTATGAACATGGAAGCAGCCCCTCACCAGACACCAAATCTGCCAGTCCCTTGATTATAGCCTTCCCAGCCTTCAGAACTGAGAAATAAGTGTCTATTGTTTCTTATTGTTTATAAGCCACACAGTCTGTAGGAGTTTGTTAGAGCAGCCCAAATAGACTAAGACAGTAGCTAAGGAAATCTTAGTTGATATCATGCCTTTTGGCATATCCATTTCATGCTTCAGGATCCTCATTACTATTAAGCAAATTCCTGGTCTTTGCATGTGCCTTTACTCAAGTACAGACTTTAGGGAATTCATTTTGCTCAACCAACTTTTATAGAAAGCTTTGCCTCCCTCCTGTGTTTTCTGCTCCATGCCACCTGCATTTTCCCTGTTTATTACAATGTTTGCATGATACTGCAGCTCTCTACAGCTCTGCTACAACTGTGTGATCTCTTGTATGACCATGGGTGGGTGATTCTCACCTAGTGTGCCTCAAAGTTTAATGTGCATAAAAATACACTGAAGAACTTGTTAAAATACAGACAGTGATTCAGCATTTCTGGGAGGCCTGAGAGTCTGCATTTCTATCACATACCCAGGTGATTCTGATGCCCATGGTCCACACTTTGGTTGGCAAGGTTCCAAACCCTTCTGGGCTCAGACAGTTGCATCCTATTCAGAGTCTGAGCAAATTGTCAATGTATTATCTCTCAGTCCCACCCCTTTCTGCATTGCTTTGTGATATTGGAGCTGGGCCCTTTAAGCATTTCTCATTTATCAGATGGCAGAATGTTAGGCACTGGGGTACTCTGATAAATAATAGTGACAGGAAGTTATCTCCCTTCTGCATTCTGGTCCTACATTATTTTTATTTGGTGTGGGAGCCCAGTGACCCACATAAACAAGTTCCTCAGGTCATTCTTCCCCCACTAGTCACCACTTCCAAACAGCTCCAACCTCAGCCAGACCCTCCAGTGACAGCAGGCCACTTCTGGCATGCAGCACCTGCCTGCACCCTCCAGCAAGTTCCTTTGCCATCAGCAAGCTGCCTGTTCCCGTGGTATCCAGGAAGAGTCTAAATCTCAGCCTTGCAGGGGTGGAGTCTCCCCCTTCATCATCCTAGAGGTAGTAACTGCTTCTTTGTACCTGCTGCTTCTGGGCCCTCTTAGAGTCCTTCTTAACACCCCTTGATAGCCAACCACCTTCTACTAGTTGACAATTCTTTACACTGTATTTTTTTCTGTCCCAACGACCAGTGAGGTGTCTATCTCCTAATGATACATTGTATGATATAGAGTCCAGCATGAAAAGAGACATCACACCTCTCATAGCAGCAGATGCTTTCTGTAACAAGCATGAAGCTTTCCTGAGAAGCAGCAAATGGCAAGCAACTTTAGCCTACCAGCCCATGTCCAGTTCCACCTGCACTACATGCTCATGTTAGATGCTAAGCCACAAAATCCAGAACTATGAGGGACTGCAGTGGTCATGTGGTCTGGCCTGTAGGTTTATAGATGGGGATACCAATGGCTAGACATGATTTGCTCCAGGGTCACATAAAGAGTTCACAGGTCAGGAACACAGAGGTCACCTAGGGTGTACTTTCTGATGTACTGTGTTTACCGACTGACAGAATAAATGATGAATGAGTGAAAGGCTTTGGTACTTACCACTTATTCTAAGCCAACTGCAGACAGTTTTCCTGTACCTAGGTGTAACATTTCCAGGAATAAGATTCAATCTATAGTATTTTTTAAATAATATTGGTTTGCTAAGGTTGTCATAGCAATGTACAACAAACTGAGGGGTTAAACAACAGAAATGTATTGTCTCACAGTTCTGGGGGCTGGAAGCCCAAGATCAAGGAGTCAGTAAGGCCATGCTCCTTCTCAAGGCACTAGGGAAGGATCTGTTCTAATAATCTCAGACATTCCTTGGCATGGGGCAGCAAAACTCCAGTCTTCCCATGGTGTTCTCCATGTGTGTGTATCTGTCTCCAAATTTCCCCTTGCTGTTAGAACTCTAGTCATATTTTTTAGGCACCCACCTACTCCAGTATGGCCTCATCTTAATGTCTACAATCTGTTTCCCAAGTAAGGTCACATTCTGAGCACTTGGAGTTAGGACTTCAACTAGGGAGGAGGCCCCACAGTTCAACCCAAGAATGAATTTATGTACGAGTATTTATTCAGTACCACGTATGCACAATTTCTCTGTGAGAAATTGTACGCCAGTGTTACAGATAAAGAAGCCAAATGGTTTTCCCAAGTTTCTACTGTTGGTGGGAGCCTCAGGATTTAAACCTACATCTTTTGGATCTCAGCCTAGTACCCTTTGGTGTGCCCTCAATGCAGAAAAGGAGGACCACGAGTTATGTCCTTAACTTTTCTCATTTACATTCAGAAAAATTACCAGAGATTGAATCATTCCATTTTTGTTTTTAGCCAAAAGGACTAAGTCAAGAGACAGAATATGAGCTATATTAATCTTCTAGGACTGACACAACAAAATACCACAGACTGAGTGGCTTAAACAACAGAAGTTTATTGGCTCATAGTTTTGGAGACTGGAAGTCTGAGATCCAGGTGTCAGCAGGGTTGGTTCCTTCAAAGGCTGTGAGGGGAGAATCTGTTCCAGGCCTCTCTCCCAGCTGTTGGTGGTTTGCTGGTCATCTGACGTTCCTTGGCTGTAGATGCATCACCTGGATCTCTGTCTTCATGTTCTCATGGTGTTCTCCCTGTGTGTGTGTCTGTCTCTGTGTCCACATTTCCCATTTTTATAAGGACACCAGTAATACTGGATTACAACCACCTTAATGACCTCCTTGTAACTTGATTACCTTTATAAAGACCTTATCTCCAAAGAGGTCACTTTTGGTGGCACTGGAGGTAGGACACCAACATGTCCTTGTGGGGGGGGATGAAATTCAGCCTATAACACAAGGGGGCTGGAATTCTCTGCCCTACTCAGGGAGTCATCAATCAATTCTAATGGGCAAGTAAAGGGTTGGTATCTCCTTGGAGACCCAGGGCTCGGAGCTAAAAACAACATGCAGGGGTGACGCAATGCATCCTTCAGATTTCAGGGAACTGGGATCAATTTGTACCTTCCTGATTCAGAGTGATCCCCCTGGGTTCCCAGTAAAATGGGGACTTATTGGCTTGCTGACCCACATCCCAGGTTTGGGGTGAAAGTCCCCATGGTCAGGATTTCCCATCACTTCTGAAGTGAAATGTAGACGTCAAGCCCCATTTCAAAGAAAATGTTACATTTCCCTTTCTATTTTCTTCCGGGTTGTATGTTAGACAAAGAATTTTCTGCAATTAGATAGCTGTAGCTGTATCTTATTTCCTTTACCATTAATCTTTTATAAACTGTGAAATTAACAAGCCTCCCCATGACCAACCTGTGCAATCTGCCATCTCTCGCTGTCATTTACCCAAGGTCTTTGCTTGGACATGCTCTACCGATAGCACTTGAGCAATCTTGATGAATGTTTCTCTCCTTCTCATTACAAGAAATGCTAATCTTCTGACATCTCTCTTTATGTACATTCATTAAAAGACTCCAAGCTCTCCACACTGTGGTGGAGGTGAAATTCAGCACTATATTTGCTGACATTACAGTGGTCTGCTCACACAGAATTATCTGATGATGTGGTATTAAAGAATTAGGTCAAATAATCTGGATAAACCTTTAGGATTAAGAGATCTGTGGTTGTCTCACTGACCAATATTTTGAAAACCTAGTTATACTCAAGCACACACAGTATACTCATTGTTCATTCATTCCACAGATTGTAATGTGTGCTTACTACTTGTTAGGAACTGTTCTAGGCACTGGAGAAGCAGACCTCTGGCTTTCCAGGAACTTGCAGTAGAGAGAGGAAGATGGGGAGGCAGAACACATTAATGATGACAATACAATGAGAGTTAGAGGAGGGGGTGACAAGCTCCACCTGCAGTCAGAATGGGTTTCACAAACAAGGTGAGATTTGAGCTCATCTTGAAGGATGGGAAAGAGTTGTGGGTGCAGCCTGGTGTGGATATGGGAGGGCCTTCCAGGAATAGGGAATAGCATGTGCAAAAGGGAAGAGCATGGTGTGTTCAGAGAAGAATATTTGCCTTCCCAACACAGAACATGCACAGCAGAAGATGTGCTGGAGAGACACCAGGCTACAGAGTTGGTCTTGACCTACAAGGTCAGTAACTTCAAACCATTTTTCATGAAGACAAAGCCCCCTCAGCCATTTCAGAGAGAAGGGAGTGGTAGAGAGGACAGCAGGTGGGGAGCTGAGTTCTTCACTCTACTTTAGTCAAAGCAACTTAGTTCAAATGAGGACAGTGGATATGGTTGTGGAGATGAAAAAGAAAGCACAGATTCAAGAAGCATTTCAAAAGTGGATGTATTAGTCAACATTCTCCAAAGAAACAAACTCAACAGAAAATAGATATAGATATAAAGAGATTGGCTCACATAATCATGGAGGCTCAGAAGTACCGAGATGTACAGTCAGCAAGCTGGAAGCCCAGGAGAGTCGATGGTATAAGTTCTAGTTCGAATGCTGGCAGGCTCAAGACTCCAGAAGAACTGATGTTTCAGTGTGAGTCCAAAGACAAAGTATTCCAGCTCAAGCAATCAGGCAAAAGGATTTCCCTCTTACTCACGGGATGGTCAGCCTTTGTGTTTTATTCAGGACTTCAACTGATTGCATAAGGGCCACCCACATTATAAAAGGCCATTTTCTTTACTCAGTCCACCCATTCAAATGCTAATCCCATCCAAAAACACCCTCACAGACACACTTAGAACAATGTTTGACCAGATATCTGGGCACCCCACGACCAGTCAAGTTGACACATAAAATTAACCATCACAGTGAAATTTTTAAAAACTTGGAATCACCAAGGTAGCTATGGAGAGTGAGGGACTGGAATAAGTTGAGGCCGAGTCTAAGGTTTGCAGATTGAGCAACTGTGTATATGGTGATACCTTAGATGAGACGGGCATCATGCCAGTCTGTAACCAACAAGAGTTCATTGCTGGCCAACTCATGCTTTGCATCTGGTGGCTAATGTCTATACTTCCTAGTGCGGGTGAAAGCTAGATGGAAACCTGAACCTCGCCTTTTGTCTTTTTATCGTATTTCCAGAGAAGGTCCATACAACAATATCATGTTCAGGATCGCCAAATGCCAAATTACCCATGGTCACTTCAGAAGCATATTCTAAACTTGTCCAGGAGATGTTTGGTATCACTGTGATGGTTAATTGCTTGGTATTGTGTTCTGCAGAACAGCAGGAGCAGGAATTGTGTGCTGCATAAGTTTGTGGGGCAGGAGCTACAAGTCAACACAGCCTATAGCAATGGAAGGGGGCCTGACGTACAAAGATGAACTGAGACAGAAGCTTGATACAGCCTCCACCCTCCCCATATTGCTGATGTGACCAGAAGTGGCACCTGATCAAGGATCACCAATTCAAGTATCCTGTGACAGGGCACAATCTACACAGATGAGCTGAAGCTGTGAAACTCTCATTCTTGGAAACATGGGGAGGTTAAACCAAGGAGCGCTGGGGGAAAAGCCAAACGATGAGAGGAGGTAGAAACAGGGCCCTGGCCACCCAACATTGTGCATAACAAAAGTTTTGGGGAGCAGGAAGTGCGAGTCAACACAGGCTACAACAACAGAAGGGATCAGAAAGCCGAAGACAGAGGGTGTAGCCATCCCCCACTCTGTTCTGGGATCAGGGCTGGTTCCCATGGATTTTAACAGCATCTCCCCCACAATGTACTTTTGAAGAAACTTAAGTGAATGTCTATTTTTTTTTTTTTTTTTGCAAACAAAAGCAGCCAGCCTGGCTCCACCCACTAAGCTGCTGAGAAACCTGCTGCTTTGTAAGGCTCCTCACTCATCTAATGACTGTCGACAGACGCCCAGACATCCGTGAGCCCACGTCGGGGCTACATAACGGGATCCCATAACGGGACCAAGGAACTCTGTATGGCCCATCCTCCAACCTAGGCTGGGAAACCATGCCCTGTCCCTTCCTGCTGAAGGTACCAAGGATTCATTCCCTTTCTTCTTGATTTTGGCACCACCCACATATCTGCTTCCATCCCTGTCTCGTCTCTGGGGCCCTGTCCTTCCCAGGTGTGCCCGAGGCACATGGCACAGTCTGCCCAGCTCCCCCAAGACAAGAACACTAACCTGCCTCCTGCTAAAGAGTGCAGTGCCTTTTACTGTGGGATGACACTCAGGAGGTGGGGACAACAAGCATGTGGGATTTATACCCACAAAGGTCTTCCAGTTCCAGAACCCAGTTCACAGTCTTCCCTTTCTGAGCCTTCCCCAGACTCTCCAGGGCTCCTCTCTCCCTGCACAGAGTGGAGCTCAGCAAGCCCCCCAGCCACTCCCCAGGCCCCCTGACAATGCTGTCCTCCATCGCAAAGGTTTTGCACCACAGGGCAGAGGGGCAGGCAGGATGGAGCCGTATGTGGGAGCCAATGGCCACTGCGGGCCCCCCATTCTCAATTAGATTATCTGCTCTTCAGTGATCCCCTCATCTGAGGCCTCTGCCCCACCCAGGAATGCCCCCTTTGATTATAGCCTCTTTTTGCCCATCCCTGAGTGTTTCTGTACTTTGGAATGACTGGAATCAAAACGCTACCCTCCCCACAGGTAACCCCTAGTTCCCGATCAAGCTCCCATCTCCACGCCACTGACATGGGATGAAACCTAACACTCCAAATCCATACTGTGTTGTTTTCTTTCTTTTGCCTTACAGTGAACTTGCTTAGCAAGATATCACACTTTAAGATGTGCTGACATCTCTGCCCGGCCTTCTGCTTCTAGGTTGTGGGGCTGTGGGATTCCTAGAGGAAGGGGCTTTCCTCTGGGATACAAGGGCTGCTGCAGCAATAGAGCATTTGTCAGGAACACAAAGCATTGCAGGCCCCTCCTGAAAGCACAGTACAGTACAAAGGAAACCGTGCTGGGAGTCAACAACTCTTCAGCCACTTCCTTACTCAACAAATATTTAGTAAGTGTCAACCGTGAGACTTAGCACTGCCCCGGGTGTTAAGAAAACACCTTAGTAAACAAGACAAGCAGCATCCTTCCTGCCTTTACAGAACAGATGGGAAAGTTCCTTTATATCCTTGAGCAATGTGACCTTGGGCAATTAGCTTGATCCCTCTTAAGCCTAGCTCCTCTTCTGGTAGGATGACGATGTAAACTTTCTGGAGTGTCAAACTGAGTGTCACGTGTGACCACCCATGGTCCGGCGCCCAGCACCTTCGAGGCATTCAGAAGCCATTTGCTGACATGTAGAGATTGTCCGTCTTGACCTGGAATTCTGGGGAACACCCTCAAGTTGATGGGAACAACCCTATGGCACAGTCAGATTGAAACTGGGGGTTTGTGATCCAGTCTGAAAATATTCAAAGTATGAAAATTCACAGACTATGGCAGAAAAGCAAATATAAACCTCTTTATGTGGTTCCCTGCTTAATTTATTTCCAACTTTGTCTTAAGTGATATTTCTCACCAGTATATATGAAATGGAAACTATCTAACGAGAGTTAAAATTCCCGGTGAATGCTCCAGATTCATAAATCAGCTCCCGCGGGTGCTCCGAAGCAGGTCGGTGGCGTGCTACTGCCCCCGTGTGTAGCGAGCTTGGCTAGCAAGGGTCTGGGAACTAAGCAGATGGTGGGATTTTTTTTTTTTTTTTTTTAGCAAGAACACTTAAGAAGGAGAAAATGGACTCTCAAAAATCCTCTTTATCCAAGATCAAATAGAATAAAACCCAATTAAGTCAGTGCAGCTGTCGGCTGTTTAACCAACTCAAAAGGCACATCCTTCCCCTCTCTGCCCTTCGGCTCTTCCTTGGCCTGATGTGTATTGGACACCCGGCTCCATTTACAGGAAATGGATCTGTTAACCCCAGAGACAGAAAAAAATCCCCTAATAGTGTGCAGGGCTCACACATAGCCCCAAATGGGATTATTTGAGGCCAGGTGTGGGGAGACCTCCAGGATTCATAGATTCTGCCCAGAACGATCTCTGGGGTGCAGTTGCTCTGTTCTCTGCCCGTAAGTTGCCTCTCAACTCTTCTGCCTCAAGCCAGCAGAATGGGTCTTTGTGCTGTTAGGTCAAGAAACATTCACTGAACTAGGTCTCATAACCCTGCTAGGAGCCCATGATTTAAAGATCGTATAATCTAGGGGGGGAAATTGAAGGGCAAACTGGCACGAGGTGAGCAGTTACCGCAGAACCCAGAGGAGAGGGGACCAGCCCAGTGGGAAGTAGGAAATGTCTCCCGGAAGAAGGACGAGTGAGCTGAATCTTTAAAGGGGAATCAGTCATTCAGCAAAGAAGCACGTAACCGGGAGTGGCAGGCAGAACTTACATGTCACTGCAAGTACAGAGGTTTGAAAGGGCAATGGGGCAGATAAATAGAAAGAGGAAGACAGGAAGCAGAGAGCTCCAGAAAAGGCTGTTACAACTGTCTGGGCAAAAGAGACCAAGTTGGAGTTAAAGAGCAGAAGAAACAATTAAAGAATTATTACAATGAAAATTACTAGGTCTTGGGGATTGTGTAGCCAACACCATACTCTTCCCTAATAGCCCCAGATTGGGATGACAGAAGAACTAACAACTCTCGTTCACTCTGGGATTACCTGGTTCCCAATCGCCACAAGAATTGGTCCTGCTGTTGCCTTGTTCCGTTTCTCACCTCTGAGACCAGATCACCAAGCTCTGTCTCTTCTCTGCCCACCTTTGTGTATGCCTTTCATGGCTGCCACTCGTGCCAGAGATGTAGAAGTGGCAAGCCCTGTGTGCAGGGATTTCACCAGCTCAAGATCCGCTGGATAGCTCAAAGGTGAGAACCATGACTCTGGGAACTGTGAGAACTTCCTCATGACAGCAGCCAGCTTACCTGGGCTTGGGCCCAGATGATGACCTGTGCCCAGGATGTCATCAGCTGATTGCACCATAGAATATTCAAGCTTCCTATTCAGAGTTACTGGGTTTTATCAACAATCTGTCATGGGGGATGCTCAGAGGTATCATCTCTGAGTAGACAAGATGAGGAAGCGTGACCTGGGTGCTGATTAAGTATGCATGTTTTTTAGTAAGTTTTGGTACTATTTGTATAATCTGGACAAGCCACTTAATCCATCAGAGTTTGGGTCCTCCTATCTGTCCCTTGAGGTGACCAATGGCTTTCACATTGAGCAACTGAGAGGAAGGAATGATGTCATATAAGTGAAAGTGCTTCCAAAGTACAAACCATTGAACAGATGTTTGTGACTGTTCCCATCAAAGTGGAGGCTTGTGGAAACCAAGACCGGGGAGCCCCGGCCATCCCCCACTCCTGAGTGTAAAAGGAGTACATCAAGGAGGCAGGGGTCTGTGTCAGGAACCTCCAGTTTGGGTGTTCTGGTTGATCCCTGATATACTTTAACCAACACAGAACAACTGAGAAGACTCAAATGTCTTTCCTAAGTTTTCTAACAGCAGAGTTTATGCAACCCAGAAAATGGTAGCTTTCAGATATTAAAGTGTATATTTGTACTGAAGAATATTTTATACCGGGTGCCAGTAATCAATACAAATTAAGTGATTATATTTCTCCGAGTTTTAAAAATTCCACTGTTTTAAGTGGTTAAAAATTGGATCATTTACAATTACTGTCAACAACATGGATGGACCTCACAAACATGATGTTGACCGAGAGAAGATGATACGAGAGTACGTACCGGTGGTTCTATTAATATAAGGCACTGACAGGCAAAGGTAATCAGTGTTGTTGCAATCAGGATAGTAGTCACCTGCAAATAAGGGCAGTGACAGAAGGTGGGGTGAAGGAGAACCTCTGGGGAACTGGTACTGTTCTTTTTCTTGACCTGGGTGCTAATTAAGTAGGTATGTTTCCTTGTGAAAATATATAGAGCTATACACTTATAATTATGTGTACTTTACATATATTATACTTCAATAAAGAGGTTTGTATGTGTTTTAAGTACATTTTTACCTACTATAAGAAAAAAAATCTTTGCCCACGATTGCCATCCTAAGTCGACACCAAGGGTCTCCAAATGATAGCGCTGACATTTTTATGTGCCACTTTGTCTCTACTGCTATCCCTTAGCCTGACCACTGACAGAGCACAGCTCTGCATGACTTCTTTTAGATGGCAGGGTGAGTCGAAGGTAGCAGGAAAAGGTATTGTAAATGTCATCCCTCCCAAGCAAGCAGCAGTTCATCTGAGAGGCCCCACGTGCTGTTTAGGATACATCCAACACATAGACAACCTTGTGGCTGGTGTTTGATTCCAAGGTTCTTAGTGGATAGGGCCATGGGCTTTTATGTTATGTCAAATCTCCTTTGACCCATATTCAAAGACATTGCCACAGTGAACATTTCCAAAATGTGTTCTTAATGTCCAGGTCATGCCCCAAGGGCTGGGTTAGCCCTGCCAGTGGGAGGGCTACCCACATGGCAGGTCTGGGGAGAAGAGGTGGAAGATCCAGGAACTGGACTGAGAGGGAAGGAGGGTTTACCTTGGGCAGACGGAAGCATTCTGGCTGGAGGGAGGTTTATGGAGGGTTCAAGGTCTTGGCCACAAATTTGGCACCCAGCACAGAGCCTTAGGGAAAGGGAAAGGCCAAAAATGGTGGAGTGAACTTCAAAATCAGAAGTCAGGAGAATAGAGGAGAGAGGGAAAAACAGAGGCGATGAAACTGTGGAGCGGTGAAGAGTTCAGAGCCAAGAGTCTGGAAATAAAAGTAGGAGAACTTCTCTCTTAAGTGATGCTTCATGCGGCAGGAGGTAAATTAAAATTTTTAAAAACTGGATTAAGACAGGCCACTGAGAGACCATGTTGTCCACACTAACAGTGTGATGCTGAATGTAAACATCCCAAACAAATCTTTCCTTCAAGTTGTTTGCTCTGTTCCTCTGAAATAAGTCAATCCCCAAGTCATTATGGGTCACCGATGATGAGTCTGGCTTTGTGGGATATGGAGAAGTGGAAACTTGTCCTTCGTGAGCTTACAAAGAATTAGACAGGAGCATTCCGAGGATCATTACAAGTGCTCAGGACCACAGACAGAGGGTGATCGTTGGGTTGTTGAGATTAGGGATGGCTTCAAAAAGTCTGGAGAACTTGAAAGAGTTCAAGATCCTGGGGACTATCATGATCCTACCCAGATAGACCCAACACTAGCCAGAGAACATTAACATGAGCTGCAACTAGGATATTATACTGTTGTTAGTTCTATAATGTAAGTCTTCAAAATGCACTTGAGTGGAATCTGAAAGTCAATTCACATATTTTTGGAAGATGAATTTCTCTGAGTGATTTTTAAAAAGGAAATAACTAAGGTAAAATTTACTATAAAGGCCAGACACTGGTAGAATATTCAGAATATCATCCACCAAACAGAGCAAACACTGGCCCAATCAGCATGGATGCCAGTACAAGTATAACAGACATACAAACACATATAAGAAAAACATAATGACAGAATTCTGGGACTTCAGTGCCGGAAAGTATATAGAGCTCTTCTTAATCCTTCCCCCAAATCAGCCCTTGGAGGGGTCCCATTTTCCCAGAGTTTTATTCACCCCATGCATTATGTTTGCCCAGAAGCTCTGCTCACCAGGTTTCCTTTGGTACAACAGAGGGATTTTTGTGTTTTGCCCTCAGGCAGTGAGTTAATACTATTAGTAAACATAATTACACAGGAGCGTTTTGTTCTAAATCTATTTATTGAAAGCAAGCTGATCTGAGTCTCCTTCCAAGGATAAGTTATGATGCCAGACACTGAAACTTACAATATCGCCATTGGATGGGAAAGCTGGCCTAGGATTTTGTGACTGGGAACTAAGGTTCTGTTCAAGGCAATTCCCAGTCAAAGGGTGACTGGAGTTCCTGTGCTAGACTTTGGGGTTGAGATTCTGGGGTTCCATGGAAAAAGGTCCCACACCAAGAGCATTTAATATTAACCTGGCTGGAAAATCAGAGCATGAAAAACACAAAGGAAGAGAGGAAATGAATTTTGGACTCAGAAAGATGTCATTATCTCAGGGTGCTGGTGAGGACTGAGACACAGGGCAGGAGCTGCGGCAGAGAACATATCCCAAACCCCTGTCCTAGACAAATGTGAATCTAGCTCTGGCTTCAGATGTTGAAAGCTAAAGACACATGAAATGGGACCCCCAGGCCACAAACCCAGGGAACCAAAAGTCCCAGAGCAGAGACCTACAACAGTGCCCAGAAAGCAGGTGTTGGTGATGGCTTCCTGCTATGGAAGATCAAAACTGCCCTCCTCCATTTTGTTTTATTGTCTGACAATGGCCCAGTCTCCTAGTTTTTCTGACCCCACACCAGATGAACACATTCATCCAAAGGCCCCTGGTGTCCGTTCAGAGAGGAATAAGCTCTGATCCTCATCACCTCAGCCCACTTTGTACAGGAGTGCCGAAGACAGCCAAGGTAGTCCATGCTCCAAAGGAGCTTGCAGTGTGGTCAGGGAATGAGGACGTGGACTACAGAGAGCCAGCTCACAGTGCCAGCTGTGCAGAAACATACAGTGTGTTGGGATGTTGAAGAAGACCCATAGATCTAGCTGGCAGCATAATTACAGCAATGTTGTTTTAGAATTGATCAATGGCATTTTCTCATGGTCCTATAGCTCGATAGGGAAGAAACGTAACAGAAAAATCAGGAGCATGAGGTTTGGAGGTAGAAAGATTTGAATCTAATCATGGCTCTTCTATCTTATAAATATTGGACCTTGGGCAAGTCACTGCACATCTCTCAGCTTCAGCCTCATCAGTATATTGGAGACCAAAACCCTCATCTCCTAGATTCTGCTGATGACTAAATGAGATAATGGACTTAAGGCACTTAGCACCACTCCTGGAAAATACACAAACTGAACAAATGTTTGTCTTTATGAATCCTATTTCTCAACAGAAGGAGGGGATTTGAACAAACAACTGCTTTTCAGAAACAAAGCACACCAAAAAGAGCAGCAACATGTACAAATGTGACAAATCCCAGATTTGATGCAGGTACTAAATTTATTGAATGGTTCAATAATGATTCAAACCAAAGAATTAAAATAATAATAATAACTGCCCTGTGTCTTAGTCCATTTGGACTGCTATAACAAAATGTCATAAACTGGGTGGCTTATAAACGACAGAAATTTATTTCTCACAGTTCTGGAGGCTGAGAAGTTCAAGATCAAAGTCCTGCAGATTCAGTGTATGGTGAGGGCCCCACTTCCTGGTTCACAGATGGCACCTTCTAGCTGTGTCTTCGCATGGTGGAAGGGGCAAGGCAGCTCTCTCTTTTATAAGGGCACTGATCCCATTCAAGAGGGTTCCATCACCTCATCACCTCCCAAAGGTCTCACCTCCAAATACCATCACATTGGGTATTCAGATTTAACATATGAATTTGGGGGGGGACACAAATATTCAGTCTATAGCACTCTGTTCAAACCAAAATTTAATGAATACCAGTGTGTTATCCATTAAACTTGAACCAAAGCCAGGGTATACACTAAGCCAAATTTATGTTTGCTCTGGTGGCATTCCTAGAATCCAGTTTAACAGAGGAGTGGACTTTGTGGCAACTGGAGCCCAGGGCAGGGTAATTTGATCCCAAAGCTGCTTCAGGTACAGAAATCTCATTTTCTCCCACATGTAAGAAGTTTAAGGATCTCACTCCCTGTCTCACACCAGCAGGGAACTTCCTAAATAATTCCCTGCTGAATGCAAGCACAGTCCTCAAAAGTATCTTCTCTGAAGCACAGATCCTGAATGGACTGGGTGGTTTCTACACTTCGCCGTCAGAAGCTGGCATTAGTTCTCTAACAGTAGGGTTTTTAATGAATAGTCAAGGGTTTTTGCTTTGAAAAAGAGTCTACTGGTTAGGACTTTGTCTCTTTTTTCTTGCCTTAAACTACACTCATAATTAAGATAACCATATATTTTATAATGAAGACTAAAACACTTCTGAGTATGAAATGGACACTATTAATTTAGCGGAAAAACCAACATGGTTAGCCTACCCATAATGTATCTTCTATGATTTCCAGTTAGTGTTTCTTTAAGACACTTAAGAAGCATCCTGAGACAACATCTACACCTTTCTTTTCAACTTTCATAGTTATTATGCCTGTCCTAATTGGAGACCAATATTTTTAACAACTTGCCTTTATTGAGACTTTCCCAGATATTCAATTCAGTTTTCATTGACAAACTTCCTTTCCTTTTGCACTCACACTGCATCTGTTTATATAATGATTAAATTACATATTCACAATAAGTGCAACTGGCTTAAATACAACTGACTCTTGGTGAGCATACAACTCATTTGAGAGCACTGGTGCATGGTACAGCAGACAGTAACCTAACAGCTGTAAGAGATTATTATAATATGAGTTAGTAAGTCTCTCAGAGGTGAGAGGCAGTAAAGCTTAGTGGTTAAAACCAAGGATGGCGGCTGGGTTCTTTCAAGTCTGAGCTCTGATTAGCTGTATGGACATGGGCAAGTACTTAATCACTCCATACTTCAGTACCCCATCTATAAAATGGGGTTATAATAGCATCTACTTCACAGAGTTGTTGTAAGGATCAAATGGCTTAATAGAAGTAAAGAGTTCAGAATATTCTTGGAACATTGCAAGTACTATGTAAGTCTCTCCTATTGTCATTGTGACCATTATTATTAAGAAAAGGCATTTTTAATCTAGTGAATTGGTTCTGCGGAAGAAGCTTTTACTATATGTGACCAATAAAAAATGTCTACATTGAATAGAAATAAATACACAAAAGGCAGTGAGGCTGCCTTCAATTCAGAGGTAAGATAATTATATCAACGCAGACTAGGAGAGGCCCATCCTCTGTCAAATTATCCAGAAGTGGGACTCTGATGGGTGACTGATTTGGGATCTATCAAAATAATGGCACTTCACACAAAGGGTTCAGCTGGCACTAAGGCAGGGTGACTCCAGAAATAACGCCATGTTCAGAAGGGGCTGGACGTATTGTGAGAGATAAGAGGACGATGTCAGGAGTGATAGGGATGGAGGCAGGAAAGGTGAGTAGGGGTCAGGCCCATTTCCTGGAGAAAATGAGGACAGTTATGGGAGGGAGCCTCCCGCACAGCTCCGGTACTGATGTGGGGGTGGTCTCCCGCAAGTGGTCTCCTTAGCAAGGAGGGGCAGGCCACAGCCATACACTCATCCAGCGTGGAAGTCAGAAAAGCTCCCCCAGCCGGAAATGCAAATAATGTATTTGAATCCAAATGTACAAGAACAGTCCGGGCCTCTGTGCAAGCTGTCCATCACATCTGGCTGTGAGCATGTTTACAGCAGGATGTAAACTGATGTTCAATTACCCACGGAACTTTATCATTAAAACAGAACTTTAAAATATGCATGTAGAATTTTAAAAAATAGCTTGCACTAACGAAACCAATTTTTAAAAGTCTGAAGCAGGGCTTTGCCAGGTTTTCAAAGCCATCTGTTTTCAAAGCCTACCTTCCTCCTTGTTTACCGCAGCCTGTCTGCTGTTTTAACAACCTCCAGTGGGATTTCACACGCCTCATTATGCAAAATCACTGCTTATGCATTCACTCTGCCACTTGCCTAACTAATCTCAACTCATAATACCTTTCTGAAGAAGATCCCCAGTCTGGAGTCTCATACAGGGCTGCAGATCAAGAACAGTGGTAGAAGAGTGTTGGAGCAAGACACAACACATCCTCCACTGTATTATTGTTATGAGACAGGCTTGATCTGAGACCTTGCCTGAGGTGAGAAACAAAAAAAGGCAATAATGATTATAATATAAATTCAACATCCTTCTATTCCTCTCCCCCCCAAAAAAAGGAAGATCTTGCATCGGGGACAAGTTAGAAAGGCAAGTTTGATTGCTTTCTCATCCATTACTCCCGTCCTATAAATTATCTACTCAAATATTTTTAATTTCTTCCTTTGCATAAAGCTTTTGACCTATCATCTTTTAGTTCAGAACAGTCAGGAGCCTAGGTTCAAATCCTAGCTCTCCTGGAGAGCTAGGTCCCTGCCTGGGACCTCAGGTAAGATATTTGGGAAGACTAAGTGCCATTCGATCATGGTCTAAACAGTGAACCAGGCACGTAGGCACCAGTGACAGCACTGTCATGTAAAAGGACCACCAGATCAAAGCCTGGATCTCCTAAGTGTTGGATCAGAGTGTCCAAATCAATGATGCTCCATCAGCGGACCAACCACTAGATAAGGCTCTCAAACCAGATACACATGGGGCAAAGTGACTCTATGAAAGATATTGGCTCTTGGTCTAGGGCAGTGATTCTTGACTCTGGCTACAGGTAAGAGTCACCAGGAAGCCACAAAGGTACCACCACTCAAACCCCAGCATATCATGCACACTCTCATTCAGTAGTCTAAGATGAGGCCTGGGGGCTGGTATTTGTTTTTATAGTAAACTTTTATACTGAAGACTAGCATGATACAATAAATTACACAAATATTCAATGTATCACTCAATAAAAAGTTTTAGAAAGTAAACATACCCATGACAGCACTGCCCAAAACAAGATACAGAACATTACCATCATTCCAAAAGCTTCCCTCTTGTACTTTCTCATCCCTTAATCCCCACCCCTAATATAACACTATTCTGACTGACTTCTATCACCATGAAACTACCTGCTGGCCAACCTCTGTATAAATGGAATCATACAGTATATTTTCTTGTTTTGTCTGACTTCTCTTTGCTCAGCGTATGTCTGTGATATTCATCCAAGTCATCATGTATAGCAATAACAGCTACATGGTGTTGAATTCTATATACCACAATTCATCCATTCTCCTGATGATGAATTTTTGGGTTGTATCCAGCTTGGGGCTATCATAATGTTGTTAGGAGCATCCCTGTACGTGCTGTTTGGTGCCCACATACATTTTTCTTGGATATATATATCCAGAACTGAAATTGCTAGGTCATAGCTTATATATTGCTTCATCTTTAGTAGAATGGAAATAGTTTTCCAAAGGAGTTGAACCAATTACTTTCCCACCAGCCGTGTATGATAGTCTAGTTATTCCACATCCTCATCAATAAAGGTCAGTGTATAGTGGTACCACATTTTGGGTTTGATTTGCAATATTCTAATGATCCATGATGTTGAATACTTTTGAATATACTCATGGCATTTTGATATACTTTTTTGTGAGGTGCCTTGTTTGCCTAACTTTTAATTTTGGAGTGTCAGTGTTTTTGTATAGATTTGTAGTTCTTTAAAAATTTATTATTGGCGTCTTTTGGGATATATGTATTGCATGTATCTTTTCCCACTCTGTGGTTTGCCTTTCACTTCCTTAATTCATGTCTCTCAATGAACAGAACTTCATAATTTTAGTGAACTCCAATTTATATATCTTATTCTTTTGGGTAAGTGCTTTTAGAGTCCTGTGTAATTTTTCCTGCCCTAAAGCCATAAAGATGCTCTATATTACCTTCCAGAAGCTATGTGTTTCTTCTTTCTTATTTAGGTGTGTGATCCAGCTGGAATTGATTTGGAATATTGTGTGAGACACAAGTTAAGATTCATTTTTTTTTTCACAAAGATATCCAATTGACCTGGTTATTGAAAAGACCAACCTTTTCCCTGCTCCATTATAGTGGCAATCAGTATTTCTTCAGACATTCATGGTGGGGCTAACTGATTTTAATATGCTTTGAGGGTTGAGATTTAGCAATCTGGATCAAAGAAAAATAATGAGTCCTCAAAGTATGAAGCAAAACTGCAGCAAGATTTAGACTTCTGAAAAGGAAAAAGTGCCAATATCTTTGACAGTAGGTTTAGGGAAAATTGAGAAATTGAGGCTGAGTTGAGAAATCCAAAAATCTACAAAACAATGTACAGCTGGGCAGCAGTAACAACACCCAAAGATGACTAAGCTCGGAGCCTGGCCCTGACTCTGCCTGGCTTCCTCTCAAAGGGTCCATGAGAAAATGGTGGCCACGGCATCGGCTTCCGACCCAGAAGACACTCGGTGGTAAAGCAGGTGAACACACTTCAACCTCACCCAGGAACAACTAAGCAACTTTGTAGGATGAGAAGGGGTTGTATCCCCACCCAGGAATCTTGATTCTCCTGATGAGCTAAGCCAAGAACCACTCCCCTTTTCCCAGGAGAGAAAACTGAGGGTGGGACAGATTGAGGGATTTGCCCAAGGTGGCCAGCAATCTTGTGTAAGAGCCAGAGCCATGATGAGTCTCAGGGGAAACAAGTTCCCAAGGGTGGCCATGTTTCAGAGCCTTCAGAACAAAGCCTCCATTCTCAGAGAAGCAACTCTCCTTTCCAAGGCTTACTCGGGAGACTTTAGTAATTAATTACTAGTTGCAAACTAGTAAATTGGATTTAATTATCTGGACAGATCTAATTGCAACTACAACTTTGTTGAAATTAAATAAAACACCACTTGAAAGTGCACTAAGCCTTTAAAGACATTACTTAAGGGTGTCTGAACATGTCCAGCTGAGACTGTGAGCTTGCTGGGATGGAGATGCTGAGGAATTGTGCTATCACACCCCAGTCCTTCATGGAACAACTTCCTTCCATTTCACCTGACTCCAGCAATCCCAAGGTCCCAGCAAGGAGGGATGTGGCTCCACCTTCCTGTCTTCTGTCCCACTGCATGTCTGATTCAAGCCCAAGGCCCTGGCTTAGCCTGACAAGTTCTTCCCTTCACTCTTATTCCTGGTTCCCCTTGAACATAACCTTGTTATGGAGCCAGATCCAGGGCCATGGCTCTCACTCCAACAGAACCTCCACAGGAGGGGCGGCCACCTGCATAGTCTCAGGAATTCAGGGATGTCAGCTTCCAGGAGGAGACACTGAATCTGGCTGATGCCTGGAGGAAAAACAGGAGTCAGCCAGACAAAGGAGATAAGGAATCCACACAGAGGAAAAGGGATATGCAAAGGGCTGAAGGCAAAAAGGATGCTGGAATAAATGAAAAGCTATGAACGGTTCGGTGTGGCAGTGGGTGAATGAGTGTGGGTTGACTAGAAGCAGAGACAGCCTCACGGGTCATCATAAAGAGTTGAGACTTAAGCCCAAAGAGCACTCTTGCTGTAGGGATGCAAGGAAGGAGGACAA
The DNA here is from genome assembly GCA_023783475.1 of Daubentonia madagascariensis. Classification (NCBI taxonomy): domain Eukaryota; kingdom Metazoa; phylum Chordata; class Mammalia; order Primates; family Daubentoniidae; genus Daubentonia; species Daubentonia madagascariensis. Next base: position 13,543,699 of record JAKFHU010002004.1, read on the forward strand.
GATTGGAGGACACCCACCCAAAAAGAAAGTCGTGTAACTGAAAAAGTTCTGAATTGAGAATCAGGACACCTAGATTCTTGTCCCCTGTTGGCTGATGAGCCAGCTCAAAATTTCTATAATTTCTCTCCTTCTCCATCTCCTCATCTATAAAATGGGAACAAATACTTGTCTAGCCTCCCTCACGGGGGCAAATTAGGGAACATTGACTCATCATGGCTGAATTGAGAAATCTAAAAACCCACAAAACAAAGCAGAGTTGGGCAGCAGTAGCAACGCCCAAGAACGACTGAGCTCAGAGCCTGGCCCTGACCCTTCCTGGGCTCCTCTCCAAGGGTCCATAGGAAAATGGCGAGCACAGCACCAGCTCCAGGCCCCAGATTGCTCAGTGTAAAAGCAGGTGAACATTCTCCAACCTCACCCAGGAGCCGTGTCTAAGATGAGACCATGCATGTAGACCTTGCCTCAGTGGCCAAAGCACGCAAGGGTTAGTTCAGCCTGTGTGGTGACAAGTACCAAACCCAGACAGGCAGTGAGGCACTACCCAGACTCATACACTTGGAAATAACCTGTATTTGAAGGTGTAGACCACTCTTGTCAGATCCTGCCTTCCCCACCACGCCCACAGGAGTCACCATGGCCACAACCCACAAGCCCACCTGACCCTGAAGCCCATCCTAGCAGAGGATGGAGAACATCACAGCATCGGCCTCACCTTCCAGTCAGGTGTGCAAATCTCCCTGTTGATGTGCCTCTCTGGGTGATGGGGGAATCACGCCTACCCATCTCTTCTTCGCTCCCACCCCACTGAGTTGGGCCTCCCCAGATAACTGGCTTTTGGGTCCCACCCCTGTCTAAAACTATGATCTTCCACTGAGGCTGTGGCCTACTAAACCCCAGTCTACCTGCCTGGGCTGTGACATCTAGCTCTGTCTGTCTCGTCCCTTGAGAAGGATTTCAAACCAGCCACCAAATGCTGAGCAAACAGTGTTGCCTTTCACCAAGAAGGGGCCAGGGCTGACCTCTCCCCAGTGGCCAAAGCATGCAAGGGTTAGTTCAGCCTGTGTGGTGCCAGGTGCCAAACTCAGATGGGCAGTGATGCTGAGAGGTGAAGAGGGAGAGCCAGTCTGCGGGGCGGGATTCCTGGATTCAATAGCTCCTTGACTTTCAGCGAGACACTTAACTTGTCTGAGCACCCATTTCCTGGCCTTCCAAAAGGACAGTTTTAGCTTAAAATTCCCTGAAGTCGGTTAATGGTTTGGTGACGTTACCCAAGGAGAACAAAGATACAGAAGGGAGGCGGGAGACTCTCTGAGGTCCAGACTCACCTCTAATCACTCTGCGTTGAGGGCATCTCATGTGGAAAGGTGGCGGCAGCTGTGCAGACCAGTGCTGGCAAGGTCAGGGCCACATACAGCTGCCACCAACCTCCCAGTGGCAGTGCAGCCACCACCTGCGTTCGTCTCTGAGCACCCAATGTCCAAAAGCCAGCACCGTGTGTAGAGAAGGAACTCTGGCCTGGACCCCAGCACACTCCAGACTGTTCTAGTTCTCCCACACTGGCTTTGGGATTTTGTAAAACCCCTCCCCTCTGAGAATGTCAGTTTTCTCCATTACAGACTTAAGGATTTGAACTCACATTCTCTCCAGCCCCATCTAGCTCTGAAATGCTACAAGTCAAGGACACAATGAAAAGCAATAACAACAATCCTCCTAACAACAGCTAACTTGAGCGCTTACTCCATTTCAGACGCTGAACACATTACATGCATTAGATTATTCCACCCTCTAATGACCACACATGTGGTCACTGCCTTTACCCCATTTCAGACATAAGGAAATGGGCACAGCGTGGTCACTAGCCTGCCAGTTCTCACGGCAGTAGGTGCCAGCCTCACCCACTGCCCCACACTGCCTTAGGGCACCATTCCCAGGGCTGCTTTTCCTGTGGGCATCCAGGTATGTGGCTTCCTGCAGCCGGGCACCGGCAGAGGATGCACTGTGCTTGAAAAACACCAGCTGGAAGTACAATGTGGTCTTGAAATTCAATCAGCTTCAGAGAGAAACTTGAGATAGGGAGGAAGACAACCCCCAGAGAAACTGCTTGTGGTTAGCAAGAAGTCGGAAAGCTGGATTTATAAGTCCCAAGCAGCCCATCAAGACTGTGAAAATAATCAGAGTGAACCAAACCCAGCATCAGAATGTGAATAGAAGCTTGGCCAAGAGCAAGAGCCGCCCCGAGTGTGTCTGAAAATCACTGGAGGGGATGGGTACATTGCAGGGGGCTTTGCCTGAGCTAGCGGCTTCCTCCTCCCTGTCACCACGGACCAGGTGCCCCTGAGGAATTGCCCCTGTGCCAGGCACTGTGGATGCATCAGGCAGGTGGGGCCCTCTCCTCAGGGAGCTGACAGTCTAGGAGGGGAGGCAGGCCCAGGAGAAGAGGCTGTGCTGGCCAACTGAGGGCTAGGGATGCTCTGAGGTGGAGAAACTAGTTCTGCCTGCCAGGGCTGGCAAAGCTACAGAGAGGAAGTGACTTCTGAGCTGATAACAGGATTTTACAAGGTGATAAAGAGCATTTCAAACAGAAAAGAAAGAAGGAAAAATAGTTGCAAAGATGTAGACTAATTCAGAGAAAATATTCTGGAAGGAGGTGGCTGGCTGGGGCTGGGGCTGGCTTTTACCTCGCAAGGGGGAGCGGGGGAGTCCTCAGGGGGTGTGGGAGGGGGGGGCAGTGAGACCCAGAAGGCCAGAGAGGGAGGCAGAAAATGCCACATGCAGGAGTGTGGAGTCTCTTTCAGCATTTAAAGGTCGTAAGCAAGGGAGTTGTATTAAGAGCAGCCCACCGGGCAGCCAAGAGCCAGTGGAGGGTGATTAGGGCAGGGACGGCTGGAGGCAGAGAGACCACTGGCCAGAACAGGCGTGGAGAGGAGGCCTCGATTCCAAGGGGCAACTCAGAGGTTGAGTTGTCAGGTCTCACTGTTGGTCACGCTGGTGTTAGGCAGGGGACAGAAGAGTTGGCCACAGGTGTTTTCAACGCCCCAGCCCTGCAGTGGGAGGCAGCCGCACCGTGAGTGCAGAGTAGCACGGCCAGCCTGGAGCTGAAATGCAGAGCGAGGCGGCTGCTCACTTAGTTTCTCCTGTGGCTTGCTGGTGTCGCTCAAGGCAGCACAAACTGGCACTCAAAGATTTGGCTACTGCCTGCCTAGCAACCTGGCTTCTCATTACTGATCCACATACACATTCACACATGCATGTACATATGCACGTGCCTATGCAGTAGCACACACACGTGAACATACCTATGCACACACACTCACGTGCACACTCACCCATGCACACACACACTCTCACGCACACACAGGCTGCTCCTCCATCCAGGCAGGCTCATGCCCTGTGGCCTTGCCCACCCAGGGCCCTTCTCTCATCCTTCCTGCAAAGCCCATGCCCTGTCCTGGCCCACCCCAGCCTCCCTTTCTCCGAAAAGTCATCCCTGACTGCGCCATGGTAACTGCTCACTGTTGGGGCCCCATGACATCTTTCTTCCATATTCTCCTGCAGTGTCATTGTAGACAACTGTAACAGGAGTCATGAGCGGGGTGTGAATTGAGGGATCCAAGAGGGAAACTAAATGCTGACTGGGGCCAGGGGAGGGACGGGGTGGATGCGAGTGTCCCTGGGAAATAGATTCTATTCCATTCACCGGGGTTTGGATGCCAGGCTGACAGTTGGGCGCACAGAGCAGCCCGGGCCCTGATCCCTGCGCTTAGGGTTTTTAGGCCAGTGGGAGACACAGGCGTGAGGCATTGGAGAGGGAGGGGGGCCCTCAGAAGCTCCACGCAGAGGAGAGCTGTGAGGGAAGCCCCCAAGAACAGGTAAAGAGGACCGAATCCCAGGAGTCCTGCCTTCCCACGCAGACAGGGACCCTGCGCTCTGGGGGACCTCCCTAGGCTCCCAGAACCAGGTCAGAAGTACCCCCCAGCCAGAGGCCCCAGGACAGCAGGCCCCCAGGGCAGGGGTTGAGGCCACCACCTCGGGCTGCCAAGGCTCTGGTTTCAGACACCCAGAATAGCATCCGTCACTGAAGAGGAACAGAAGTCTGGGTATAGAATGCCTTGGGCTCAGGACAGGGATGCTGACAGCAACAGTGGCCACACAGAGGCAGAGGCAGCCAAGGGGGCAGAGGGGGAAGGAAGCAGCTGGTGTCAGCCAGGTCAGGGCAGCCACCCAGGGACACCACAGGAGGTAGAAGGGGCTCCTGGTGAGCAGCACAGGGTCTGAGATTAAGCAGGTAGGGCCTGAGGCAGCCAGTCTTGCCTTCTTGTTGTCACAGGGACTCACGGGACTGAATCCCCAGAATTAATCCCTTCTTCCTCCCACAGCTTCCCCTGAGCTACCTGGTGTGCCTGCCACCCCACCCAGCCTCTGCCTGAGAAAGCTGCCAAGTGCCACCCTCGTCACTCAACCAGAGGGTGTTGCAGAGCCAAGGGCAATTTTGCAGGGTGTCCCTGGTTCTCCCACTCTGAGTGCTCCTAGATGGAATATACAGTGTCACTTGTTTCATCCAGCCTGCCCTGTCCTGATTCTGGGCGACTCAGATTGGCCCAGGTGGCCCGGGAGCCTCCGTGGACAGCAGCACCATGTGTATCAGCCAATTCCCCAGAGCTCCTGCCAGCTCCTGGGGACTGGTGGAACTATTACAGAGGCTCTTTCCTGAGAGGGGGATTAGCCCATAGTCTATAGGCGGTGGGGTTCTTAGAGAGTCTCTTCTTTTTCATCTTACTATAAAGATGGTCTTGCAACAAAGTGGTAGTGAAGAATCAGACAGACATGAGCTTTAATCTCAGCGCTACCACTTCTGGCTGTGCAACCTTGGGTGGGCCACATACCCTCTCTGAACCTGTGTTTCCTCATCTGTAAAATAAGGGTAAATGTAGTAGGACAGTCAGGATGAAAGGTGATGATGTGCCTAACATGTGGCAGGTGCTCACTAAAGATGTCTCTTCTTCCTCTTTCCTCCTGTTCTTGCAGCCGCTGTACTTAAGGGTGGCAAGTTGTAAAGGAAGAAGCCTAGACTTTCAAGCTACATTTCCCTGGGTTCAGCTCTCGCTCTGCTATCTGTAAATCACCCTAGCTTCCAGAGCCTCAGTTTCAGCAACAGTAAAGTGGGGACAATAATGGGAAAACCACGGGGCCAAGGTACCAATTATATGTAAGGAGCCTAACATCAGGCCAGGGGCACAGTCAGGCTTAGCAACATGTGCCCTGCCCCTTGCTGGGATGAACAAGACAATGGCCATCAGAGTGGTCTCCTCCCCATGTCAAGAACAGCATGGTCCTGAACCCCAGGATTTCCTGTCAGTTGCCTCCTTTGCAAGGGCTGAAACAGGTCTGACCGGGAGCTCTCTCCATTCTGTGCTCAGAATGACCCAGAAATTTGTCCAGCTTCTGCCACAAACAGCTGGATCCAGCTTCATGTGTTCTAGTAAAAGTATAACTGTGAGGTATTGCTAATGTTAACAATAAAATGATTATGATATGGGATTCCTAATGGGCAATTTTTAAGTGCTTCCACTGAGAGGCTACAGACAAGATCAATCCTTGCAATTTGTAGTCTGTGAAATCTGTCTTTACCAGCTGCCATCTTTGGAGTACTTGCACCTGGTACTGTGTGGGGCAGATTCATTGCAAAAGTGGCTATTCATTGCAATGTGACTTTGCAGCAACTCCTGTCAAGAGGTTAAAATCTATTCTTCCACCCCTTGAATGACTTGCTTTGGCCAAAAGAATGTGGTAGAAGGGACGCAGTGCCAGTTTCAAAAGCTGTACATGCTTCTGCTGCTCTTTTGGGTCCCCGCCGTGTGAATCTGCCCAAGCTAGCCTGCTGTCTGAGAGACATGTGGTCCAATAACTCCAGCTGCCTGCCAGCCAACTGCCAGACATGCAAATAACGCCATCCTAGACAGCCAACCCTCAGCCCATCCATCAGCTCAGCACAAGAGCATGAGTGAGCCCAGCCAAGATCAGCCAAGCCCATTCCAAACTAGCAGAATTCTCAGCTGACACATACACTGGTGAGAAATAATAAACTCTTTGTTATTTTAGCTTCTGAGTTTTAGGGTACTCTGTGAACAAATCCACCAGCCTAAGTCCCTTGAGTACATGATCTCACTTTATCTTTATAACAACCCCATGAGCTAGGAATGTTTATCCCAATTGTACGGTAGAGGCAACGGGAGTTCAAAAGGCTTTAGCAACTAGCCCGAGTTGTCACAACTAGAGAGTGGTAGAGCCATGAATAAAACTCAGACCTGCTGGACTCAATAGACTGTGCTCTTTCTCCTATAGCAACTTCTCTCTTCCCCCTGGGTAAGAATAGCAGATAGTTACTATAAAAAGGGGTATTGGAAAGGCCCAATCCAGGGTGATCGTCCCCACAGGGGACAAATAATACTATGTAGCTAAGATTCCTTGCCCTAGCCTCTTGGAATTGTGGGGCAGGTGTTTTTTTCTCTTTAAATGTAACTTGCCTTTAAGATTCTCAGTCTTTTTCAGCAAGTCTAAAAGCTGTAGCTTTGACCCCCCTTTGCTTGTTAATTAGGGTATTGGAGGGAAAGTAGAGAAACCATGTGGATGGGCAGAAGGGGAGTTTTCAAAAATAAGTGCTCCTTAGGCCCACTAGAGTGAAAAATTTCATTAATTCATTAATTAAGACATACAGCATGAGAATTCCAGGGAAAGGAACAAATACCATCTGTACTGCAGAGGGGCCAAATTCTTCTTTTAGCCTCTAAGACCCAGTAATGAGCACATGCTCTGAATTATTCTACAAATTAACTGCTTCATGGGAGAAGAGCAGCATTGGCAATCCAATTAGGTGTCAGACAGTGCTCAGAAAGCTGCATCTGTGAGGCTTAGGAGTGATCTTCTTGGGCCTTAAACATAGGGAGGCAGGTTCCAGCTCAATCAAGAAGCTTCCTTCTAAGAGTCAGAGGTATCTTGGGAAGGAATGGGCTGCTTCACAGGTGGGGAGCCCACCAGCACCAGGAGTATGCAAGTAGAGCTTGAGTCTGGCTGGAAGAATTGCTTTTTTGTGTAGGAGGTTGGAGGCTGGACCAAGTGATCACTCAGACCCCTCCCAATTGTGAGAGTCTATTTAGTGTCTTCTAAAAGGTGAGCCCTTTGCCCACAGAGAATTGTTTCTTTGACTAGGTGATTAGAATATCAGTGCATATGTGGCCTCAGATATGGAACACCTTCAGTGTCCATAGCAGTGACCATCTAACATTGAACATCTTCAGTGGCCAAAGCAGTGTGCCAGTATTAGACATTATAGATGACTTTTCAGCAGGATGCTGGTTGCAATGAACCATTAAAATTGGAAGCATTTTCTCACTTGGTTTAAAATATCCAGCTTTGATAGCTCAAATTGGGGGCCGAGCAGGAGGCATTTCAAAAGCAATTGTGAATGATGGTGTTATTTTGGCTTCAGTGGGGCTGGCAGTTTGGGTGACCGTGAGGCATCAGGCAAGAAACCTCTTTTGACACCTTACAAAATGTTTAGATTAATCAAATTTTAAGGCCAGCTCCTTCGTGGAGAGGATGGAGCTTGCGGGAGTGGCTGGAATATTTTACCATGTCTGGGTTGATTGTAGAGGGTAATGCGTTTGCTTTTCTAACAGTTACAAACATTGAATCAGACAAGTGTTGCATTGGTATGTTTAATTGGTAAAAGATACTCTAATTAGATTTTTAATAGATGGTTTCTGACAGCAGAAACAACAAAGATGATTGATTTTTCTTGTGAAATCTTTGGAGGGGAAAGTCTCTTGCTTTCAAATTTGTTTAGAAGCCATTTCTCTGAAGCCCCTTCAGTTAACATTTGGGCTACAGCGAGCTTCTCACGTGCAGAATGTGTTTCAAATATTAATGGGGGTCTAAATCTGTGTTCTTTCTCAACTCAACCTTTTGCACTCAAAATTCATGAGTGTATATTGATTTAGGCAGCCTTCCCAGGACCCTTTGCACCACTGGGCTCTTTTGTTCAATGTTAATATACCCCAACTTATCAATTATTAACTTGCTAAGTGAAAGCAATATAAATCTAGCATTCTGAGCAAAAAGAACTGTTCTTTTCATTCCCTAAAAATATGATGGCAGCAGAGGCTGGTGACTTAGCCAAACTAACACTTGATTTAGTGGGTAACAATGCCTGTGGGTCCCCCTGAGTTTTCGTCTCTTCTGTTTGTGGTGCAAATGTGAGGAAACCAGAGTTAACCCCAAATTAGCAAATATACAACTGCTACAACAGGTTTTTCACATCATACTTTGAGGAGACAAAAAAGAAAGAATAAGAAAATAAGATTACTACCAAGCTTTAACATAAAAGGAAACGTCAGGGATTATCTCAACACAGAGGTCTCTGCCATATCTTTATCATAGTTCATCTCTGCTCCCCTAAAATGACCATGGGCCATGTTGATAGTAATCAAGCTACATTTCATGCGTAACCCATCTCTGGCCCCCAGCACCCCTGCCAGCTAAGCGGTGGTACATTTTGTAGATGAAGAAGCTGAGATATAAAAAGGGGTCGTTGTTAGTTGAAAATCACACCACCCAGAAAAAGGTAGAGTATGAATTTGAACCCAGCTTGATTTACCCAGAGTACATGTATTTAATCACCTTGAGATGCTACCCCATCAGCTTCATAAAGGTCACACAGCTAGTGGGAGTCAGAACCAGGATTTATAGGAGGGGCTGCCATGATCCAAAACCCGCACTTGACTTGCTTCTAGCTTTAATGTCCCAAAGATGCCTCTGAGACTCTTTCATGTTCTGGATCAGCAAAGCAATATTCAGTAATGGTTAAGATACTTCTGTATTTTCTTATTTATAAAATGGGAGAGTAATGTTAGCTTTACGTAATAGTTACAGGGATTAAACCAGATGATAGTATTTATGTAAAGTACCAAGCACACCTTAGACCCTCCATAAAAGCTGTTTTCATTTCCCTCTGCCTGACTCCTTTCCTCCCTAACCTTGATTGGAAAGGGAACTTAGATATGTTGGCATATTCACAGCATGACTTGGAATTACAAAGGGTTTCTGGCTAATTAACTTTCAGTTAATCAGATAATTCAATTAACCACAACACCCCCTATTCCCCTGAGCAATTAGTTAATTGAAGTTTTATTATATACAAAGCATTACAGAGTGACATCCAGTAACGCTACTTGTTCAAGAAACAGAAACGAGAAAGGAATTTCGTGTAAGAAATGGCAGATCATGTCATCTCTAAGTCAGCCCGCTCCTTCGCCATCTCTTCCCTCTCCTGCCCTTTCCTTCCCTAGGACCTGCATGCCTTCCTTTTGCTAGCTTACTGGGTCCTTTACCTCAACTCACGCACACGCTGTGGCCAACAGTATCACAGCTCCTGTCCCTCCCAACAGGGCCTGCACTTGGATCTTCTCCCCGAACCCCAGCCCTGAAGCACCCACCATCACCCACCACTGCTGTGTTCGCATGCTGCACGGCAACACAGGGTGTAGACACTATTCTTAACTCGCCCCTCTTCCTCTCCTCAACTTGCTACCCCATCATTGCTCTTCCACACTTCTTTCCTCCTAAAAACTCCCCTCTCCTAAGACACATCTTTGAAAAGGCAGAACACATCCAACATAAAGAGCTCTGTCCTTGGTTCATCAGTCATCCCAGTTGGCCCAGAATCGTCTTGGCTTATACCTGTGGTCTCAGCATAATTAATATTACCACCCCCTTTTAGTCCCAAAGGGTTCCAGCTTGAACGATAAAGTATGTGGTTGCCCAACCGCTCATGGTCCTCCAAGTTCACCTTGGCGCGTGGCTGTCCTAAGGCAGACTCCTCACGCGGTGCGCCCAATGAAGAGAACTTGCATCTTGTCAGCCTAGCACGTTGGGATTCAAATCCTAACTTTGTCCTCTAACTCTTCTCAACTTCAGTTTTTCTACCTATAAAATGCATGCAGCGCCCTCGTTGTGTTGCAGTAAAGATTGGATGAAATGATGTCTATAAAGCACTTGGCATGAAGTAAGTCCCCAATCAATGTTACTTCCCTTCCCTCCCCTTCCTTTTTTTCTTACCTCCAATTCAGAGAATTTTCTTGGTTCTTTAAAGTTATCTTTTCTATCTGCACTCAACACCACATCTATGCTGTCCCATTTGGATCTATACTCCCTTAATTATTTCCCTTTTCAACATTTTTATCTCCTTCTTTCAACAAGTGCTCTCATCTGCTTTCAAATATGACCAACTCTCCTTACTTCCAAGGTAGGCCACATGAATTAAGACCCGTGGTGCACCAGGCTTGGCAAAAGGGACTTTCATATACAGTCATGTGTCGCTTAATGGCAGGGGTGAATTCTAAGAAATGTGTCATTAGGTGATTTCATCATTGTGCAAACATCACAGAGCGTGTTTACACAAATGTGGATGGTACAGCCTACTACACACCCAAGGCTATATGGTATAACCTATTACTCCTAGGCTACAACCTGATAGCATGTTACTGTACCAAATACTGTACACAATTGTAACACAATGGTGAGTATTTGTGTATTTAAACACAGCTAAACATAGAAAAGGTACAGTAAACACATGGTATAAAAGATAAAAATGTTATACCTTTATAGGGCACTTACTATGAATGGAGCTTGCAGGACTAGAAGTTGCTCTGGGTGAGTCAGTGAGCGAGTGGTGAGTGAATGTGAAGGCCTAGGACATCACTGTGCACTGCTGTAGACTTTATGAATACTGTACACTTAGGCTACACTAAATTTAAAAAAAATTCTTTCTTCAATAACAAATTAACCTGAGCTTATTGTAACTTGTGTACTTTATAAACTTTTAAACTTTTTAACTTTTTGACTCTTTTGTAATAACACTTAGCTTAAAACACAAACATCTTGCACAGCTGGGCAAAAATATTTTCTTTTTCTATATCCTTGTTCTATAAGCTTTTTCCTATTTTCAAAACTTAATTTTTTTCTTTTTACATTTTTTTAAACTATTATTTATTATTTATTATTTATTTATTATTAACTATTTATTAAAACACACATTATCCTAGTCCTACACAGAGTCAGGATCATTGATATCACTGTCTACCACCTCCACATCTTGTCCCACTGGAAGTTCTTCAGGGACAATAACACACATGGAGTTGTCATCTCCTATGGTAACAATGCCTTCTTCTGGAATACTTCCTGAAGGACATGCCTGAGCTGTTTCACAGTTAACTTTTTTTAAAAGAAAAAGGAGTACACTCTAAAATAATGATAAAAAGCATAGTACAGCAAATATAAAAACCAGTACATAGCCATTTATTACGAAGTATTTTGTACTGTACATAATCATATGTGCTAAACTTTTATACAACTGGTAATGCAGTAGGTTTGTTTACAACAGCATCACCACAAACACATAAGTGATGTGCTTTGCTACGACATCACAACAGCTATGACATCACCAGGCAATAGGAATTTTTCAGCTCCATTATGATCTTATGGGACCTCTGTTGTATATGCCATCCATCGTTAACAGAAAAGTTGTTATGTGGTACCTGATTGTATGTTATCTCGCATGAACTTTTGGAAATCCTCTTTCCCTGACTCTGCCCCACTTCTGGTTCTCAGCCAATCGCCTTCCTTTACTCATTACAAATTCTTTCAAATGTGTTGTCTGTTTCTTTATCTTTACTTTCTACCTACTTCCAAACTCCCTATAACATGCCTTCTAGAAAAACACTCCTTTGAAATGCTCTCTTAGAGGTCACCAAAGATACCCTGCAGAATCCAAATGACTTCATCAGCTCCCAACCTATTAAACCTCTATAGCATTTGATGCTTTGGCCATTTGTTCATTCTTGAAAACAGGCATGTTACTCAGCTAGTGGGACTGTTACTCAACTTACCTACTGTTCAAATTTTCTCAGAAAAAAATTTTCTGTTGTTCTTAAGAAAGGACAATAGTGGAGGATCCAGTAAGGTGGTAAGTGTGATCAACTTGACCCAGTGTGCAGCACACAGCAAATACCCCATGTGTTACCTGTCATTATTGCAAATCAGAATACCAACAGCAGATAGGCACATGCAATCATCATTTTCAAAAACTAGAAAGCAGAGTCTCCAAACTCCAGAAAACCAAGCATAACATAGATCCCAGGAAAAATTCTAGCAAGTAATTCTGTTAAAATGGTGGTTTGTGGGGACTTAAAAAAAAAGAAACAGCAACCCCTAGGAACAAGCAGGAGCTCCTTAAAGACATGTCACATCAGATTTCCCACAGTTCCCTTTTAACTACACTACCAGCCCAGCTAATGAGGCAAATGCTCGGTGTCTCAATTGGATGAAGGCATTGGACGATGGCTGTCATAATTTTATTGTTAATGAGTTAGGCAAGAGGAAGTCTTCCTGTAACTTGCCATGAAGCTTTTAACTATCTAGTGCTTGCATCAGTGAACTTCACATCAGTAAAATTTGCATCCACATTTATGGATGACCTGAGAGGGGCAGATCCAGAATGGCATCAATAGGCTAGCAATAGAAAGGTCTGAAGAGATTGGAAATATAAATAAATCATACCATGATGAAATTGAGTTGGAATAAATGTTTACTCCTACGTTGGATTTTAAAAACGGACTTCACCAATGCAGAGTGAATGGGGCACAGCATGGAAGTCATGCTTAGGAAAAGCCTTGGGTCGTAGCTGTAAACACCAGCCAGGGCCACCTCTGTCAACAAGCAGGGAGAGCCTACCTGAAAATAAAGCTCATCTGGAGGATGCGGAAAGTTGGAGATGGGAGAGGGTTGTCTGGTGCCAGCAGCGGAGTCAAAGGGTCTACCCATGCCTAAAGAAAATACAGTCCCTGGCTAGTTAAGTAAGCTAATACATTTATTTTTTTCTCAGTGGAAGATAAAACTAAATCATGAAGCGGTTAAGGGACTTTTCTGTGGTCTCATGCTAGTAGGTGATCGTCTGGTTTCAAACCCAGATCTTAGAGCTCCAAACAGTAGTTCTCAAAGTGTGGCCCCGAGAGCAGCAGTGGCATCACTTGGGAACTTGTTAGAGATGCAAACCCTTGGGCCCCACCCAGACCTGACTACTCAGAAGCTGCAGGGGTGGGGCCAGGAGTCTGTGTTTTATTTACCAAGTTTTCCAGGTGATTATGATGTGCTTAAGTGTGAGAACCTTTGCTCTCTAAGTCCCTGAACCACTCTGCTCTACCTAGAATAGGGGCGTGACAGCCCCACGTTGGAAGTGCTGTGGGCATTTGGAATCACTGCCCTGGCCACACTCAGAATTTTAAGCACAATTCATCTCAAGCAACAAAGTGACCACGATGATTGAAGGTTTGGGAAATAACACCATTAAGACTAACCGGGCATCCAGAGCCTCCGGATGAGAAGGTACGACAAAAGTTCTAAAGAACTCCACGCACCTCAACTGCTAAAATTCCTAGACCCCTCCACGATCTTCTGCCCCCACCTCTCCAGGCTGACCTTAGGGGTCAGTCATTCTTATTGGAATCACCTGCATATTAGAATCACCTGGGGAATTTTTAGAGTATTGTGGCCTTGGCACCACAGCAAGAGATTTGGGGTAAATTGGTGTGGGGTATGTTCTGAGCATCAAAATTGTTTTTTAAAAGCTCTCCAAGTCGTTCTAATGCATTCAGTTCTGATGTGTTTCAGACTTGAGAACTGCTGGCCTAGGGGTATACCCAGCCTTTTCTTCAACACAACTCTCTGTGGCCAGCTGTTTAGGGCTGTCCCTTTCATAGACACTGTGCACGCACCTTCTCTGAGTAAAGGCCCTTCCTTTTCCACTGTGCTGTTTCCTCCAGCCCTGTCTTTCCTGCATGGTGTTTGCCCGCATCAGAAAAGCAACAGTATCACTCCCACTAGTTTCCGGAGTTTCTGACTATGTTCATAACCCAGGACAGGGGAGGCAGCCACCACGCCCACCTGAAAGGTCTGTCCAACTCTCATGTGAACAAGCTCCCTACATGCTGGGTTGAGAATCACTGGAGCATTCAAAAACATTCACTTAGAAGTCTAACGTCCTAGGTTTGAATACCAGCTCTTACAACCTCCCAGCTCTGTAACACTGGGCAACTGAATCTTTCCGGGCCTTGGTTCTTCATCTATGAAATGGGAATATATCAATTTTCTATAGCTGCGTGGAACAAATCACCACATACTTCGCAGCTTAAGACAACTCTCATTTATTGGCTTGAGGTTCTGTAAATCAGAAGCCCAGACAGCACGGCTGGTCTCCCTGCTTGGGAGCTCACAAAGCCAAAATCAATGGGTTGGCAGCTGCATTCTCATCTGGAGCTCCAGATCCTGTGCCAAGCTCGTTCAGATTGTTGGCAAATTCAGCTCCTTACCGCTCTAAGACTGAGGTCCCAGTCTTCCTCCCAGCTCCCAACTGGGGGTCACTCTCAGCTACTAAAGGATGCGCTCAGAGTCTCGCCATGCTGCCCCTCCATCTTCAAAACCAGTGGAGAATTTTCCTCCCACGGGCTCCCTCTCACACTTTGCATCTATGAACTCCTCTGTCTCTGACATCTAGACCCCAATTTTTTTTTCAAACATGCTCCATGATTAGGGTAGACCTACCCTGACCATCTCCCTTTCTTAAAGTCTACTTATCCAATCATGGGAATAAAATCCATCATACTCACAGTTCCAGGGATTATGCAGGTGTGTGTACAGAATGGAGCAGGGACCACACCAGGGGATAATAATGCTTAGCTAGCAGGATTGTTGTGAGAAATAAGATAATGCACACTGAACCCTGAGCATGGTGCCCATCACATAGCAAGCACTTGATATATTCAATTTCACTTTTCTTGGCAACCCTGTAAATCCAAGATATCCTGATCCCTGGAATTCCTTTTCAGAGACAGCCTTTGCGGGCCCCTCCAGCAGAACTTCTCACTCTACCCACGTCGGAGATCAGCTGAGCTCCTCACTCACCACACTCCAGCCCCGTTCTTCCGTGTTACAGGTGGCACCGATGGCTGGAACACCCACTTCAGAAGCACATGAGGACGTTTCTGCTAGAAAGCCAAAACAGAAATTCCTGCTGGCCTCGTCTGGAATCAGCACAATGCTTGTTGTGAGGATTATGTTGATAGATCGGTATCTCCCCCAATGCCTTCAGAAGCACAATGTGAATACTGGAGCTGTCAGTGTTAATAACACACTACAATCCTGTTCTTAAAAAAAAAAAAACCCGACTTCTAAAGGCAGATAAAGAGAAGCTAATTGAAACCATCACATGCAATATTCTCTAAGTAGCAGCTACTACATCAATATTTAGTAAAGAAATTCTGTTTTGTTTTATTCCCCTCCCCCTAAATTATTTACCGGAAAACATTGAAATGCCTGCTAGTTCCAGCTTGATGATTTTTTTTCTTTAAAAACTCTGGACTGGAAATCCAGGAACCTAGAGGTTATTTCTCACTCTGCAGCCAGCTCACAAAGTGACCTCATGTGGGTTTTTCTCTCCGGACTTCGCATTCTGGGATAAATGATCCTGAGGTTTCCTTAAGTTCTAGAATGCACAGGAAATAATCTCCCAATAATCCCAGACCCTTCCCTCTCTAAGCAACCTTAGTGCCTGCAACTCACAACACAGTGTGCCATCTTCCTAGGACAATTTCTTTCCAGGTGTGTGATGTCTCCCCAGCTGGACTTGGGTCCTGTGGGCCTCTGGCTGCTTTATACCTCATTCATTTCCTCCTTTGATATTCATCATGTGCCAACGCCAGGACACACATTGTGCTGGGCCCGGGGGATAGAGTGGTGAATGAGACAACCTCCTCCCACAAGGACATCACAGTCCAGTAAAGATCGGGTTTGTAAATATGTGGTTGCAGCCCAGTTTGGGAGCACAGCACAGGGCACAGGTCTTAGAGAGAAGGCACGGAGGGCAGTAAGGAAAGAAGGAGATGGTGCTGGGTCTTGAGGGAAGCTGACAAAGGCACAGGGAGCAGGAGAGGACATTCAGGGCTGTCGGTTCCAGGAAACTGCAAAGAATTTGGAATGGCTGAAGGACAGGGCGTGAAGGAGTTGGAAGAGTGGGAGGGTGGCAGAGAGCTGGGCAAGAGCCGGGTCTGGCGGGCTTCGTGTGACAGGCGAAGGGTCTTGGGTTGAGTCTTGCAGCCACTCGGGAGCCAGGGTAAAGACTTTCCGTGGAAGAGTAACTAAGGAAGATTGATATTTGAGAAAAGTTAATCTGTCAGCCTCCCCCCTCATTTCATGGCTCCAGGAAGCCCCTTTCACATCATGGAAATTCTGGGTCAGTGAGGCCCCCAAAATGCCATGGCACATAATGGGAACAGGGAGGACCCCTGGGGTCGGGGGACTCAGCAAGACAACAGTGACAAGCACGGGCTAGAGGGGGCAGAACTGAGGCAGGGAGAAGTCAGGGGAGAGTGAATTCAGAACCAAAGCAGCAGCAGCAGCAGTAGGCTGCTTCTATCAGAACCCAGAGTTACCAAGATCAGGTCTGGACACAGTCAGTAACCTTTGGTTGGAGCACCCAAATCAGTTAACAGCAGAGCCCCATACCCCAAGGCACTCAGGCAGCAGCCAAGAGAGGCTTAGAAACCTGGTTAGAAATGTAGGCTGCTCTCCTCTCTCTGCAGACACCACAAATCCCAAGGACCTTCTGAACATGTTTGGAAGTTCCCACAGGGCCTGCAGCCCTGAAGCACCCAGACCAAAGGACAGACCTCCATCATCACTGGGTATTTTCTTCTTCCCCTGAACTGGAGGCTGCAGGAGCCACGTGCAGGAAGCTGTGCAGACGGAAGTGGGCCCATAGGTCCAGCCGAGAGAGGGAACCTGCCATCACTGGCCACGCACCCTCACCTGGAGTCTCTGAGCCCGACAGCCCCTGCAGACTGCAAACCCTTGGTTTGGATGGAGAAAGAGCCAAAGCCAAAGGCTCGAATTGGACCATAAATAAAAACCAGGTGTTCTTTGAACTTCACTTACTCTCAAAGGAGGTAAATCAAGAGGAACGTTAGGGCCTTGCAGGATGGTGTTACAATGTTACCAAAAAAAAAAAAAAAAACTATCAGGGAACCAGCCCAGAAAGCCTCATCTTTAAAGATCTCTCAAACGAATGGCATCGTGCCCGTTTTCCATCATGACCCGGCACTACACGGTAATTGAAAGGATGCCCACTAAGCATATCGCCATAAAGCAACGACCCTTCTCTCCTGGTAATTATGTGATCAAATTATGAAGGCCTTTGAGCCAACACATTTCAGCTTTTACGATGCAGTTGAAGACCTGTTGCTGCCTACTGGGGGGAGGAAGAAAGGGACGCTGGGCCAGCATCTCTCTGCTACCATCTGAGAAGGACATTCTCCCTTTTCTGCATTCCCTTTGAATTATCAGGGGCAGAAAATTCTCTTTGACACGTAGAGTGCGGGCATTTGCTAGATTTACATTGCCACTTGTTTTGCTACAGAGATGAAGCTTTGGGAGAGAGACCCCTTAGCTATAGGTTCACCTTCTTACATTCATGTATTCAACATTTATAATATGGAATGTGTCCTTTCCTGGGTTGATTTCTTCCATACTCATAGATGGGTTTAGATCTCCAAAATCTGTGACTATCAGTTGAGGTCGCATCTCCACTAATGCCCAGATAATGCCTGACCTGCCCATGCAGGGCCTTAGGGGCCCTTTGTGAGCACCCTGAGTGCCTTTGAGAGACCCATGATGGATGGAGGGTGTCTGTTCTCGTTCCTGTATCAGGACGTCTGCATATCTCTCCTCTCTGCTGACTCTACTGAGGAAGTCCTCCTTGAGAAGGCCCCATGGTACTAGCTCCAGTCTCCCAAGGCTAGGACCCAGGGAGAGCAACTGCCCCAACAGCTGCAAACCTCACTTTGTCATCTGGACCTTGAAGCAGCACGGTTCACCCAGAGTCTCACATAGTCCCTCAGAAAAGCTGTCCTCGGTGTCCATATAGAGCCCCTCCCACCCATTCTTCACCCGTACCCACACCTTCTCACAAGATTATCTGAGTATAAATGAGGCTCAAACTCTACTTACAAACTCTAAAGGACAAAATCTGGAGCAGTGCCCCTCCATCTATGACACAGACACACCTTTTAAAATCAGACAAAACCATTGAGGTCCAGGAAGCCACACCGTCTTGAGCATCTCCAATCCCACAGAAGGTTTGTGCTGCATCTATTCCTACCCTAAAGCCACATATTGGTTTTCCTTGAGCAAAGGATGATCTAGACCCAAAAGATTACTCCAGGCAGCTTTGGAAAAGTAAAGTACTAAGTTGATGCTCCTCAAATTTGAACTTATACTTCTCTAGCTCTCAGATGTGCTCATTTCTCCCCTCTGTTGGTTTCTATCTTAAGCTTCACTTCGTGGCAACATGTCAGCCAAAGCTCCATGGCCATCCCGTCCTAGGGTCAAGGCCAGAGCTAAGAGTGTGCCTCCTGTCATATCTCATGAGCTTTAACCGGATCAGGACTTTCCATGTGTTAATCACTATGGCTGGGGTAATGCAATGCTCTGATTGGCCAGGCCCTGATCACGTGCTTATGCTGAAATTGAGTGTGGAGTCAATTGCGCCTGAAGCTCAGGGGCTCAGAGTGGTGCAGAGAATGGTTTTCTAGAGGCAAAATAAGGCAGTGTTACCAGGAAAAAGTGAATAGTGTCTGGACGATAATGGAAACAAAGCAGATGTCTACTATAGTTTCTTTATTGCTTTCCATGTTTCTCACTTTTATCTTCTCCAATCTGCCCTCTACCAAGGCTCACAAACTATGGCCCTCATGCCAAATCCAGCCCATAGCCAGTTTTTATAAACAAAGTTTTACTGGAACAGCCACACCCATTCATTTACATATTGTCTATGGCTGCCTTCTTGCCATAACAGCATAGTGGAACGGTTGTGACAAAGACCGTATGCCTGGCAAGGTGAAAAGATTTACAGTCTGACTCTTGACAGTAAATGTTTGCTGACCCTTGACCCTTGCTCTAAGTGACCATCAGAATCCTTTCCACTTTACCATTCTGGTCATGTCACTTGTTTCATTTAAAATCTTCAATGGTTTCCCATTTATTACAAGATAAACTCTAAACTCCTTGGGATAGCAGCATTCCTGTTGACAGTTAAAATTGTGCTTTAATCTCTCCTTCAATCACAGGGGTAGCAGAGAACCCCATGAGCTGCCCTTGGGAGCATGCATGATCCCAGTGAAAAACAAGTAAATAAGGCCCTTGTGCATCAAGTCTGATCCCCTTGGGAACAACCAATCAAATGCTATTGTTCAATAAGAAAGGAGGAAACAGCTTTTGGTTTAAAAATCCAAAGGAGGGGATGCCCTCTGGGTGAGTCCTTTTCTCCAAAGATAATACGTGCAAACAGGCCTTTATGTTTTGAAGCTCTAGGTCACCAACCAGAGGCAATCAAGCTGTTTTGTTTAATAAAGAACCAGAAAATGAGACTCTTCAGGTTCAAGAGCCTCTAAGGAAGGAAAGGGGTTGGCAGGGATAGATGGTGGCCAGGGTTTGTTAAGGTGGCAGAAACCCAACCCATGCAGACCCTGCCTTGTGTCATCTGTCAGTGGCCTGGGAGGAGCTGTGGCCTAAATTCAGAGGAGAAAAAAATAGGCTAAATAGCTCATGCTCCTGCCCAGAATAGAAGTCAGAAACAAAGAGTCAAGCCAATATCGTGCTCAAGGATATGGCTCTTGTAGGTGGGCACCGGTGCTTCCAGCTGGGTTCCTCTGGAAGAAAGTGCTGCCCAATAAACCCTCTGGCTACCATGCGAGTCAGCATTTCAGTTGTGCACTTTGGAGACACTGTGCACTGATTTCCCCAGTTGCCCCTTGGGTTGGGTCCTGGGGTTCGGGCCCCGTACTGTTAGAACATGCCAGCTAACACTGAGCTGAAAGATAGGATGGACACTACTGTCACATGAACATAACATATAGCAAGCATTTCCACTGCATGCCCATCGCTGCTGTACAGCCAGGTCTACTGCTACCCACATCCTTTGCCTCAGCCTTATGCTTAACTCATTCACCGTTCCCAGATAACCCACACCTTCCCAAGCCTGCACTTTGCTCTGTTGGAAAGGCCCATTCCCCTCTCCACAAAATGAAATTATATTTAACCTCCAAGACCCAGCTTAGGCGTCACCTCCTTAGATGATGGTGTTGGCCAGAACATGGCACCAATGGAGACAGAGGGGTGGGAGGTAGAGGAGGCAGGACAGAGTGACAGAGGGATGGACCAGCTTAGGCAGAAAAGGGTGAATCAGGCCACAGGTACAGTCATAGGATCTTTTGAAGAACCTCTTTAAGGATTATTCAAAGAAAGATTGCAAAGGGAACAATCCTTTACTCTAATAACTTTCTGTTCCTGGTCGATTCAGAAGACAGTACTTCAAGTGCGACCTCAAATGCACTCCAGCCATGGTGCCCCGAGCACTTCACTGTTTTCAGAGTTGAGTCACCGCCCCACCCCCCACCACCGCTCCCCACACACACATGAGCAAAACAAGCTGCTCCTCCCTCCCCACTAAGAGTCATTCCTCCACAGGCTCCATGTGCTCCTCCCACGTTCCCACCTGCTCCCCACCTCCACCTTTTGCATCCTCTTATTGTTTGGCGATTATTCACCTCATCTTGACCTTGAAGCCCCATGCATGCTTTTGACCTTGACTTGCCTTCCATCTACAGTTTTGTTGGGGTTTTCCTCTCTCCTCCGTGGCTCAAAATGTGTATAGATTAACTTTTTTTCCATTTTTTATTGTGATAAAATACATATAACACAAATTTACCATTTTAATCATTTGAAAGTATACAAGTCAGTGGCATTGAGTACGTCTGTGAAACCATCACCACTATCTAGTTCCAGAACTTTTCCATCACCCCAAATAAAAACCCTGTGCCTCTTAAATAGTCACTCCCCACACTGCCTCCCGCATCTCCTGATGACCACCAATCTGCTTTCTGTCTCAACAGATTAATATTTCATATTAAAGGACTCACACAATATGTGGCCTTTTGTGCCTGGCTTCTTTCACTTAGTGTAGTGTTTTCAAGTTTCATCCATGATGTAGTGTGTATCAGTACATCATTCCTTGTTATGGATGAATAGTATTCTATTGTATGGATATAGCACATTTTTTATCTATTCATCCATTGATGAACATGTAGGTTATTCCTACCTTTTGGCTGTCATGAATAGTGCCACTAGGGACATTAGTGTGCAAGTTTTTGTTTGAACACCTGTTTTCATCTCTTTTGGGTATATACCTAGCAGTGAAATTACCGGGTCAGATGGCAGTTCCAGTTTAACTTATTGGGGAACTGCCAAACCATTTTTGTGGATAACTTATAAGTAACCCCCTTCCTACACAATCCATGCCATAGGATCCCCCTTCCATATGCCTACTCAAAGGTAGCACCTAGAACTTGGAGAGCAAACCAAGATTTGCCCTGATTTTTTGGAGGAACTCTTAGATTTTCCCCCAATCTTTCTGCCTTTGGTTTGTTAAGTGCCAGATCCTGCCAATCAGCATATGGCTTCAGGATCGCCATAGCAGGGGCAGGAATCTAGAGGGTTGCACAAGTTTTGTAAGTCAGGACTGGAAGGGGACACTCGACTTCTTCCTAAATCCTATTTGGCCAGAACTCAGTCACGTGATCTCAACCTACCAGCAAGGAAGGCAGGGAAATGTTCTCGTTCTGCGCAGTGGGGAAGAGAAAAACAAATCAGGGTTCGGTGAACACAGCTTTGTCTCAACAGAAAGGTCTGAGGCCTTTCATGGAGTGACATGTGCAGCATCGTGGAAAAGCAGCACTGAGGCCTGGAAGGAGAGGCAGGAAAAGGATGTGGGTGGCAGCCAAGGGGAAATGTGAGTGGCGGTCACTCCTAGGGACGGAGAGGGAGCAGAAGGACTTGCACCATGTGCCAGCCTCCAGCTCTGACAAAGCACCCCTTCCAAGATATGTCCCAGCCCACGGTGATCCCTCAGGGTGTTAGAGCTGGAAAGAGCCAGAAACATCACCTTATCCAATCCTGCCATTTTGTAGAAGAGGAAACTGAGGTCCAGAATGGGGAGGTGATGTGCCCACGGTCAAGGCACAGAAAACACAGTTGGCTGCCATCTCGCTGGGCACAATTGCATCTCCCCCCGAAACAAACCTCTGCTGTTCTCGTGGATGGAGCAGAAGCTACTCCAGGACTCCTCTAATGACACCGAAACACACTTCCGGTGCCTCAGGGATGCTCAGTGAGACCAATTACTCTCTTGTAGTCTTCAGAAGCTGAGCGGCATTTGAAACCGACGATGTCCTGGGAGTCCACAATCCCACATATGCTGGTTTCTATCATGATCCATGCCCCTTCCTCACTTCAGTCACATGGACAGCCTCTCTGTGACAGCACTCCAGCTACTCCGCATGGAGGAATGCATCAAATTCAGTAAAAACTGCCCTGACAGGCTGAAATAAAAACAAAACTAATGGAATGATAGCCAAAGTCATGTGAATATTTTCAAGTAGTACAGTAATGCAAAATATCATTCTTAAAAATAAGAGGCCATAGCGTGTGATTATTACAATAATGACAAAACCAGCTGTCATCATTGAGTCATATAACGCAAGCACCAGACAGAGACAAGAAGAGCGTGGATTCCAGAGTTGCCTAACTTGCCAAACACCCAATTTTGGATCCCCTAAACTTCTCATTAGGTGTGATTTCAGCTTCATCCATCTTTCATGTAAGACAGTAACCTTTGATGGAGTTAATTAAAGGTACATTTTAAAAGTCCCCCTGTAGCTTTTTTGATTACAGTTATAAAATACACCATAGTAACCTTTCCTGCTTTTGTAATTACTGGTTTGTAAAATTCCAATTATTTCCCCTTTATGAACAATCACCTTTAAAGAAAGTTTCCCTGGTCATTGTTACGGAGCTTTTGGTTTGATACCAGAAATTATAAACCACTGCAGCCCACTATTACAGGCCATAAAATCCATGTCATGTAATGTTGTGTGTAATCACACACTGCTTTAAATAGTGTCTCTCTATTGTCAGCCTGCATTGTGATTCTTTGTTTGCATGTCTGATTCTTCCACTAGACTCTGAAACGTTCAAGGGCTGGCACCTGCAATATGTAATTCCTCTCTGTACCTCTAGTGCCAAACATAGGGTTTGCCCTTGCAGGTTCTTATTTCTTGAGTAGATAGGTGGTTGGATGAGAATCAGAGATACCATTTGGAATGCTTTACTCCTTCTTTTGCTCAATCAAAAAGCACTTCGTCCTTCAAGCATCTTTTCTATGCATAATACTGGTTTGTTTGGTGTCTTTTTCTTTAAACCCAATCTGAAGGAAATGATGCTAAATATTAAAATTTCTTATCTCAAAATAGCCAGACAAATGGTGATTTATATTTTCTTCTTTATGCTGTTTTGTATTTTCCAAATTCTCTCCAATTAATATATATTTCTTTACAATCTGAACATATTTAATAATTGGAGACTCTAAGTTTTAATAAAATAAGTGTATTCTTAAAGAAAAAAAATATATGCACACCTACCATGTGCAAAGCATAGTGAATGGAGCCCAGCCAGACTGCCTGCTAGGTGGGAGGTGGCATTCACAAACTCAATCTCTCTGTTTATTATTATTAACTGTCTACATAACCTTGAGCTAGTCATATAAGGGCTCTGGCCCTGTTACCTTATCTACAAAATTAGGAGGGTAGATGCCAGGATCTTGAAGGTCCCCTCTGGATCCCCAAATCTATGATCTAAATAACTAATTTTCCCTATGAAATAATCCATATCCTTAGTGAGACACAGATAAAAATGATATGAGAATTCCAGCGAGTGTGTGATTACTTCTAGCTGGGAGATCAGGACAAGTTTTTGAGGACAGGGAGGATAGAGCTGGGTTTGGGAGAATGGGTAGGATGTCAGCCTGCAATGAGGACTGGGCAAGGGCGGTGCAGAAGAAAGCAGCATGAGCAAGGACGTGGCAGGAGGGGGAGCAAGGGTGTAAGAGAAGAGCAAACTAGGATTAAGGGAAGAAGTGGGTGGGGGAGGCTAAAAAGTCAGTATTATGGTTAATCCTATGTGTCAACTTGGCTAGACCATGATACCCAGCTATTTGGTCAAACACTAGTCTAGATGTTGCTGTGAAGGTATTTTTTCAATGAGATTAACATTTAAATCTAGTAGACCTTGAGTAGAGCATATTACCCTCCCTGATGCAGGTAGACCTCTCCCAATCAACTGAAGGCCTTAAGAGGAAAAAAAATAAAAACTGCCTTCCCACAAGGAAGAGAGAATTCTGCCTCCAGACTGTCTTCTGGCTTGAACTACAATGTCAACTCTCCCCTGGGTCTCAAGCCTGCTGGCCTACCCTGAAGATTTTGGACTTGCCAGCCTCCAGAATCATATGAGCCAATTCCTTAAAATAAATTGGGGGAGAGAGAGAGAGATGGATACACACTACACACACACACACACACACACATCCTATTGGTTCTATTTTTCTGGTAAACTCTGACTAATAGTCAGTCTCAGGTTGAACTGTGCTTGACAAGTATAAACCCTCAAGATGACAGACTATATGGCTATATGGCTATATGGCTAGATCTTTAGCTAAATAAAGCCAGGTGTGCCTAAAATAATTGGGCAGTAAAAGCCTCTTAGCCAGCAAGATTGGGACTGATGGCCCATCACTAGTGAAAAGTGGGTGAGGGTGTGGAATCATAGAGAGAGGATACAAGCACACTTGCAATATCTTATTTTAGCTTAAAAATATATAAATATGCATCCATTCTTTGGCTACATGCTCACTACTTGGAGTTCTGCCTGATTTCCAAATCTCCTGTTTTATTTATTTGAAGTAGAGAAAGAACTTGAAGATACTTCAAAGCCACTGAAGCCCAGAATCCTTCTAGATTTATATAATCGTTCCCAAAATTTTACAGTTGCTTTGCCTGCACTCAATTTGACAGCAGTTGTTAAGCAATATGCCTTTATTAAGTCTTTCCCAAGCATTCAACTTAATTTTCCTAGAAATGACAACTCTATTACTTTCATACACTCCATCGGTACTGCAATATTTACCTAATTCTGTAATTGCCATAAGAAATATATTTGCATAAACAGGTTTGGGGACAAGTGTAATTGACTCTTGATGAGCATGCAGTTTCCCTGACTGGACCAGCCGTGAACATCAGAGGAGTGAAGGCATTGGTCAGGGGGTTTTACAGAGGAAAAGAACACTTGTTAGCGGAGTGACATGGTTAAATGGTCAGTTAAGAGCAATGGTGTGCTGGTAACTATTTAACAACTGGCTCGGGTGGGGGGGTTGCATATTTCTGTGGTGTCAATGCTCCCAACATGACATCATTGAATGTGGACTTGGGAAAAGATGGGTACAATTGGTACTTGTGACCAACAGAAGCCAGCTCTGGTACAACCTGGTTAGGAGCCTACCTTTGGCCGTAGCAAAGATAGATCTCTCCAAGTGGACATAACAAGCAATGAGGCTCTCAGGCATTTCCAGGCTAATGTCTTTCAAATAGGTTACTTTAAAAAAAGGAAGGAAATATTTTCATGACATAACCTCTCAGCAATTGTACTTGTTTCCTCTCTGTTGTGCCTGTGCCTTTCTCCTCTCCCCATCATTGAGCTGATACCTCCAACCCTCCTGGTGGAAAAGCCTCCTGAGTCACCTGCATCATTCATATGATCTCAAACTCAAAACAGATCCCCAGGATGTGGGAGCAAAGAAGCCCTAGGACGGACCTGATTGGGGGCAGTCTGGACCTCAGCCTGATGTACAAAGGGGAGCAGTTGGAGAAGAGGAGCCAGAAAGGGAAGGAATGAGGTTTGATGGCTCAGGAGACAGGGGCCGTGGGGGTCTCTGGAGCACAAGCCTGGGCACTGGGTGCTCAGGTCCCATTGTGCCAGTCCACAGCCACCCACACCTGCACAGCCAGTCCTGTGGAGGTGGCTGCCATTTTATTCCCTACAATTTGCCAAAGACATTACTCCAGACTGTAAGTCAGAGGTCAGGGGCTCAGTCCTACTGTTTAAGCAACTTTAATTGTGCACCTGCCATGAACCAGGCGTTCATCGTGTTCACCGTGCAAGGATCTGATCCCAGCCCTGCAGCCCTGCAGCCTTCTCAAGTGGCGAGGGAGTAATTTGAAAGTGTTCGGTGGTTTTCAACATTTCACACGTTGTATACAACCTCCTACTCCATCAAAGAACCTGGGTCTCAAGTCAAGTGAAACCAAAAACCCACATTTTCCTGAGAAGAAATTTAACATGTTTACAAATATTGTGCTGTTGCTGTCACTTATGGAGCTAAGGACTCCAACGGCATAAGTACTCTCGTTGATGCTCTAGAACACAAGTGAACAAAGCAGCGCTCCCATTAGCAATCAGTGACTGTTACAGATCTGGCGAGCATAAATGTTACTATTATGGCAATTATTGTAAAACATGAGGAAAAGAGAAATGGTCATAGTCAAGGAGGGAGGGCAGGTGAGGAATTCTCATTCTCAGGAACTGTTACAAAGACCCTGTGATGCTCCCTAGGGCCTGTTCTCCACCTGCTACCTGTGCGAGCATCTGGTTGGTAGCCATCGTGGACTGGGTGGTCTCAAGGTCCCTTCAAGTCCATCTCGGCCATTTCTAGAGAGTGTGCTTCTCAGAGGGTCATCTCGAGTCACCTCTGATGAAAGCCAGCTCGGCCCACTCTCTAGCATTTTCCCCAGATGTGTCTCAACCCCATTCCTTGGTCAGCAGGTCTCCCGCTGAAGGATGACGGCTGAGGCTGGAGCAGGTGTCCTGTCACACACTGGGAGGTGGCAAGGGCCCCACAGGCAGCCCTCTGCCTGGTGAAGCTATCACCAGTGCTTGCTCTGGAGGATTAATGGACCACAGACCTTCCCAGATTTCAACCCCCAAACTGGTGCTGTCCCCATTCTCAGAGCCCCATTGGGACCCAGACACCTGCCAGTTGGGCCCCCTTGCAGCCCAGTACCCCTTCCCCTTTGGGGACCCAGGCTGGCCATCCTTACTCTTTCCATTTCCCTAAACAAGGACCAGAAAATCGGACTCCTAGTTCTCTCCGCCCTGCTCGGATATTCCTCCTACACAAAGCATGGGGGACTCGGCATCTCCAGATGCTGTAGGAGAACGGAAGGGGAAGGGAAACGGACACGAGGATGAATGATTTGGGGGGAAAGAGCAGTTACCACTTCCAAACTATTGTGCCTCCACACTTTGTGACGTCACCTGGGGTGGGGGTGGGTGATAACACCCCAGAGGATGTGCTCCTATAACGCAGCTGGGCCACAATCTACCTCTGCAGGAGAGGTGGCCTAGGGGGCCCTCACCCTCTTGCATAAGTGAGGTTGAACAGACATTTGGGGAGTACCAGTGAGAGGAGACCAAAATCCCCCACAGGCCTCTGGCAGGAGTCTCCTCCTCAGCCCCCAAAGCTGAAGGCAAAGGAGGGGAGATCTCCCCTCCCTGAAAGAAGCACAGGAACTCTTTGATTTGGGAAGTATTCCTATTAATCTTCACAGCAGGGAGAACACCTGTACTTCTCACCTGAGAAGAAAGGGGCTATAGGAAGAGCTACAGGAAGTGTGCGAGAGCCCCAGCACAGGCCTGCGGCTGGGGGTGGGGGGTATCCTGAAGTTCTTCCTATAATACTATAACAGACAACAGTATTATATTAGTATCAAGTATTGTTATATAGTATTATTCAGTCAGTAAGTGCAACTACACATAGAAAGGCACCCAAAGAAGTTTTTGCACAAAGAAAGCAGGGGCTCAATAAATGTTGGTTTCTTTTCCCATGATTTAAGAGGAAATCACATCTTGGAGAAATCTCCAGAGTGTTTCCATAAGTTCAGTACCCAAACAGCATACCCAGGTGCTATGGACTGGATGGTGTCTCCCCAAAATCCCTAAGTGGGAGAGTGATGGTATGTGGAGGCAGGGCTTTTGGGGGTAATTAGGTTTAGAGGAGGTCATGAGGGTGGGGCCCCCATTGTGGGACTAATGCCCTTTTAAGAAGAGGCATCAGAGAGTTATAGATCTCTCTCCCTTTCTTTGTCATGTGAGGGCACAGCAAGAAGGCAGCCGTCTGCAAGCCAGGAAAAGAGCCCTCACCAGAACTCAACCCTGCTACCACCCTGATCTTGGACTTCGGCCCCTAAAACTGTGAGAAAATAAATTTCTCTTGTTTAAGCCACTCAGTCTTTAGTATTTTGTTATGGCAGCTGACTAAGACATTAGGACAAGAAATTGGCTTTTGCATGTCTCCGGCAAGCTCCTTCAGGTCCCCGTTCCCTGGATGAGACTTTCAGCAAAGGCCTTAGGACAGCCTAGGGAGGCACTTCTCACTCTAGCTTCCCTTCCTTATTTTTTTTTTGTTTTAAAAAGTTTTAGATTTACAGAAAAATTGCAAACATGGTACAGAATTCCCACATACCCCACTTGAATGAGTTTCAACAGGAAGGAGTATCGTGGTCTTGCAGGAACTCTCTCTTCAGTGTTAATACTCAGTCACTGTGCTGCTCTGTGACCCAGAAGGGAAGAGGAGGATTGAGGGTTATATCAGGGTTTAGACCTCGGACAGGGCAGCACTAGGGGTGACAAGAGGACCACCAATCTTCCTGGGAGGGGGGAGTCCATTCAAGCAGATGGAGCACAGGGACTCCCAGTGTTCAGCCTCATGAAGTGCCATGGCAGACAAGTCGTTCATTCATGCATTAAATTCACCAAGTGTGTTGTGTACTGTACCCTGCAGAGAGCCAATTCCTGCTCTTAAGGCTCTCACCGACCACTGTGGAGATACACGTTAAATGAGCATATCGACACATGTATAATTACAAATCACACAAGAAAATTGATAGGATAAATAAACAATGAATGGACAGGGATGTGACTGAGAGCAGCTGGGTCAGGGAAGGCCATTCGGAGGAGGTGATACTTAAAGCAAAGACCTGAAGGACCATCCTGGAGTAGGGGGTGGTTAGAGAGCAGGTGGGTTAGTGCCAAGGAGCCTTCCTCTAAGCCTAAGTCTCTCCCAAGGGCTTCCTCCAACCTGAGGCATTCCCGGGTCTTGGGTCTCCACCTCTCCCCACACCCAAGACCCCTTGGACACCTCCTTACTTGCCCCAGCTGCCCCAGGGAGTCCTAAGCAACTGTGACATTTGTTTTGGGAATTTGTCCAAATTGAGTGTGAGCACACTTGGATGCTTTTCTTCACAGTGAGTGAAATCTCAAGCCACCAAGAGGCTACCCAGGCAGAGTCTTTTTCAGATCTTTTTATTCCTCATTGAATATTATCTTCAAACTATTCTTCTAGCTTTTTTTTTTTTTTCCTGCCCTTTGATGGCAGGGGTAAAACTCCAGGCTTTGGAGCATGTCTTGGTCTCCTTTGAGGTTGCTTCCTCCTGATGGGGTGAAAAAGTGTGTATGGGGGGTGGGGGTGCCACCTAGATTTGAGGCTTGGGGGACCTTCCATGTCATCCACTTTGGCACCTGGCAGGTCCACTTTCTATAACTTCTCCAGAGAACAGAGGCTGTGACACAGAATGAGATCTACTTCAGCCTCCCCGGGGCTTAAACCCATTATCTTGTGCTGGGGCCAGGTCTCTGGAAAATCTTGAAAGAAAGAAACTAAGCTCTTTCTAAAAAGTTAGGGAGAAGAGCCCCAGGAAAAGTATTTCAGAAAGGGAGATTCATATACATTATTAATCCTCCTCAGTGGGACCTCTGGCATGGTTTGTTTGGTGAGAAATGTGTTAATAGTCTCTATTTCATGGGGGAGGTTCAGACTCTCCTCCCCAGTCACCCAAGGCAGCCTGTGTGCACCTTGGGTGCTTAGCCGTGGCAGAGGGAGGATGCAAGTAACAAAACCACGTGGACTTCACTGTTGCTTTCTCCCTTGGCCTCTGCCCACCCTACCTCCTGTTAAAGAGAAACAAATCCAGAGACTTGTTAAAGGAGGTCAGACGGACTTTATTCAGACTACTGCAGCAGGGGAGAGAGACTTTAGTATTAACTGAGTCTGCCAAACAAAAAGCACTGTTCAGTGGCGGGTGCACTAAAGGAAAGGTACTGTCAGCTGAAGAATGGCAAGTTAATAAATTTGGAAAGGAGGGCTTTATTTCTCATAAATGGTTGCAGCCTGCAGGTTGGCCACCTTGCAGGCTGGGAAGCAATAGCCTTGGGCGGAAGCTGAGAGGGAAGGACAAGGAGAACAGGAATTTGTGCTGAGTGAGGTGGCTGAATGTACATATTTAACAAGCTACAGGAGGAGTCATGAATATTTATGACAGGAGGAACACGTGCATGTGCAATTGAGCTTCATGCTACTTCATGGGATCCATGTTCAGAAAACGGTAGCATTAGCATGATCCAAGGGTGGAGTTTTTGGCCCTCTGATGTCAAAAAGTGAAGCAGAGGACATAAAAACCCTTTGTGCACAGCCTTCATAGACTGGTCAGAGCCACTCCATAGTCGGTGGCCTTGTGGCAGGAAGAAATGCTGGTCATTTGTTGGGCTGAAACCACAAAAAGGGAGGAGCAGCATTAGGTGCTTTGTTGAAATCAGTGTGGGGGGGGGCGAGTCTTTCCCAAAGGCTGGTTCTGTTTAACCCTAGGGGAGAAAGCCCAATGGCAGTTAGCAAGAGAGGGGTTATAAGGAGGCATCTGACCTCCCGTCCCATCACGGCTGGGAACTCAGTTAAAAGGTTTCTCTGGCATCTCCTTGGCCAAGGAGGGTCCGTTTAGTCAGTTGGGGGCTTAGGATGTTCACCATCACTTCTTTTGGCTAGGATGATAGTCACTGAAGGATTTTTCCAAAGCTTCTGTAGCATCCAAGACATAAAATCTGTCCCATGGGCTCAAAGTCATTTATAAACAAGAGGCGACATAACCCACAGCTTCAGAAACTCCAGAAACTAAAACACACAGCTAAGCTAACCTGGTTTCCACCGTCTCCAAATGTACCTCCAGCCTGTGAGCTAATATCTGAAATCCCACTAACTGCTCATTTAGCTTTGAAAATGACACAGTGGGAATAAACACTAATTTTCCTGGAAGCAGAAATGAAGGGACTAAGGAACATGATGCTGATGTGAAGCAAATAAAGGTGTGAAGCAAATAAGAGGACCTGTATTAATCTGCCAGGGCTATGGTAACAAAGCACCACAAACCGGGTGACTTAAACAACAGAGACTTTTTGTCTTACAGTTCTGGAGACCAGAAGTCCAACATCAAGGTGTCGTCAAGGCTAGTTCCTTCTGAGGGATATAGGGAAGGGTCTGCTTCAGATCTCTCTGCTTGGCTCATGTTCTCCCTGCGTCTTCACATCATCTCCTCTGTGTCAGCCTGTGTCTCTGTGTTCAAATTTCCCATTTGTGTAAGGACACCAGTCATATTGGATTACAGCCCACCCTAATGACTTCATTTGAACTTGATCATTTCTATAAAGACCCTATCTCCAAATAAGGTCACATAATTAAGATATTGGGGATTAGAACGTCAACATACAAATGGAAGGGGGACACAATTAAACCCAAACAGAACCTAAGCTGGGGGAGCTGGAAACTGTGAGAATAGCATCTAAAGTGGAGAGTAAGGTTGCCTAATGATAGAGCAGGCAGTTCCCTACTGGACTACCCAAGTGATGTCTTCTGGAGGCCACATGTCCCCTCGGGGCCTCTGACATCCCCAGCCCACCTCCACAGGTCTCAAGGAGGCCTCCATGATGACACACGTGGGAGGAAGCAGGATAACCTGTATGCCCTTCAGCATCCTGTGATACAGACTGGGTTCTGTATCAAGGGAATAGGATGTGAAGGGAGCAGTTGTGAGTCGGGTGGGACCAGGCAAAGTCTTGCTGTGAGCATCCAGCCAACCAGGACCAGCCTTAGATGTCACTACAACATCTAAGAAGCAGTCACAAGATCCAGGATGAGAAACCCAAATCACCTACAGCCTCTTTATTCTCAACCAGAAGCTCCCCGCTGTGGGCCTTACCTGGCTGCTTCCAGAGTTGGGCCCCTCACTGCTGGGGCTCTTTGCTCCAGCCACATTGCACCACTTTTAACAAGACCACATTGCAGTAGATCTGACTGTCACTAAGAAATACTCACTCCCTCCCCCTCCACCTCCTTGGGAAGAGTATCCCCCTCCCCACTGGGGACGTGGCCACATAATTTGCATTGGTCAATGGCATGTGGGAAAAACTGATGCCAAGAGGGATTTGAAATGTGTTTGTGTGGTTAGTGTGCCTTCTTCTGCTCCTACATGGCCATAAGAAGAGTTTCTCCCAGGTAGCTGATACTCCTCAACCTGGGCCCTAGAGTGAAGTCACAGAGAGCAGAACCACCCCAGCCAAACCAATTCGTGAATGAGAATGCATGATCATTGTTGTTTGCCACTGATATTTTTGTTACACAGCTTTGTTGTTGCCATGGCTAACTGACACACATACTCCCACCCCCAGGAATGTTGCCTGTACTCTTTCCTCTGCCTAGAATAATCTTCTGCCACCCTCCTGGGCCACTTCTATTCATTCTTTAGGTCTCAGCTGAAACACCACCTCCTCTGGGGAGCTTTCCCCACCCCACCCCAAGGCTGGATCACATGTTGCTCCATCCACACTTTTCTTAATCTCCTCTATTACTTACTATTATTGGTCACATGACATTGTAGTCACCTGTTTACTTGTCTGCAACCCCCTGTGAAAGAAACAATCATACCATTACAGGCTGAACTGTGACTCCCAAAAATTCATATGTTAAAGTCCTAACCCTCAGTACCTCGGACTGTGACCATATTTGGTGGCGAGGTCTTTAAAGATGTAACTAAATTAAAAGGAGGTCCTAAGCATGGACCCTAATCAATATGACCGGTGTCCCTATAAGAAGAGGAAACAGATATACAGAGGGAAGACAATGTGAGGACACAGGGAGAAGATTGCTGGAGCTGGAGCAGACCCCTTCCTCATAGCTCTTGGAAGGAGCCAGCCATGCCAACACTCAGGCTTCCAGCCTCCAGAACTGTGAGTCTATAAATTACTGTCCTTTAAGCCACCCAGCCTGTGGTACTTTGTTACAACAGCCGTAGCAAGTGAATACACATACCTTATTCCCATGCCAGTGCTGAGCACAAAGCCAGGAAGAGATTCAGCATTTCATGAATAATTTTGGAGTAAATGAAAGAATGAATCATCATCCTAGAAAAGGCAGGACTCATTGGTCCAGGGTATACAATTAAATTTAATCCAGGACTGATAAAATGCCATAGATCTTCACAGAAATTGGACGTCATTCATGGAGCCCTTACTGGACCTGAGGAGGCAGAATAAAACACCACTTACTGTCCCCATCCTCCGGTTGTTATAGCCCAGCCAGGCTCGCTGCCTGCTGCTCAACAGGAAGCCCATACACGGAGACAGCAGGGGTTACCACGGAGAAAGGATTTAATATAGCAGGTGCCATGAGAGGAGATGGGAGGAATTTCTCAACTCCGTCTCCCCGAGAATTGGGGAGAAAGGGTTTTTAAAGATAGTTTGGCAGGCAAAGGGCTAGGGAATTGGGTCTGCTGATTGGTGGGGGATGAACTCATAGGGTCGGGAAGCAGAGATTGTCTTCTCAGTTGGGAGATTTCCTGGGTAGGGGGGTCTCAAGGCTGTTGGATCCATTCCCATGCTTATCCATAAGTCCAGTTGGCTTCAGCAGGTCCCCAGAATGCAGAGTCTGAAAAATACTTCAAAGACCAGTCTTGGGCTTTATAATGGTAATGCTATCTAGAGAAGCACAAGTCCTTGTTTTGCAATGGTAATGTTATCTATAGAAGTAGTGGGGGACGTCACAAATCTTGTACCTATCAGGAAGGATAGTGCCATTAAGCAAGTAACCACTTATAGCAGTAAGGAAGTTACGGAACAATGGCTGGTTAACTTCTGGCTATATCTATACTTTTATAAAAATCAGACTTTGATTACTATTTATACCGTATGGCTCTACACTATTTTATTATAATATAGATGTTTTCACAGTGGTTTATGGTCAGATGTGTGGGGGGACATAACTACAATCAAAGACAAAATTCAAACACAGAATGTGACTGAAGCATGGAGGAAAGGCATCAGGACCGAGAAGGCTGAAGCAAAGAGCTTTGCTGGTTGTGTTTCAGCTAACAGAAGTAGTGAGAAAAGAGAAATCCACAGCACAGCACAGGTGAAGGTGCCAAAGGGAAGCATGTCGCAGGAACAGAACAGAACCCGGTTTGGTTGGATCATAGATTCACATGGAGGAGTAACAGAGGAGAACGCCACAAACAGGGGCAATATTGGGCAAGGCCTTGAACGCCAGCCTGGAACATTCCTGAATCAATGTCTCTGCATTTATCTCTCATAAAGACTGGGAAGTATGACTATTAGCTCTTCCTCCATCCCCCTACCTACCCCTAAAGAAGCATCCTTTGGCTTAATTATTCATTGCAAAAACTATCTTCTTCCCTTCTACATTTTTTACTGTAATTTTCAATAGGAAATTCATGTACGGTCAATTAGCCCTCCAAGAACATGCTCAGCTCTGATGGATGAGCCTAGTCTTGGTTGAGACACTGCTCAGTACGTGTGTATATGTTTGCATGTCACTGCAGAAGACTGGCAATTAGTCCAGAAAACTAATCACCTCCTTCAAACAAAAGCAGCCAGAAATTCTCTCTTATGCACATTTAGATTTGGTAAATCACTTGACAACCACAGGGCTTCCCTGGTTTGCAGACAGGGCAGGGTGTGCAAACAAATTTCTGTCCTCATTCAAGGTGGCCCCAGGGGTCATCTCATTGGCATGCTGATAATCCCCTGAAGGTCTGTGTGGGTTGTCACTGTCCCTCAAGCACAGCCCTCGAACTTGGAAGCACCAGCCCCTCTCCTCGCTTGCTCTTGACCTTGTTCCAGGGCAGAGTTGTTGCAAACTGTCAGGCCCTCAGCAGGAGCAGCACATCAGAAACCTGAGGTCAGCAGAGGTGGGAAAGGAGGTAGGGTAGAAATGAATTGAGAGCTTGTCAGGTCTTATATGGGATGGAAAAGGAACTACTTGCTTTAAGTTTTTAATCTAAATTTTTTAATATCCCACACTATTGCCAAAATGACATGAGACAACTGATACTCAGTAATGTGAATGTCTCTCATTGCATAGGCACTCCAGGTTGCCCAATTTTTTCCCACCCTAATGCACCTGAGAGCCACTGTTATTGATATCCACAGCAAGTGTGTATGAAGGAAATGGCCAGTGAGGAAGCCATAAGGTTTGTAAAGTCCCCACAAGGGACCCCAGTTGTGCTTCTGGCCTGGACATGCCCTCCCTCCATGCATCTCAGAGATAATTGTTCTGAAACGTAACACTAGCAATGAAATAGGCATTCTCCACCAGGGCCATGCTGCCCACAAGATGCTTGGCATTTACCCACAATGAATCTGCTTTGAACTGAAGGAGCTCAGGGTATTTTTCCCCAAAATATGACTCCTTGGTATAAAGAGTATTTTGAATTAAAGGCCCTGAGAGATCAACAGGCCCTTGGAAGGAGCTTTCCCTCTATCTGCATAAAACCGGACTCATCAAAAAGAACAATCGACTTCCTTTACCCTCCCTGTTATCTCACTATATTGCAGGAAAGAACACCAAGAATGCAACTAGACCTGGCCAAATCATTTTAAATTTAATAACTGTCTCTCAGGTTAATTTAATTTCCAAAGAGAATCATTTACAAGTCAATATGTTTCCCCATCCAATCATTCTCCCAAATATCTATTCATCCTCCCTAGCAACCATTTATTGCCCCTAAACAGAATTACCTATATTCCTCATCCCCCCCTCTAAAATGAGGAAATATAAACTTCTGAACCCCATTAGGATATTGGGGAATCACTCTGTGATTCTCCCTATGTGCACAGTAATAAATTTGTAATCTTTTTCTCTTATTAATCTGCTTTATTGTGAGCTGATCTTTCAGCAAACCTTCTGAGGGAAAGGGGGAAGTTATTCTTCTCCCTCACAGAACCTTTCCCCATCACAGCCAACTATTAGAGAAAGATAAAGCAGAGAAGACCTGTGACCCTGGCCTTTAGGGTGCATATCCAGATTGTTCTGCCAGGAGCTTCAAAACCTAAGTTCAAATCCTAAAGCTGCTGGTACTTGAGTTTTGACCTGAACCTTTCTAGACTCAGTTTCCCCATCTGCAAGGAAGGAAGATGGTGGGATTTGGAAGCAACCAGAGTCCTCTCAGATTCTAATATCCTATGACAAATAGTTCAACTAAGAAATCTCTGAAGTTTGCACATCAACGTCCAAAGAGGTTCTGCCCACATCACCTCCCCTCCTGCCACCAAGCTGCATATCTACTTTTGGGCTTTTCTTTCCCCTTTGAGGACATTTTTAATACTCACTTCTATATCCCCAGTCACTCATCCTGAGGAGGAGAGGGAGCACACAGCTAACATCTGCCCAGGCCCCCTTCTTTGGGAACCCTGGGGCTGCCATCCTGGCAGGTGCAGGGTGGCCTCATCTTCCACCGTGGTGGCTCCTGGTGGACTTGGCTTTGGCCTGGATGAGTGGCCCAACCACATATCCCCGGCTGAGCACCGGAGCCATTTCAGTCATGGGCAGGCTTTGGCAAAGCTAATGTCTCCAGCACCAGTTCTTTGTTAACTGTGTGCATCTGTGAATTTAAAGAGAAATAAGAACCAGATGCTTCTGATATCTTTACACTTAATTCATCAGAAAGCTGTCTAGGACAGGGCATTTGAGAGCTAACAAAAAGCTTTTTGTAAGACCCTTTGTTTAGGAAGTAAAAACTGCAATATTTTCCAGAAATCAAGTTTCAAACCAGATCTTTTATTTATCTTTGCACCGTCTCCCCTTGCCCTCCACACTGGGATCCTCAGTTAATCAGGACCATCTGTCTCTGGAATAATCATTGTAATTCATCGCATTTGTATCACTCTCCACGGTTTCTGCCGGTATCAATGATCTCATTGTATTCGCCTACAAACCTAGTGACAAAAGCAGGGCAGGGACACTTATCTTTGCCCATGGGAGGATGAAAGGGGTTAAGTGAGCAGATCAGTGTCAGCAGAAAAGAACCCAAACTCTGTAAAATAATTTAAAGAGGTTTATTCTGAGCTGAATATGTGTGACCATGGCCCAGAGAGCCACGTCCAAGAAGCCTTGAGCAAGTGGTCTCCCCGTGGTTGGGTTACAGCTTGGTTCTATACAGTTCAGGGAGACAGGAATTACATGTAAAGTCATAAATCAATACATAGAAGGTATACATTGGTTTGGCCCAAAAAGGCAAGGTATCTCAAAGCAGAGCATTACAGGTTATAGGTAGGTTTAAAGACTCTTCAATTTGTAATTGGTTAAAGAAACGAAGTTTTGTCTAAAGGCTTGAAACATTTTAAGTGAAGATAAGGACATCTGTTAATCAGAGACAAGCCACCAGATACACACTGGACATATACTGCACATGTATCCTGACTCAAATGATCTGTTAAGTAAATTGATGACCTGCAGGGTGGTTTAAGCTGTGTCTTGCATAGACTTAGGTCTGTTAATGAGTTACAAAGGACATCTCCAAGAAGGGAGGGGGGTATGTTGAGACATGTCTGACCTCCCTTCTCATGGCCAGCAACTCAGCTTTAGGGTTTTTCTGGGGTCCCCTTGGCCAAGAGGGATCCCTTCAGTCAGCTGGAGGAGCTCAAGGTTTTATTTTAGTTCACATCAGCTTAACTGGCACAGCTTGGACCAGACTCTAGGCTTCTAATTCCAAGACCAGGGTTCTCAAACGTGAGCCTGCATCAGAATCACCAGCCAGGAAGCCTGGTTAAAATGCAGATTGCTGGGCCCCACCCACAGTGGAGCTGGAAGGAGTCCTGAGAATTTGCTTTTCTGAGCAATCCTCAGATGATATTCCAGATACTGATGGTCATGGGCCCACATTTAGAGACCCACAGTCCCAAATATACCCCCAGGGAATCTCACTGAATCCTCCCTGAATGTGCAGAGCTGTCTTCCTCGGTATTATCCAAGCCAAGCAGATAAAAAAGGAATCTTCTTTCATCAAGCAGAATGTCACTTATTTGCACAGACCACTCAGCAACGACAGGCCATCTTTGCTGGGACGTGTCCCCTGACCGTGAGCGACACCTCCCCACATCCGCTTCTCACTGTTTCCTCCGCTCGGCTTCCCCCGCTGGAGCTCCCTTAACCTCAGTTTGTTTTGTCTCCTAACATCTTGTGACATTTCCCCGCTATTACTTCTGACACCTCAGAGGTAATGGGACTGCATATCACTCATAATTCATAGTTCCCTCGCAATGACTGCTGCGCTCCTGAATGCTGCCTCCACAGGCAGAATCCCCACTGGGGTAGTATTGCCTTTTCGGCATCGTCGGTTAATTTGTTCATTTCCATGTATGTTATCGAAAGACTCTGAGTCTTAATTAGTCCTCTTTACCTGCTTTTCCCTGCAGCCCCGCGTCACAGGACCAAAGGCACCGAAGCACAGTAAGGGACAGGCCTAATTAACAGGCCCATGATGGAAACTCTGCAAAAATGGGATCTGCAGAAGACAGAGATGATTCGGATATAAAACAGGAGCTGGTGCAGTGAGGAAGATCATGTAGGTTTTGTCAGAGATACCTGTTGCTCGAGACTGCCTTGCACCTCCTTTCCTTCCAGAAACTGCCCCCCCCCCAATTCCAAATGGTTCTGGAGGAGCTGTCAATTGCAGAGTCAAGATCCCACCCCCAGCTGAGCAGTGGGAACGTGACCAGGGTCTGGCCATTTGGAGGGCACCATCCTTCTGGCCGTGGGGGTCAGTTCAGGCATAAACACAGGAGTCTAGCTGGGTCAGTCAGGGTTCCTTCCCAGGATATGGTACAGCCGGGAGATCTGCCTTTGGCCTTTGGGGTCATAGGATTGGAAGGCTGCAACTCTTTAACAGCCAAGAGTCATCTTCCCTGTGGCATGGAAGAAGCCCATCTATAGAAAAAGAGAATGGGGCCAAAATTCAGAAAGCAGCAGAGCCAGGAGGTGGAGGGAGATCAGAGGGCCCCACAGACAGAGTTTGAGCCCTGGCATTGCGATGCCAACACTACCCCTCATAAGTTCATCAGAAAAGGACCTCCTAGTTTAGGTCACATGCTGCTAAGACTTAAGCAAGCTCCTTGTGATCAGCATTGCCTGCCTGTCTTTAGACCAGTTGCAGTCATGGGGGCCTGACCTTGAGTTGATCCCAATTAGGTCAAAAAAGTGGCCATAAAGACACTTTTCATATCTCCACTCCCTTTTGGCCCATTCTAAGGAACTGTGTTCCTGCCTCACTTAAACCTATAAGACCAGTTTCCGTAAAGTACCTGCGGCCTGTTCCCTGTCCTAGGATGTCAGCCACAGATTGTCACATCCCTTCGGATGCTGTGGAGTCCATGGCTGGCCACCCGACTTGGGGGACATTCTTACATAGTCAGTTACTACTAACCCTGTTCCTGCTCCAAACCAGTCTCAGCCCTTTTCTCTGGACTCATTCCACAGGAAATATTTATTGAGCACTTATTATGTGCTTGGCACATCTGGGAATCAAACAGACATGCGTCCTTCCTCAGGGAATTCACAGTCCAGCAAGGTGCTCCTGGAAACCGGGCCTGCCCAGTGAAGATGGATGAATTATCTACACAGGTCCACGTGCAAACTCAATGTCCAGCCCACAGGCCCTTGGTGGTCCTGCAGGGCAAGGCACAGGGCTTCTTATCCCCAATGCTCCTGGTAGGAAAACCTGATTCAGCTTTGGTCCCACAGAAAAAAGATTCAGACTGGAGTTGGGCATGGACTAGGGAATTCATAAGGGCCCTTTTCATCCTGAGATTCCAGCATTCTGATACTGTTTTCCTTAAGACACAAAACCATCTCCATCCACACATACACAAGTAATTCTATCACTTCCTATATTTTTATTTTTTTTTCCTTTTGTAAAACATCCTTGTTTGGCCCTCTGGAGATTTTTGCTTTATCTTGTTTTGTTTTATGGATTTTTATTTCGAATGTCTTCTTGGTTGAAAAATAAGGCATGTTCATTATAGATCATTTGGAAAATAGAAAAATTAAAAGAAACAAAAAAAAACAGCCACAATCTTGGTGCCCCAAGATAACTAGTATTGGCATTATGCTGTATCATATGTACAGCATGTGTTTTTTAACAACAGGAATATATTCTGAGAAATGCATCATTAGGCAATTTCATCTTTGTGCAAACAACATAGAATGTATTTACACAAACCTGGATGGTGTAGCCTACTACATACCTAGGCTGTGTGGTATAGCACATTGCTCCTAGGCCACAGACTTGTGCAGCATGTTATTGTACTGAATACTGTAGGTGACTGTAACACAATGGTAAGTATTTGTGTATCTAAACATATCTAACTATAGAAAATGTACAGTAAAAGATATGGTATTATAATCTTATGGGACCATATGATATGTGGTCCATCATTGACTAAAATGTCATTATGTGGTGCATGATTATATATAGATTTGTTTTTAATAAATAAATATCATATTTTATATAAAATGTGAGGTCCCACTTTCCTCACTTTACCCTCAGTAAGTTTTTTCCTTTCTTAATTATTCTCTCAAATCATGATTTTCCTAGATTATATAATATTGCATCATATGAATGTATCAAAATTTATTTGAGTCCCATATTGTTGGGCATTTAGGTTCTGTTATTCCCTGTTATAATTAGTACTGCCATGAACATCTTTGAGCACCAATATCTGTCCTCAATCAAGTTTCTCAGTGATGGAATTACGAGTCAAATAACAAACAGTTTCAGATTCTTAAAATATGCTGTCAGAATAAATTCCATCGAAATTATACTAATTGCATTAGTTTCCTATTACTTGTGTGACAAATGACTGCTGCAAACTCAGTGCCGTGAAGCAACACAAGTTTACTATCTTACAGTTCTGTAGAAGTCCAAAATGGGTCTCCCCGGCCTAAAATCAAGGTGCCAACAGCACTGCATTCCTTCCTGAAGGTTCTAGGGGAGAATCCATTTCCTTGCCTTTTTCAGCGCTTAGAGGCCACCTGCGTTTCTTGGCTGTGACCCCTTCCTTCATACTCAAAGCCAGCAATTGTGGGTCGAGTCCTTCTCACGTCACATTACGGGTCCTCTCTTGCATCTTCCTCTACCACTTTTAAGGACTCTTGTGATTTCATTGGGTCCCCCCAACTAATCCAGGATAATCTTTTCATTTTGCAGTTAGTTTATTAGCAACTGTACTTCCCTCTGCAACCTTAATTCATCCATGCTATGCAACAGAACATATCCTCAGGCTCTGGGAATTAGGACTTGGACATTATTCTGCCCACCACTAATTTGGACCCCAACAACTAGTGGGTAAAATGTTTATATCATTGCATTCTCGTCAGCATTAGACATTTATTTACCTTTAATCTTTGACAAATTGGTAGGTAGAAAACAGGCTCTATT
Organism: Daubentonia madagascariensis; assembly: GCA_023783475.1. NCBI lineage: Eukaryota > Metazoa > Chordata > Mammalia > Primates > Daubentoniidae > Daubentonia > Daubentonia madagascariensis. The sequence goes on from JAKFHU010002004.1 coordinate 13,585,353, forward strand.
AGTTATTGTTATGCTAACTAATTTTTTTACCACTTTATATTTTTCCTGTCTAAAGCACACCTGCTCTGTCTTTATTATTCTATGTTTCTTTCCCATCTTTACTTTTTAAATGGGCAATAGGAACAGCCAGTTCCAGGGTATCAGTGAGAATAATCCAGGACGAAATCTAAGAGACTAAACGCTTTGCCACTTCATTCACTCTGCAAAAGACTCTTCTAGAATCCCAAAGTCCTTCCCATTTCAGTCCCCAGATTCTCCCAAACTCCCATTCAACCTCCTGAAAGACTAGCAGATGTCCCTTAGAAAGCCCAATTTATGATACTATATTAACTCACAGGCTCACACAGGGAACCAGTAGACTCAACCCAAGTTTCATATGGCAGAACGCTACTGGGACTATCTTTCTAGAATCTTCCATATCTGACAAGAGAAAATCCGTTATTGAAACACCCCTTCATCTCCCATCTCTGTCATTGCCAAGGAGACCCCACGGGAAATGGGGAAGAAGGCAAGTGGACGGCTTTGCCAGCCGCCATCCCTCCATCCAACCCCTCCAGGTTAACTCTCTCCACTCCCGACATGGTGGGAAACCCAGAGTCGTGCTGTAAATGGTATGTCCCCATCCTACAGTGACCATGGGCTCCTGAATCTTTAAGGTGGGAGCAGACCCTCAAACTAGGAATAAGGGAATAATCAGAGGCCTAACAAGCTTCAGCAGTGGCTGCAGCAAGGACCCAGTAAGGACTCCGTGTGGCTGCAAAATGGACCTGCCAGTGACATGTGCACTGCAGTGGCTGCGGAGAGTTGCAGTTGAGGGCAGGTTGAGGGAGAGCACAGCAGGTGGCTGTCTGCATGTGGTCAAGGCCTTTCCCACCTGGCCTCACTCTGCCCTTCTGAGCTCATCCACCAGCAAGACACCCCCCACCCCACGAGCCCTGAGTCAGTGCATCACCACACGGTCTTGCTTCCGCCCCTCGGCCCTTCATGTGTTTCTTCTGTTTGGGATCCGCTTCCCCACTCGATCAAAACAACTCCTCATTGGAGCTCCAGCTCCCATTCACCTTCCCTGGGAAGTCTTTGCCGATCCTTCACCTCTCCACGTGCCCCGTGAGATTAACTGCTGCCTTCCCAGTGTGTCCATAATTCTTTACACATCTAGCATTCCTGCCTCCAATATTATCATACTCATTACAGAACTGTTTAGTAAGTGCCAAAAACAGGCCCCCCTTTGAGAATCAAATGTAAATAAAGTAGACACAGTCCTTGACCTCAAAAACATTGTAGAATAGTAGGGAATAAAGACAAGTAAGCCACTGGTTTTAACACGAATGACAGTATCCCAAGAATACATGGGGGCAGCATTATCCTAGACATGAGGAATCAAAGAACACTTCCTAGAAGAAATAAGATCCCATCTGATAATTGGAAGATGAGCGGGAGCCTGGAGAAGAGGAAAAGAAAAGTATTCTAGAAAGATGAACAACAATTTATTTAACAAATGTCCATATAGCTCCTTACTTCTATCAACTCATTGAATTGCTGTAAACACACTATGAGGTAGATGTTATATTCATGCCTGTTTTATATATAGGGAAATCAAGGCCCAGTGACATTAAGTAACCTGCCCAGGGTCATATCATTGTAAGAAGTGAAGCTGGAGTTTGAAGCCAGCAGTCTGGCTTTTCAGTCCAAACTTTTAATCTCTATGTTATGCTGCGTGTATAAAATCTTAGAAGGAAGAGAGAACCAAAGCAGTTTGATGGTCCAAAGGAAATTAGAGTGGCTGGCTCACAGAGTGAGGGCAGCTTGAGATGATAGTTCAAGAGGGTGCAGGACCTTGAAGGTGAAGACAGGGTCTTTCACCATCGTGCTCATAACAGTGGGAGGCATCAACATGCTACAGCAAAGCCTTGCCTTAGGGTGGGGAACGGACTGGAAGCAACAAGAGAGGAGTTGATGCAGGCAGGTAAAGGCTGCTGCTGTCTTACAGGAAGAAGAGGATGGTGCCTTGGACCAGTGACAATGGAGATGGAGGAAAGCAAGTAAACTTGAGAGATAATTAGAAGATAAAAGAAACAGTTGGTTGGTAATTGATTGGATATGGAGTAAGAAAAAAGAAGTGGCTGGGGAGATACCTATTTCTGGCATCCACTGGGAAGCACATGGTTGGTATTTCCATTTCCTGCAATAGTGAGCAGACGAGGAGAAGCAGCTTTGAGAAAGACTATGATGAGTTCAACTTTGGACAGAGTGGCTATAAATGCATACACAATAGATACGAGCTGCAGCAATTGCATATGTAGATTTGCAGCCTAGGTGAGTGCTGGGGTAGCACTGTGGGATTGGTCGGCATATTGATGGTTTGAAGGGGTGAATGATATCACCGGGGAAAGCACGTCGTGAGGAATAGAAGGACCAGACACCAACATCCAAGGAGAGGAATACAAAGGAAATAATAACAGCAAACAATCATTGAGCACATATTTTGTGCCAGGAATTTTCCAAGTGTTTTATATGTTTTAACTAATTTAATCCTCACAACAGTCCTTTGAGTCAGAGGCACAGAGAGTTTATGGAACTTGCCAAAAGGCACACAGCTAGTAAGCGCTGGAGTCAGGATTTGAACACAGGCAATGAGGGGCTAAAGCCTTTGCTCTTTACACGCTACATAACTACAGCCATCAACCAGCAACACAGGAAGAAGCTGTTCCCAGTAAGATGGAGTAGTCATCAGTGCCAAACGCTTCTGAAAACTACAGGAAGAAAGACTGAGAATGGCCCATTGGGTTTAGCATGACACCAGCCGTCAGTGATGCTGGCTGGTGCAGTCTCTCTTGGGTGATGGGGTGAAACCCAGAGTGCAGTGATCTGAGGAGAAAAGGAATAAGGAAGGGTAGAGAAGGAGTACAGGCAATTCTTTCAAGAATTTTTGCAATGAATAGAAAGAAGTATAGGAGGTATAGCAGGAAACTGAAACGGGGTCAGGGAAACATTCTGATTTTTATTATGGGAGAGATTTGGGCATGTTTAATTGATGTTGGGAAGCAGAGGAGAGAGTGAGAGAGAAGGTTTCCCATGAGCAAGATCCCCAGGTGAGTGGTAGAGATGGGACCCAGGGTTAGAGATATTAATCTTAACCTGGAAGAGGGACACCCTTACTACTGAAGGAGAGGGAAGGAGGAAATGGAGGGAAGGTTCTAAGATCATAGAGGGGAATTTGAAGGAGGTTGCATCTGACGACTTCCATTTCTTTTCTGAAATATCAAGTGAAAACACCTGTTGAGCAGAAGGGTGGAGGAGATGGGTACATACATTTGAGGAATGTCTTGGTGTTTCCTCCTCCTGGAGTTAGGGAACATGGCTGACCTTTATCCCTAATGTCTAGCCCAATGTTGAGACAGAATAGATAGTCAATAAGTGTGAATTGTACATTGCATTGCATTGGGTTGGAATCTTCTGAGAATACTAATTTGGGACCCTGATGGAACGAGTCTGATGAGCCTAGAATGATCTTCCCTTATCCAACAGCCGACTTTTCCCTGGGGTGAACTGAAGCCTCAATGGTGAAGAAGTATAAACCATACCAGGTGGCCAGAACATCTCCTTCCAGATAGGACCCTAAGGCAGGACAAGGGAAATAAGCTCTCTCAGAGTAACTGGGCAGAGGGTAGTTGGACAAGGGCCACCCTTCATGAGGAAGGAAAGCTGGAACGGCAATCCTTTCAAGGGTGAATAAGAACTACCAGGGTTGCCCAGGATTTGTGTTCCCCTAACAAATCAGGGACTTTATTATTTGGAAAGTTGTGCAACATTTAGTCAATCATCTGAAGCAAGTCTTGCTCAAGCATCTAATTTATTGTTCAGGTACAGCCACTCAGTATGACCTGACTGAAGTGTTTCCAATCTTCATAAATGAAATGCACTCCCTCCACAAAATTAAAGGCCCATGGGCTTATAGGGTACCTCTTCTGAAATCTCCATCAGTGCTCTTTCCAACAAAAGCCTGGGAAACTCAGCCCAACTTTTTCATGAGGAGCAAATCCTAGGTCCAGTGGTTACAACACTGATTTTAGCTCTATGCTGTTTTTTCTTATGGATAAGTTGACTAAGATTGTTCAATTTTAGCATCCTAAATTAACCCATCATCAGCATTTTATTTCACAAATCAAAGCTATTGTTGGCTCAAACTTTGCAGATACTGCCAAGATCCAATATTACTGTTGCCCTGCTGGGTGTGAACTACAGTGTCACCACTGGGATCCAGTGGAGAGGGATGAAGCCCGGATGTAAACGTGCATCAGCGCTGGGCTCTCTCTTGGACTTTTGATTTGGTGGCTAGGTAACCAGATGCATGCTCTCCTAGCAGAGAAATAAGGATACACATCCTTCTTTATGTTAGGGCTTGGCTTTATCACCGCAGACTATGAGGGCCAGGGTCCGCCAGGGCCATCCAGAAGCAGCTGAAATTGTTGGGAAATTGACATCCAAAGGACAGTTCATAGCAACTCTGCAAAGCAAAATGGATTGGCCTAAATAACTCTATCTAACAATCCAATTCACTTGGTTATCTAGGACTATAATGTACAACCCACCTCTTCTGAGGCTCCATCCAAAAGGCCAGCTTACAAAAAAATTACACATTTGGCAGAAGTCGTGTACCTTTGTGTCACAGGCGACTGACAGCACCTGCCCTGAAATGTTCCAGGCCAAAACCATTCCACAGGACTCTCAGATGTCAGCAATACACTTTTCCAGGCCCTACAACAGGCTTGAACTTCATTGAGAGGAAAAATAAATATTTGTGCGGTCCACTGCCACTCCTAAGAAGTGAGACAGCTGCTCTCTGGATGGGAACAGAGTGAGCCTGCTTTCATAAATAAACATCAGCTTTACGGCCTACATGTCCAGTATCTACTGTAGCATTATTTGATCTATTTTAGGTCTTGCACCTCTTTGAGAATCAGAAAAATCCATAAGCCAACTCCTCACCACCTCCCCAAATGCACATAAGTACACAAATATAAAATTTTGCATCATAAGGGATATACGGACTCCCTGAAGCTCTTCTGTGAACCCCTGGGGTGGCTTATACAGGGGAAAACTTCTGCTATTATAAGCATATGAATATATTTTTTTTAGACAGAGTCTCACTCTGTCACCCTGGGTAGAGTGCAGTGGCGTCATCGTAGCTCCCTGCAACCTCAAACTCCTGGACTCAAGTGATCCTCCTGCCTCAGCCTCCCAAGTAGCTGGGACTACAGGCGTGCACCACCACACCTGGCTAATTTTTCTATTTTTGGTAGAGACGAGGGTCTCATTCTTGCTCAGGCTGGTCTCAAACTCCTGAGCTCAAGCAATACTCCTGCCTTGGCCTCCCAGAGTGCTAGGATTAGAGGCGTAAGCCACCACGCCCGGCCTGAATTTTGTTTTAATGAACAGGTAATATCCACACACCTACTAGAGAAGTCAATCTGTCAGTTGATCAATATCAGAAAAGCAGTCTTAGGTGTGAATCAGCTTTTGTTGGGCAAACCCTCGATGGCTCAGTGGCTTTTAACAACACAGGTTTCTCCCTTGCTTGAGTTACCTGTTCTTCACAGGTCAGTTATTCCTCTGATCCCCATTCATTGCAGGCCCCAGACTGAAGGTCCAGCCCCTCCCTGGACATACTGATCTTAATGCAGAGGTAAGAGAGCAGTGGCCAAACCTTGCAGTGTTTTTTAAAGTTTCTGCTTGGACACAGCATACAACACTGCTGTTCACATTCTGTTTCCCTTAATCTGTAGCATGGCCAGGCTTCCTGTGGATGAGGTAGGAGATACTCCCCTCTCACTGGGGTTAGGGCAGGAGGTTACCATGGAATGTAACCCTCTGGGGTTGGGCCTGACAGAAGAGGGGCAACAAATATTGTGAGGGAAATCATACAGTCTACCATACTTAGGGATCTGCCAATCAATCTCTCATGTTCCCAAGTTCCATCCTTGATGCAAGGCAGGAAACAGAAAGTAAGAAAACCCTACTAAGTTAACTGACACACATCAAAACACTTTCCCTGAAAGGGAATTTTATGTCATGGGCTTTGAGTCTCGGGGTCAATGCCTGGAGGAAGTAGAAATATTACTGCTGAAGACCTTGTCTGTTAGCTATTCAATGTCCCTGAGAAAATGACCTATTGGCTGGAAAAATTGCTCTTATGGTTTATGACTGGGATAAAATTTGGTGTTTCCTAGAGAACTGATTTGCTTCTTTCTATCAGATGCTGCAGCTGACATATTATTTAAGATTTTCATCTGACCTCGGTTACCAAAAAGTTTAGAGTTGAATTTCACGCTCAATAACAGTAAGCATGCAGCCTCATGTTTCTAGTTAAATTATAGCCTCTAATTTCTATATGGCTTCTTTTTGCTCTTTAATGACTTAATTTTTTCCAATAATATTTCAGAAAATTTTTTCTAGTTTGGAAAAGTAAACATATTTAATTCAGAAATTTAGGAAAACAACAGAAAGCAAATAGAAAGAAAAGTGACCCATAATATCACCTCTCTCCCACCCCCTCAAAATAGCCCTGATAATATTTTGGTATATTTCTTCCAATATTATATTTTATCTATTTATATGTAAATTTCAATCTATTTTTCACATGTATATATTGGATTTGGCTTGCTAATACTTTGTTGAGGATTTCTATATTTCTGTTCATCAGGGATATTGGGCTATAGTTTTCTTCTCTTGCAGTGACCTTATCTGGCTTTGGTATGAGGGTAATGCTGGCCTTACAAAATGAGTTTGGAAGTATTCCTTCATCTTCAATTTTTTGGAAGAGTTTGAGAAGCTTTGGCGTTAATTCTTCTTTAAATGTTTGTTAGAATTCACCCAGGAAGCCATCTAGTCCTAGGCTTTTCTTTATTGGGAGGCTTTTGATTACTACTCTTTCTCCTTATTTGTTGTTGATCTATTCGTATCTTTTTCATCATTATTCAGTCTTGGTCTTTTGTTGAATATTTGTGTGGCTGAGGAAGTAGCCACTCAGAGGTACAATGAAGTTGCTTTTTATGTACTTTTGAATTCTTCAGTCTTAAAATAGTGTTTTTATAACATTAATAAAACCTCACTTTATGCATAATACTAGAAATAACACCAGGCTGTCAGACTGAAAAATAATTTCATCAAGAACAACTTAAGTTCAAAGCCGGTGGACCAAGAAGATGGTAATTGTGTTCACACTGTTGCTTCAAGACAAAGACTTCAGCTAGTAAACAGCAACCCTCACCAATTCATGGAGGAGGCGGGTATATAAGCCACAGTATGGTGTATACACACGAGAACTTCCACATGTGAGTTTGGTGGCTATCATACTATTATTTCAACGTTTACTGGTGTTGTCATTTACGATGCCTGTTTATATCCTGTAACAGTGTCACTCAAGCATTCTTAAGTCGAGATATAAGTGCCAGGGTTAAAGAACACATCCCCAAATCAATAACTCAGCACAGAAGTTAAAGGTAATAAAGCCACATAATGTGCCGCACAGTTGATTTAGGAGATGTACTCAGCAGAGATGCAGGCACATGTGCACCAAGAGACAGAAATCAGAGTGCTCATAAGAGTATTGTTTGTAATAGCCAAACATTGGACACAGCCCAAGTGTCCATCAACAATCAAATGGATAATTCAATTATGGTATACACAACAGAGTGCCGTGAAGCAACACAAGCAATTGGACTTCAGCCACATGCAACAACATGGATGAATTGTGCAGATATACCATTAATCAAAAGATGCTGAACCCACAAATAAATACATACTCTGTGACTTCAGTTACATAAAGTTCAAGAACCAGACAGGACAAGATCAAACTCAAGTTTGAGAATGCATGTTTAGGTAGTGAAATTATGAAGAAAAGCAAATAAGTGATTTCTAATAAAAGTCACGTTGGTGCTTCCGTTAGGGAGGAGGGTGTGGTGCTTGGGAAGAGACCCAAGGAGGACGCTGGACACTGGCAAAGCTCTGCCTCTTGGCCCATGGGATAGTTACACAAGTGTTTGCTTGCTTTGTGATAAATCATTAAGTTGTGTACCTTCGTTTTGTGCACTTCGTTGCACATGTGTTATATTCCACTGTATAAAAGGCTATAGAAACCAGTGTGACAGGGTTATAGAATCCAGTGTGACAGTTTGGGTTATCTCGAATTGTGAGTGTGGCTGTTCTCTGTGAATAGCCTTCCCTCCATTCTCTCACTTTTACCCTGAGGGGCATCCCACCTCCTGCAGCCTATCATGAAGTGAGAACAAAGACTCAAAGTGCCAGGGGAAGATGATGGAGTATAAGTCCAGTGTCTCCCCTTCCAGAGACTGAATAAAGCTAGACCTGGAGGTGCAGGACAGGAGGTATGACATGGGAATAGGAGGAAGATGACAGGGAAAGATGAAGGTGGGACCTTCCTCAAGGAGAGAACCAAGATGCAGAAGAGCAGGACCCAAACTGTCCTTGAGGAGTGGCCTTCCCTACACACAGAACTCACACAGACTCACTGTTTGCCCTGCCTGCAACCATCCAGGATTCTTGTAAGTTCCACCCAATTTCCTCCAGCAGAGGGGAGGACACTCAGAATCGCTAGGTGGAGATGGGGTCGCCAAGAGAGACCAAGGCAGACCTAAAGGGAAGCAGCGGAAATGTCACCATCAGCAGGAGAGCAGCAAGGGGACCCCCTCACCGTTACACACGTTTTGCCCATGAAGGTCAAGGATGAGCCTGCTGTTAGCTGGGGAAATTAGCACTCTACCCCTGCCTCGTGGTTTTTATAGGCACAAATGGAAATTTCTGACCTCACTTATTTTTAATATCCTCTCTTTCCAGAACTAATGATGACATTTGCATTCTGCTTTCAAAACATATTTACAACAGTTATTTCAACTGAATCCTGTGTTTTAATGACTTCAGTGCTTGCTGTCATTTTCTTTATGCCCAGCTTGGTTATTTGTGGATTCTTTATCATGATTCATTCTTTGAGTGGCTGGCAAGCCTCTTTCTTAGCTTTCCGAGCGTAGGTTGGTGGGTGGGGTTGTTCCTGAAAGGTTGCCTCTCTGAGGATAACTTCCTTGTGCCTTCACACATGAACAGAATCATGTACGATGACTCATTTTCCCTTCAAAGCTGTCATCAGTTGTCCATGTTGTCTCCTATTCAGCACTGCAAAAGACAAGCCAAGGTAAGCCTGACGTTTATTCTTTTGTCGTTAGTCTGTTCTTTCTGGAGTATATGTGGGTGATTATTTCTTTGTCCTTGAAGTTCAAGAATTTCACCAGAGTATTTCTAGGTGTTGATCTGTTTTCATTCTTTTTGCCTGGTGGGCACTTTTGATCTGCAGATGTAGGTCTTTCTCCAGCTCAGAACTGTTTTATTCTGTTATTTCTTTGAATGCTGCTCCTATTCCATGTGCTCTGATCTCTCCTTCAGTGACATGGGTTTTCAGAGTACCGAAGCTCCATTGTCTGTTCCCTACAGCTGTCCTCGCCACTCTGAGCTTTCATCTCATCACTTTGTCCTTTTCTGGGCAGTCTGCTCAGGTTTACATCCAATCAGGGGTTGTAATTGGGGTGTTTATTCAAGTAGGTCAGTATTCAACCTATTTCCTCCCTTCCAACTCACGTAGACTGACTTTTCTTCTATATAATTTTTGTCAAAGGTAAATTCCACCCACCTGGCACTGAAACAAGAGGAGAGGTGTTACTTTCATCCCCAAGTACAGGCTGTTACAACAGGAGAAATACGTGAATCATTCAGACCTGGGGAGACTGTCAGAGACTCCTGGAATAGTCCACATCCGAGCTCTTTTGCATATTCATTATACATCTGGCATCTGACCTGCAAAGCACAGCCAAGAAAAAAACATCAGAAGCTGGTTCTCCACTGAAGAAATATCAACCAGATGCCCTGTTTCTAACGTTGGCAATTACAACCAGTTTCTTTGTAGAGGCCAAGCTGGGGGAGGCCCTGACCACTCACTCGTTGGTCATCCAAGCAAGTGATACAATTGTTCCCCTATTACCTGCAAGCAAGAAATGAGTAAAAGTCAGCTCTGGCTGGATTTTAGATTTACCTCCTAATCATAAGCACATTAAAGTGATTCTAGGGAGTTGAAATTACATCTGTCATTCCAAGTACAGGAAAGATTTAGAGGAAAGTACACTCCTAATTCATATCATTTGCTGAGATACCACACCATTGTCACTTTAAGGCCGAGTTTCCTGGTTACAGATTTCCAACCACTGGGTAGATCTGTCACCCAGTACACTGAACATGGCAAATGCCAGGCTTCACATGTGGTGTTGGTTGTACATTTTTGAAATTTAAATGAATTTTAACCATCCTCTTTATCTCATATCCTCTTTGGGAAAGGATATGGTATAAATTATAAAGATCTCTGCAACCTAAAGGGCCTTGGTTTCACAAGCTTGTCAATGCAAATGTCTTCACCTTAGCATTAACACTTAAGACTTAGTTCTACCTATATGGATTTGAGCTCTTACCTACTCATGTGGAAAATCTAGTCTCTTGATAAACTCAGCCAGGTGTTTTAGCCTGTGCTCTCCCAAAAGGCAGAGCTGAGGCAAGGACTTATGCCCAGGTATTTTATTGGGGGAAGTCATCCCAAGGAATAAGAGTATAGTCTTGGGGAGTGAAATTGGGGGATGCAAAGACAATCTATAGCTGTGATCCTAAGCTGGGCACTCTACAAGAACCTGGAGTGCTGACCTCCAGAGCACAGCCATGTAGACTGCACCTGAGAATTATGTGTCCTAGGATGCCAGTTCCCAACCCCTATTGGTCAAGAGTTGCCCCACGGGTGTTTGTTCCCTCACACTTCCATAATTACTCAAGGGCATGAATCAGAATGGCCAAATGGCTCCTGCAGACATCCCGAGAGAGAGAAGCTTCAGGCAGAAAGTAAGAGAGGCCTGGTGCAGCTCAGAAAAGGTTACACCTGCAGATACATGCCGAGTTACACCTGCAGATGGCTAGTTACCACAGCAACAGCCAGACCATAAGGTAGGCTAAAAGGATGTTAAGTAGAGCACAAGACATGTCCTCTGCACTAGGCATTTGTAAGGAGTGGTTCTTCTATGTGTCTTGTCAATGTTTACTATTGAAACTAGCAGAGCTAGTGCTCTGTAGCCACTGGCTACAGAAAAGAATCCACCACCCCATGTACTTGGGAAGAGATAGAGACAACAGACAAAGAGGTACTTTAGTTAACAAAATTAGATAAATGGAACATTTTCTAAATAAATATAAATTTAATATAATATAAAAGCACTCTGCTGGGCACTTGTACACATACAAACTCTTTTACCTCTCACTAAAAACATAGGAGGTAGACATTTTCTTCACTTCACAGATTAGGAAGAGGAGTTTCAGAGACTTAATGCCCCCAAGCTTATACCATTAGCGAGTATCCAAGCCAAGGTTTGGATTCAGGAATATCTGATGCACCATATAGTACTCAAGATGCTCAATATTTTGGATGTTAACTTTTATGAAATCTGTAAACTTCATTAGTTTAGCCAACAATCTGGCTTGAACACTTTTTCTTGTTTGGTGGTTTAGTTGGTTTTATTTTAACTTTTGTGACAGCTTCAGGCTCTCTTTCCAATTAGCGGGTGACTAATGTATTGCCCATATGCAACTGAGAAGGTAAATATGGCAGGGATGGCTTTTGGCAATATGCATACTGAGCTGACACAGGCCAGCCCCACCCTTGCCAAAACAAATAGAAATTTTGGATACAATCTAACTATAAAAAATGTAAAGTAGAGGTGAGTTTAAAACTAAGAGGGTGAAATCCTCAATTGCCAAATGCAATGAGAAAAATTAAAAATGGAAAGAAAAACCAAGCTGACTCCATGGGGAGCCACTTGGCTTCTTTTTCAGATTATATAATAGATCCCAGGGGCTTGGGTTCTAATTCCTACATGGGGACAGGAAATGTGGGTTCAGGGCTGAGAAAAGTGGGGAGCTGAAACTAAACTACCTGTGTGACATTCAGTGATTCAAAGAACTTTCTCATCTTTAACACATTCACTGCCACACTAGGAAAAAAAAAGTTTCCTGGGGCCACAGAGTTTTATTAAAACAATCCTTTCTAATTTGTTATTTTTTATTATTTTCTGTGCAATGAAATCCACATTTTTAGAATTAAATTGTCAATATTAACTGTAACAATAAGAACATCAACAAGTAAGATATTCCCGAACCAACTGCAGGGTTCATGAGGCCCTGGGCTCAAAACTAGCATGAGTTAAATACAACTCACATGGCAGTTAATGTGTTAAATAGGAAGTAAATTCTATCTACCTTACCAAGAAAGCTTTTGGAAAGAATGTTACTTATAAAATATCCAAATTTCAGGCACGTTCCACATCAAGATGTAAAGTGGAACTTGAGAAATAAAGGAAGTACAAACTGTCAACAGAAAAGAACCCAAACTCTGTAAAATAATCTAAAGAGGTTTATTCTGAGCTGAATATGTGTGACCATGGCCCAGACAGCCACACCCAAGAAGTCTTGAGCAAGTGGTCTCCCCGTGGTTGGGTTACAGTTTGGTTTTATACATTTCAGGGAGACAGGAATTACATGTAAAGTCATAAATCAATACTTGGAAGGTGTACATTGGTTTGGCCCAAAAAGGCAGTACATCTCGAAGCAGCATTACAAGTTATAGGTGGATTTAAAGACTCTTCAGTTTGTAATTAGTTAAAGAAATGAAGCTTTGTCTAAAGGCTTGGAATGTTTTCAGTTAAGGTAAGGAATTCTGTTAATCAAAGACAAGCCACTGGACATATACCGTACATATACCCAGACTCAAATGACCTGTTAAGGAAATTGATGACCTGCAGGTGTGGTTTGAGTTTTGTCTTGCACAGCCTCGGGCCTGTTAGTGAGTTACAAAGCGTATCTCCAAGAAGGGAAGGGGGCATGACGAGGCACGTCTGACCTCCCTTTTCACATCCAGTAATTCAGCTTTAGGGTATTTCTGGGGTCCCCTTGGCCAAGAGAAGATCCATTCAGTCAGCTGGGAGGCTTAAGATTTTTATTTTAGTTCACAAAACCAACTATTCAACATAGAAAAAACTTTTGTAGGTCAGTGGAGCTCCAAAGTGGTATCAACCAACTACTCCAAAGGGAAAAGTATATAATAACCCAGAGCACCAAAACTTCCCCCCAAAGTAGATAATCCCTCATTAATATGAATTTGCATACAAAACTGCCAAAATATAAAAAAAAAAATGAACCACACTGAGGGAGCATGAGCAAATACAATAAAGACATTTGGCTCCCAAGAACTACATATAAAGGAATGATAAGAAAGAAAGTGTGAAATAGGTAGATTTGAAATTACTAGTTTAAAAAGAAGGTATAATGAAGAACAGATCTGTATGAAAAAGGAAGAGGCAGATGTGGAAAGGAGCTATTAGGACTTCTAGAAATGAAAGGAAGAAAAACATAAACGTTTAAAACTCCATGGTTAGGTTAAACATGGGATCAGAAAAAAATTAAAAACTGTAGCAAGAACTGATGAACTGGACGATAGATTTGGGGAAATCACCAGAATGTACCAACAAGATGGAGAGATGAAAAATACGAAAGATAAAGAGCCACGAGGATAGCATAAAGGAACTAACAGCTAACAAACGCGTATTTGGAGTTCTAGAGGCAAAAATGAGGGGAGGAATAGTGATAATCAAAGGATTTACAACTGAAAAATTTCTACAACTGAACCAAGACATGAGTCTTTAAATTGAAGAATCGCAAATTCCAAAGTCCAGATAGATTGAAATGAAAAGCAAATGCATCAAAAAGAAAAAAAGAAAAAAACCTTAAAAGTAATTTTTAAAAGGAAAACTATCTAAAGCTGAATTAGAAATAGGTCAGTCTTCTCATCAATAAAAGCAGATGCCAGAAAACCATGGAATAATAGTTTCAAAGCACTTAGGGAAAATAACCGTTGACCTAGAATTCTATATCCAGATAAACTATTTTTAAGAATGAAGGGAACAGAAAGACGTTTTCGGATAAAATCAGATAAACATCTTCACTCACATACCTTTGTTAAATTAAGTTTAGCCTACAGCTGCCTCCTTACATATTTTAAGTTCGGCCCAAAGGTTTCTCCATACATAGTGAACTGCAGCTTAACTGGATGTGTAAACAGACTATAACCTACTCTTGTGCCAATTCCCAAGTTTCCACCAACCAAAGGCGGCCAACTCTTCAAACTGTGTTCAAGCAAGGCAAACGCCCAGCTGTAACTGATCAGCTGTTTCTGTACCTCACTTTTGTTTTCTGTACCTCACTTTCCTTTTTCTGTTGTAAATCTTTGACCATATGGCAGTGTTAGAGTTGCCCTGAACCTATTCTGGTTCCGGGGCTGCCCAATTCGGGAATGGTTCTTGGCTCAATTAAATTCTTGTGAACCAAAAATAAGATCCTAAGCCCCACTAACTAAATAGACACCATCTCGGCCATGGGGACCACGGAAAAAACCTAAAAATTGAGTTCCCAGCCATGAAGGGATGGGAGGTACAAAGCACAATTACACATTCGCATATTCTCTTCATAAATATTCATGACTCCTCGTATAGCTTGTTAGATATGTATATTTAGCCACTCCGCTCAGTATAAAATCCTGTTCCCTTTTATCTCTCCCCTGAAACACATGTTCCTGGCTTGTGGACAGAGCAGTGCTTCCCCACTTACCAGAATGGCCACTGCGAGCTGAGAACCCTGCACCAGAAATAAAGCTCTCCTTTTTCCAAAGTATAAACCTCATGGGGGTTTTTTTGTTTTGCTGTCGTTTTGGTGTTTTTTTTTTTAAATTTAACACTCGGTTAAATTTAATTTGTCTAAAGGTTTTTCTTTTAGCACTGTCTTCGAAAGCAGTACAAAAAACGTACATTAGTAAAATTGAAATTGAGCTCAGAAGGAGGGTCTGGGGTACAAGAAGAAATAATGAGTGTATCCCCCCCACACACACACACACACACACGCACACAAGTAGATATGTTGATGTCTAAGCATTTACAGTAAAAAATCACAATAAAGTTTGAAATGGGGGAGGGGCTAAAGCAATGTGAAACTAAAGTACTTGATAACAAGTAGAAGTAAAAATGAGGGAGAATGTAGTTAAAGGGTTCTAAATAATCGTGTACTTTTCAGAAGTAGAACAAAAATAATGATAAACTTTCAACTCCATCAGATACGCGTGTTAAAAACTTTTGGAGTAACTTCTAACCGATTAGGAAAAAAAAGTACAATTTGCATAGCAATAGCAGGGAAGGAGATGCCTATTAGACACCCAGCTGAGGCCCTATCGAAGAGGATGAATGTGGAGCCATTAACTCATATGATTTCTAAGCCATCGGACAGGATGTGACCAGGCAGCTTGTAGATAAGTGTAGACAGAAAAGGGAGGAGATCTGAAGAGGGAGCCCTGGGGCTCTGAAACAGTAAGAGATTGGGCAAAGGAATCCAGTCCTGCAGTGTAGACTGGAGAGAAGGAGTCAGAAAGAGAATACCAAGAGGGTTCTGGGTCATGGACTCCGAGTGAGGCAGTGATCGACTGTGTCACTTGTTCCTGATAGGTTAAGAAAGGGCAAAATGGAAATCGGCCACTAGATTTGGCAATATAGAGGTCCTAGTCAAGATACTGAAATGTTAAAAAGAGTACTTTGGGGGATATAAAATATTGATACATAATTAAAGCAAATAGCTCATGAACACACCCCTGCATGAAGAAGACCTCAACATAGGACACAATTTGCAGTATAAAACAAGGGATAGAACTACTATGGTTACCCATATGAAAGTGAAATTTAAAAAATTTTTCTTTTAAAATTCTACGTCTTTAGAATGGGAAAGGTTTTCTTAATTAGTTCCAAAAAGTAAAATCACAACTGAAACCTTTGATAGATTCTGACCTCATTAGTGTTTCAAACGTCCTTCCAAGCCATCATAAACAAAGTCAAAAGTTAACCAGCAAAGCAGATGAAGCTATTAGCAACATAGGTACAAAAGAGTGTCATTGAGATCGTGTAAATTATTTCCAAAAATCAATAGAAAAATGTAAGTGACCCAATAGGAAAAAATGGCAAAATATGTATGGATAATTCACAAAAGAAGAAAAAACACATGGCCCATAAATATGAAACAAGTAAAGTGCTTAGACCTGTTAGTAATCAGAGAAATGTACATGGAAATAGTAATACTGTCCAACCTCACACCTAGCAATCTGGAAAAATAGGAATGTACAACAGCTGAAAAACAGGGACTCCCAAAACCCCTAGCAGAACGTTAACTGGTACAGCCACTTTGGCAATATCCACTAAAGTTGAAGATTTGCAATAAATACAATACAAGAACATCACTCGCAAGTGCATTTCTCAGAGGCACTCTCACAATTACACAGAAAGAAACTGAAGTATGTTCATATATCAACTTATATAAAATGAGACATTGGAAATAATCTAAATACTCACCAACAAAGGAAAAAGGGAACTAACTAAAATATATTCTAGAAGGGAATATTATACAGAGGTTAAAATATAAGCTAGAACTACACAAACCAAGGTGGAAAAATGTCAAAAACATAGCACTGGATAAAGGACAGTATATTATAATTACACTAATGTAAAATTTATAACACACAAATCAGTACTAACATTTTTTATGAACACTAACATAAGAATATGGATAAGAAGGAAACACACCAACTGCAGAACAGTGAATACCTCTGGTGGGAGAGAGAAGGAAATGGTGTCAGAAGAGTCCAAATTGGGCTTGAACTATCTCTGTGATGTGAGCTCCTGAAAGATATTCCGCATTTGCAATAAAGTCGGTTAAATGCTTCACCAAGGCAATGCCTATATGACAGTTTCTAATCTTATGCTCAGTACTTTTCTGTATACTTGAGATTATTTCCTGATAAACACAAATAAGTATGATAGAAGGTGGGGGAGGGAGTGATTGTGGAGATTTGTGAATGGAGATCTTAACAGAAGCCAAAAGAGGGGTTTTGATTTGAGAGTTTTCAGTAGTGACTGTTGTTTCTCAATGAACTGTCCACAGCCTATTCGTGGCCCATATGGTTCTCCCAAGGAACTATGAGCAGATCCAAAAGTTATAAGTCCTTTCCACAGTTTTTAATGGAAAATGGTTGTCAATTTCATAGATGTTCATATTTATGTACGTGGGAAGCCTACTTTCTGGGTACTAATCTCTGAAGAGAATTTTTATGTTTGACACAGGTAAATCATAAATTAAAATTAGCACATAATATTGACATTTTCCAAGGAGTCTAATTCAGTACTCTGTTAGAAAATTTGTTTGCCATTCAAAGCAGGACAATACTACAAAGCTTCTAATATGCATGTGTTGCAAATTACCCCCAAACTTAGTGATTTAAAGCAATGAGCAATTATTTTGCTCACAGCTTTGTAATTTGGGCAGGACTAAGTGAGATTATACTGTCTCTGCTCCACTCAGAATCTGCTGGGGTAGGGACTGGAGGCTGGAATGATCTGAAGACTCTTTCATTCACACATCTCATGGCTGACTCTGGACAACAGCTGAGACTTCAGCTGGGGCTTCTGGCCGAAACACCTACACCTGCCTTCTCCTTGTTGCCTGGGATTCTTCATAACATGTGGCTCGGTTCCCATGGCAAGAATCCCAAGACAAACAGCCAGGCCCACGTCACCTTTTATGACTAGTCTTGGAAGTCCCATAACATAATTTCCCCCACATTCTATTGCTCAAGGCACTCACAAAGTTCAGGGGACAGAAAGACTGCAGTGTCCATTTTTGGAAAACACAGCACGCACAGACACACAGAGTGGTGATCCATACAATCCTGTCCAACTCAACAATCTCATGAAAGTACTTCTGTGTGTATGTGTGTATGTGTGTGTGTGTGAACACAATATTGTCTTGAGTTAATCATGGTTTTCAGTCTCTGCTATTTTTTTAAATTCTAACTGATAGCTTTACACATTACCCACATAAGTGTAGGTCCATAGTTATCAATTTAGTTTGCTGTAGGTTAATTCTTAAACCTGCACTGGTTAACCACACATGTTTATATCAATAATGTTTTGATATATAAATTTACAATAATTGGAAATTAAGACATGTATATGTGGTATTTTGAATATGAAGCATTGATAGATGTGTGGATGGCTAATGTGCTGTCCAAGAATTCACGCTCTTTAAATAACTTGCAAGGTATTATCAAGGTAAGTGTAATTAAAGTACTTTTAAGTTTATAAAGCATTTCATAAAGTAAATGTATAAGCTCATCCTGAGACTGATTTATTTAGCAAGTGAATTATTTTCACACTTGATGTGGGAGTGGGAGGAACTGAGACAACAGTGTTTTCCTACCCAAGAGGCCCTAGGCGGGTACAACAAGGTCTGCTGAACTGAACTGAATTTGAATCACTCACTCATTCACTCATTTATTCATTCAAGACAGTGACAGATTTATTGAGGAAGGAGAAAGGGGGGGAACCGAGGACAAGCTCAAGGTTTCTGGCTTGGGCAACAGAGTGAACAGTGGTGTTTTTTCCTAGATGGAGAATGCAGAAGGAGGGGTAGGCATCACCCCTCCAGGACTGGGACCTCATCTGTATAACAGAAACAACCTATGTGCCCTACCGACCTTCCCCTCAGGTTGGTGTTGAGATCTTAGGATCTGCTTACGCTGATGACGTGCCAACACTTGGGATATTTTAGATGAGTCCAGCTCTCCCTACCCTGGGCTTGGGTTGTCAACAGCTAAGACACTCCCTCCATCAATTAGTGGTATGGACCAGGGAATTATTGGAAGAGCATGGAGAAACCAATGACTCTCCACTTAACCCAACAAAAACAAACCTCTTAAAAACACACATACAAGTGCCGGGCACGGTGGCTCACACCTAGCACTCTGGGAGGCCAAGGTGGGAGGATTGCTTGAGCTCATGAGTTTGAGACCAGCCTGAGCAAGAGCGAGACCCTGTCTCTACTAAAGACAGAAAAGTTAGCGCCGGTAGTCCCAGCTACTCGGGAGGCTGAGGCAGGAGGATCGCTTGAGCCCAGGAGTTTGAGGTTGCAGTGAGCTACGATGATGCCACTGCACCCTACCTGGGGCAACAGGGTGAGACTTTGTCTCAAAAAAAAAAAATACACACACACACACACACCCATACACAACAGTATGTCCTATTGCTAGATTTGGTGAACAGGATGTGTGATTTAACTTTGTTTTGCAATAGTAAGAATGGGCTTCACTGATCCTTCACCTTATCTACTTACTCACCAGAAGAATGTAAATATTATAGAACTGAGAACAGAGAAAGGACATAGTGGATTGCACCTCTAAAGGACTGGACCTGCATCCTTAGACTCCCAAGCACCCGTTTTCAACCTGCAAAACAAACCACGAAGGAAGGGCTTCAAATTCCCATCCATGTGTGCTTTCCTCACCACCACCTTCCAGCCCACTTACTCTAGAACCACAGGCCACCAATTCTTTGATACCTTTGGAGACTTCCAATCCATTCATTCTACTACTTCTTCATTATCTATCACCTTTCTCAGGTCCTCACTTCCCTCTTTGCACAGATTTGTATAGATTCCGTGCATCCCTTTGCAAACACCTCTTCTGTCCATCTCTCACTGCCAGCTACCCAACTGGCGGGCCCCCTTCCTCACTGAACCCAACCATCCACCTCCTCTGTGCCTGTACTAAAAAGAAATCCCACCGGTATGCTAATTGATCTCACTTTAAATTTGTGACCATGTATCTTAAATCAGTGCTCACCACTGGCCAACAGTCCTGCCCAACTATCCTAGCAATTTCACCTTCTCACCATCTGAGATGCCATCACAACTTCTTTCTTGTCAAACCTCCAAAACACCTGCCACTGCCTGGGCTGACAGCACCCCCTGTGCTTCTTTGAGGATACAGGAACCATCAGATAAGAATGACTTCCCTTTCCCAGTATCAAATCCAGCTGTCTGCTGACATTCACATCCATGTACTCTGCCTCCCCTTCAGTTACAGGGGATGAATTGTCCCTGATCCTCTCAAAGGGCAATTGAGTGCTACCCTCCCTCCCCTTTCACCCACTCAAGGACTCTGTTACTACAATGATCCCCTGTCTTTTTGTATCTTCAATTGATTCCTCTGTCTTGAATCATAGAAAGGTGTTTCGTTATCTTCCATTTTAAAGATACCCCACCAACTCTTGGTGCATTCTTAGCTACCCTTCATGGTAAAATTCATCAAAAATAATTCTATTCTTACTGCCTCTTCTTCCTCACCTCT
The DNA here is from genome assembly GCA_023783475.1 of Daubentonia madagascariensis. Lineage (NCBI taxonomy): Eukaryota > Metazoa > Chordata > Mammalia > Primates > Daubentoniidae > Daubentonia > Daubentonia madagascariensis. The sequence continues at coordinate 13,605,718 of JAKFHU010002004.1, forward strand.
CATTCTTTCATAAGTCTGTCAAAGGATCTTCATGTAATTTAGTTCCACCCACTTTTTTTTTTAAAGAGACACAGTGTTGCTCGTGGCCTGGCCCCGGCTGGAGTGCAGTGGGGCAATCACAGCTCACTGCAGCTTCGAACTCTTTGCCTCAAGCCATCCTCCCACCTCAGGCTCCCAAAGTGCTGGCATTACAGGCGTGAGCCACCGCATCAGACCCTCCATCCTATTTTTTAGGTCAAGAGAAAACACTGAGGGTGAGACCCATTCATACGTCCTTGGGCAAGATTCTCACAGCCCATCAGTGGCAAAGCCGAGACCAGAATTCCTAAATCTGGACTCCTGTTGCTTCACCCCCCCACCCCAACATCTTTGATCTCACCCCCTAGCCTGCTGACTTCACTTAATCAAAGCTGACGTCAGAAGAGCTTCCCAACTCACACTTCCCTGAAGCAGACCCAGGTGAGCCAACCACTGGCATCTTCCGCTTCTCCACAGTCCATGCTCAAGTTCAGAATTTTCATCACGTCCACACCGGTTCCTCGGGTATCCGGGCACTTGACAGAGGAGGAAATGAGAGTTTGCCAGTCCCATTAACTTCCACATCCCTTGTTTCCTCAAGCTCAGATTGAGTAAATCATATGTGCAATTTAACTCTTAATCAAGAGTCACTTGAGTCCGACTTCAGAGACTTACTTTTGTGTCTCCTCAAGTGTCAGGTATGAAGATGAAGAATGTCTTACTTGCTCCACTGCGATGTTCACACGCAGTAAATCACAGAGGCATAGCAGTGAAACGAGACTGTATTTCACAAAGTAAAGTGTGAAAGGAAGGACCTGGCACAGAGGAGGGAGGAGGAAACAGAAGGCGAAGCCCAGGTGTTCAAGTGTTTGCAAAACGTGCGTTCTGGAACCCAGGCTGACACTGAGTGAAGAGGGGGTATTTTGCCCTCAGTGTTTGCTCAGTGACAGTCCTGGGGCAACTGAGTGTGGCTTTCCCAGGCCAGGAACTCTCCAACTGGAGAAGAAAGCCTTTGACTCCATAAACCAGAGGGAAGAATCTAGCCAACCCCTGGCCATTTCAGTCTGCTAGACTTCCATTTACTATGCTGTCATTTATACAGCTATTATTAACATGACCAAAAATATACAGCTCCAGGTGTTCCCCAAGGTGGCCTTCCCTCACCCTCTTACTCCTTGTTCTCTTAGTCCTACCTGCTGGCTCCATACCTAGTTTGCATTAGAAGCTTCTGGTCTCCTTTCATTTGGTTACCAGAATTAAGTAACTCATTTTCCACTAATTGGCTTCCAACTCAACCCTAAAAGCCCTTTTTATTTTATTGATCAACCCAGAAAGCCTCTCTGTCTTTTGTAGGTCCTCAGGTCCCCAGGCTTCTTTTCTTTGTCATAATTATTTGGGAGGTGGGGGAAAGAACCCTTACAGAATCTTCTTCAGGGAAAACTGTATTTTTAATTAACCAATTTTTCAGTTAGGAATAATACTGGTTGCATGTAACAGAGACCCAACCTATACTGGCTGAACAAAATAGCATTTTCTTTTTCTCATACAACAAGCATCCAAAGGTAGGCTTTCCAGGACTGCTGCTATAGCTCCACGATGCCATCAGAGACCTTAGTTTCTGCTTATGTTTCTGCACAGTCATCCCTTAGTGACTTGCCTCATGGACACAATATGGTTGCTATACCTTCCACATCACATCTAAGTTCCAGGAAGGCATAACGAGGTTCTTCTGCTGGTCTTGAGTGAGCTGATTCATGCCTCTGTGCTCAACTGGCCAATGATGGCCTCACACCCACGTCTGATGGTTGGCTGGCCATCAGCTGTGGTGATGAGGGTAAGAAAATTATGTGTCTCTCATCATCCAACAGGGTAGCCCGGGCTCTTTCACGCAGCAGTGGTCAGTTTTACAAAGACAGGGTGATCCCCAATGTGCAAGCAGTTTTTAAGCATCTAATTTGCTTGCATCTCATTTGCCAATATCCCATTGGCCAAAAGCAAATCACAGAGTCCATTTGGGGATAGCTTGGATGCAAGGATAAGAACAATTTGTAGCCATTTTTGCAATCTATCACACTACCCTGAAGAAATTTACATCATAACTAGATGTAAACCTACTTTGATGTAACCTACTTTGTCCCACAGAAATTAACCATTAGTCAGAAAAATCTTAATTTTAAATAATTTTATTTGCTTATATACATCTTTCTTTGTAAATATATTCTCATTCTTCATGAGAAAATACCTAATGAGAATAATAATAGAGCTTTTAGGTGAAAAAAACACGTCTCTATCTAAATACCAATTTTGGAACAATTAAGCAGATTTTGTCAAAAGCATTTCCTTATTTACACAATTCTTACAAATACTTTTGTGCCTCATGTTGAGTTCAAAAGAGATGGCACCTATTTAATTTTATACCTTGTGAAAATTCTAAGATTTTTAGTTTTAAAAGACTAAGAACACACTTAATTCTTACAAACAGTTGCATCTCTGTGTTGGCATGGTTCCTCCACAATCACAGATGCTGGTGCTTGCCAGAGAGGTCACATAAGAATCGCACCCAGTGGAACCTTGGGGAAGCACACACAATCAGTTTGTATGGCTCAATAGGGACCTGGGGGGCGGGGTGATATAGGGAAGATGGTGTGGGGGTTGGGTCGATGTTGATGAGTTTATGGCCTGACTGGTGGCCTTGGGTGCTCAGGATTTCCACAGCAGCTACCCGGGAGAGTGATGTGTCCAGAGTCATCTGTACATATGGGCCTTCAGTTCTCTGGGTATGTCCAGATGGCCAGTGCACTGGGAATAGCCATCTTGTCCTGACCAGAGCTGTTCCTGGGCCAGTCAGTCTGCCTGAGGATTGGCATGCATTTTTCCCTGCATGGCCAGAATGGAGTCCTGTCCTCTGAGTTGCTCAAGAATGGCCATGACCAAAGAGGGGAGGGATGTAGTGTGGGAGGAAAACCTCAGAGGGTCCTACTGGGGGTCCCACCACCCCCCAGAAAGGTCCCTTCAGCCTGATCTTTCACTCCTTTAATAAATCTCTTGGGAAGGAGAATGTATCCCTGAATTTACCCCTCACCCTACTCTCTTCCAGGTTAGCACCTCAGGCAGGGTTGATGCTCAAAATATTAGCTACCTGTCAGGAAGGAAGCCCAACCAAGCCAATCAGAGACTGGTGATGGGGCTATAGGTGTATGTCTGACTAAGCATTGGCTGTGCTTGCAGACAAGGACAGGGATTGGGGCCAACCACAGTGGCGGTCCACCCTGTAAGGACCCGGAGAACAGATCCACCCTGCCCACCAACCCCAATCTCCCTGACCCCACAGCGAGTCTACAGCTAAATGTCTCTGGCTTCTGACAGCCCTCAGCAACCTCCAGACTGTTGCATGGACCAGCTTGCAGATCACCAGTGAACGATGGCTCTAGAGTCAGACAGCCTGCCTGTGCAACCTTGGGCAAGTCAAACATGTCTCCAAGCTTCCAATCTTCATTTATAAAATGGGTATCCTGACATTAGCACCTCACAAGAATGTTGAGGGGATCCAGGAAGCTTAGTCCTTCTTATAAACCAGGCATCAGCAAATTTTTCTATAAAGAGTAAGGCAGTCAATTTTTAGACTTTGTTAGTTGAATTGGTCTCAACTACTCAATTCTGCCACAGTAGCCGTAAAGCAGCCATAGACAATATGCAAATGAATGGGAATGGTTATGTTCCAGTAAAACTATTTCCCAAAACCAATTTGGCCCATGGACCTTAGTTTGATGAACCCTGAGTAAATGCTTAGCACAGCGCACAGCCTAGGGAACTATGATCCATCTGTATCTTTATGTCTCTGTAGCTCTATCTTTATCCAAATGACTATATAGATAGGTAGCCCTTAGACATGTGTCCCAAAGGCCCAAGTGACTGTGGACTCACATCCTCTCTAGATCACATGCCTACTAGAAGCTTCCACAAGAGTGACCACATGGAAGGCAAATACAGCTGATCGATGTGAAAACACAATGAAAATCATGAGAAAATATAGCTAAGCATTTTATACAGACAGGTCAAGAGAGCATAGAAATTTAGAGGTTAAAGGAATTAAATTTAACTTGGGAAGAGTTAATAACACAAAATGTAAAAATGTGGAAAGATCACAGTACAAGAGACACGCTGGACAAGAAGACATTAATCACCACACGTTGATAAAGACAGTGAGTCCTTTAAGAATGTTTGAGAAAACAGAGAGAGCCCCTCTCTAATCTGTGCTGAGAAAAGGCCAGCAGGAGCCAGGTCTGGCACTGGGCCCACCTGGCTAGTAGGTCTTATGGTGCAGTGCAGAAAAGAGACAGATGCAGCCAGCATGGCCTGGATTTTTAAATGTGGTTCAGGAGAGTCCCCAGGAGACCTGAATGACCCGCAAAATCAATGACCCAGGCAGATTTAGCCACTCTCTGATCCATTTTGTCAAAGCCCCTTGTACCTTCTCCGTCATGGTGCTTGGCTCACCAAACTACAAATGTCCTCAGCACCCCAGTCTCTCTCACCATTTCTCTGATCCTTGAACACACAGAAGTCATTCTGGCCTTAAGGATCTGCCCTACCCTAGAGTGTCAACAGTGTTTCTACTGCTATCCTTTTCTGTCCAGACGCTCAAATACATGTCTCTTTAGAAAAGCCTTCGCTGACCACCAACCACCAGTAGCCTCCAACCCCTCCCTGGCTTATTTCCATCAGATTGTTTATTGCTAGCTGTTACCGGCTGAATTATGTCCCCTCTAAAATTTATATGCCGAAGTCCTTAACCCCTAGGACCTCAGAATGACTCTATTTGGAGATAGGGTCTTTAAAGAAGTAATTAAGTTAAAATGAGGCCATTAGTGTGGGCCCTAATCCAATACAACTAGTGTCCTTACAAGAAGAGGAAATTTGAACACAGATGCCTTCAGAGGGAAGACCATGTGAATTTACAGGGAAAAGATGACCATCTGCAGGCCAAGGTCATAATACACCAACCCTGCTGACACCTTGACCTCACACTTCTAGCCTGTAGAATTGTGAGAAAAGAAATTTCTATTGTTTAAGCCACCTAGTTTGTGGTACATTGTCAACCCTGGCACACCAATACACCAGCTAATATTCTCTTATTGTTTGTTTAATTACATGGCTGGTTTGCTTCTTCAACTAGAAATATAAATTTCAGAAGAGCAGGGATGGTCTAAGCTTCATTCACTGTCACCTTGCACCACGCTTGACATTCATAGGCACTTAATAAGTATTTCTTAAATATATGAATATGCCTGCAAGAGCAGTGAAAATATTGACTTGAAGTCACTTTATCTTAATCATTTCAAGACAGAAAGAATGCCAAGGGGAAAGAGAAAGGGTGACACTCCCAGCAGACTTCCGCCTTTGTCTCATTGGCCAGACAAGGGATGCTGAGAAATTAAGTGTTTGACTAGGGACAATGCCACCCTGAACAGTCAGAGTTCAGCCAGGAGGGGACAGTGGAAGAGAATATTTGGCAGACAGTCAATGGTGTCCACTCTAGTGGCTTTTCTGAATTGGCCTGGCTTGATACCAATAGCAAAAAGGGTCTTGAGAACTTTCCCTCAAAACCAAGAAGGAAAATCCCATGCACTGTAGGATATATACGGAAGGGGTGGCCAGCACCTGCAAAATTCATGATCGGCCATCAGTCCAGCTGTTGGTAGCGGTAGAAGAAGTATGGTGGAGGGATGTAGGAACATAGAAAGGAAAAGGAAAGGGAGAGGAAAGCTATCTCTCTTGGCTTTTAATCCCATGCTCAGCATGTCAAAAACTCCCGGTTCCCTCCTCATAGCCCTTTCACTCAGCTACTCACATCTCGGTCCTCACCACCCTACAACCACCCAGCTGAGAGTGCACAAGCCCCTTCACTGCTGCCTGTGCTGCCAACGACCCTTCTGAGATTGCTGGATGCAGCTGACCTCCCAGTACTGCAGCTGCTGTCTGCACTGTGGCCTCGGGAGGGGGGATACTGCCCCTTCCATTTTGCCACGTCCTCTGGCATGTGGGAGAGGCTCTTGCAGAACTCTCCACAGCAAAGCTGAGACTAGGCCTTTAAGAGACTTCAGGGAAGGCTTGGGGATAATAGAAAGGGGAAGCGACACAGAGTAGCTTCCTGTGAGTATCCGGAACCATCCTGACCTGCCCCCAGCTTGCTATCATGTGAGCCCAGGGCACTCGCCCCCATCAGCAGAAATGCATCCAGAGTTCCCACACCCTGGAGTTCAGGCCAAGCTCACGTCTATCCCTAGATAGAGCAAGGAAGACACTTTCTCCCTTCTGGAGAAATCTGGATCCACCTTCTGACTTCTCACTTCCTGCCCCAGAGCTGATCTCTTCCCAGGATGATTGAAGGTGGGACCATCTATTTCCTTCAAAGGAAGTTTGACCCCCATCCACAGGAGAATGACCCTAAGGCCCTGGCAAGACAGTCACACCACAGTGCTGCATCAGTCCTAGTCCCAAAATCTGGGCCATTCATTCTGAGTGTGGAGAGCAGCAGGAGGCTACAGCAGGCTCAGTCTACTTCCTTTTCAAGTTAGCTTCTTCAGGAGTTCAAAAGCCCTTGTGGTTGCTCCAAACTTGCCCATTGTTTACCCAATTTTCAGACACTCCCCTGAGTTGCCCAATACACCCTAATCCAGATCCTCATGTTTCAGTGCTTTAGAACCCTGACCCAATAGTTTTCACCCTTCCCTGTCACAAGCCAGGAGTCACAGACATGCTTGTGACCTACAAGTGCTTACTATGCAGCCTCTGTGAACCAGATGATTAGAAATGTGAGGGCTAAGAATTAGCTGAAACTACTGTGGATGAAAGAAAATAGAAGTCTCTAAAGATGGTCCAAAGTAACCAAAGGGGTGGGACAGTTAGCAAACACAGCATCTCCTGGGTCACAGGCAACGGTTGCCTGCAAGTCCAAAGAAACCAACAGATCAATAGATAGCAGGATAGTAAAGGAAGACACAGCCACACTGCTAACTGCAGACTTCCCCAAAAGACCACCACAATTACTGATTGATGAAGCAAAGCTAGGTTTACTAATCCATTGCAGTCAGAGACAGCATAGCTTAACAGAGTCTCAGAAGCATCACAGCAGGAAGATATTTATAAAATTTGGGGGTCTGGGCTCAAGTGACTTAAGGTGGGTCTTTCACTATGGCAAGCTATTGGCATTGGGCAAAATTCAACCCATAACAGTTTAGGACTGATGGACACAGACAGTCTGGATAAGAATAACAAGTTGTTTGATCATTGAGCTATTAATATTTGCCCAGAGGAGCAAACTTTTGCTTGAATAAATTGGTTTTCAAAAATTTTCTGATCCAAGTAGTGAATATATTTATTGATTTACAGTCTTATTTTTCTGAGCAACGATTTCCTGGACCAATTTAATAAAGTCATATTGACACACAGGTGGTCTCAGTTCTCAGTACAGATTGTTGAGCTCTGTGTATACAGATGGTCTTGATCCTCAACACTAAACCAGAGGACAGCCCTACCCCAGTGGTGAGTAGGAGCTTCCGTGTGTCCTGAGAACACAAGACTTCTTGAGAAATCCTTCATATTCACCAGGCTTTAAAGACAACAAGCGTAAAGATGTGCAGAGTACAGAAAGCTCTCTCAGGAAGAACCATCCTCCAGTTGCCTGAGAGACAGACCTGGCATCCTGAAGACAAGTACCAACCCAGGGTACCCTACAACATCCCCAGGCTTGATCCAAGACTTGCAGAGAAACAAATGTTGGCAGGGACTGCCCAAGCTCTGTCTGAAGGGCAGGATGCCTTATCAAATGGGCTTTTACTGTGATGGTCCCACTGGCAAAAGAGCCCCCTATTACAGACATGGACCCAGCAAGTTGTCAGATCCTGAGGCCATTCAACTTTCAAGATCACATAATTAAAAACCTCTTTGCTTAGATTCTATGCTCAATAGGAGACCTGACTGGAGGCTTCCCACAGAGCTCGCTTCCAGGGAAAGAATGTGATGTAGGGGGTCTCTTAAGTGTTGATTCCCTTAACAGTTATAGTTCTCATGATAAATTTTAAAATTGGCATTCTGGTTTTACACATCAGACTCTGCTATCTGAATGGATCCTTTTCTGAGAGATGAATCTACAACTGGTGTGCAAATAAATTACATTTCTGAACCTGCAAGCCTGAAAGCTAGATTTTGAATGGTGAAGATGAATGCAGCCTGAAGCTACCTGAGTTTCTCCTAAGGGAACCCAAACCTTGTAGCTCACCTCCCAGGCAGTGAAGCTTACACCATCATTCATTTAATCACCATACCACATTCTTTATATGGGGAAAATACATTCTGACTTCAAAATTGGTAAGTTACAAGTGAATATTTAGGGCACAACCCATGTGTAACTTGGAAGCTGCTGATAAAAATATGGAAGAGATTCCAGGTCAGGATGGCAGACTGCACTCAAAGGGAAGCCCCCTTCCCTCTCAAAGCACATAGAAATACTGCATAATGTATAGGGTTTTCACAAAATTCCAAGTATGTAGCTAATGAAAACCCCCCACTTGCCAGAAACATTGCAATGAGTAGAAGTTGAAACTGTGGGGCCATAAGAGTTACTAAAACAGAAATGTGCCTTGCATAAGTAGGTGCCTTGCAGGTAGAGGTTTTAAAGTCTTCACGGAGGATGGAGTTCAGGCCAAGGCTCCTACTTTGGCACAGGAGCTGGAACTGAACCCCTCAACAGGAGCCAGGAACCAGTAAATGCCTTTCCTGATCTTAAAGTGGAATCAGAAAAACTTTTCCACTGGCCCAAGCCCACAGCTCTTAAGAAATAGAATCTCTCAATGTGCCCTGCCTGAGACTATGAGATCAGAATTCTTAAACTATCTACAAGATGCAAAAACCTTGAGGCTAGATACAAATGGAAAAATTTGGTTCTGAGATTTCTCTTATGGCCCCAACAGAAGCAACTATGAAAATTCCCAGAGGAAAGCATCTGCAAGCCGAATATGTGCCACCAGTGTGAAAAATAGTTCATGCTGAAGATACAGTCAAAACAACACTTGGAGAAATCAAATGATCTAAGACATCATCAGCAAACACAATAAATGGCCATACCCAAAGGACCACAGATAATAAATCAATATGAGTGGAACTTTAAAGTAAGTTTACTTGAAGTATACATACATGAAGAAAGAAATAGAGTCTATCAGGCATGAAAAAGACATAATGAAAACAAAACAAAAAGAAAGGCAGATTTCAAAAAGACAATAATATACATTATCAACGGAAAAGAAGCCGAACTCTGTAAAATAATTTTAAAAGGGTTTATTCTGAGCCAGATTTGAGGACCATGACCCGGAGCCACACCCAAGAAGCCTTAAGCAAGTGGACTCGCTGTGGTTGGGCTACAGTTTGGTTTTATATATTTTAGGGAGATAGGGGTTACAGGCAAAGTCATAAATCAATACATGGAAGGCATGCATTGGTTTGGCCCGAAAAGGCGGGCCATCTTGAAGCCGGGGGTGGGGGTTACAGGTTATAGGTGGGTTTAAAGACTCCTTGACTTGCAATTGGTTAAAAAAATGAAGCTTTGTCTAAAGGTTTGGAATGTTTTTAGATAAGGAAGAGACAAGTCACCCTACATATATTTGTTGTATAAATTGGGGACCTGCAGGTTTGTCTTGCATAGCCTTAGGCCTGTTGATGAGTTACAAGGGATACCTCCAAGAAGGGAGGAGGGCATGGTGAGGAATGTCTGACCTCCTCCTCCTGGCAGACAATTTAGTTTTAGGATATCCTCTTGGCCAGGAGGGTGTCCATTCAGTCAGCCTGTAGGGGGGAAGCCTTTTATTTAATTTTAGTTCACAAAATTATAAAAGTAAAAAAATGACTGGGGAAAAACATTCAATGGGTAGGTTAAACCCATTAGAAGATTAGAGCCAGCTAAAGAGAATTGTTGAAACAGAATGAATATACAGCCAGGGCAATGTTCCAAAATGAAGCAAAAAAAAAAAAAAAACCATAGAACAGAAAAATGAAATTAAAAACTATAAGCTCCAAGATACATGTAAGGGGAGTTCTAGAAAGATTAGAGAGAATAGGTATAGCAGCGGAATATGTTAGGCTACAAGTAATAGAAAGTCCAACCAATAGTGACTTCTACAAGAGGATTATTTCTGACCCACAGCAAAAAGTCTGAGAGAAGAGGCTGTCCAGAGCTAAAGAAGCAGCTCACGCCACGCCAAAAATAAATAAACAAATAAGCAAATAAATTCTAGTAGATTAAAGATATAAACATGAGAAATAACTTTTTTTTTAATTTCAGAATATTATGGGGGTACAACACTTTGGCTATATATATTGCACATGCACTGCCTGTGTCAGAGCTACAATCGCGGTCATCCCCCAAACTGTGCTCCCCGCATCCATTCAGTGAGAGTTTTCCCATCTCCTCCACCCCCCTCCCGCCTGCCCACCCCCGATGAATGTTATTGCCCTGTGTGATGTAACTGTTGATCAGTTAGTACCAGTTTGATGGTGAGTACCAGTGGTGCTTGTTTTTCCATTCTTGTGACACTTCGCTTCAACAAATGGGTTCTAGCTCCAACCAGGATAATACCAGATGTGTTAATTCACTATTATTTTTTATTGCTGAGTAATACTCCATGGTATACATATACCACATTTTATTAATCCACTCGTGTATTGATGGGCACCTGGGTTGTTTCCACATCTTTGCAGTTGTGAATTGTGCTGCTATAAACATTCGCGAGCAGATGTCTTTATTATAGAATGTCTTTTTTTCCTTTGGGTAAATACCCAGGAGTGGGATTACTGGGTCAAATGGTAATTCTACTTTTAATTCTTTGAGGTATCTCCATATTACTTTCCATAGAGGTTGTACTAATTTGCAGTCCCACCAGCAGTGTATGAGTGTTCCTATCTGTCCACATCCCCGCCAACATTTGTTGTTTGGAGATTTTTTGATATGAGCCAGTCTCACTGGAGTTAAGTGATATCTCATTGTGGTTTTGATTTGCATTTCCCTGATGATTACAGAAGTTGAGCAATTTTTTATATGTTTGTTGGCCATTATTCTGTCTTCTTTTGAAAAGTTTCTGTTCATGTCCTTTGCCCATTTTTTAATAGGGTTGTTTGATTTTTTCTTGTTGATTTTCCTAAGTTCTGTGTAGATTCTGGTTATCAGCCCTTTATCAGAGGTGTAGCATGCAAATATTTTCTCCCATTCTGTAGGTTGTCTGTTCACTCTAGTGATAGTTTCCTTGGCTGTGAAGAAGCTTTTTAATTTGATCAGGTCCCATGTATTTATTTTGGTTGCTACTGTGATTGCTTTGGGGGCTTCCTCATAAATTCTTTGCCCAGGCCAATGTCCATAAGAGTTTTTCCAACGTTTTCTTCAAGAATTCTTATGGTTTCATGTCTTAGGTTTAGATCTGTTATCCACAGTGAGTTGATTTTTGTGAGAGGTGAGAGGCATGGGTCCAGTTTCAGTCTTCTACATATGGCCATCCAGTCTTCCCAGCACCATTTGTTGAATGGGGAATATTTTCCCCAGTGTACGTTTTTCTGGAATTTGTCAAAGATCAGGTGGCTGTAGGAGGTTGGTTTTATATTTGGGTTCTCAGTCCTGTTCCATTGGTCTACGTCTCTGTTCTTGTGCCAATACCATGCAGTTTTGGTTACTATAGCCTTGTAGTATAGTTTGAAGTCTGATAGATAGATGCCTCCCAATTTGTTCTTTTTGCTTAAGATTGCTTTGGCTAGACGGGGTCTTCTCTGGTTCCACATCAAGCGTAGAATTATTTTTTCTAGATCATCAAAAAATGATGTTGGTATTTTGATAGGGACTGCATTGATTCTGTAAATCATTTTAGGTAGCAAAGTCATTTTTACTATGTTGACTCTGCCTATCCAAGAGCATGGTAGGGTTTTCCATCTGTTTACATCCTCTGCAATTTCTTTTCTCAGTGTTTCGTAATTCTCTCTATATAGGTCTTTGACCTCCTTAGTTAGATATGTTCCTAAATGTTCAATTTTCTTTGGTGCTATTGTGAAAGGTATTGCATCTTTAATTTGTTTCTCAGCTTGATTGTTATTAGCATATATGAAGGCTATGGATTTGTGTGTATTAATTTTGTATCCTGAGATTTTGCTGAATTCATTTATCAATTCCAGTAATCTCTTGGTTGAATCTTTGGGGTTTTCTGTGTATAATATCATATCGTCTGCAAATAGTGAATGTTTGACCTCTTCTGCCCCCATCTGGATGCCCCTGATTCCTCTGTCTTGCCTGATTGCTCTGGCCAGGACTTCAAGCACTACGTTGAAAAGAAGTGGAGATAGTGGGCACCCTTGTCTAGTTCCTGTTTTAAGGGGGAATGCTTTCAATTTTTCCCCATTCAGTATGATATTGGCTGTGGGTTTATCGTATATGGCCTTAATAGTTTCGAGGTATGAGCCATCTATGCCTATATTGTTAAGAGTTCTTATCATAAAAGGATGCTGGATTTTGTCAAAAGCCTTTTCTGCATCTATTGAAAGGATCATATAATCTTTGTTCTTGCTTTTATTTATATGGTGAATTACATTTACATATTTGCGTATGTCGAACCATCCCTGCATCTCGGGAATGAAGCCCACTTGATCGTGATGAATTATTTTTTTTGATGTACATTTGAATTCGGTTTGCAAGGATTTTATTGAGAATTTTTGCATCTATATTCATAAGGGATATTGGTCTGTAATTTTCTTTTCTTGTTGTATCCTTTCCTGGCTTTGGTATCAAGGTGATATTGGCTTCATAGAATGAGTTTGGGAGGATTCCATCCTTCTGGATATTTTCAAATAATTTCTGCAGTATAGGCACCAGTTCTTCTTTGTAGGCGTGGTAGAATTCAGGTGTGAACTCATCTGGTCCAGGACTTTTTTTTGTTGGAAGATTTTTTATTTCTGCTTCGATTTCGGTGCTTGATATTGGTCTGTTTAGAAATTCTGTTTCTTCCTGGTTGAGCCTAGGGAGGTAGTATGTTTCTAAGAATTTGTCCATTTCCTCCATGTTTTCGTGTTTGTGGGAATAGAGATTTTTGTAGTATTTGAAGATGATATTTTGTAGAGAAATAACTTTTAAATCATTAGAAGAACATACTGGAAAATAATCTTATGACCTACAGTAGAGATTTCTACAAATTTTTTTAAACAAAAGAAGTCATAGGTTAAAAAGATCAGAATTTAAATTTTTTGAATGATACTTTGGGCAAAATTAAAAGCAAAAGATTTGGAGGAAATGTTTGCCATTCATATAACCAATGAAAATTAGTATCCAGAGTTTCTATAAATCATGAAGGTAAACACAAACAAAACAAATACAAAGAGGGGCAAAGGATAGGAAAATGCAATTCACAAAGGAGGGATATCCCTGAATGGACAATAAACATATGCAATATTGCTAATCGTCATCCTCACTGGTGATAGGAGAAGTGCACATTAAAACAATGAGATAAAATTACATGATATCAAATGTTGATAAGAATGTGATGAAATGTTAAGTGGAAATTTTAAGCCTCGCTTGGGGGTGAGGGGATGTCACTGCAATATAACACAGCCCCTTGGCAGAGCAATTTGGCAATGTCTGGTAAAGCTTAAACCTAGTAATTACTTCTAGTCTTATACTAAAGAAATTTTCTTGTGGGCACTCAAGGAGATATGCATAAGGATTTTTTTAGGAGCCTTGTTAATAATAGTAATAAATTAGAAAGAACTTAAATTTGTATTACAAATGAGTGTTTAAATAAATTTTGATATATCCATACATAACACTGTTAAAACATTAACGAAATTGACATATAAGAACATGGATAGCCACCAAAAAGGAAACCATGAGTAAAAAAAAGAGTTTCAGAAAGGTATATCTAGTAGGTACATTATAAGAACATCTATGTAAATTTTAAAACATGCAAAGCAATCTATATAGTGATTATAGAAACATGAGGTGAGAGGACACTCTCCAAAGTATGATGATGTTTGCTCCTGGAGGAAGAGAGGAATAATATTAGGGATGGATAAAGATGGGACTTCAAACTTAGCTTTTGTTTTGTTTTTTAAACATCTAAAACCATTATGATAAGATCTGTGTTTGTTCACTATGGGTGGTAAGTACATTAAAATTTGTTAAATTATTCTATATATTATCTCAATCTTTAATCTTTCTAAATTAAAAATAAATAGCAAGAAAGTTGTAAAACTACATTTGGCTATTTTTTAAATGAATTTTTAAAAAAGATTTTGCTTTTTAGGGTTCACAAACATAGAATAAGTACAAAGATGCCAGATAAGTGAAGTCATCCTATACCCATCCTGTACCTGTTCAGCCATTTGTTTTATCAAAATTAATCATGTGGCTCAACCTTTCTTGTTGGAAATTCAGAACATTGCCTGAGAAACCTCCCCTCTGTTGTCCCCCCAGAAACGATTTATTTCATTAAGCAAAAATTGAGCATATAAGAGGAGACAGAATGGGACCAGGGGGATGACAAGTCACAACGTCCTGATGAATTGCTGTTTCATCTCAGTGACCTCACTACGCTCCTGTTTTTGTGCTAGAAAGCAGTCTCCAATCAATTATTCAGGATAAGGCATCTTTTCTTTCCAAAAAGAGCTGCATGTTGCAACCAGTCCCATATCTATAATCATATATAGTCTTACGCCAGCAGCATTAGAGTTAACATCTAATTGGTGCCTTGACCAGGCCTCAGGCAAAAAGCCTGTTTAAATGCAATCAATATTCACAAGGTAAGACGACAAGGGTTGCATAGAGCAGAACTAGACAAGATATAGATTTCCACTTACAAGTCAGCATGGAGCTAATAATTCACCCCAGATCGACCTGTGCAGGGTAACGCATGCTCTGTGAGAGTATGGACTTCTCACCAGAACCCCAGAGGACATTAGTCCCACAATTGTATGTCCTCTCTCACACGCACACCCAAACGGACAGTGGGAGAGGAAGCAGGCCCGAGAAGACATTTACGTGGGGCTGGCCAATGTTGTCAATTAACAGAGATCCAGAGAGGAAAGATCCTATCATTGTTGGAACCGAATAGAAAAGCTGTTTTTTTTAAAAATATGAAAATAAAAATAATAAAGTCAATGCTTAGAAATATTTCTCTGCTCTTTTTTACCCCTGCAAATGGCCAACAGTGAGGTCTCTAAGGTGTTTCCAAAACCTCAGAATCTTACATAAGATTGGGATGACATAGCAGAAGCCCTGTGCCATCTGTGTCACTGGCTTAGGACTTAAGAGATCTGAATTCCAGTCCCAGCTCTGCCACTAATAAGGGAGGTCCCTAACCTGTGGCCTCTGGGGCTCGATCTTCTCACCAGTAAAATGGGATAATACCACTCTTACTTTGCTATTGTGATTTGAGGATCTTTTAGCCAATATATGTATTAAAGGGCTTTTTTAAAAAATCTGAAGCAAATAGAGTGCAATATGTATTTTTTAAAAACTAAGTACCAATGAAACATGTTTATCTTGCTTTAAAAGTTTGGAAGTTTGAAGCAAATACACAGACACAGAATGTTTTCTCAAAAAATAATACTTCTAAATACAAGCCATCTGACTAACCAAGTCATATATCATAGATTTGAAAATGCGTTTTTCAGAGAAGAAATTGGTGTGGCTTGGGAGATAAAGTTTACACAAAAGCAAATAGCCATCTTCTCAAACTTGGTTTTTGACAAGTTGTGATCTTTACTGGATAACTAAAAAAGTCCAAGCTGTTACAACTACGAACAAAACTGAAACACTGACACCCATTTTTAACCAGCTATAAATAAACAGAATTGCTTAAATGTGTAACTGGTTGGATTGTTATTATATAAAGATGCTCCACAACTACTGATAAAAATCAACAAATCTTACAATTCGGGAATGCATACTGATGCAGAGAATGATTTAAAAGATGGCCAAGGGACCAGGCGCAGTGTATCATACCTGTAATCCTAGCTCTCTGGGAGCCCAAGGCAGGAGGATGGCTTGAGTTCAGGAGTTCAACACCAGCCTGAGCAAGAGCAAGACCCCCATCTCTATTGAAAATAGAAAAGTTAGCCAGCCATCATGGCACGAGCCTGTAGTCCCAGCTACTCAGGAGGCTGAGGCTGGAGGATCACTTGAGCCCAGGAGTTTGAGGTTGCAGTGAGCTAGGATGTCAGAACCTCCAATAAAGCACCAGGACAGTTTTTTTTCTCCCACCTGACTATTGACCATACCAAATATAATGCAGTGATTATTTCCTGAAAATTAATTTATATTTGAGATTAGAAGGCACTACACAAAATGTACATTTGAAATAGAACCATGTTAAAACAGTTATGTCCCCATCTGCAGCCTCCTCTAACGTCATGTTTGTATTTGGTCAATAAGATTAGAGACTTCCTCTTTATAACAGGCTGAATGGGGGCCTCCCAAAAAGATATATCCGTGTCCTAATCTACAGTACCTGTAAATATTACCTTATGTGGCAAAAGATGTAATTAAGTTAAAGATCTTAAGAGGAGAAGCTTATCCTGGATTGCAGGGTGGGCCCTAAAAGCAATTCTTATATCCTTATATCCTTAAAAAAGAAAGAGGCAAAGGGAGTTGGTTTTGATACAGACACAGAACAGGAGGCAATGTGACCACAGAGGAAGAGATTGGAGTGATGTGGCCATAAGCCAAGGAATGCCTGGAGCCACCAGAAGCTGGCAGAGGCAGGAAGGATTCTCTCCTAGAGCCTTTAGAGGGAACATGGCCCCGCTGACACCTTGATTTCAGACTTCTAGCCTCCAGAACTGTAAGAGAATAAATTCCTGTTGTTTAAGCCCCCCATTTATGGTAATTTGTCACAACAGCTGCAGGAAACTACTATATCCTCCTTTCACTAAAATGCCTCTCCCTCTCTGTGCCCAGTTGCTTGGCTGGAAGTCTTGTCCATCTTGTCTGCAGGTCAGGGACAGCTGTCCCTGCACTCATAATCTCTGGGCACGGCCCAGCATGCTGCTTTGACTCGTTGGCCTAGCAAACCCTTGTATCCACCTTAACACATCTCGTCCCAAAGCTTGCACATGTTTGTTGCCTCCAGACACTTTCAAGCCTAAGCAAAAAGGCTGAATTGGTGGCGCCTACATGTTGGATTTCTAATGCTGTGGCAGAGACTCCGAGTGCCAGAACTCCTGCCACTTGAAGTTCCATGGAAGAAAATATTGGCTGTGCTTGGGTGACAGTATTGTCTGTCTGTCTATCATCTCAGCCCATTCTTTCTTGAGCAGAGTGTAAAACTCAGGCCTCCACAAGACCGATACACACAAATGCTCCAAGCAGAACAGCTTGGTGACAGCATTCCCTGAGAATAGAAGTCTGCAAGGAAAAGATGGCAGCAGAGGTGCAGAGAGCCCCCATGAGACAGTGAAATGAATCACAATTTGAGTCAGGGCTAGGGAAATAAGTAACTGAATCCCAAACTGAAGTTTATTTTGAGTATCTTGAAAATGGGGCCAAAGGCCCAGGCTTTACATGACACAGAGCCACTCTCTGGACATGGACTGCACATGTGTGGGTGGCATTGTCTTGTGAGGAACAAGCCCCAAGTTTACTAATTTGCGGACACAGAAGCTAAAGTATGAAATATTGTATGTCGGGACTTGTTTATTTATTTATTATTTATACCCACTCTTTTTCTTGATAGTCTTTAAGACATATGAAAAATATAAAAGTAATGCCAAAGAGAAAAAAATGGTAAAAAGTAACAAATACAAATGAGGGGCACAGTGGATATAAGGTTGAAAACATCAAAATGCCCACAACACTTACTACGAGGAGCTGACAAATTTCATAAATAATGTGAAGAAGGAAGCCTAAGTAGTTAACAATGTCCATGAGATGAAAAAAAAACCAATTACAGGAGATAAGGATATATTTCTTTATAGGAAAGTGAAGTGGACACCATGTTATGTAATAAAACATCCTCAACAGTTTCTCTGTAGTGGGCAGTCCAGGGAGATCTATGGGGCACTTTATTCTCCTGACAATCCATAGAGGCCCTTGGGATCTCACCGGGAGTAAATGCAGTTCATGGGGACAACATGGTGAGGTCAGCAACCCCAAAGTAGAAAGAGAAGTTTCTGGACTCCCAGTCCAGTGTTTTTCCCAAGTTGCTAACAGGCTAGGATGGGATGAAGCAAGACAAGAAAAATATTTCTTTAGCGACAATGATTTTTCTCACAATGAGCAGCCAAAGTCTGAGGAAGGAGTGGGGTTAAAAATTCAGCCCCAGTGTCAAAGACATGATCGTCAAGGAATGGCTGAGGAAGAAAATCCGAACTGAAGCAGCTGACATTTCAATGTCATCCAGGATTCTGGCTAGGGAGGACATGATTGGGATAGTAGGCAAAACTTGGATGTGGTCTGAGGATTAAACAATGGTGATGCATGAATGTTAACGTTCTGATTTTGATGGTTGTATTGTACTTCTGTAGGAGAATGCATTTGTTTGTAGTAATTTTACATAAGAATATTCAGGAATAATGGAGCATCAGGTCAACAATTCACTATCAACTGGTTCAGAAAGAAAAATAATTGTAATTGTACTTTCAGCATTGCTGTAAGTTTGATTGTTTCCAAATTTAAAAATAAATTTTAAAAACATTCATGGAATGAATAAACTCAACTTGTACAGACACGGCCAAAAACAAGGTGACAGAGGAGGAGGATGGGGAAGTCTGCTTATCTAAAGAAGAATGAAGGAAGGAAGCCAATGCTATTCTCCATTTTGATAACAAATCCTGGGTTTAACAAATTTAAAGTGGGCCAAGGACTGCAAAGAGAGGAGCATTTTATCCCCAAGGCCTCAGGAATTTAGTCAAGGTTAACAATAGACACTCTAGCCAAAGGCTACACAAACTGTTCCAATGTCCAGCATTATATACCCAATTCTGAAATTGTCCACTCTCTCACTAGAACCTGTCTATCACATAAGCCTTCTCTTTCCTGAACAGTGAGGCAGAAGAGACATTCATTTGTAGAGGTAAAATTTCAAATTGTCTCTAAAATGTAAAAGGAGGACCTCAGCTTGAGCCTCAGCGCCTAGACACCCGACGTGTGGAGGGTTGGTGGGTGTGCCTTCTAATGGTCAATTGAATGGAGAAGCTACCTGGGGAAAAATTACAAAAGCTAATTCTAATTTCAGCTCAGAGTAGGAGATATTCTGAGCTGGACCAGGTGTCTGTCAGTCTGATGGGCCCTTGCCCCGGGTCCCCAGTGGCTATTGCCTCTGTCCTAAGGTGGATGTTGCAACCAAAAGGCCAATAAACAAATAAACAGTAGCCAGCCTGCATTTGTTTGGCATCAGAAAAGACCACTTGCCCCTAACCAAGTCATGTTACCCTCTCTACCTACATGCCATTATGTATTCAACAAAGCTATTCCACCCTTCCCTGAGTTAACATGCAAGATCTGTGTGATTCTAGGTATTTGCTGATTATAGCTGCTGGCCACAGGGAAGGTCACAGTCAAACTGTGGGTCTCATGCAACTGTCAAACTGAGGGTCTCACGATGCAGGCTAATTCCTCCTCTCTTTCCTGATGATGTTGCATTCTGACAGAGGACGCAGGTCGTCAGAATGTTGCAAGGAGCTGAAAGTGGAGTGTAGTTGCATACAGAAGGCAGAGTTTTTCTCTTTCTTTCATGATCTCTGTTCAAAATGTAGCCTTGCTCAGGCCCTGCCTTTCATGATGCTTGGTCTAGCTTTTTCGATTAGTCAAGTCTACTAATAATCTGTTAGCCAGAATGGTCTGCATCCTCTGTGAAGTCCCCTCAAACCGGCAAAGAGCCACGGCTGCCTGGAAGCAGATCCCAGCATGGGCATTGAAACATCAGACCCTCCATTGTGGCCCTGGCAGCCCAGGGCAGATGTCAGCAGCCATCAGGAGTGGTTCTTAGGATGGGCCCATTTGTTTCCGATGACCACTGTAACAAATTACCACAAACTGGATGGCTTAAAATAACAGAAATGTATTCTCTTACAGTTCTGGAGGCCAGAAGTCCAAAATCAGTATTACCAAACCAAAGTCAAGGTGTCCGCAGGGCCGCACTGCCACCAAAGGCTCTAATGGAGAATCCATTCCTCACCTCTCCCAGCCTCTGGTGGCTGCTGGCACTCCTGGGCTTGTGGCTGCATCACTCCAACCTTTATGTCCGGCATCTTCAAATCTCTCTCTCTGCCCCGTCTTCACATGACCTTCTCTTCTATATGGGTTAAATCTCCCTCAGCTTCCTTCTTACAAGGATGCATGTGATTGCATTTAGTGTCCATCTGGATAATCACCTCCTCATTTCAAAATCCTTAATCACATCTGCAAAGACCCTTCCTCCAAATAAGGTAAATTTACAGGTTCCAGGGACCTGATTAATGGGGGTGCCGTTTTCAGCCGACTACAATGTGTGAGGGTAAATACATGTACCCTAAACTCCCATGTGGACATACTCACCACTGGGAAGTAGCCAGAGAGGAGCCATTGACCAGCATCAGCCATGCACCTTGGCTGTGCCAAGACGTCAGCACAGCCAGCTGAAGCAGGGAGAAGGAAATTGGCAGGTGGCTTGTGGTCTTCATGCACACAAAAGTCACCCCTCTGCAGTTTCACATTTCTACCTGGGAGCAACTTAAGAGTGGCTAGATTTCCTGCATGGGGCTGGATGGTGCAGAGAATGACTGTTGGAGGATTATTTTTAGCATCACCTGCTTCATAACTCCTAGGCTAAGGTAGCCCAAAAAAGGACACTTTAAGATCCAAATGAATCCTCTGATCTTCTTGTCTTTTTTTTTAATTCCTGGCTAGATCAACAATATGTCACTCTCAGGGGGTTGACCAATAACATAACTCTAGGTCTCAACCCCTCCTTCCTAAATGAGCAGCAGACAGAATGTTCCAGAACTTTAGATTTCATACCCAAATAAAATCAACAATGTGTTTTGGAGCCTGCATATTGCTGCCAACTCTTCCTTTGGCCAAGGAACAGGGAGTATCACCATCATTTTATAAAAGTAAAGTTTTTTAGCCCTTAAATTGTAGAAAAGATAAAGTCTCTGAATAAGGGAGAGCCCTTCCCAAAAGAGCCCTTAGTAAATGTACAAGGTCAGGCACAGGATGTTTGTAGGACTCTGCGATGGAGAGGAAGTCTATGGCATTTGGGGACTTGAGTCTGCAAGAGGCAGGTGGCAGGAGCAGGGTGGTGGGGGCCAGGAGGTTGAGGGAGACACTTCTGTCCCAGGGAAAAGGGTGCCAGGAAATGCCCTTGGTTGCCAGAGGAAAGCCAAGTAGGTCCCAGCCACCAAAGGGGGTTCTCCATGCCCCTCCAAAGGTGAGTCCTCTTATCCCCCTTTTCCTTTACCACCTGCTCCCCTGCCCCCAAGATACAGCTTCCTAGGCCTGTAATGTTTGCTGTAGTGTGGACAGCAGTTCTCTCTCGCCAGGGAAGAGGTATGCAATAAGCCCATTTGTTGAGGGCCTAAAATAACTCCCAAAGTCCCAGGTAGACAAGGGCTGGGGAAGGTGGCCAAGGCTCTGAATCATGAGATGGTGGCCTGTCCCCATGCTATCCTCTCCCTGTTTTCTGGATCAGCTTGGACCATGGTAGGTAATGATGCAAATAAGCATCACACCAGTGCCTAGGGCAGAGATCACCACAGGGCAGTGGTCCCCAACATTTTTAGCACCAAAGACCAGTTTCATGGAAGACAATTTTTCCACAGACCGGGGAGGAAGGTTGAGAGGGAAGGTGGCAGTGATTCGAGCAACAGGGAGCAGTGTAAATACAGATGAAACTTTGCTCACTGGCCCACCGCTCACCTCCTGCTGTGCAGCCTGGTTCCTTAACAGGCCATGGACTGGTACCAGTCTGCGGCCTGGGGGTTGGGGACCGCAGCCATAGGGAACCCAGGCCAGCACCACATCCCCAAATACAGTGGCAAGGGCTCAGCTGCAGCGTGATACACCCTTCACTGCTCTCTCTGGTTGCTATGGAAATCAGAGACTGGAAGCCTGAGCTCCAAACTCTGGGGATGGACTGAGACACGCTAATGAGTGACAAGACGGAGATGGGAGGAGAAGGGAGAGCCCACTGTTAGTGCACTGTGTAATATATAGAATATACCATAATGCCATGTGCTATTAAGTCTCATATGTATTACATTTTTTTTCTTTTTGCATGAACTGTTTTTTTAAAAAGTGCCAATGATGGACATTTAGGAACAATTGAACTAATGATTCCTCTTGTTCTTTCCCCAGGTCACACTGGGGAAATCATGTGAATCCCTCACTTGGCAAGATCAAGACTGCATGTGATAAAGCCAATTTGGGCTGGCTGTTTATAGCCACTGCCTAATCATCGAGGGAGTTTACACCACAAATGGGATCATCAGCCACCCATTCAACGTGAGACTGCAGTTGAATATTTACACAATTTCAGCCAAAGCACACTGCAGACCTCACCTTCTCCTCTCCTCCCTCCTAGCAGAATGGGTGCAGGCTATGCAGGGCTGCTCCACTCTTGGCTGAGACTCTCTGAGGAAACTGCCAGATCAAAGTTTCATTGGTTAGAGGGCATGTCTCTCAGTGTCACAGCAGAGGCTGTCTAATAACTCCACACACAAGACAGTCATGCCCTTATGTCACTGCCTAGCTGGTGCAGATGTTGAAAGCAAAGTTCCCTGGTCTCCTAACCAGCTGCCCTCCCTGGGCCTCCCTGCCTTTGGTCCATCCTCTGCACTTCCTTCTGACAACCGCTGCATGGCTTTCCCTCCAAACGGAAAATCCTCTACAACCTGACCCCAATCTTTCATCTTCCACCACTGTCTGCATCACATCCTTTACTCCAACCATCTGGAACTAAACTTCATTACCCCAAACACAGCCACTCATGGGTCTGATGGCCTTTGTACATGCTGTCCCTTCTACCTAAATGCTCTTCCCTTTGACCAACACCAATTCAACCTACAAGACCAAGTACAAGTAGCACCTCCTCCTCCAGGTAGCCTTCCCTCAGAGTTCCAATTTCACAACATTGTGCTTCCATCATAACACTAATCTCACTTGCTGTGGTTGAGATATTTGTTCCCTCCAAACTTCATGTTGAAATTCAATCCCCAATGTTGGAGGTGGGGCCTAATGAGGGATGTTTGGGTCGTGGAGGCAGATCCTTCATGAACAGACTAATGCCCTCCCTGGGGGGTGGGGATGGTTGTTAAAAAGAGCCTGGCACCTCCCCACCTTTGCTTCCTCTCTCGTCATGTGATCTCTGTACATGGTGGCTCCCCTCTGCCTTCTGCCATGAGTGGAAGCAGCCTGATACTGGCGCCACGCTTCTGGTATAGTCTGCAGAACCATGAGCCAAATAAACCTTTTCTTTACACATTACCCAGCCTCAGGTATTCCTTCATACAACACAAAATGGACTGCAACAACACTGTTATAAATTCATTCTACTGTATTATAAATTCATTCTTTGTCAGTTCCTGAGCTCCTCAAGGACAGGAGTATGTCTTGTGTTTCTAATTGCTGCAGGAAAGCCGACAGAAACAAGCTTCAGTGCAAATCCAGTCAGCAAATACCTTTGAATGAACTGGCTTTGAGGAGCACATTATCACTTACAAAGGCCTTCCCCACCCAACCTCTAACATGGCTACAAAGGGCACCTCATGTCTCCAATGCTAAGACAGTTACTTTCAGGTTTCAATGAAGTTTAGAGGATCCAAATTACATCACTGATCAATAAATGCCATATCCATTAATTCTTTATTCTGCTATGTGTTT
The DNA here is from genome assembly GCA_023783475.1 of Daubentonia madagascariensis. Taxonomy (NCBI): domain Eukaryota; kingdom Metazoa; phylum Chordata; class Mammalia; order Primates; family Daubentoniidae; genus Daubentonia; species Daubentonia madagascariensis. Next base: position 13,629,614 of record JAKFHU010002004.1, read on the forward strand.
AGGATTAGGCTAGTCAGTGTGGGGAGTTCAAAAGCAAGATCTTGCCTTTGATAGATTTGCATTCTAGGACTCACATAAGCAAAACAGTAACAGAAAAGTACTTGGAAAATCACTTGAGTTAAAAAAAGGTAGGAGCAGTGGTTTGAAAATTTTAAGTCCTGATACATCAGTGGGTTGTAATCAGTTTGGCGAATCATGACTAAAATTTTTAAATGAAATGGAATGGAATGTGATGGATAAGACAAGATAGGCTAGCATAGCACAGCATTGCAGGGAACAGAAAATAGACCTAGTGCATCAGAGGCAGCAAGAGTGAGTATTGCACAAATGTTTTGAGTCATGGTATGCTGTGTTTCTTACCAAGGGTCATGGCCAAAACAACTGTCTTAAAACTTGAAAATCAACAGGAACAAGGCAATGAGAGAGCTAGCCAAAGTGCCTTATATAAGATATTTGATCCCAAAAAGAATGGAGAAGAAAGGGGGGAAAAAAGGTAAAATAGCAGGTAATCTGTGATCAAAGGTTACAAAAAGTTCCCTGGTGATGGGTTGCCAAAGATATTTTAAGAATAAGATGCCTAATGTTCAATTAGAGGCTGTTATGGAAAAACAAGAAAGAGTTCTGAAGTCTACTAACACATACCCTGTCCTTCCTTGAGCAAAACACACACATTAACCCACTCTGCAAATGACATAATCTATGTGGTTAAGCAACACTACCATTGATTCATTCTAATTATATGTGGAACACAGACAGCAAGACATCTTACAGGATGGTCCCACCACTACATGAGGGAAGAGGGGATCATGGCCAGAGGAGAGTAAAACAAAGCAAGCCTCTAGGAATTTGCAAAAGTCTTAGCAAGGACTTTGTACAGTCACAGGGGGTTTAAGCCAATTGTCTTTAGGTCTCAAGAGGCTGGAGTCCCCAACCAATGTCCAAGTCTTCTGTGAATATTCACACTGCCTGTTGGTGAGGAGTGTCACAATTAGGTCACAAGGACAGAATGATGTGTCACCAATCCAGCCAGTTATCTCACTATTTTCTCTCAGGAGCTATCCAGACACCACCATACATACCTGCAGAGGGGGAGATGCTGCTGTTCTCTGCAGCTGCCACCTCCACACCAGTTATAGCTCCGAGGTCATGTAAAACCAGTCTTATAGGATATGCCCTCTGAATTCTGAGCACCTACTCTCTGTCCCCTGCCCTGAATCTTCCCCTCCACTGACCTAACAGCCACAAATCACTCCCCAAGCTTTCTTCAGAGGACATGGCTTTTATTCCCCCTCACCAGCTGATCACCCTCATCCAAACACACTCCACTTTATCCATGGTTCTTTTACAGGGGGGTGAATTCAAATTGAACATAGAGCTCCACGTGTGGGTGGCCATACACAGGATCCAGGAACCTCAGTCACCCTTGCTAGCAATGCCGAATTTGTATTAAGGCACTGTGAGGTTCCAGGAATAATTGTGGTTGTTGACAATCATCGAGTTTGCCTAATTAAGCATGTAGGAATTGAGAGGTTTATGCACATCCTGTCCAGCTGCCCCATGGCTTTCAAAGCACAAGTTCTTCTTGCTAATTCAATATAAAGAGTCTGTGTTTCCTCTACAGATCCTAACAACAGAAAATGTGATTTCCTGCCACTTATTCATGGTAACAAAGTTCCACCACAACAAAACAATTCGATGTTCTTGTGGTTATAATAGCGTTTTTGCTATTTTCACCCAATAAGTAGTCTCATGGAACTTTCTCCTTGGTCCAGATTTTTGAAATCTTGATATTGATTGGTATTCAGCTTCCTGTACCAGGAAGAGACTAGAGAGTAAATGAGGCTACCTGGCCTCAAAGCCTGGCTCCATCATTAACAAGCTGTGTGACTTTTGCAAGTACCTTGACCTTGACCTCAACTCGCAGTACCACAGTTTTCTCATCTGTAAAAGAAGGAAAACAAAAGTATCCATTGGATGTTGTGAAGTTTGAATGCAGTGACGCACATGAAGTGCTCAGCACCAGGCCTGACATCTGGCAAGTGTCCAATAAGCAGAGTGATCATTTAATCTGTCCCCCTAATTGGGATAATTTCAAAAGGAAAAAGGAATACTATTAAAAATTATATAGAGACACAGCATAAACTGGGATGTATGACCTCCCATGAATATGCATCAGCCATTATGATGATGATGATGACATGCTACATGCCTGAGTCCTCATTTCCTGTTCTACTAAGGGAAGATAATACTACTGACATTATTGGATTATTGAGAGGATTAGAGGCAACCTAGTCTACATAAATTGCCTAGGACAGAGTAGTCATTCAATAAACATCACTTTTTGTAATGTTATTTTTATGGCTTCCAGCCCAAAGTTCATTTCCTTCATGGTGTGTCACTTCTGACATCATAAACAGGGGGGAATCCTGCTTCCAATGGCTTTATATCCATATAACCAATTAATAACTGAAGAGGATGGAATAGCCATGCAGAGAGAGGCAATGTGAGTCCTTTCTTGGCTGTAGCTGATGAATATAAATGATTTGAAAATTAAAAAGCCATTAGGCTATTAAAAATAGCTTTTAAGAACAATCTCTCAATAAATTATTTTCATGCTTAAAAACCCAACTGGAAAGAATATAAATGGTAATACAGGCCATCTGAAAAGTCAATAACCAGATATAATGGTCAATTTCTCTGATATTATTGTCTAATTAAGCAATTTAGCATTAGTTGAAATTGCATTTAACTGAGTCAGTATAGTTTAAAAGTGATGTAGAACCAATTGCTTTGGAGCTAAGGAGGAAAAAAATACAACTTTAACACAAGGAAGAACAGATTCTGATTTATGTTTTGTATTCGACTGGCTGGATTTCCAAAGTGCAATTCAGGAGCTAAAAGGGAACTCTTCAAATGAGCCAGTGATCAGGGCTGAGATGCACAGACCCCAGTCTTCGGAAGGCAGCAACCTTTCTGCAGGTTTGTGTACTTGGGGTATGAGAAATGCTCCATCTTAACAGCCTTCACCCACAGAAGCAAGAGGTTCCAAGTGGTTCTCTCTCAGTTCAGTGATTCTCAAGCTTTTGGAAGCTTTTAAAATTCCATTGCCCAAACCTCTCCCCAAGCCAATCAATTCAGAATCGCTAGTATGGGACACCAGCTTCAGTATTTTTTAAGCTCCCCAGGAGGTTCTGATGGGCACTCAAGGTTGAAAGCCACTGTTCTGGATGACTCCTAAAGCATCTGCAAGCACCAATCAAGTGGTCAAAAAATTCCTTAAGACCATGACCTTTCCAGTTCCTAGCATCAGTGCTATAAAAAGCAAGATGGGTCAGCAGGTGTCCCCACATCTGCACTGAGGATCCTGGGGGAATGCACCCAGCAGGAAAACTGCAGTATAAAAGGTGAACATTCCTCTGCTTAGAGCAAAATTCACTTGGGTGCATCTGCTCATTCCTACTGATGCCTCCAAGTAGTCACCTCCCTGGGAACTGTAGCGTGCCCTTGAACCCATGGCATAACTAGTGATGTGTGTGTGGAATGCAGCTTCCAAGATGGGCTAAGTGATTCCCCCTCCCTGACATTCACACCCTTGTGTGGTCCCCTCCCACACTGCATCAGATTGGTCTGTGTAACCAATAGCATAAGGTAGACTTGATGGTATGTCACTTCCAAGACTTCATGGCTTCTGCATTGCTCTCTCTTGAATCAGTCACTCTGGAAGAAGCCAACTGCCATGTCATGACACGGAAGCAGTCTTGTAGAGAGATGCACATGGTGAGGATTCAAGGCCTCTATCCAACAGGCAGCAAAGAGCTCAGCCTCCTGCTAACAGCCACATGGGTATGTTTAGAAATGGATCCTTCATCCCATTTAAGCCTTCGGATGCTCATAGCCCCAGTCTGCACCTTGACCGCAACTTAAGGGGAGACCCTGAGCCAGAATCACCCAGTTAACCTACTCCTGAATTTCTGATCCACAGAAACGACGAGATAATAAACATTTGTCATTTTAAGCCACTAAGTGTTAGCAATAATTTGTTACCCAGCAAAAGAAAACTAACACAGAATATAAACGCAAAGTCTAATGTGCCCCTCAACACTCACATAATAACACACAGAGCCCCTCTCTTTCTCCTGGGTTGGGGATGGGGTATTGGTGTTTGCTAGTCCAGAATAAGGTTCCAGCAAGGACACAGTGGGAGAACTGGTGCATCTTCTGGTGGCAAAATTAGTTCCTCACTGTTTTTTTCAGCTACCATCCCTAAAAGACGGCCTTAGCAATGCCACCTGTAGCTCCACCTTGGGAAGAAATTCATGTGGAAACTCATAGGACCCCAAGCTTATCATATCCAAAACAGAATTCTTGATTTCCCCTCTATAGCAGACATTATTGTTGCCTAACCAACGGCATTACTAGCACCCCATCCTAGTAGAGCTCTGGTTTTATTGGGTTGTCCACTCTTCCCTCAAGTGACTCAGAAATAAATCCAGACTAGGTAAGCACATCCCTCCTTGATAATGATTGGCTTAGAAAGAGGCACATGACCCAATCCTAGCCAATGAGATATGAGAGGCAGGCTCTCAGAGAGCTGCTGAGAAAGACTAGAGGCTGCAGAGCAAACAGCCAAGCAAAGCTTGGATCCTGAATAATACTATTGAGCTGCTGAATTAATCAACTCTGGAGCCACCCTTTTATATAAAGTGAGGGAGCAAGTTATGGTTTAAACCAAATTGCGTCAGGGTTTTCTGTTCCTTGCAGCCAAGAGCATCGCACCTCCCACAGCACTGAATTCTGTCGGTCCTCTTTGGACAAGGTGTCTGTCTTGAGTCCATCCTTTTCTCTGTGTTTCCTCAGTCCCCTCCCCAGTTCATGCCTCAGTTGTGTCTCATAGGGTGAACTTCAATAGTCTCCTCCCTCACGTCTCTGTTTCCACTCTTACGCTTTTCCCAGCTGTTCCTCCAGACAGTAGCCAGAAGGAATTTTCTAGAATCGAGGTTGTATCAGAAGTTCCCCAACTCTCTCAGTTCATGTCACTCTTAGTAACTCAGTAATTTTTTTACAGCATCTCTAAGCCAAATGGAATACCTAACAATCTTGTTTGGTTAGGTCCAAATAATGCACAGTTATATCTTAACAATTTAGTAGCTATTTGAAAAAATAGCACACATAAACTGAAAGAAAAAATATTTTTGTACCATTTTTAAATAACACAATTCCTTGCTAGTGAGATGTGTGCTAGTGAGTTGTGCACTACACAACTCTTCAAAGCTTGGAATCACATTGGACCTGGCCACCTTCATTTCCCATTTCACATTGATTTTTGCTTTTTATCACAGCAACTGACAACCCTAACGACGGGGTTTCATGTGCTTCTCTTGGGTCTTATCACACTACTCAAAATTCTGCAGTGAATAATATTTACATAATCATACTATTGTAAACATCGTCTGTTAGTTCTAGGTTTTTCATCAACCCATAATCACAGCCTAGAAGACTTTTTTATGGTTTAAGAAGAGATTTTAAGTATTATAAACCCCCAAATACAAGCATGATGGGGGGAAAGGCAGGAGCATTCACCATCTAAATCTATGGATCAAAAGTTAGTTGTAGAGTATTTCATTGAGCTTTATGAATTGAATGGCAGAACTCAATAGAAGAACTAAAAAGTGAAAGTCAGTTGAGTCTGAGGATGGGGATGGAAAAGACTTTCACTTTTCATTTCTGAACACTCCTCCTTTTATATCCTTTTGAACCACTTTATTTTAACCATGATTGTTACTTTTTTAAGGGAAACAAAATCATATCTTTCCTTCCAGATGGGTTATTAACACTCCCTCTTCCACAAGCCTTCCCTCCATCCACCTTCCTCCTGACAAACTGGTTTAGAGTGACTTTTTACCTACGTGGCAGGTATGTGTTCAACTTCCAGGTTTCCCTGAAGTTCCACATCATGTCACTTGTCCTCTGCTGGTGCCATATCTCACAAGGTTCCTTCATACAGGACTCTGAAAATGTGGCTTGTAACTCCTCTATCAACTCTTTGGCTTCTAGAAGACAATGATTATGTCTCAATTCTTATATTTATATGTGCATCCCCTCTCTGTGCCTCAGTGAGGACCTCCCAGAGAACATGCTCTGAGAATACTTCCTTTCTGACCCCAAGTCCATTTGGCTACCAAAAGAGAAGCCGAATATTACCCTCAAGGGAAGGCGGCATTTACTTATTTGTCTTCTCCACTAACTCTATTTTTCTTGAGGGCAATGCTTGATTTTTATATAATCTCAAGTCATTAGAGACCAATAGATGCTAACACACATAAACCACCCAATACTTGTCCAAGGAATAAATAAATGGATGAATGAGTGAAATCAGCAAAATGGAGGGAGAGTCATCTAGAATTAAAACTCCCTCACACCTGCAGAACTTATCCAGTAGTATTCTTGCCCTCAACTTCTATTTTTCATTCCTTTGACATTAAACACTGACCTATTTTGTCTGTATCTGTCATGTGTTCAAAACCTATGGTATTTAAAAGAGATCTTTTCTAGAGACCTCCACCACACACTTATTAAAGTTCTCATTTGGATTTGAATTTATCTAAAAAGGGAGAAAGATTCTAGATTTCTTTTGTTTTGTTTTTGTTTTAATTTGCCTCAGTTAACATTACCCACAATGTTGAGAGCAGCCAGGTTGGAATGCATTCTCTCTCTCTCTCTCTCTCACCACACACACACACACGCATGCATACATGCACGCACACACACACTCATATACAACATCCATCACTAAGCCTCTTGCATCCCATTAAAAGCCCTGAGGATCCACAAGGCTTCACGAAAGATTTCCTGTGTGTGACACATCTTTGAGGTTTTCTCTGAGATGACCCCAAATCCTTGAAACTCTTCAGGCTAGTAGCTACTACCTGTGTTGAGTGCAGCCCTATCTACATCTTAAAGGCCTTTGATGTTCCATGAAAGAGTGTTCAACATTGCCTTTGGAGCTAGGGTAACCTCCAATTACTGGTAGACACTATTAGGATATGACAATGAAAATATGTCAGCAGCTTATACCATATTATCCCAAATATATTTCCTCTGCCAAGCCAAAGCTTGCACAACAACATTCCATCCTGTATCTGTCAGACATTGCCCTTTTATAACTTCAGCAAAAGGGATGACAGGATGGTCACTGGCTATCACCATTAATCAAATATTTATTCTGGGTCAAGAACTGTATTACATATATAAGGAACTTAAGACAGTGCCCATGCACAGTAAATGTCACCCAAAGACCAGAGATCACCCCATGAATGAGTCTATGGAAAGAACAGCAGAACGCAGTATTACTGCCAGCTGGCTGCTGGCTCTGTGGTGGTTCTGTCTACCTGCATGTCTTTGACACTGGAAGAATCAGGTGTCCAGTGTCCAGCGTCTGCTCATGATCTGGGCTGAAGGACAGGGTTGAGGGTGAGGAAGAGGGGAGGTAACACCCCTTCACTGGCATGCTGCCTGTGTGAATTTGAAAGAAAGATGAATCGCGTTCAGCTCTTCTGCACTGCAGTTTCAAGCAATGAAGTCCAATTCATGCAGAGTCCCTGTGCAACAAGGAATCAGTGTGGTGTGGGGGTCCCCACTCTAGTTAACTTGCTCCCAGGGTCCCTCCTCTGCATACATAGGACCACACCTCCAGACTCCCAGGGTGCCTCAGATGGCCACATGGACCAGCAGCTAGGACCCTCCATGCCCCACACACCCCATGCTTCCTTTACCTTCTCTCTGCTCTCCCAAATTCCCCCTTTTTTTTTCTCTGCAACAGACTGCATCATTTTAGCTCTGCTGGATAGAGAGAGGAGAACGTTGAAGCCCTGGGAGAGGGAAGAGGAGGGAAGAGAAGAACCCCAGAGGTCTCGTCTGCTTGGAACTTTGGGTTGAATACCTTCAAAAAAAATACTCAGCCAGATGAATTATCCTGTAAATGTTTATCTTTTTGTGTTAGTCAGGGTCCTCCAGACAAACAGAAGTAATAGATGACAGATAGATTAGAGAGAGAGAGAGACATGAGAGGGGATTTATTAAGGGAACTGGTACATATGATCATGGAGGCTGAGAAGTCCCATGACAGGCCATCTGCAAGCTGGAGAACAAGGAAAGTTGGTACAGTAGCTCAGTCCAAGTCTGAAGGACTGAGAGCCAGGGGGTAGAGGTGTGGGGCTCTGGTGTAAGTCCTGAAAGCCAAAGGCCAGAGAACCTGGAGTTCTTATGTCTGAGGGCAAGAGAAGATGGGTGTCCCAGCATGAGGAGAAAGAGTGAACATACATTTCCTCTGCTTTTTTGTTCTATCCAGGCCCTCAGCCTATTGGATCACACCCATCCACACTTCTCTACCCCACCAATGTCCAGGTAACAAGATGCATCCTTCCTCTCACCCCCTCTCTAGAAGAGGGGGCAGATGAGCCGTCAGAATCCAGCCAAGAAGGGCCACCATCTCCTCTTGGAACTGAGTCATGGGGTGCAGGAACTGGACTTCAGGAAGAAGAAGTAGCTGAACACTAGGATTGGGCAGCACAATGCTTTCCGGGCCCTTCCCAGGGTGGGCTGTGGCCATCAGGGACTGGACCTTTGGGAGGAAGCTTCTGCAATACCCCCTTGGAAGGGTGGACGTGGGGGAGGGAGCAGGGGTGCTGCGACCCTTGGACTTTCCAGAAAGAGCCTACTGAACAGCATGGAACCATAATTGAGAGCTCAGACCCCAGAAACAACCAGAGCAGGGGGAAAATAGGACACTTGATACTCGGGTACCAAAACCCTCTGTGCAGCAATGGTTGAGGGCTCAGGACTTGCTTGAGGAGGCGTCCTATGCTCAACATTGGGCCTTAAAGTGAAAGCAAAACAAGTTTCTACTAGAAATCCTAGGCCAGCTGCCTACTTCAAAGTGAAAACCTTGAATGCAGATGTCCCCCCGCCCATCCACATCTAGAAAGCCATCCCCTCCCATGCCCACCTGTCCTGCCTCTGCCACTACTCAGGAGGAACTCATTCAGGTTTGTGGATAAGGGCACAGACTCTGGCACTGTGCTGGCTGGCTCAGAGGCCCAGCAAGACCACTTCCTCCTGAGCCCATTACCTCCTCTATTAAGTGGGGATAAAAGTAGTATCTATCTCAGAGCTGACCTGAAGACCAAGTGACTTAATAGTGTACCAGGCTTAGACTATACAGGGCTGCCAGTAAAGGTTTAATAAATGCTAGCTTGCCTATTAAGTGCTTAACATTTTCCATTTTCCAGGCAAATCTGCAACAGACATACTCCTTGACCCGGCATAGCCCAAGGGCTAGTGGGGGCTCCATTGTGTGTAGCAGCAGTCCCCACAGAGAAGCCACATAAAAGATGTTGTGTCTGCCCAGCCTGTGGGCCAATGATTGCTCCTTACACGTAGCCACAGTTGGACTCTGTTATATCTGGAATCATGTGCCCTTCAAAAAGATATATTGAAGTCCTAAGCACCAATACCTCAAAATGTGACCCTATTTGGAAATGGGATCTTTACAGAGATAACCAAGTTAAAATGAGGTTGTCAGGATGGACCCTAATTATATATGGTTGGTGTCCTTATCAAAAGGGGAAGTTTGAGCATAGAGAGAGACACACACATTGAGGGAAGGTAATGTGAACACACACAGGGCTAAGATGGCCATGTGACTGGAGCGATGTTTCTACAAACCAAGGGACCCAGAGGATTGAAACCAGATGCTAGGAAAAGGAAAGGAAGGATTCTGTCCTAGAGCCATCAGAGAGAGCATGACCTTGCCTACACTTTGATTTCAGACTTCTAGCCTCCGGGACTCTGAGACAATACATTTCAGTTTTAAGCTGCCTGGTTTTGGGTCCTTTGTAATGGCGGTCCTAGGAAATTCGTATCGATTCTTGACCCTTGAGAGTGGCCTTGACTCTTGGCCAGAGTTGCCTGAACCCTGGAACCCTAGTCATGGGGGTGGAGAAGCAGAAAAAGCCCTGCAGCAAAAAGAGCAGGAAGAAAACAGAAACATAGAAAATACAAGACCTAGAGAAAGCCGATCTTATCTGCCATTTCAATATGTTTGGTCTATTCTTGAGAGCCGACTGAATTTCTGCCCTGAACTCAGAGAGCACCTAGATGTCCCTACAATAAATTTTCTTATGTCTTAATCTAGCTCAAGTGACTTCCTGCTACTTGCAAAAAACGCAACAACAACAACAACAACAAAATAGCCATTGTGGCTCAGTGCCATAGGTGTGCAGGTGTTACCTCCAAGACATGGGGGACAGAGCATGGGCACCAAGGATGCACAGAGGACAAGGCTTCCTCAACCTGCCAGTGGAGGGAGGCTTTCCATAGAGGTAGCCATTCTCCTGGACTTTGCAGGGTGTCCAGGAATTGTCCAGCATCCCAGGCAGCAGGGGCCACATTTTAGATTCTTGTGTTTCTGAGCCGACTGATACTGGGAAGGTTTTTATCATTGTTGGGCCAAAAAGCAATCAGCCTGGAAACACCACCACTTCCCAGTTGCCAGGTTAACTTGAGCCAGGCATTTAGAGACAGAGCTGTCCTGCATCCTCCTGTTCTCAAAAGGAAGCCTTGAGTTCTCTGCCAGTTGAGACCACATCTATTGATCCCAAAGCAAATTGACTCCCCTGCCTGTGTATCACAATTCAGACACGGACACTAAGAAATGTTACTTCCTAGTTACAAGAGCAGCATCCGAGCTGCACAAATATTTGTTTTGTTCCTCATACTCCACCAATTAAGCTAAAGTATAGAGTAAAATGGCATTGCAGCAGGTTGAACGAAATGCTATGGTTGGTGGGCACCTCACAGGGTACGTGGAAATGGGGGATACACAATAGATCCTTCCCTGGCATTCCAGGATAGGATAATGCAGGATGTTTGTTTTAAGTCAACACATATTGTGACCCAATCTACTCCTGATGCAAGTGTTCCATAAACAGGCATCCTTATCTTAGCCCGTCCCAGAATCCCATCGATTCATTGTGCTCTGCTCTCAAGTTAATTCTTTTCCACATTTCCTCTGTTTCCCATTCTTTTTTCTCTGCTTTTCTGTTTTTCTCTTGCTCGGTCTTCATTGGGGGTCTAGTGGGAAAGCAGCCTCCTGCCAGAAGACAGGGAAAGGAAAACAATGAATCGTTCTCCATCTGCTGCGGACACTGGGGGGAAGGAAAGATGAAAAAATAATAATAATCATGTGGTTTAATTTTATTCTGGGGTCAGTCTTGATGCTGACAAGTCTTCCCAGCCCCAGGCCAGTGAGTTCTGTGACCTGGCCGTGCTGTGCCGGGCATAAGAGGGAGATTAGGAGCCCAGCTGGGGACAGAGCTGCTCTGGCAGTCTGGCGGCTCTCTTTAGTGTCAAAGTGCAGGAGAAAGACCCAGTCCACACTGCACACAATGACGGATCTCAACAAATCCCACCCAAAGAGAAAAGAAGGAGGAGTAGTTCTGGAAATTACTGCTCCCTGCAATGGCGGGCACCTCTATTGCACCAGCACAGCACTCTGCTCGTGGCCAGGTGGTCTCCTACGGTTCGTTGGCATCTGCATAGACATGAACAAGACACACAGCAGGCTTTGGAGATGCTTCACGTCTGGAAACAGCCTTGTAGACAGGGCACCTGTGAATATACACAAGGCAGGCAGAACACACCACGCCATACTAGAGTCAGGTTGGAAGACCCCTCGGGGTGAGGAAGGAGAGAAGAGATTCCCAGCAAACTGAACAGTCTGAGAAGGGGGGAGGCATGAAGACAACATCATGTGCTGGAGAAAAGCAGGAAGATTCGAGATTATTGCCTGACCCAGTGAGCCTGAAATAGATTGGCCTGGGAGAGAGTGGAGCAGACCTGTGTCCTTACAATACCTCACCGCTAGGTATTTGATTGTCTTTGACCAGGGATTTTGCTTTATCCAGGTCTTGTGGGAGCTGGGCATAGAGCAATGACCAAGACATGGCCTTTACCCTTGAGTGTGCCTGTCTAGTAAGGGAGACCCTGTGCTCATGCAAAAACACCCGACGGCAGGCAATGTCACGTGGCACGTGCAAGAAGAGGACTTGAAACTGACATTGCTCCAGAGATTCAGAGCAGAGAGAGAGCCCTGAAGACTGGGGTGCTCACTGACTGTGAAACGGGGCCCTCCCGGGGGGAGGGACAGGGGGAGGAATGACACAGAGCCCGGAAGGGGAGCATGAACGGGTCAGTGATAAGACAAGCCGGGCCTCATATGCCAATCTATGACCTTGAAAAGATTAAAGTGGTGTAAGGAAAAGGTCCCCGCCCAGGGCAGAGTGACGTTGGCTCTATCCGTAACCCTTGTGCAGGTTTCCGAGGCTTCAGACAACAGACAAGTCAGCCCAGGAAGTCCTCCCACTTGTGCGCAGTCTGTGAAGACAGCAAGGGCCTTCCAGGATTTGGAGAACTCAGTAAATAAAATTAAGACGTGGTAGATGAGATTGGATACATATAAAATCACATCAAGGGACAGGCTCAGGCAGAAGGCAGGAAAAGATGCCTTATCTGAAACCCAATCAATGACATTAGCAATACCCTAAGAAGGAACGTGCTGATGAGAAGTCATGAGCAGCGTGGAACCAGGAGGACTTTGCTCACTGAGCTGTCCCCTGGGAGGAATGCTCAAAGCCAAAGAGGTAATTAATAGGATGAAATGGTTTCAGGGATATTATTTCCAAGTGTAGAGCTGGATGCATCCGGCTGTCATGCCCTGACAGTGTCAGCCACGCAGATGGTCTGACCAAGTCCCTCAAAAGAAGATGGCCTCCTGTTTGAGTCAGCTGAGAATTTCTTATTCCTCATGACAGAAAACTCAGCCCAAACTGGCTGAAGCAGAAAAACGGGATTTGTTGGCTGAAAGACTGAGGGATCCAGGGCAGGGCAGGCCTCAGGCATGGCTAGACGCAAGGGCACAGCACTGGTACCAGGACCTGGCTGAGTAGGGCCCACGTGCTGTGCTGGGGGCTGGGGACATAGGCAGAGTTAAAAGAAGCCCAATCCCAGCCCTGACAGAGCTTTGCTCTTACTTGCCACCTCTCCCACCCACTGTGCCCATGCAGACATCTCCAATCGATCCCTGCACTCTCTATGCTGAGCTTAGCCAGGCCTTCAGATCCATCTTCACACTGTGCTCCCGAAAAGTACTACCCATTGGTTAAACTTGGTTCATGAGACAAACCCACCTGCCACTCTTCCCCTACAGCCTAGTGATGATAGGTATGGCCAACACCTTGGGTGCTCACTGTGAGTTCCAGGGCATTAGCTACACTAACTCATTTAAACCTCAGAATGGCCGCAGGAGGGAGGGACTCTGTTGCTAACCCCATTTTACAGTTGAGGAGACAAAGGCACAGAGAGATAAAGTAGCTGTCCAAGGTTACAACAACTAGCAGATTATTGAATCTGGATTTGAACCTACGCTGACTGACTATCCTGAAGGTTGTTGCATGGGGAAGGCAGCCAAGCCCCTGCTGAATCTCCAACCCATCTTCAATGTGGAACACAATGACAGGATTTTAGAGGAAATTACAGCATTTTCCAAAGTGCTTTAGCTTTTTATCCCAACTCAGAGAGAGGAGCTGAAATGAATTAAATTATAATTGGACAATATGGGTTTTTGACTTGTAATTGTTGTAATTAATTTACCATCAATATAATGCAAGGAGTTAAAAATAATGGATTGGAAATGGTTGGGAACCCATTGAAAATGTAATATGTACAAGGGAAATACTCATCTTACATATAAAGTACTTAACCAAATATGACATACTCTAATAAATCTCTCTCTTATTCATTACAGGCTGCATATGTTATAGTTCACAGGCAAGCTTATCGGTCAAGCATAAGAGCTAGTGCAATTGCTCTTTAAGTCTCTCTCAAGCCCCCTTTTGGCATCGGAATAAATTTCACAACAGTTCATTCTCTTAAAGCCTCTGCTTCTTGTACCTGGATGTGCATCCTCGTGAGAGTGCTCAATCTGGGAGCCAGGGCCAGATGGGGCATCAGAGGCTCTGGAATGATGAGCTCTAGTAGCAGAGCAGGGAACCAGCAAGGAAATGGGCACTGTTCTGGCATCCGGCAGAGCTGGGTTCAAATTTCAGCTTGGCCACCTATAGCTGGGTGACTTTTAACCTCTTTAAACCTTGGTTTCCTGATTTTTAAAACATGGATAAGCATATTACCTTCTCAAGGAGCAGCTGTAAGAATTTAGAGTTAATTACAGGCAAAGCATTGGCACAGTGCTTGGCATATAAAAAGCACTGTTTTCCATTTAAAATGTTTTCTTAATATTATAATCTACATAAATACACACTAGAACAAAATGCAAAATCTTTGTGCAATTTTTGAACTAGTACTACCTTCTTCTCCTCCCTAGAGGCCAACATATAAATAGGACTAGTCACATGGACCTCCCAAGACTGTAGTTAGGATTATAATTATCAGTGAATATTCACTGGTGCCCTTCCAGGTACCAGCAATTGTGCTGGGGACCCACACAAAGCAATGAATAAGACGAGCTTCTTGCCTTCAAAGAGCTCACAGTCTAACATGGTACAGAAAACTAACAGCAGGGAGCAAGAGCCGCAGCAAGATGAATTTGTGTAGTAGCATCTGTTGGGAAACCCAGAGCTGCTTCCTCCACTAAGGGCCCACCTCCTCAATGATGCCCTGTGCCCAACATTCCAATCCAGAGGGGCCATAGGAGAAAGCTGGAGTGATGGTACAGAGGGTGGGAAAACAAGACAGAGCTTCAGAGAAACCATTGAGCAGGCTGGTTTTGGAAGCAGAGAACATCCTGGAACCCTCGGGGGCTGGATAGACCAGACCCTGGGCAAATTGAAATCAACATTTGGTGAGGAAATGAAAGTCAGAGCTGAAAGAGAACGCCATTCCTGAATGCCAGGCACTCCAAATCCAAGGCTGATGGCAGCCAAGCTAGCTTCAGGCCCCACCTGCAGGAGATGCTGCTCAAATATCGCCAAATGGAGGCCACAGCAAGAGGCGCTCTCTGCTGCCAATGGCCCGAAATAAATCCATCTCCCCCAGGTGGGAATTGCAGAAGGGAAAGCCTGGTTCTGTGCTCTGCTGGAAGGAGAGAAGGAAGGAAGAAAGTAAGGGAGGAAGGAAGGAGGGAGGAAGAAAAGAGGGAAGGGAGGGAGGGAGGGAAGAAAAACTCAGGGCTCATTCCAGAAACTGTGAGGACCACACGCCAAAGGAGCTGCTCAGATGAGGGCCGCCAGAGGTAGCAGCTGCTGCTTTTTATTTCAGTTTTACCACCAGTCAGGGAGATGCCACTTTGCTCTGAACAAATCCGCATTAAGATGAGAGAGATGTCTAGACACGTTTAATCCAGAAAATCCCTCTTTCAGAAAGGAAATCACTGTCTACTTGGTAGGGATACCAAGAGGCAGTTGTAAAGTGATATAAAAAGCATGGATTTGGGCATTGGACAGATTTATTCTCAAAATCCAAGTCTGACTCTAACCAGATACCTTTGTTCTGGGCAACTCAGGATTGCCCATTGTCCTGGGCAATATCTAGGAGTCATATTTTCTTATTACAAATGGAGATAATTATATCGACCTCACATGACTCATACAATATTCACTGAGACCCTTTCAGGTACCAGGAGCTGTGCTGGGGACCCACACAGAGCAATGAATAAGACAAGGTCTTTTCGTCAAAAAGCTCATAGTCTAGCATGAGACAGACAGCTAAGAGCCACAGCCTGTCGTGGGTAGTCTTACCTACCTGTGCAAAGTAGAATAAAAAACACAGGGCTCAATCAACGGTGCCAGAGGTAAGGGAAGCGTTCACAGGGGAAATGTGTTGAGATGTCTCAAAGGATGAGTTAGGGCTTTCTGGTAGACAAGACAGACGTCACCAGCATTCCAGGCAGAGGGACTTGCCAGGGCAAAGGCACGTGCATGGAATGGGAAGGTGAAATGGCAAACCCAGCAGGAAGGGGACAGGGGAGGTAAAAGAGTAGGTGGGGGCCCCACCGAGCAGGGTCTCACACAGTGAACTAAGGCGTTGGTGCTTCCCTGTACCAGTGTGATGCTTTACCTACACCCTGCCCTGTTCCAAAAAGGCTTTGAAGGAGCCAAGTCTAAACTTCATCAAAAAGTCATCGAAAAGCTTAACTTAAAGAAATAACATGATTAATCATAAGATTTGTTAAAGTTTCTGAAATTAGTAGGTACACAGCAGATCTCAGTTTCCTTCTATGCACTGAGACTGGAGTCATTCCATTTTCTGGAAGTTTCCTTCTTCCAAGTGAGTACCTAGTGCTTTAATGCCTCAGTGTCATCTGTGGGAGTCAGGGGTCGAGAGAGAGGGGTAGTGCCAAAGATGACTATCGAGTTTCAGCTTGAATGGAGCCATCACCAAGACGGGGGAGGGAGGTAGAAAGGAGACCAAGCAAGCATCTCTGCAAAGAAACCCCTCGAAGCAGTGGCTTCCAGAAGACAGAAGCACATTGCTCTTCTCAGTATCAGTCTAAGGCAGGATCTGTGCCATGAAGTCCACGAGGAACCCAGGCCTTATCTACATTCTTGGGCTTGAAGTTGGTACATGTCCATATCTGCATTTGAGCCACAGGAGAGGGAAACAGAGGACCTCCAGGCCAACTGCCTTAGGGAAGAGGTGTTAATAATTCCACTCACATCTTATTTGCCTGGACTTAGTCACACGACCACATGTACGATGAGTTTGAGGTGCCACCAGGCTGTCTAAGAGACGGCAAGAAATACAGGACTTGAGTTCAAGAACTTGCAGGGGTTGGGGGTGATTCTCTTGAATTTATTGAGCTGGACTCCCTGGTCTTCTCACAAAATGCCATGTTGGCTGGCATGGTCTTTACACCATGGTGTCAAATAATAAGGCAGCCCTGGCTTCCAGTCTCAGTCCAGCTGCTTCTTAGAGGCAAGACTTTGGACAAGTTATTCACTTAACCTCTCTGAGACTATTTCCCTATCTGTAAAAAAGAGGTTGTGATGATAATGGAAATATAAATAAAATAAAATAAAATATATAAAGTTCCTGGCTTGTAGTAAGTCTAATAAATGCTGCCTTCCCGTCTTTGTGAATCACAGGGATTGAAATGGAATTTGTGAGTGAGACTAAAGTTCATTCAAAAGGTTTGGGGGGGGGGCACTGGAGTCTTTCCATCAGAGGGAGTATCACTGAAGCTGGAAGCTACAGTAGAAGGTCAAAATCAAAAGCAGTCAGAAGTCACAGAAGCAAAGAAGACACCCGATCTTTCAGCCAACACCACTGACTGCCAGCACAGCGCTGGACCCGGGCTCGGCTCAGGAGACACGTGGCCTGCAGGGAAAAGGGCTGGCTTTGGAGATGGGGGGTGGGAGGAAGTTTGGGATTCAATTCCAACTCTGCCATTCAATGGTTGAGTGGCCTCGGGAAAGTCACTGGATCACTTTGATTTGTTTATTAATAAAATATTACCTTGCTGGGATATCAGACAGGTGTTGAAGAGGTAAGTAAGGTGCCTAAATCAGAGCTGGCACCTAGTAGGTGCTCAACATATACTAACAATTGGTGTCTCCGTGATTATTTCCATCATCACTTTTATCATGTGACCCCTGTCCTCAAGATGCTCACAGTCTGTAGGGGAAGCAGATAAATAAACCAATGTTTGGGGCATAGGGCTAGAAGCATGCCAGGTACTTCAGCAGCCCTGAGAGGTTCAGAAACGAGGGTTTCTTCCTCTTGGAATAACGCAGAGCTCACACCAAAAGCCAGTGAAACGGGTCTGCTGCACCATGCACCCTGAGGTGCAGCCAAGCCTGGAGCCGGGGGCTGCTGCTCGGGCAGGCGGGTGCAGCTGAGGAACGTATCCAACCCCTCCAGCCTCACGACTAGCTGCGTACAAGTCTCCAGGCACACAGGAGACACGCAAACGCAGGCCGCCTCCCGAGTTGTGGTACACGATGGCACCCTTCTGGGTGCACAAGCTGTCCCAGTTCCTGATGCCAGCATCGCCGTGGCGATGGGAATGTGTTTGGTTCCTCCTCCTCCGCCCTCACTACGCCTGGCAAAAAGTTAACTGTGCTTTATTTCACTTGGAGCCCATATGCCGCCTCAATTTCTGATCAGAGATGCTACAAATTACAGTCTGTCTCTACAGAACATTAAAGTAGTCTTATTTCTCTTTCTGTGTCAACACATTAGTTTCAATTGTTTGAGAGAATGTGCTAGATTGTGTTCTCTTCGTTTGAAGATAATTTCTTTTCTCCACTCTCCAGTGACAGAATTCCGGGTTAAGATGTCCCCCCCCCACTCCCCGCCACCTCCGTTCCCCACGCCCCAACATGATTTAATCTGCCTGGGGCAGGCAGGTTGTTGTGCAATCAAAGTTTGCAATCCAACAATCGGAAGAGAGATTAATTAAAGGAGAAGGATTTTCCCTCTTTCTTTCTTGTGGGTTCAAAGGCTTCTTTAATAAGAGGAAGCAGTGGAAATCAAAATAAAGGAGCGGGAACCAAGTCCTTGCAGCCCCCTCCGCCCCCAGGTCTGGGCCACGCTGGGTTTGGATGGCTTTTCCACATAGCCCCCACCAGATGCCCTCTGAGAAATCAATCATGTGCCCCAGCAGGGATGAGACGGACAGAAAGAAGTTTAAATGGGATTTTTATAAATTTCATCAATACTAGCACAAAACAGAAGCAGGACAGCTTTATTGATTTAAACATTAAAATAACATGCGATTTCTTTGCATTTTCCCAGAGGTGATAATGTTTCTTATTTTTAATCTAGACTGAAATCTCAGAGACTTTCCATGGGCCCCTTGTGGTGATTACCAAAGATTAGTAATAACATGTCTAATTAGTGTAGAAAGACATAAAAATCAATGCCAGTGTGCAGTGCTACACTGACTGACAGCTCTCATAGGAGAGGCGGGTCGTGCCTGTCTGCCAGCTCAGCTCAGGCCCCAGGGGTTGGCTTACACCTTTCCAAGAAAGCCAAGGGATTTGCAGAGGTTTTCTGAGTTCTCCGATACCCTTTTTTGAGCTTCCGACGTCTTTGTTGGAGGAAATGATAAAAGAAGAGAACGGGATTCGTGGGCAGGGGAAACAAGCCGATGTAGGGTGGGAAGGGAGGGTCCCCTTTGACAGCTCTGTCCTCTCCAAGACAGCCAAACCTCTGTCCACTGTCCGGGGCAGGCCCTTACAGGCGGCCAGGACTAACCCCTTCCCTCTCCACCCACAACTCCTGTAACCTGCTGCCTCTTGCTTTTCCCTACTTCTCTGAGTCTCCTTTTCTGATTTCTCTTTCTCTTCTCTATTGATAATTCTTGGCTCCATCCAGAGTACTCAACCAACTCTACACTGTCCCTGTGGATGGTGCCGTTCAGACTCATGGCATTACCTCCATCTTTGTCCTGAAACGTCCCAAATCTCCTTCACCAGCCCATCTCCAAGCCCACATGTCCTATGCTCTGCCTGGCATTTCATCTGGGACATCCCACACATAGGAACCACCCATTCCAAACATCCAAACCCAAACTCTTCTCTCCTCTGGGAATGGCAGCACCACCCAGCTGGGGCCAGATCCTACCAGAGCCCTGATTTGGTCCCCCAGCTCCCTCCATGGCTCAGACCCCCACAGCCATGGTTCAGGACCTCTTTGCTCTTTACCCAAAGCACAAGAGTCTCCAACCGTCCTCACTGCCTCTCCCTTTAGCCCCTCCCGGGTGGCCCCCAGGCTGCTGCAGAGCTAGCCCTCAACACAGACGAGATTGCATTATTCTGGCCAATATATTCTAAGGCTCCCACGGACTTCAGGATGAAGTGAAAGCTCCTCAGTTTTTCACACAAGGCTCTAGGGGACCTGCCTTTTGCCAGACTCTGCAGCCTCAGCAACTGTTGCATGCCCATATATCGTCACTCCAGCCGGATGCAACCCCTGCTTGCATTGTCACTGACTAACATATTAAGCTGTTCCATTAATTTACCATTTTTTTAAATGAGACTCGACCATGTCCCAGGCACTGAGAATACAGTCGACATTGCAGACAAGGTGCTTGCCCTCTCAGAGCTCACACACCAGTGTGGAGAAGGAGAACAAAATAGAAAATAAAATTTAATGATGTCAAATACAATAGAGGAGCATTAAAGGAGACAGTCGTGGGAACACATGAGGGTGCCCTCGTCCAGACTTGGGCTCTGCATATTTGCTGCCCCCTCTGAGACAAATGTCCTTCCTCCTCTGCCATACCAGCCAGTACTTTTTGTCTTCCAGGACTCAACTTAAATGCCCATTTCCATGGTCAGACTCTTCGCCCACGGCACCCTCATATACCGAGCTTTATCTCTCTTGATTGGATCTGTGGCCTCTGCCTTTAGATTTGCAGCCAAGAACTGTGCCTTCCTTTTTCATCAATCCCTAGAACAGAACCCAGCACAGAGCGGGCATGTGATAAATACTTATTGGAAAAAGTGAAAAAAATGAAGGGCCAGAAAATCATACTGGAATTGCTACCCCCTCCCAGAAAGGCAGATGAAGACACCTTGGAATTCCTTGGGGAGCATCCCTTCAAGGGCTGCATGCCAACAGTTTCCTCTCGGGGGTGGGGAAAGGAAGAAAGAGCTTCCGTAAGGTGGAGGGTTTCGGAGGTGTGCAATTCGGGGACAGCCGCTACACGGTTCACGAGCCTGGAGGGGCCACACCAATCCCTAGCCAATCTTTCCAGGGTGAGCTGGGCCCCAGGAGGAGGCAATGGATGTGAACGGAAAGGACTGAGCTCTGAGAATGACAACTTCAGGGAACCAAGCCTGGAGTGTCTTCAGCCAAGTTGGAGCCTAAGGGAGTGGCCCATCCTCAGAAATTCCCAGGGGCCTCTGCAGGGATCTGCACCTGCTGGGCCCGGAAGAGCAGGCAGGACAGAGTGCCAACAGCGACATCATGTGGCCGTGAGGAGCCACTGCATGATCAGATCAGATCTGAGCAGAGGGTGTGGAGATTAAACCAACTGTCTTTTGCATTTTGATGCTTGAAAAAGCCAGGAAAGGCACAAGCGTCAAGAAGGAATCACTAGCTTCCTGAAAATAAGGCATGTTCATGTTCCTGAAAATAAGAGCACCAAGCTCTTAAGCAATTGCTTGGGAAAATGAGACCTTTGTCTTTATGTGCACTTGGCATTTAGGGAACTGTTCACGCAGGGGCCCAGGGTGCAGGGCCAGTTGGCAAAGGGCAGCGATGTCACCAGGTAGAGTTTAACTTTTAAATTTTAATGTCTTTTTTAACCTTTAACTTTGAAATAAATTCAGACATTAAAAAATGTTGCACCAATAATGCAAATAATTCCCATATACCCTTAGCCACCTTCCCTAAATGTTAACATCGTACACAACCACGATCCAATTGAGGGGATCAAAACTGATGTGATACTAGAAATTAATCTACAGACCTTATTCACGCTTCTTCGATTGTTCTACAAATGCCCTTTTTCTGGTCCAGGATCTCTTGTAGGATATGAGGTTGCTATTAGTCATCAGCTTTCCTTAAGTCTCCTGTGTAGGATTATTCTCAGTCTGTTCTTTCACGATCTTGACATTTTCAAAGAGTACTGGCCAGTTATTTTGTAGAATGTCCCCAAATGTGGATCAGTGTCAGGTCCCCTCATATCTCAGTTCAGTATTTTTTGTCAAGAACAGCACAGACATGAAGTTGTGCCCTTCCCAATGCATCAGGTAGGGAGGTTCATGACGTCACTATGTCTCCTCACCACAGGCTGAGAACCCTTAATCCAAAATGCAAAATCCTAAGTGCTCCAAAATCCGAAACTTTTTCAGCACCATGATGCCACATGTGGAAAATTCCACACCTGACCTCATGTGATGGGTTGCGGTCAAAACTTTGTTTCATGTACAAAATTATTAAAAATGTTGAATAAAATTACCTTCAGTCTATGTGTATAAGGTGTATATGAAAAATAAATGAATTTCGTGATAAGACTTGAGTCCCGTCCCCAAGATATCTCATTATGTATATGCAAATATTCCAAATTCCAAAAAAAAATCCAAAATCCCAAACACTTCTGGTCCCAAGCACTTCAGATAAGGGATACTGAACCAGTAGTGATCTTAACTTTGATCACTTGATAAAAGTGGGATGGATGGGTTCTCCACTGTAAAGTTACCATTTTTCTCTTTGTAATTAATAAGTGTCTTGGGGGGGATATACTGGAGACTATGTGAATATCATGTTTCTCAGCATACTTTTGCCCACTTATTTCAGCACCCACTGATGATTTTTGCCTGAAACAATAATTACTGTGGCGTATTTCAATCATCCCTTCTACATTCAATAATCAGAAGTCTCCTGCAAGGAAGCACTTTCCCTGCTCTGCAATTTAAGTATTTAATTATTTATTCATGAGTGCCCGTGTGGACTCCTGAATCTTGATTTTTATTCTATGTGTTATGATCCATGACTATCATTATTTTATTTTGTTGCTCACCTTGTCCCAGCTTTGGTCACTGGGAGCTCCTTCAAGCTGATTCCTGTGTCCTTCTGACATGGCTCCGTCTTTTTTTTTTTTTAAGTAGTTTCTTAATTTTTGACACCACAAAATCTTCTAGGCTCATCCTGTGCTTTCTGTGCCCCAGACCTGGAATCAGACATTCACAGATGCTCTGACACCCGATAACCCAGTCATCACAACTAGTGTAGATGCACTCTGAAACCACACCCTGTTGAATGTGTGATCATTGCTCCCTCTGCACCAACACAGGGCCCAGCATTTGATAATTTATTTGCTTAATAAATTACTGGTTGTCCAATGAAAGAGAATTTGTAGCATGTGTTCATTGGTTTGGCAAAAATGTAGCAAGCACTTACCATGTGCAAGGGCCTGTGCTGGTTGTTGGAGATAGAGATTAATCAAGCCTGGTCCCCTCTCCAAGAGCTCGGAAGCTAGTGGAAAGGCAGGCAAGTAAATGCAGTCAGAGCACAGCATGAGGCTGAAACAAAGGCACCAAAGACAATAGATATCACATTCCAAAGGAGATCCAAGATGTGCCCAGATTTTACCAAAGAGCCATCTAAATTTTAGTTGAATAACTCCTAAACCTCCCATCCACACTAAGGGTTAAGAGTTGGACAGATTGGGGATGATTTTTCAAGACAGCTTCTTTGGAAAAAGCTGTGTTTAGTTCCAACCTCACCCAAACCCCCTATCCCCAGATGGAAGGGGCACTTCCTACTAACCCACGCCTAGCCTCAGAGACTTCTAGGAAAGTGATGGGAAAGGGTTTTCAGGACCAGCTGTTGATGTGTTGTGAATCCCACCCTCTACCAAGAGCAAGGGTTATGAGGTGCCTGCTCTTCACCTTGAGCTTAGAGAGGGGGGTTTTAGGGCTTCAACAGAACTCCCTAAAATGCTTAATATATGTCCCCTATATTGGAAGACATAAAGGGCTGGTGTCTGTTTCCTATCTGAGAACTATCAAGGGTGAGAAGTGTGTTAGCTAATCACTGATAGGCAAAACCCCAGGAGGGGCAGTTGCCTTTGACACCTTCCTCTCCCAGAGCGTCAGGACAAAGAAGACATGTGTATCTCCCACAGACCAGGTGTGGGTATAGACCCCATCCAAGAGGTCCGCATGGTGGGGTGGAGGACAATGGACCTCTACAGAGAGAAGCTAGAGGCACCCCTGGAAGTTTAGGGGCCAGACAGAGTGAGCAATGAGTCCAAGGAAAATGCACCACTCGCTCATACCAAGGTAACTATAGGCAGGAGCTCCTCAGAAATGGGGGGAGGGTCACTGAAGAATCAAAGAACCCACAAAGTGCCCCTAAGAGGGGTCATCTGGGGCAGAGAGTGAGGCACCATGGTCCTCAAGTGCCAGGCATGCAGAGATTGCTTCCCCTTTATCTCCTCTCCTGCCTCAGACCCCAACCCTGTAGGGGTCACAGAAGCTCCAGGGAGAAAGGTCAGGGAAGAAGAGGAAGAGAAGCAGGAAGAAGGAGGGAGGGGAGGACACCTACCCCGCCCCTGAATTTCCTGTCTGCACCAGCGCAACAGGGAAGTGTTGGGCTTGATGGACTTTAAATCAGGCTGAGAATTTTGACAGTCACATGGGTCTGGGATTCTGTGTTATAACTTAGAGTGGCCATGGGAGTTCTTCCTTAGGAGTGACCACAGGAGTCCTGGGGTTGGCCCAGGGGCATGGAAAGAGCCGTCCCTACCTACAGTGCCAACCTAAGGAGATGGTGGGAGGCACACACAAAGTTGCTTTGTGATTACATTTGTGATTACAGCCCATGGTTTGCAGTCACTTAAACAAATGTTGCAAGAACAAAGACCAACCTCAGAGCCCAGAGAGGGAAACTTTAAACAAACCCTTTCATTTCCTGGTGCCTCAGTCCTAATCTGAAAGCAGAAAGAAAGGCAGAATTTAGGATCTGGCTGTTTTTGAGAGCTTTAAGAAGATAATAAAGAAGAAGTGATATCCACATTCTGGGCTCTGGGCTAGGACTCTCGTATGCCATCATATTTAATCTGTGCCTAAAAACAGAGAAATGCGGTTCGATGCCAAATACAGCTGGATGAAAGAAAAGCATTTGTCTCAGTGGATGCCTGCAGACTAGAAATCTTCATTTGTTGCTGGGCTGATAGAGAAGGAAGAACAAAAGACCCAGAACTCCTGGATTCAATCAGCTTTCTCTTTTATATTATTTTCTTTTTCTTCAGAAGCACTTTTTGCCACCTGGCAATATTTCTCCTTTTAAGCAAGGATTTGTGCTTTTAAAGCTTTATGAAATGTGCAGCTCAGGCTTCGTTTCCTTGGCAGGCAGACTATTCCCTATTCCCAGGGGCCCCGTCCCCTGCAGCAGTTCTCTCTGGCTGATGTCACCAGGCGGGGAGGCCACACTATCACCTGCCCAGAACTCATTCCCTGCAAACCAAGCCAGTAAAAGGCTCCTAGTGAGCAGATGTTTCTGGTTAAGGCTGATAGGAAGTGCAGGGACCATTTTTCTCCCATCAGTTTTCAAGTGCAAGAGGCAGCTGTTTGCCAGGAACACAGACCTGGATTCTAACAAGGTTCATGGCTGAGCTGGGCCTGAAGCCTAAGACCTGACCAACCCCAGGCTAAGGTTATTAACCAACCCTGGGAGAAAGCTGGTGACTGGTAAATTTAAAAATAGTCTGGAGGAAAAATGTCTTGTTTTCCAGGACAAAGTCGGATGTTTTAAAAAGCATAAACAATGGGAATTGTTGATTTAGTCTAATTTCTGCCAGGGATCGATTGTTCAGTTCAAACGAAGGTCTGCTGATTTTTCTGTGTATTGTTTGGGGCCCAGAGCACACCATGCAGGCCACAACGATACACTTCCACTCCCAGAACACTAACCTATGGCTCCTTGGGACATTGTGCAGACAGGTTGGTGCTAAGCGGCTCGATTGTCACCCCAGGTAATATTGACTCGCTCAGGTTAGCACCTGCTGCATCCTATTATAACTTTGGGGGAAACCAGGAGCCCTCACACCTCCACCTGTGAAAAGTCTCCTTCTGATGAAGTGTTTCTCAAACACCTCTAACAGGCAGTCAGCACAGGCTTTCCAGGAACCCTGGTATATTCAAACAACCGAATGTGACTTTGCTAATTCAGATTCTAGCTCATCAGAGTTTCTGCTATGGTCATTATGGTAGCAGGAGACAAATGCCTAAGAACAAGCTTCTGATGCAGTTTCAGAGTAGAAAAATTAAAATTGAGAAAATTCCTAGCTGTTGACTTCAATTTTGCTATAAATTGGAAAAAGACTACAATTATTCTTTAAACAGAAAGTTATAGAACCAAATCCTTTATTTCATAGCAAAAACCCCACAGGCTTAGAATAAAACTCATCTGGGAAAAAAGACATTCATTTAAATTCACAGTAAAATATAACGGTTTAATATTTGAACCTCTCCTATGTGCACATTTGATAAGGGAGAGAGAGTGTACCAGAGGAAATAAAAGGCATTGTATTTATTGAGTGATTAATATGGATCAGGAGCTTCCATACATATTATCCCATTTCGTCTGTACCACAATTCTAAGAGGTTGGTATTATTATGCAAATTTTGCAGATGTGAAAACTGAGGCTCAGAGAGTTTAAGTAACTTGCCTAAGATAATACAGCTAGTAATAGTTACATTCAGAGAGCTTTTTAATTAAATAACATTTTCTAAATCTGCTTACATGAGTAATATGGTAGAAAATCTGCTTACATGAGTAATATGGTAGGAAAGGAAACCTTGTATCCATTAGGCAGTCTAATGTATAATATATACATTATATTGTATTTCCTATAATACTTTATGTTATATATGAAGTAATGCATATTTTTTAGAAACTCTGAAACTCACTAAGAAGGAAATAAAAGTTTCTTACAATACTCAAAGATAACTCCCTTTTTTCAGTGTGTATACATGTGTACATTCAAAATGGAATCATATTATTATACAATCTGTGTTTTCATTTTACATGTTCTAGTCATGATTCCTTGTCTTCCACACTATTGACCATCCCATCCTACTCTATTGCATTGTTGTACCAAATTATTTTTAACCATTCCTCTATGGGATAACTAGGTTGTTACTAATTTCGATTATAAACAATAATACAATAAATATCCTTATAAATAAATCTTTGCCCATATCCAGAGTTGCTCCTTAGAATCAATTCCTATAAATGGAATTTCTAGGTCAAAGAATAAGCACAGTTTAAGACTTTTGATATATATAAAGAGAGTAAGATCATACCTCAGAAATGTTGTGCCAGGTTAAATCAGTGTGTACAAGTGCCCATTTCCTCAAACTTTTACTAACACTGGCATTGTCTTTTTTAAAATGCCAATTTTATAGCAAAAAGTTACCTCTTGTTGTTTAAATTTTTATTTCCTTATTTAGTAGTGATAATGAGCTGTTTTCATGTTTCTTGGCTGTTTGCATATCTTCTTTTGTGAATTGCCATTTATGTCTTTTGCCCATTTTTTAACCAGGGCAATCATCTTTTATTTCATTGATTTGCAAACGCTCTTGATATACTGAGATTAGCACACTTTACTTCTATAATATATGCCGCAAGTGGATGTCCCAGTTCATGTTAAGCTATTTTTCTAGTTTATGGTGATAATTTGCCAAACTACAACTTTAAATTTTCAATTTGTCAAATGAACTAATCTTTAAATTTCTGTCTTTGACTGGAACAAAGAAATCAACACATGTATTATCCTAGTGCTCTTAGGGGTTTTTAAAAATCTTTAATGCATTCTGAAATTTAATTATCAAATAGTCATTTATTGACTAAAAATCATTTCCCTCACTTTATTATACACTGGGCTGTTACATGTGCTTAGATCTATTTGTGCGCTTTATACTCTTCCTTTGATTTCCTGGCCTTTCGGCCAGAGCCACCGGCTTGAATCATTGTAGGTTTATAGGGTGTTGTCACTTCCAGTCACTGGAAGCTAGTTCTTTCTGACCCCACAAGCTGTTTTTTTCCACTATAACCCATCTGGGTACTTGGGGAGAGGACTGTCACCATGATGGGGCTGTGAAGAAACACTCTATGGAAACATATCACCAGAGCCAGTCCTGCCAAGGAAAATGAAATGAACAGGAGACTGAATGAACTGCAGATACCAAATTGAGGCTGTGTTTGTGGGGAGACAAAAGATTCATTCCATTTTGACAATATTAATGGAAATTAATGGAGGACTACTATGTGCTAAGAACTATGCTAGGCACTGGGACGTGAAGATGAATAAGACACAGTATGTGGTCTCAAGAAGGTCATAGACAGTGACATACATACAAAACCAGACACACGTGTATCTGTACATTCGGTGCCTATCCAGGCAGCAGTAGGAAGTATGCTTTGTCCTAATGTAGATGTCCCTTTCTTTGCAGGCCTAGCCACTCAAGTCAGCCCATGCTAAGCAATACCAATCATTGGCTTGGTCTTGAGCCATTGTTGAGACAAGTTCAGTGTCCCACATCTGTGTCTATGACCTAATCTCAGTGGACACTGCTCTCCCTGACAACTCTCAGCTGGGGCCACCAGCCCTGGGCTCAGTCCTGCCTTGACTTCTGACAAGGCAAGAATTACCTAAGCAGGGCCATCCTTTCCTCCTGTGGGTCTGCTATTAAATAAGGCTCCCTATGACCTTCACCAGGGACAAAGAGCACCCCTTTCCTGAAGGCTGCAGCTCTCAACAGTGCTGACCTGCCTGAGGTCAAAGTTCACCCTTGAAAACTCTGCCATGCCAAGATCCAGGGTCCTGCAGCTGAGGCCCTCCAGTCACTCCATGTAGTTCAGTTTCTTCTTTGGTCCTCGTACAGACACCATTAGTTGACTGAACCAACCCCCTGCACTTCTGACCCAAGTCACTTTCTTTTGATGCATCTACATGAGATCCTGTGACCCAATTCTGTTGTAAATGAGGGGGGCTCCAGGAAAGCTTATTTAAAAGTTCTGAGGCAACTGGAATGCTCCTTGGCTCTTTATAACTTTCCCTTCTTCTTCCTGCCTGGAACAATGGATTTGGTGGCTGGTCTGCAGCAGCCTTCTTGTGATTATGAGACAACAGGCAAGAGTACAAAAGTCTACACACTAAGAATGGCAGATCAGAAGAATAAGAGCCTGGATCCCTAATATCTTTGTTAAGGCCACCATGGGCCACGTACCCCAGACATCTGAGTGAGAAATATAAACCCCCATTTATTTAAGCTGTTGTTAATACAATTTGTATTACTTGTGCAGCCAAACCCATTCTTAATATGATCCTCATTCTGGGTTCTCATTTCAGTAACATGACCGGTTTCTCAGCATGTCTTCCCATCTCCCGGTGCAGACTGGGGTCAGGTCTACTTATGTTTTTTAATTAAGATAAAATTCCAATAACATAAAATTAATCATTATCCCTTTTAAAATGCACAATTCAGTGTCATTTAGCACATTCACAAAGTTGTGCAATCATCTCTATCTAGTTCCAAGATATTTTCACCACCCCAAAAGGAAATCCTGTACCCCTTTATTTACTTCCAACAACCCCCTGTCCCCAACCCCTGACAACCACTAGTTGGCTTTCTGTCTCTATGGATTTGCCTATTCCAGACATTTCACATAAATGGAATTACATGATGGTGGCTTTTTGTGTCTGGCTTCTTTCACTTAGCATAATGTTTCAAGGTTCATCCATGTTGTAGCACGCAGGAGTACTTCATTCCTTTTAATGGCTGAGTAATGTTCCACTGTCATCAATTGATGGACATTGGGTTGTTTCCACTTTTTGGCTACTGTGAATAGTGTTGCTATAAACATTTGTGTGCAAGTTTTGTTGAAGATCTGTTTTCAGTTATTTTGGGTATATACCTAGGAGTGGAATTGCTGAGTCATGTGGTAAGTCTATGTCTAACTCTTTCAGGAAATGCAGCCTAACTCTTGGCAAGCTCTTTTCCTTATAATCTTGGCGCACATCCCCTGAATGCCACTAGAGGGACTAGGGCTCTGCTCTCCAGGGACCAGTCTGCCCCAGGGCTGTGCATGCTGTCCAGTTGGATATATCTATGCCCCATGCACAAGTGGTCCACCCAGGACTTCAGCTTTAAGCCCAGGCCTGACCACAGGCCACTCTCCTGACCAGTGGTCCCTGTTCCTCAGGAACCCAGTGTCCTGCAAGCTAGACTGTCTACGCCACCTTCCAGGGTATCGGAAAGAGAACACCGCAGACAAGAGAGAAAAACCTCAGGCAGATGAATGGATGCTCCAAGCCCTCAGGGGTAAGTGGACCCTGGTGGGGATTTGAGGAGTCAGAGTGAGGGCTGGGGAGGGCAAAACTAGAAGAATGTGGGGCCAAAGAAGGTGAAAAAGTAGGTTCAGGGCAAAGTTAAAATGAGGAACTGAATGAACACCCACCCAGGGCTGGACCCAGAGGCAGGAAGCAAGGAAGAGGCAGAGAGGAGAACGTGGGAGATGCCAGAACTACCTGTCAGAAACTGGACAGATTCCCCAAGACACTGAGACTTTTTAGGGTGCCCGAGACTCCCAGAATGGAGTGCACTGCTATAGGCGCTATAGCAGTCAGACTGCACTCCTTTGTCATTACCCAAGAAATGTGCATCTGGGCCTGAAACAATTCTTCAATCCTCCGCTGGCACTTAACCCTTACTAAATTGTGTTAGAGACTCTGAGAAAGTCCAAATCCCAGTCAATCTTTTCAATGAAAGGTACCCATAAAAAGCGGTAATATGTTTCTGCTGTGAGTGGGTACACCAGTGCATTTTTCATATTATAGATACAAGACTTTCGGGCATAGATCTTTGCTTTATGTGATCCATAAGTGCTAGGAAAGAGTGTCAAAATTTAGAAAAGGTTACACACATTTATATATTATCTCAAAATGGTGAAAAATGAAAAATACAAAATTTCATCTTCTCTTTGTTTCCAAGGAGACTAGCAGTTTTTACATCCTAGTATTCTATTACTCTTTAAGTGAGAGAAACAGACACACATTTCCCCCACCCCCATAAAGAAATCTAGCTCATCACTCACCCAGAAAAGGATTGGAGGACTGTGGTCTTCGTCTCATGGAGTAACAGAATCACAGAGCAAGAAGTGCTGGGGTAGGCCACCTGGTCCAATCAACCCACTTTGCAAATTGAGAAGCTGGCCCCTGCGAGGTTATCTGATCAAGATCGAGCAAGGACAATAGCTTGGGTCTTTTCCCACCAAACCATGCTGCCTCCCTCTTGCAGTTCCAGATGAGATTCCAAACAAAGACAGGAATTAGGCGTTGCACACCAGTAAACCAAAGGCTCCCTCTTCTGCCTTTGTTCACAAGACAACTGCCGAAATTGTTTGACACCTCCATACCCAATGCTCATGTTCCGAATCACATCTCCCCATTAGAGTTCTGGCTTTCTTCTTCGCAGTATAATAGCCCATCTTATTCAGAGATGTCTGACGGTGGGTGCTTGTGAGGGTGGGGACACAGGCCACTCCAGGTCCGAGGCTCGAGGCCCATGGATCGAGGCTGTAACAATAATAGAACAAACAATGGCTACTGTTTAGAGAGTGCTGGCCTTGTGTCGGGCACGTTACACACACCGACTCCCATAAATCCTCACAGCGACCTAGCAGTAGGTATGATCGTTCGCCCCGCTCCTCATCTGAAGAAACTGAGACACAGAGGTGGAAACACTTGCCCAAAGCTACGTAATTCATAAGCAGCAGAGCCCTCTGGGCCCCACAGCCCACCTCCTGGGACACTACAGAACCTGCCACCTGCCCTAGGGCAGAAACATAGGAGAGTGGAATGGGGACATTTATCGATTGGTCCATTTCTTGCCACATACTCGGGACTACAGCAGAGCTGTTCTGCCATACCCCAGTACACACTCCACAACCCAGAGGGGTCCTTTGACTTAGGGCATTTTAAAGAGGTAAGGTTGGCGGAGAATAGTTGACCCACATGTGGAATATCAGCTACGTTTTATGTGAAGTTCAAGGCAGGAACACATTTACCATCAAGTTAAAGACATACGCACAGGTGTCCAGGCCAATCTTACCCTCCCAGTCCTCCCCTTTCTACCTCTCAAGTGCCTGGTTTAATGGAAAGAATAAAGGGTCAGGCAAACCTAGATACAAATCCAGCTCGAACAACCAGATATCAAGACAGTCACAGGGTGCGTGTTGCGTGGGGTGGGACTCTGACATTAACTTCTAATTCTCTCTCAGTCAAGAAGACCTGAGAACTCCCAGCTAACTGGGGATGGGAGAACAGTCTGTTCTCCCTGTGTCTTTTCCTTGCATTGTCTACTTCTGGGGCTTCTTTACAGCATGTCCCACGCTGTCCTTGTTCCAAGTCAGTCCGGGCTATGAGCTCCTTTCTTGTACTAGCAATTTGTGATGATTTGCAGCATCATCTCACATCTTTGCTTATCTATGGGCTCAAAATATACCCTAAGGACTGACTCTTTATCCAAAGGATTGCTCAGGAAACTGCTTCTGCCCAAGGCAGTCTCAGAAATGCCCTCCACTAATTGCTTTTTCTGCAGGAGTGGCTTTTCTGTGAGTGTGGGACGCTGCCTGCCCTTGCTGTCTGTCCATCTGCAGCTCTGTGCCCTGCCCCAAGTGTGCCACGAGGGGCATTTCCATCTGACATCTGATTGGGAGGTCGAAACAGACATGGGGCCTTAGGTAGAAAGGTGGACATGGGGGTGTTTAATATCACTCCCACCTGTCCCTCCCCAGCTTCTCTGCTCTGGAGGTGCAAGTGCTGAGTCACGTCATGCCTCTGCTCTGCGGGCTGCCACGGCGTGTTCACACTCGCGTACGGACAGGCTCGGTAGCTTCTGTGGTTGAGAACCCATGAGAGTCAAGCCCATATCTGCTGCGTGGCCTTTCTCCGGATATGTCTGCAGAGACGAATAACAAGTGTTAAAATAAGTACAGTTTTCATGTGCTATATAAATTTTACAGTGAAGAAACAATGATTGGGTGGAGAATCTCAGATTAATGGTTTGGGACGTGGACTCAACATATTCTGACAATGATCGGTCGAATATCCTGCCCGAGATTCTGTAAATACAGTGGAGGTGTTGAGAACGCAGTTCTTGGTTGTTATCTGTTCCATGTACAGAGCACTTAAGCATCGAGGAGGTACACACCCGCAGTTCCGTGTCCATCTGGAAGGACAGACTCTCATGGTCCTCGCCCTAGGGCCACCCCTCTCTCTTCCCTCTCTCCTGTCTCCTCCTCTGCCGGCTCTTCCTCATTCAGCATATTAACATCCTCCCTGCTCTCTCATCTTAAAAAAATAAATAATGTCTCCATTAATCTTAAGTAACTGTTAAGTTCAATTAACACGAAGCAACCAAGACTCAGCAGAGTGGGAGCGGAAACCAGCTTCATACACTCTCCTGTGCTCCCTTCCAGTCACCCCCTAGAGCAGCTCTGTCCAGTAGAATTTTCTGCAACACTGGGAATGTTCTGTCTACACTGGCCAGTGGGGTAGCCACTAGCCATGTGTGACCTTCGAGCACTTGAAATGTGGCTAATGAGACCGAGGAATTGAGTTTTTAATTGTATTTCATTTTCACTAATTTAAATTTAAACAGCCCCAGGTGGCTTGTGGCTACAGTACGGGTCCTTGCCAATCCTGGGGTTATTACTGTCCACTCCATCGCCCTACAAGTCACCTGCAGTAACAGGAAGTCTCACCTTAGGCATTAAAATGTCTGATGCACAATCACATAATTATGGTCAGGTCTAGGGCAATCACAACACTCCGCGTATTTATCCACTTAGAGCCCCTCCCCTCTGTCCACCCCGCCAGCTTTCTGGAGTGGGCGGTGTGTGTTTGGGGTGGCAGGGAGGGGTCATTCCTTATTTCCTCGTTCCACCTCCTCCCCTCCTGGCTGGCTTCTCATCCCTCCAGGGTCAGAACAGTGGAGGGGGGCGGAGCGGTGTCTGCAGGCTCCCAGGAACCACTGCAATGAGGACCCAGTCTCAGGGCCCTCGGGGTGTGGGAGAGACGCACCCCCCAGAAGACTGGCTGACACCTGGTGCAGAGTCCTGGGTGCCAGAAACAGGAGCACACCTGTCTTAAAGGGCCCCTGCCTCTGCCCTGCCAGCCTTGGGTGCTGACGATCCGAAGTGGAATCGTGTTCAGAACAGAGACTGGCAAGTTTCAAAGCACGAACCCTCACAGGTGGCTCAGGCCGGGGGTGGTGGTGGACCTTTGGTGGCCCAGAGCCCTGGGTCGGATGTGAGGGAGAGTCACCCCAAATCAATTGTCAGCACCAATCTGACAGGCTGATCAGGTGCAGGCTCGTGAAAGGAATTCTGTACCAGCCAGCAAGAGCCATCTGCTTGCCAGGCTGCCCTCCTGGGCCTGGGGCCTGGCCAGGAGGGTGACATCATAGGTACAAGTCTCAGGGTTCCTCCAGGTATCTGGTCAACCCCATGTGTGAGATAGAGGGTCACCTATCCCCTAAATGGGTGCTAGCACCCTAAAGGGGAGAGACAAGGCCTGGGACCCCTGTGGAACCCAGTCTGAACCTGGACATCCCACCGGGATGGCACTGCTGGCCAGGCTCGGCCACAGGACGGAGGCTTAGAAAATTTTCAGTAAGATGATTCCTGTGGCTGGGATCACTGGGATCAGGTCTGGGCTCAAGGCACCCTGCTCAAATGGCACAACGAGCCCCAGCCAGTCCCCAGTGCTGCAGAGGGACTTAGGAAATGTTGAGGACGGCACTCTGAAGCTCGAGACCCTTTGAAACACAGGGAGCCGGCTCACCTGGTCTGAAGGCAGTGTTGTCCCTGCCCTGGAGGCACCCCAAGCAGCATGGTGAGTGGGACAGAGCAGGGGAGATCGAGGCAGGAGAACAGCGGGAGCCCTGTCCTGCTCCTGGGCTGCTGCTATCAGGCTGGGAGGATGAGTGAGAAGTGAAGACACCAAAGCCAGCCAGATGTTGCAATAATGCTCTTGGCCATGCCTTCCGCCATGACCGGGGTCCCACTGGTGGTTCTCTGGTAGCCACTTGTGTGGTTCTTCAGAGACTCCCAATGGAGACCTCCCGGGTTTCTCCCTGTACTTCCCGGCCAGCCTCCCACTCCTGCCCCTCTGCCTGAGCTCCGACGGGGCTCCTGTACTCTTTTCCCTGGGATCTCTTGGCCCGAGAAGGTGGTCCTCTTACCTCAGATCCTTTCAAGATGGCACCAACCCAACTCTCCTCTCCGAGTCCACTTGGCCTGTGGGGAGCACACACCTTGCCCGGCAGCTGGTGGAAAGGCCGCTTGATCCAACTACAGCCTTTGCACCTCACTGCATGTCCACTTTCCTCAAATTTTGGGGGATGCCAAGTCTCCCCACACCTTCCTGCTTCATTCTTGAGGCAGCAGGAGACGCAGTCAGCCAGAG
Organism: Daubentonia madagascariensis; assembly: GCA_023783475.1. Taxonomy (NCBI): domain Eukaryota; kingdom Metazoa; phylum Chordata; class Mammalia; order Primates; family Daubentoniidae; genus Daubentonia; species Daubentonia madagascariensis. Next base: position 13,664,616 of record JAKFHU010002004.1, read on the forward strand.
AGGCAGGTGGCAGTCTCCCCATCTGGCAAGTACCCCAGTCCCTACGTGGGGTTATTTTAGGGACCCTCAAATGTCTTAAATTTAGAGGTGGGATGAGAGGAGTACCCCCCCAACAGCTGGAAAATGCCAGCACAAGAGCACTGCACCCCAAGATGGGCAATAGTCTTAGAGTCTCAGGACCCACCTGGGCCACCCGCTCCCAGCTCCTGCAGGGGTGGCTCCAGCTCTTCTCGTCAGGTCTGTTCATATTAATAATTGCTCATGTTTGTTGTATGTCTGCTAACTGAATGTCCCATGCAGAATACTCTGAAAGGATCCCCCCATTCAATTCTCAGCATGGCCTTCTAGATAGAGATTATTTGCTGCAAACTCCTTTACAGATAAAGACATCAAGTCTTAGCAAGGCCAGAGAACATTCCAAAGGGTTCCACAGCTAATTAAAGTCTGAGCCCAGCAGGCTGACCCTAGTCTGTGCTCTCAAGCCACTGCACTCAGCCCCCTGAAGTAGGCTCCCGTTGCCCCCTAGGAGTCAAACAATTAATTGTACAGTAAATGGTTCTATGTCTCTCCCTGCTCTCATTCATGGTCAACAACCCCTTATTCACTGCTGATTTTCCGTGTCTCCTATTGTACTGTTTACATAGTAAGTGATACATAGTTACATAGTAAGTATTTATGGAATGAATGAATGAATTCTAAGGCAAAAGGGAGAGAAGCTTGCTCTGCCTAGGACCCCCAGAGCTAAAGGGGATGATTAAGCCAGCTAAAAGGATTTATAGCCTAGACTCACATAGACACAATACCAAAAAAGAGGGAACTCAGGAAAATGCTGCCTTACAGGTGGCATCAACTAGGTTAATTAACTCTGGGAGCCCAGGGTGGAGGCACCAGGACCCAAAGCTGTTCTCTTGCTGGGAATCTGTGTGTTCCTGGGGTTGTCAAGAGGGTCCCTGGCCAGGCAAGTGGAGTCATGGGACCCAGGCATGGAGGCGAACAAAGCCAAGGGCATTTCAAAGTGCAGGAAGGGATGATACTCATGAGAAATAGGGCTTCGTTTTCTTTAATCTTCCTGCCTCTTTCCCAGAAAGGTAGTGCCTTCCAGAGGCTTGGAATATGTCTTTCCTAGAATAAAATCTGTCTAATAATGTGCTACATTTCTCAGAAAATATCATTGCTAAAAGCAACAGCATCAATTCAACATGGTTTTTATGAAACAGAGTTGAAAACTAGGAAGTCAATGTCAGATCAATCCTATCCACGAAGCCTGAAGATTTTGTCATATATTTCGCCAAATTAGTGCAAAAGTAGAAGAGTTTGCCCTGTGACTACACAGACATCAATTGTCCTGGCTGAAATCCAGGGGCTTTAGCTAATTTGAGATGGTTTCATCTAAAGAATAGCATGTTAAATCACCATGTCTTATTTCTACCAAGTCTCTCAATAAGGAATTATATCCCAGAAAAAATGAAGCACTCAGTTCTTCCTCAGGTCTGCTGTGACCCTGGTCCTGGGATCACAAAGGTTAACCAAATTGTCTCCAGAGTTTGGAGACAGATATGCTCACAAAAATTGCAGCACCACTCCATAAGAGTTAGTGTAACAACTTTTACATAGTGTCATGGGACTGTAGGAGAGTTAACAACTGGCTCCACCTTGGGGGAAGGCAGAGAAAGCTCCCTGGAGGAACTGGCATCTGAGCAGTGTCCTCCTGTGGGCAAGAGTGAAAAAGGGCGTCCTGGGAAAAGGACACCACTGAGACAAAGCCACAGAGGCATGACAGCATGAAGGTCAACGGAAAATATCACATACAAGCAGTTCCTATGTGGCTAGATCGTAGAGGAAGGAAGAGGATAGATAAAGATTTTTTAAGGGTAGGCATATTACATGGTTCAGAGACCTCATGGGTCACCTAGGCAGTTGTCAATTCTGCCTACATGTCAGACTAGCCATGAATCTGATTCTTATTAGAATCACACTATTATGAATACATAGCATTTTTAGGGCTATAAGAATCTTTTGACATAATCAGAACAACCCATGCATTTTACAGATTAGGAAATTTAGGGACAGAGAGGGTAGGTGACTTGCCAAGAGATCACGCAGCAATTTAGGATGGAGCCAGTGACCTTGAGTTTGTAGCTATTAAGTCAGGATTCATACGGCAGAAACACATGTAGAACACTACAGGTGAGGTCCCTAATTATGAGCATATGGTTGGGCAGAAAAGTTATTCCCCCAAATATAAACTGTGGTGTCTCTGAGTGACATGATTATGAGTGGTTTTAGTACATTTCTGTACTTTTCTGTATTTGCCAAAAAGTCCCACAGTGAGTATTATTACTTCTACAATCAAAACGTACATATTTATAAGGAAAAAAAAATAAGTCTTTTTAGTACTTTAGTCACCTAGAGCCTTTGGTTAAGGCTCACAGCAGACTTGCCCTGAAAGGGATTTAATGTTACAGGGCAGAGTGTTAGGAATGGGTTCCCAGTAACCAGAAGGGGCAGCCAGAAATTCGAATTTTTGTGGACATATTTATCTCCACTTGGACCTTAGCTACTTTACAGTTGAAGATAGATTCTTTGGCTTCTAGTTGACCTCTTTTGAAAATAAGACACCTTACTGGCTCTTCAAATAAAAAGTGTATATGGTTCTTTAAGAAAGCAAAACAAAACAAAACACCAGTAACTCTGATGTCAGTATATTCACCAGGAGAATTTGATAATAGGTCTCAGAAAACTTTTTAAAAGCCCATCTGGGTATTCATCCTATACAAATAATCAGAGATGTGCATGGAGTTTGGGAAGGGACACAACTTGGTGCCTAGGGACCCATTTTTGTTAAAGGAAATAAAGAAGGATGGGAAGAGGAAGGGGAATAAAAAAGATTGGAATTTGCCTGAAATAGCTAAATGTCTAATAATCAAAGATTGACTCAACTGGTGTATATAACGATCCTGTTAGAGACTGTTTGTGTCTATGTATATGATGCAATGAAGCAGAGTGTGAATACAAGCACCATATGAATTTTATTTTTAAAACTGTCTCTGTGTGTACGTGTTCATGTGCTCAGACACAGGACTGAGACACCCTGCAGGCCAACATTGGCTGTGATTATTTCCAGGCACTAGAATCATAGGTAATCTTCATTTTGTTCCTTACATTTTTGTATTTCCCAAATTTTCTGCAATAGACACACAGTGCTTCTATAATCAGAATATTCACAAAACATACTCCAAAAGAGTACTGTTTGGAACGGTCAGAATAATGTAAAGAAACATAAAATTAACCTTTTTTGTGCACCTACAATGAGCTAGGCACTGTGCTATTTGCCGGGTCATGGGGAAGAGTCATATGTGGTTCCTAAGTTCTTGAGCCCATAGTTCAATGGAAGAGACAAATTAGGCAAAGAAATACAATGCCAAATGGTTAAGTATTACATAGAACAAAAGTAAGAGGGCTTCAGGAATGCAAAGGGAAAAGTACTCACTCTGCCTGGGGGAGGTAAGCAACAGCATCACAGACGAGGGGCTATTTGAGCTGGGTTTTGATGAGAAAAGAGGAGTTTTTCAGGTGACCAGGATCAAGGTAGGGCATTCCCATAGCTGAAGTGCATGAACAAGGGAAAAGGAGCAAACACATTTAAGAGAAAGAGCTTCAGTGAGGCAAGATCAGAGTTAGGGGACAAGGAGGGACGCATGGTATCTGGAACTGATGAGGGAAAGTTCTGTGTGGCCACTAACAACTCGACTCTGTCCTGTGGGGCATGAGGAGCCCAAGACAGATTTTGGAAACAATCACTTCGGCAGGTAATATTGAGGATAGTTTCCATCAGAGGAAACTCATTTGGCCAAATCATTTTTTAATAATCACTCATCTTTGGTAGTGTTTTTTGTTTTATTTTGTTTTTTTAGGATGGTGGGATAATAAGTATTTTTCTGTTTTTCTATTCTCTTTTAACATGCGCTACCCTGTTGCTAAAATCGTTTTGTAATGTAAAATATTTTTGGGAAATAGGTTTTATGGATGTTCAACAAAAATTTTTCACTTCGGATGTGATCTGTTCTTGCAATTGAATAATATAAGTCAGGTTGGAAATATCTTTTCCCAGCAAAACATTTCCATCAGAAACAGCCAGAACGTTAGAAGCTAATTTTGCAGAGGGTATAATTTCTTCTAAATTTGGCTCCAGTTGTCTAGCCATGCATCTTTTAGGTGGGTGTGAACACCCTGAGTGTTTGGAGTCTGCTTTCTTCACTTGCCATAAACATTTCCCTTGGGTTGGCATCAGTTCTCCAAAGCACTGCTTCAAATGGCTCCTTGCTAGCCCGTGGGCAGGTGATCCATAATTTACGTAAATATCCCCCCATGTTGGACTGGCAGTTAGCTTCACATGTACTAAAAATAAGGCTTTCATGAACCTCTTTATATGTCAACTTGTTTCTTTGGAATTGGTTAGTAAAAGTGAGAATTTGTGCTAAGGACGAACAACATCAATCCCAATGGAGTTAGAGAATGGACATTTTTAATGCTCTTCATACCTCTTGCCAAATTACTCTTGTGCACAAGGTGTTTCAATTTACACTCCCTGGGAAATATGATTTTTAACTGTTGCTCTTTATTGTGACAACTGGCCTGGATTTCAGTTCAAGATCTGTCAACCTGGGGCAAGTCCCCTTTCTTCTCTGTCCCTCAGATTTGAGGAGGGAGGTGGTTTTGGAGCTAAAATGTTTGTTTCTATGCTGTTTGACTAAAAAATTGCAGCTTAAAAGAGTCTATGCTATTATTTTAATCTATTACACTTGAAAACAGGATTTATTTTCAGCCTCCCTTCTCTGGCTCCATTTTTGCAAGGTGAAACCAGGCAGAAGACGAATCTATACAGCTTGTCTCCCACACACAAATCTCATTTTCTGCCAGATTTCAAATGCTATAGTTACAGAGTGGTGCCTATTATCCAAGTCAACATGATGCCCTTACCCAGAAGTCTGGTCACCATTATACATAATTTATGGATCCAACCCAGAAACAAGGCAAAGAGAAAATGAACATGGACTTGGAGTGTCTGCAGTAATGAAATCGCTTTTCAGTTTGATGTCCCTACGAGTTCATGCTCATTTTCGTTTCTTGATTTCTTCCCAAATTTGTTACCCCAGTGACTGACGCTCCAATTACAATTTCCTTCCCCCCACTTGCTCCCATGCTATCCAATAAATGCCATGGCCTTTCGCTGCGCTGTGCACTTATTTTCCAATTACTGTGGGTAAACAGAGATGAGCAAGCAATTGAATTGGAGCCTTTAACTCATTCGATTTGGGCCCAAGCAAAATTTCAGAGATTGAGACATAAACATCAAGACTATCGTCTACCGAAATGACAAGGGTTGGGAGAAACTGCCTGAAACATCCCTCTTTTGCAAAGAGCCATTTCGTCTTTACCCCAGAGTGACTTCACGTTCCAAAAGGACGTGTTTCCAAGTCTGTCAGAGTGACATCCTCATTGGCTTCAATTCTGAGCTAGCGCCTATCAGCCTCTCTCAATCTCCATTAGCAGGTGGGAAATTTATTTAGAAAGCCGACAGGTACTATTTGGGGGATTAATGACCACTGATTTATGAATATTGAGTAGCATTTCAATAATCAGAGGCAGAGTAATCACTTGTGGCTGAAGCCAGCTCCCTTCGCCATTATAGTCCACAGCAATCACTCAAAGCCAGTTAAATGATTCTGATTTATGACCTTAACCTTCAGGGTCCACTCCATTTGCTCTCTCGGTGTGTAAATTCTAAAAATGCAATTCCCTCCACCTCCGGAGAGCCAATTTAAGTCAACATTATGCATGAGCCGAGAATGCGGGAATTCTCAGATCTCTTATTTCACTCACTAAATTTGCACCGAACATCTTGCAATTAAAATTTCATATAGATTTCTTCTTATGATTGACATTTGGCCTTGATGAAATGAGTTCAAATTTGGTCTCTCAGAAGACTTGGAAGGACAAAGACGGGTCTGGACATTGTTTGGAGAGAGCATTAATACTTTGATTAGCATTTTCAACAGACTCATGGGTGAGGGGTGGGCTCTACCCCACAACGAAAGACATGGGGACAAGACAGGAATGAGAAGCAAACCCGTTCTGCTTTGAAAACTCCACTCGTTTAGCTTGACAATAATAAAACAAGAGACTCACAGACTCTTAGAGCAAGAAGCCTCACTGATCTCATAGATTCTGTGTTTCAGCCACAGAATCTGGTGTCCAGAAGGGAAAGGACTTCCCCAACGTGGCAAGAGTGTGGGTGCTCACAAATCTCTTCTTCCTTCCTCACACTGCACATGACCAAATTCAGGCCACAGGAGGATTAAAGAAAGTAATGACCATAACCTGTCAGTTGGCCCATCAAATTCTCCATACCCAGTCCTCACTCAACTTTCCCATCAACTGAATGGACATCCATGTGAGAGAGAAATAAACACATATGTGAAGCCGCCAAAGTTTGGGGGTTGCTTTGGCAATTAAACTACTCTGATTAATGCACCCAAGGGCACAATGTGGATCAGAAAGCCTTCCCCTGTGCACACAGTAGGTTGTCTGGCCCACCCTTGAGCAACATACCCCAAGAGCACACAGTGGGTTGGTTGGTCCACCCTTGAGCAATATACTCCAGTGAGTCTTCCCTTGAGCAATATACCCCAAAAGCACACAGTGGGTCATTTAGCCCACCTTGAGCAATACACCCAAGAGCATACAGTGGTTCTAATATACCGAAGAACACACAGTGGGTCTAATATACCCAAGGTCACACAGTGGGTCAGTTGGTCCACCCCTGACTGACACACCCACAGGCACACAGTGAGTCAGTGAAAGAGTCAGAACTGGAGACCAGGCTTCAAGATTGGGGGCCCAGTGGCTTCAACTCCATTCAGAGTTCTTTGGGACTTTTTAAAGAAATCAAAATAAGATACGGACACATCTAACTAGGTATCAAGACTGGTCCTGAGGTGGGATTTATAAAAGTAACTCCCCTCCCCCATGTATCTATTTAAATATGCACCAGCACCATTGCTTAGTTGTGTTGTGATTTTGTTTGCTTCATTTTGGGCAGGGGGCATTTGGACAGAAGGAGGATAAAGAGGCTTATGGGTACAAGTTGTTTTGCTGGGGTGGAGCTGAGGGAGAAAGGGAGGAGAGATAGAAGTGTCGTCACGCAGAGAAGCTGAGGAAGTGAACCGAGCACCGAGGCTGAAGGAGTAGGGTTAACGGAAGGCCACACGAAACTTCAAGGCCCACAGCGTCCAACAGAGAGGAGGCAGTGATGTGTACAAGTTTAACAGCAGGCTGGTGGAGAGAGATCCTTGATATGTAGCATTTGCTGCTTTCCATGGTGTAAATACTCCCCCCATGGCCAATTTCAAGGTACCAACATGATGTCATTAACTTTAGAGTTGGGCAGAGATGCACACAATTGACTCTCAAAACTAGTAAGAGCCAGCTCCAGCTCACCACCAGGAGGGACCACATCTCCCCTACTGTGCCAGGATAACTCGGTACAGCTTCAGGACCCTGTGGATTTGAGGGGGCCCCAGTGACGAACAGCTGGACCCAGCAGAGCACAAGGGAAAACTGCAGAGACCAGTGGGAGCAGACTCACGGGAGAGGCCAGCAGCAGAGGTGGGAGTGGCTCCTCCTCTAGATCCCTGTGCACGGCAGACGGCAGACAGGGAAGGAGGAGGTGGCAGGAATACACGGACGCATCCCTAGGCACAGAGACTCTAATGGAGAGAAACAGGGGTGGGTTAGAGGTTGCGGACCTGGTGTTTCATGGGTTGGGGGGAGAAGGTAGCACAGTTGGGGCATTCATGTGAATATATCTTCATCTTTACCAACAGGCTCCTGAGACCTGGGCCATTTCAGATACACAAGAAAGACCACCCTGACAGCTAGAACAAGAGTTTTTCCCAGCCTAGAAGTCACTAATATGAAGTATTAGTGTATGGCACTACACTAATAGAAGTATGCCACATATTTTGGGAAAAAAAGAAAAGGAAAAAGTGTACAAAACGCATTGGTAGACAGTGTACTGGAATTTGAGTGAAAATATCTAATTCTGACCTCCATCCTATCACTTCACATCTCAAATTTAGTTTCCTCAATTGTAAAATAGGAACGAGGCCTCTATGTCATGGGTTTCCTGGAAGAGTTCACTGAGCTAGAATGTGTGACGGCACCTCCCGCCCAGGAGCCATCTCACCGTCACTCGGGGAACACGAGTTGAATCTGATTCTGAACCAGAACGACAACTGTGTCTCCTCTGGACTAAAGTCTTGCCTGTGCTCTATCTCCTAACCTCAGAGCCAAGTTGGAGGCAAAACAGCATCTGACTTGCCCACCTTCCCCCGATTGGCTCAAACCCAAGCTCAACCCTCCTTCCACGAGCACTCGATAGCTAGCCAGTCGGCTTCACTGATTCATGGCCAACTGTTGTTTATCGTGTGGATTCCAAATGCCAGGCAGAACCTCACAGAGGACATAGGCAGAATTTCAACAGGCAAAGACCCATCAGGCAGATGAACACGTTGTAGAAAGGCTCTCTGGTGCGGCAGGTGGAGCCCCGCTCCCTGGGAAGCAAGTCCTCCACCTGGCACAGGAAACTTAAGCCCATCTACTGTAACAAAGCCAGCCCTGGGCAAGTCTGAAAAAAAGCAATGCTTTCCCATGGAGTGTTTCTTCTCAATGTCTAATGCCTCTCTCAGGATTTACACCATCCTCCCTCTCCCTCACCATGCAAAAGTAGGCATAATAATGGGGTAAAAGAGGGTTAATAAATATAAGACAGTGCATACTGTTCAGCACACATAATTCATTTCTTTCATTTGCTCATTACCAAGTGAGCATTTGGTAAGTGCTGAGGTCCTAGGCACAGAGCTAGGAACAGGGAACACAGGATGTATAAGGCAAGGTCCCTGACATGCAGGAGTTCAATATGGGAGAAGTGGGTCAAGGAGACAGACCTGTTAGCAGATCAGAGCAATAAGATATTACAAGCACCAACATGTTATCTAGATAGGGCCTGCTGAGGATGCAGTAGGGCCAGTGGGGGCCATGTTCAACCCCACCTAATGGGGGAAGTTCCCTGAGAAATGTGTCCCTTAAGCTGAGTGGGCATTCATGAAGCAGTCAGGGGGAAAGTGGTGTTTGGGCAGAGAGACTCATGGAAGTAAAGGCACTGATGCATGAAATAGTATGGCAGTTTGGGGAGCTGCTGATAGCAATTCAGTGAAGCCAGAGTGTTAGGAGCAAAAGGAGTTTCCATGAAAGACAAGGGTAGAGATGTGGGCAGAAGACAGATCGGGGCTAGCCTCCCCTGGACCCAAGCTGGCAGATTCACCCCATATTCCTCTGACCAGCACAGCTGTCGGCCCTTCCTCCATAATCAATGAAAAGCATTGGCTTGGGAAACAGGAGTACAGTGAAGGAGGCAGCTTCTCCAGCCATAGGGTCTTTGCGAATTCACTACACCCTTGTAGGGAGAGAAGGTGCAAACACAGTATAAGTTCCAGGAGCCAATTACTCAGACCAGGCTACTGTCCAGAAACACGATATGGGAACAAACATGAGTCCAGCTCCTAGGATGCACCTGCAGGGCAGTGCTGGCTATGGGCTTGCAGGGGGCAACTTAGACTATCAGAACTTTTTAGCCCCCATCAACACTGTCTGTAAAGCCATGTTGTTGGTGACATCAGCCATCTTGCAATTTGTCCACCTAGGGTTATCCATTTAGCAGGATTCAGTAATGCCTCTGAAATGCTGCCCTTGCATTGCATAATCCTCCCATGCTCTATAGAGCTACACCTGCCATCCTCACAATGAGTGTGGGATGGGGAGATGATAATTAATACAACAGTAATATTACTCTGAATTTGGACACCAACTTAGGCTCTTGAAGCACTTTTATGCATGTTCCCTCAGTTGATCAGGCTCCTGGGTGAACAGTTGGCATCTGCTCAAGTCAGAATCTTTGCAGGGGCCTCCCTACCCCACCTCCCTGTCTATTACAGACTTGTCTCTTCCCCACATTAGTTTAGTGCTTAGCATTTAGCATGTTGCCATTGTATGGATAATTACTACTCTAATAATAATCATAGCAATAACATCTAGTGTTAATTAGGGCACTGTGCTAAGCATGTTAAGCAAGGTAGGTATTATTGTTATTCCCATTTAAAAGAGGAGGAAACTGAGGCTGAGAGAAGTAGCCTGCCCAAGACTCAGAGCAAATAAATAGGAGAGCTGGGACTCAACCCAGTTTTGTGGAACATTATCTCCCGGCAAATAAGCAATTAGGTGATGATTGCTAAGCACATCACTGCTGGCTCTCAGACAGAAGGACTGCACAGCCACATCTCCGGTGTGGTCTACAAGAGCTCCTTATAAATAAATGCCTGTGCTGAGAGCACCCGAAGGAAAATACCACCCCTGTGAGTGCTTTTAGGCAGAGCTGAGCTAAGCCGCCCAGGCCTCTAAGGAGAAGATTATTAAACAACCTTTTTCAAAGTCCAATCCCCATCTGGAAGTCCTTTATGGACTCAGAGGAGCAGAGTGTGTGTGTGTGTGAGAGAGAGAGAGAGCGCCCTGGACTAATTAAGAGAGACCGAAGGCATCTCCAGTTACAAAGTAATATTTGGGACTTGCTTTTGAAAGTCACAACACAACTTCTTCAGTTAGGATGAACATACTAAGCTCTGAGCAGCAAAATACTGGAGCATCTCAGAAGCAATTGTGATTAGTCTACCCAGCATGGGGCTACCCCCTCCAATTCTCATAGAGCGTTTTTTCGCGGTTACAGCTTTGGTTGTATTCTAGCTAGTGTCATATCACATCACGTACATCTACATAGGTGTATCAGGTAGGTAGAACAATTCTAAGTGTGCTCCCAAAGGACAGGAATTCTAGGTTGTATGTCACTCTACACCCAGTGCCCAGCAGAGCGCCACACACAGAGTAGATGCTCAACAAATATGTGTTAACTGAAAAGATCACATTCCAGAAGGGAGATCTAGCATGCAAGTGAATAGGTTTTGGCCCAGCACAGTCACCACTGTGAAAGAAGCAGGGACAAAGGAAAAGAGTGGACTAGACAAGTACTTGTACACCCATGGCTACAGCATCTTCCTGCACAAGAGCCAAAATGCAGAAACAACCCAAGTGCCACCAAGGGATGAATGGATAAACAAAATGTGGCCTATCCATACAATGGAATATGATTCAGCTATAAAAAGGGATGAAATTCTGATGCATGCCACAGCACGGATGGATGACCCTTGAAAACATCATGCCAAACAAAATAAGCCAGTCACAAAAGGACAAATATTGTATAATTCCACCTATATGAAATATCTAGAAAAGGCAAATTCATAGAGACAGGAAGTAGAATAGAAATTACCAGGGGCTGTGGGAAGGGAGAATGGGAAATTATTTCTTAATGGGTACAGAGTTTCCCTCTGGGGTGATGAAAACTTTTGGAACTAGGTTGTGGTGATAATTGCACCACGTTGTGAATGTACTAAATGCCAGTGAATGGTACACTTAAAATGGTTAACAGGGCAAATTTGATGTTACATATATTTTATCACAATGAAAAAAATGGCAAAAAAGAACAAAGTAATCAAAGGTCGATGAATGGATGATGTTGGCAATTGTAGAGTCTAGGTACTGGGTAGCGAAAAGAAAAAGAACAGACCAGAGTAGACAAGAGTTCATTCACAAGATGTTCATTCCAGCCATCAAAGAGGACTTCTGGGAGGAGGTGGTAACGGAATATTCTATCAAAGGCATTGGTCAGTGCAAACGGGAGGTCATTCCAAGAGCAGGAATAGCACATGAAATATTTTGCCTCCTCCAATTCTTGGTAGAACCCAATGAGCTATATGCGACCTGTTCAGCCCCAAGCATCATGATATCACGCCCCAGAGGGCTCTTCCTCTCTGGGTTCCAGGAGAAGGACCATCCACACCCACCAGGAGCCTACTCTCGTCTGTCACCACCCACTCAGGATCTGCAAGGCTCAGCCCAGCTCTCTCCTCCACGAAGCTTCCCCATTTTCCCAGCCAACACCAGCTCTCCCCGCTCTGAATTCTGTTGCTGAATTCTGAATTCTCCCAAGCTGTTCCATGCATTCTAAGAACTTAATTACACATTGCTATGTATTACTTCCTAATTCAGGGTCCCCAAAGCCATTCGGTGGTTTACTAATCCCCTGAAATGTTCTGTGAACAAGAGTTTCCATGGTCCAATAATTTTGGGAAATGTAGCCAACAATATCTCCCTTTTGAACATCACAATGAGCAGTAAGCTCATGAAAGACTCTGAGAAAGCCCAGCTACGTTTACCTTTGTTTTGCCCAGTGCGCTTTGTGAATTTGTTTGTCCTTGTCCACACGACTCTTTTTGATTAACACTATTTAATATCTTGCTGTACTCGTGTGCTCCTGCTCCTTAGGTAGGGAAATGCTGCCCTGATAGATTCACAAACCAAAACCTTGTCTTCCTGGGAAGAATGTAGGCTTGTGGAGGGTAGGGTCTGCATTTGCAATTTCTTTTCATCCCGTCCTTTCCCAGCGCCAAGTGCAGCACCTGACGGAATGTCCTGATGGGTTCTGTTGCCTTGACGACCAGCTGCGAGTTGCTATTTGAGGACTTTCTCTCCATCTTTGGAGCCCCAGGAAAGCAGCAAATGCCATAAGGCATTAGTCTGAGTGCGCAGCGTTTTCTGCAAAGTGGCGTTAATAATGTTCCACGCGTCTCATCAGCTAGGGCACCTCGAGACAGGCCGTAGGAGAGGCTGCCAGTGACATATCACCAAAGCCCCTCCTCAAGAGCCCACTGCTAACAGTAACACTCAATTTTCTTTTATTTTTCCAGCTAATTTTGGAGGTGGGAAGTGACACTGCATTGTTGATGGCCTCATTCTTAGGGGTAACGTGACCCCTCAGGTGAGTATGTCCAATCTCCGGAGTCCCATCTGTTCTACCATCGCAAACAGCTCCTCTGTGCTTGTGGAGCATTTTACAGGGATGCCGAAGCCCAGGGGTGTTCCGTGTGCCTCTAATTATAAGGACAGCACGATTTCCACCTGGTCCCAGGAAAGAGACACACAGACGAGGCTTCCTCCCTCCTCAGCCAATTGCCAGTGGCAGCTCCCACTCTCTGGACCCCATCTGTCTCCCTTCTGGTCTGAAGTGAGCCCATGGACCCCACCTGGGGCTGAGAGAGGCCCAAAACTCTTCCCTAAGAGCACCAACCTGCCAACAAAGCCAAAAGCAACAGACTTGGCCAATGAGTGAAGGAGGGATTGATGGACCACTTGACGAGGATGGAGGAAGAGCTACACCAGACAGATAAGCAATGTTCATGGCTGACTTCCATCATGGGCTATGTTTACTTCTATAGTGGTCTTCCTGGTATCTAGCACACTGTTGATGCCACAGTGTGCACTCGTTCTAGTTAACTGTTGCTCCATAACAAACTATCCCAAGACATAGAGGCTTAAACAACAATCATTTACTTTACTCATAGATGTTCAATGTGGGCAGGGCTCAAAGCAGGTGGCACACCTCAGCTCTAGGCAGTGTAAGGCAGGGCAGCTCTCCTGGGGCTGGAGGATCCAATTCCAAGGTGGCACACTCACTTGGGTGGCATGACAGTGCTGGCTGTTGGCTGGTCGCTCATCTAGGGCCTTCACCTGGTTCTTGTCCCATATGGGCTTCTCATGGGCTGCTTGGGCTTCCTCCTAGCATAGTGGCTCAAAGCAGTCCAAGCATTCCAAGAGCAAGGAATAAAAGCTGCCATTCTCTTAAGTCCTGGGTGTGGGAACCAGCACAGCATCACTTCCACATATTCATTCCATTGTTCCATCGGTCATGGAGCCCTCTCAGATACAAGGGGAGGTACCACAGACCCCAACTTTCAATGGGAAGAGGTTCAAACAGTATGTGTGGCCATCTTTAATTTACTTCAGTGCTTGCCCCTCTCAGATAACTTATGAAAAACTCTTGTTTTGGTCCATATGAGCTGGTACAAACAAAAGCTGTGTTGTTAGTCCTTAGCACAAATCCCCACCTCTCAGAAGGAAGGAAGGGAGAACTATCATTTATGAAGAACCCACTATGGACCATTCACCATAAGTGGGTCTTTCAAAGCATCCTCTCCTTTATTTCTCATGATGATCCTGGAAGTAGAGATTTGCTCCCTCATTTTACAGATAAGAAGACTGAGCTCAGAGAAGTTAAGAAATTTCCAAGGTCACAAAGCTAGGAATGGGTGGAGTCAGGATTTGAACCCAGGTCCACTTGGCTCCCGAGGATCTGCATGTACTACCTTGTCCTGGACTTCATAAATGCTGCCTAAGCCAGAGCATCTGTCTGGGTCATGTTGGGGCTCTCTGCCCAGGACCATCCATCAAGCCATCTCTGAGAGGTGGCTTGGTCCACACTGCAGGTGTCAGGGCTACTTTTTGGCCCCTCCCCATCCCTCCTCCCTGCTGGTCATTGTTCTGGAGACACCCGCTGCTGGTTTCCTGCAGTGAAGGTAGCTGCCACCATTTCACCACTGGCCCCTGGCATCCAGCATGCCTGGAGCACACTTTCCATGCCCTTACAACACACCCCCTCCCCACTGCCTCACCTACGGGTCTGGCATCTGCTTCAGGGTCTCCACTTAGCACTTGGGTTCCAGTTCTCAGATTGGAGCCCTCCACTGACCTCCAGCCTTCCTGCCCAGCTCTCCCCAGCATCCTCCCAGGTGGGGTCGCTGATACATGCTGCCCATACTCTCAGCACCTGGCGGGGGCCAGTGGACAAGGTGCTCACAAACCCTACTATGATGCCTGGAGCCCTAGCATACCACTTGATGCTTGAAGTCTCCCAACATTCAGACCAATCTCTGCTTCTGCCCCAACCACAGCTGACCTCCCTCTACCACACCTGTCACTCCAGCCCATGCACAGGATCTTCCATCCAGCCTCCCCTACAAAGT
This sequence comes from Daubentonia madagascariensis, assembly GCA_023783475.1. NCBI lineage: Eukaryota > Metazoa > Chordata > Mammalia > Primates > Daubentoniidae > Daubentonia > Daubentonia madagascariensis. The sequence continues at coordinate 13,679,642 of JAKFHU010002004.1, forward strand.
CTGGTGAACACTCCCAGTCCCAAGCCAAACTGGCCACCAGCCTAGTCTCAGCATGCTGCAAGGGAGTGGAAATTGCTGAAGCATTTCTGAGCTGCACACGCATAGCTCCCAAACTCCACCCCACTGCATGACCTACCACGGAGATTCCAACATGCACCTCATTCTACCAATTGCTTCTTCCCCTTTTGGGTTTTCCCTGTTTCCCTCTTTATGGCTCATCCTTCTTGATTTCTGAGTCTCCTGCAGTCTCTCCCATATTGCAGTCTCTTCCCTCAACTGCATAGCCTGTGTCTTTCCCTTCCAAGCCAAAATTCTGGAAGATTTCTCCAGGCTAATTATCTCTAGTTCCTAACCTTCTATTTGCTCCTAAGTCCACTGCAACCTGTCCCCTTCCCCATCACTGAAACTATTCTTGTCAAGTCACCAATGGCTCCTTATTGCTAAATCCAACAGGTGTTTCTCCATCCCTGTGTTTCTATAACTCGCAGGCAGTGATGATCATCTGTCCTTCTCCAAACTCCTCCCTTGACTGATGGGACCTGACACTCCCACCTCACTTTTACCTTTCTCTTTCTCTGTCTCCATCCCCCTTCCTTTGCGCAACCCCAAATGCCCTGATCTCAGTACCAACCCCTCAGCCTCTCTTCTTAGTTTATGCACACTCCCTTCCCACATCCTGAGTGCTGACATGGTGCAACTGCACGCCCGCAGCCCTGATCACTCTGCTGAGCTCCAAATCCAGGCAGCCATGTACTAAGTACCCTTAGAGTCAACACTTGTCCCCAACACCTGTCTCTGGGAATGCCCCAAAATCTGTCCAACTGCCCAAGCCAGAGTCCTTAACTCCACCCGTTCACTCACATCCCACTAGGTACCAAGTCTGGCCAATGCTACTTCCTCTCTCTGGAATCTGGCCTCCAGATTCCGTCTTCCCGGCCACCACCTTTGTTCCCAAGCCTTGTCATCTTTGGGGCCAGATTCCTATAAAAACCTCCTAACTGGCCTCTACCTCACCGGGTCCTCTTTCCGCCATTGCTACAGGGTTCTCTTTCTAAAAGGCCAATGTGACCATCGCACTCCCAGCCTAAATCCATCAATGGCTCTAGGACATGGTTTGGGAAAAAATTCCAAAATCTCCACGACCTGGACCCTGAATGTCTCTCCAGCCTTGCCCTTGTGCCCCCCCAACCCCACCTCTCCAGCTTAGCCTCTGCTGGACTGATCTCTTGCTAATTGCTCAGTGTGTCCACTCCCCCTCCCTTCCTATGGTAGCTTTTGCCTGAAATGTCTTCCTTCACCTCCTGCAGTCCCTCTCCCCTTGCCTCCACCTGCTCTGTTCTTACTCATTTTCTCAGACTTGTAACAAAGAGAGCACCTCCTCCAGGAAGCCTTCCTTGACCAGCACCCAGGCTGTCCACATTTCCTCTGTCCTGGCTTGGTTATGCTGAGGAGCTATCTGCTTAGATACACATCTTCCAAAGGAGACTGAGATCCCTAAGGGCAGATACTACCTAGTGCACAGTATTACAATCACAGATATCCAGTGAGGGTCAGAAGTATGAAAGAAGGAATACGTAAGCTCAAGAAATCACACACACACACACCCCCGTAGTGCAAAGGGGAGCTCGCCATGAACTCCCAGCAGCACGTAGAAGTGAAGTTGCTCGTGTCTCCTCCAATTGCAGTAACCCTGTGCTCATTCTCCCTCCCTTGTTTTTAACTTTTGCCTAATTGTTATTGTTCCTGGACATGGTTGTGGGCTGGGAAGGGATTGGAGGGGAAAATGTAGCAGAAAGTGTTGATCACCCCTTTCCTCTGGGGACATCTGCTGCAGAATGGCTTGTCACTCCCATTTTGAGCTTGTTTGCTCTAGTTCAGCAGGTCTGGGGGCAGCAGCCCTGAAGGGAAGCCAAGAGGCAGGTAACTACACGTCCTTCTTCCCCAGAGATGCTCTACACCAGGAGCGTCTCTCTCTTTGTGTCTCTGTCTTTCTCTCTTCTGTCCTCCCTACCTAAATGGGAACCAAGAATTCCCTCCAGGTCTGCCAGGGGCCCCACTGGAGACAGGAAGCCCATATTTCTTTCAGACCTCCATGAACAGACTCCCAACTAGGCCCTGTCCATGCCCTGAGCCATTTCTCTTCACAGCATTCTTAAGAAGCAGGGATCCTTAGTCCCACGTGATGGTTGAACTGAGTTTCCTTGAGGTTGTGGTACTTGTCCAAAGTCACAGGGTTACTAGGTGGTAGGCCAGGGCCAAGAACCCAGATTATTCTGTTTCTGGAGCCCACACTCTCCAGGTCACTTCTGAAGTCATCCCTCCTATAACTGAACCATTTCAGGTTTCTCCAACCTCTGGGTTCAAGGAAGTCACTTAAATATTAACGCCAAATTACTACTGCTGTTGCTCTTCATTGGCTTAGATGGAATCCCACATTTGACTCCCCAACAATCTTTCCAAAATAATTCTGAGTGTTCCCAGGGAGTTGGGGGGGGTGTCGTAAGCAGATCCAAATGCAACATCCAAATGCATGGTTGCTGCCACACTCAACTGTTTAAACATGATGTGTAACTTTACAAGCCAAAGTGGACCCCTGGGCAATCTTCCAAATCTGGGAGGATTAGGGGAGATTGAATTAAGTCAGGCAGTATTTGAATTCCAACTCTAGCCATTCTCAGGTACAAATCACAGAGGCTCACTGGGCCCTGGCTTCCTATTTTTTGCAATGGTTGGCTGTGGGTATAATTATAGCGCCTCCTTCCAGGGCTGGTAAAAGGACTAAAAATCAAGTTTACAAAGGACTAGCACTGTGCCTTGAACATGGTACATGCTAAGTAAATGGGAACTCTTGTTTTTTAAATTATCATTACTTTCATTGTTTCTATTAAATGATAGTAAAACAGGCAGAGGGACTAGGATTGTTTTTAACATACAATGTAACCAGATTGACAATGAGTTGCACATGGCAATGGTTTGAGTGTATCCCCCCAAAATTCATATGTTGGAAACTTGGTCCCTCATGCAGCAGTGCTGAGAGGTGGGACTTTTGGGAGATGACTGGGTCATGATTAATCCGTGCGTGGATTAATGGATCAATGGGTTATGGAGAGGAGTGGGTTAGTCTTCATGAGAGTGGCTCTATCATAAAAGCCAGTTTGGCTGTCTCTCCTGAGCCCCCTCACCATGTGATGTTCTGCACAGAGTCCCCACCAACAAGAAGACCCTTGCCAGATGCAGCCCCTTGACCTTGGACTTCCCAGCCTCCAGAACCATAAGAAATAAAGAAATAAATTTCTTTTCTCACGTATTCAGTTATAGCAACAGAAAATGGACTAAGACTAATATCAAGCCACTACAAAATACCCTTCATTGATTGCCTGCCCCTTGTTAAACTGGCATTTTTCAGAAGCAGGAGGGGCAGCTCACTCATCCATTAGGATTTGTGAATACACTGAGCTGCTCTTGCCCCTCACTTTGCCAAAATCTGATACCCAGAAGCATAGCTGTAAGTTGCTGGCATTGCAGCTGTACTGCTGGGCCTTCTGAGTCTGCAGTAATGACCTCCAGACTTGACAACCACCAATTTCCAGTTCATCCTTGCCTTGGCCTTTTCTCTAGTGCAACCAGTAACCACAACTTGCAGTTCTGCTTCTTCTTTCTCTTTGGAGCCTTCTGGTGATCGCCCTCCTCATGCCAGTCTCTCCCTGCTCCAGTAGCCCCACTCCCCAGGGATCTAGTTCATCAGAGGAATGTGACAAATGAAGACTCCAGTGCCGCCCTAGTGGGCTCGACCAGAGTCTCCCAGGAACGAACTCCAAGGATCTGGTCTCAACAAGTTCTCTACAGCTTCCTTAACCCACCAAAGTTTAGGGGCCACTTCTCTAAACTCTGCCCATCTTTAAGAACCTGCTGAAGTGTCACCTCCTTCAGGAAGCCCTCCCTGATTTGCAGTGGGATGTCCCTTTTCTGCATGGGAGAATAAGTGGTCTTAGCATAAAACAGTGCCATGATCATTGACTTGCGTCTGCCATGACAGGAGAAATAGAGGAATAATGTTTCCCATGCCAGGCATCTGTTATCCCTGGGCTAGGTGATCACTATGGATCTTTCAGGTGTGTTTACGTGTGTGTGTGTGTCAGAGAGAGAGGCCATTACTTTATCTTCCCTATGGGAATACAGCATGACACCTGCCTCAAAATAAGGATGCCATCAGCTGCCCTCTATCACTGTAGCCTTATTTTCTCTTGTTTTATAAACTTTTGGTCCTTTTGAATCCTAAACTATAATACAACCTTTTCTCAGTTAATGCCAAATGTCGCCAGTTAAATGGGGGCCTCTCAACTCATTAGCACACTGCTATGGACTGAACTGTGTCTTCCCACCACCCAAAAAAAAAATCATATATTGAAGCTCTGACCCTCAATGCAACTGTATACAGAGATGGGGCTTTTAGTAGATAATTAAGGTTAAATTAGGTCATAAGAGCAAGGTTCTAATCCTATAGGGTCGGTGGCCTTATCTAAAGAGGAAGAGAGAGAGAGCTCTTCTCTCCACTATGTGAGGACACAGGAAGAAGGCAGCCGTCCACAAGCCAGGAAGAGAGCCCTCACCAGAACCTAACCATGTTGGTTTCCTGACCTTGGACTGCCAGCATCCAGAATTTGAGACAGAGCAAGAGCCCCTCTTAGGGGTCTGCCAGGCTCCCACTCCCTATGAGCATAAAAATAAAGAAAAAATTTTGAGTCCATTCAGGGGAAATTACAGGCACTTAGCTAGCCCTGCATCCAGCAATTAGAGAAGTAAATGAATAACCAGCTAAACAAAAAGATAATAATAGCTTAAACAATAGCCACCCAAGTAAGTCAGAGTCACAAGATGTTTGTTCCCCTATAGAAACTAAAGATGACATCTTGACATATGTCCTTGAGGTGTTTTTCAGGAACCAGGACCCCCACCCCATGAAAAATGCTGAGCACTGTCACATTGACCTCAGACAGACTGAAAACAGAAAATAGATAAGGAAGTTCCAAAATTCCCCAGATCTTAACCCACTTTGGAGGCCCCCTCACCCCTGCCTTTAAAAACCCTTGCTTGTAGGCCACCAGGGAGTTCAGGTCTTAAGCATTAGTTGCCGGTCCTCCTTGCTTGGTGCCCTGAAATAAACACCTCACTTTCTCTTGCTGCAACTCCCGGTGTCAGTGTTTGGCTTTTTCTGCATGCTGGGCCAGCAGACCCAAGTTTGATTTGGTAACAAATTGAGAAGATCAATTTCTATGTTTAACTGTCCAGTCTGTGTATTTTTTATGCCACTTGAACTATTACACATATAAACAAAATTTTTTTTCATTAGTATTACAACTGTTTCATCAAGATTCCTTTGCTCCTGGGTGTAGTCTGCTTTTTTAACACCATGCCATTTAGTTTCATAATTTTTGAAGAAGCTTCATTTAATAATGCAACCGTGTTCCTGTTCTTAAGGGTAGTCCTATTCATTCTACAACCTTAACCTTGTGTTTCATGCTAAACTCTTTCCCTCCCTTCTCAAGGCTCAGAATGGGGACTCATGAGGTCTGGGGCAGGAGTGATTCTGTTCTCTCCTACGGCCCCCACTCAGCTTCCTGCTGCTGGGCCCCCTTGTCCCTGGGTGGCCTGGGGGGTATTGGTATCACCATGATGGCTTAAGTGTGGGTGTCTCTTTTCCCATGGGGGATCTCACCCCCACCAGGCCAAACAGCAGGGCTGCTGCTGCCCTCCCTATTGCTCCTCCAGGTGCTCCCCACCCCTGTCTGGGTGTCCCCCACCCCCCCAGGTTATCCACACACCTCCCATGAGTGCTCCCCACCCCACTCCAGGACTTCCTGTCTCTCCTGTCTGGGCAGGTAAGAGCCACATTCTCATCTCTGCCTTGGTGGTGGGAGGTGGTTCATACACCCCAACCACACAGGAAGGCAGATCGAGGACAAGCCCTGAAGCAGTGACTGCTCCTTCTCCACAGACTTTATGTTCTCCCAAAGGCTCCATCCTCGTGGCTCCTGCATGTCTTCTTCAGTGGCAGGTAGAGCTGGTGCTGCCAAGTTGGCAACCCTCAGCCGACTCCAGGGCGTGGTAGCTGGCCTTCATCCCTGCAGTTCTCTGAACTCAGAACTCGGAAGACTAACTAAGCACCTTTGTTCTCATCTGTGACTTTAATAGGCAATTCCAGGAAACTGGAATAAACCCTCCCAGGTGCTGTAGACCACCCCCACCCATGGGGGTGCTATTCGTGCCCAGTAGATACCACTTGGTGGGTGATGGCGGGGCAAGTCGGAAGTAGGGGGGCCTGGGGAATGAAGCCAAAGAGGACCCCTGTCACCACTGGCCACCGCCTGGGCCCAGGTGTCTCCAGGTGTCTAATTTGAGTTAGCATCCATGGCAGAGGACTATGGGCCTGAAGATGAAGTTTATGTGTCTACCCTCCATGAATTAGCTACCTCGGGATTATCTCTCAGGGACTTCTTGTGAAATGAAAGAGCAGGGAAAGCAAGCAGCCCTGAACCAGAGGTCTTCCACCCACAGCCTCCCACCTGGCCCTCAGTGTTATGGGCTGAAGTGTGTCTCCCCTCAAAATTTATCTGTTGAAGCTCTAACCCCTCGTACTGCAGAATGTGACTGTACTGGAGAAGGGTCTTTACAGAGGTGATTAAGTCAAAATGAGGCCATTCGGGTGGGCCCTAATCCAATCTGACTGGTGTCCCTTTAAGAAGAGGAAATCTGGACACATAAAGAGACACCAGATGTGCGCACAGAGGAAAGGCCATGTGAGGACACAGCTGGCCAGGGAGAGAGGCATCAGGAGATAGCAGCCCTGCCAATACCTTGATCTTGGACTTCCAGCCTCCAAGCTCCAGCAAACTAATACACTCAGAAATGGGTGCAATTTCCAGTCACTTGAATGTGACAGGCTGGCAGGTCCTACACTAACCTCCAGGAAAGTTAAGAAGGGCCAGTTGGATATCAAATAGCCATGAGAAAGGCAAAGGCAGCTTCTCCAGGGGCCACTCCACCCAGGCAGTAATGGCTGTGGCCAGGGCCTTCACAGGGTCAGGAGGCCAGGACCTCCACTCCCCTGCTGGAGTGACTCTGGGTCTCCTGGATAGCTAGAATGGCCTTGAGTGTGTGCATTAAAGAAACTGAAATTCTCTCAAACATGTCATCACTCTGTTGTGACAAACATAGAAGAGTAACCTCTCTCTTTCTTAATGGTTCTAAGTGTTCATTAAGAGGATTTCCAGATACCAGTCCCCTAAAGTATTATCAAATTCACAAGCATCCTATGTCCCAGTTGCATTGAACACCACTCCATTCTGTCAATTGTCTAGAGGTTTCAGGCAAGGTAAAGGAACAAAAATCAATACATGGCCCTTATTGTCACAATATCCCTTTTACAGTAGTGTCAAAAGCTATAAAGTATTTATGAATACATTTCTGAAGAAAGGTAGAAGACACATGAGGAAAACTATAAATGTTTATTAAAATACATAAAACAAATTCTGAACAAATGGAAAAATATGATATAGTCAATGTTCCCAAACTTTAATATATAATTCTAAGGCAATTCTGCACAGAATCCTGCCAAGGGGGTTTGTTTTAGTTTTTGAAACTGCATGCATACTTTAAAGAATGGTCAATCAATACAGTCTGGGTTGAGGAATGGATATATCAGTGAAACACAGTGAAAAACCCAGAATTAGATGCTTTTGTATATGAGAAGTCAATATATGACAAGGAAGGATGGGTGTTTAATTCAAAGGGAAATGAATGGATTATTTATAAAATTTATTGGCAAACTCATTATTAGTCTGGAGAAAAAGCTAAAACAGACATCCCATATTACCTCTTGTACAAAAAAAAAAACCCTTCCAGATCTACTAATATTGAAAAACATAAATATAAAAAGTAAAACCAAAACCTTGCAAGAAAATCTAGGAGACCATTTGTGCAAATTGGGAGTTTATGTAAACCTCCTAACAAAGACTGGAAATCCAAAACCTATCAAATAAAGACATACATATTTAACTATGTAAAATTTAAAACTTTGACATTCAAGGAGAACCATAAATGAAATCAAGAGACAAATGGTAGATCTGGAAAAAGTATTTTCCAGATACTAGAGAAAGGGTGAATATCTATAATATACAAAGAGCTATTGGGATTGATTTCTTTTTTACAAGAAAAGATAAACACTACAATATAAAAATGGAGTCAACCCTATATATTAAATACATAGACAATTCATATAAGAGCAAACCCACATGGCTGATAAATGTATGAAAAGATGCTCACATTGGCTGCTAGTCAGAGAAATGCAAATTAAAGTCACAATGAGATGTCACTTTACACCTGTCAGAGTAGAAAATACTAGAGGGGTGATAGCACCTGCTGGTGAGGGGAGTCTCCTCCAACTTGAAGTGTTTCTGCCTTTGGGAAAAACAATCTGGTAGCATTTATCACAAAATTAAAAATCAAATATCCTGTGACCAAGATTTCTACTCCGAGATGTGGAAGCTACAAATCACCTGCAGCGTTCTTCATATGGCAAAAATCTAGGTACAGAACGGATGTCCAGCAATGGAGGAATAGCTGAATAAATGGCAGTCCATGCACATCACAAAATAGTGCCCAACTGTTAAAAGGAGAAGATCAGAGTCATATAGGAGATGGTTTAGAGCAGTTTTTTATATTGATGATCATCCTTTCTGTGAAATTTTAATACCACAGATGCACTAACATCAGTTTATTTCGTCAAATAGAATTGAGCTTCAGAGGCCCATAGACCATTGTAATACCTAAGATTTCTTTCACCTCCATAAACCCAATTTTTACCCCCTTGGGGTCAATATTGCCCCCATTAAGAATGTGTGATTTCAAGAGATTTCCACAAGGCCTTGCAAAGTGATACAGAAAATCACTTATAAAAGGATGCCATCATTTGTAAAATAAACAATGACCTGAAAAACCTCTATATGTGTGTGTGTGTGTGTGTGTGTGTGTCTCTAAACATCTGTATAGAACTAGATAAAAACACATGGGTTAGTAACATGGGGGTGTGGGAGAGGTGTCGGGGGGGATGGGGGGTAGGGAGGAACTGATGTGATTGGGTGGGGGAGAATGTACTGTACAAAATTATGTACATATGTGAATATACAAATAAAGACTATAAATAAAAGTAAGATGTACTTTAAAAATTGTAAGGACTCATTTAACAGCCTTGAACATTTCTTTAGAAAAATTCCACAGGTAGCTAACTTAAAGTCTCATCTATATCTCTCTGTCCCGGAATAGGCTGATCTTTTCAGAACTCCATGTCTTTGTGTGTCCTGTCTCCTCTGCCTTGGATGCTGTTATCAGTTGAATTGTGTCCTCCGAAATGCATATGTTGAAGTCCTAACCCACAGTACCTCAGAATGCGACTTAATTTGGAAATAGGGTCTTTACCAAGGTGATCCAGATAAAACAAGGTCACTAGGGTGGGTCCTAATCCAATATGACTCGTGTCCTAATAGAAACAGGAAATGTGGACTCAGGCACAGGTGCAGGCTGAAGGAAGAGGATGTGGAGACCAGATCCTTCTCCAGCACCTTCAAAGGGCGCATAACTGTGCCAACATGCTAGATCTTGGACTTCCAGCCTCCAGAACCGAGAGATGATACATTTCTGTTGGTGAAGCCATTCTGTTTGTGGTACTTTGTTACCCTAGGAAACTAATACCCTCCCCCTCTTATCTACCTGGTGAGCTCCTATGCAGACATCCTACAAGGTCCATGTAAAATTTCATAACCTCTGCAAAGACTTCCCAAATTAATCACCCCCCACCTCTTCTGCCCTCCAATAATATTTTGTGCATGCCCAGCCTGTAAGTACTTACACATCTGATTTAACTTATTCCTTTTCTACTAGTTCTTGATCTCCTTGAAGACAGGTACCAGGTCTGGTTTACCTTTACATCCTCTATAGCCTAGCACAGCCCTGAGCATGAAGTAAGTGGTTCACACATATTCGCTAAATGAACAAAAAAAAAAATCCAACCTAAAGCTTTCCACTGTATCACCTTAACACAGGAAGAGATGACAGTGACAGCAAGAGACTCCTGGGACGATAGACAACTCTTCCGTCTTGGCAAAGCTCTTCAATTCTAACAAATTGACTTAATAATGAAAATGTCTTTAATGGGGGCAATATGGCAAAAAGTAATTAACTCCCTAATTGAAATCTAGAACTTTGAAAGTAATTAATGGAAGGCCAAATTGTCCTTCACAGCAAGAGTATTGGAATAAACCAGCGGCCGGTAGGTGGCCGACAGAACGGCTGGAGGAAGGTGTCATGCGGGCAAACCACAGCGGAGGGCAGTGCACTCGCGTCCGAGTGATCCGTGTTCCCCTTCATCAATGCGGAGATGCCGTCAACCAGGGTTGGCAGGTGCCACTTTGCTCTGTAAGAAGGAACCTTTTTTTTTTTTTTAATGAGCAGACATTTCCACCCCTGTTTTGAGCTGGTGTTCAGCCCTTACGGGAAGGGCGGGAGGAACCCCTCTTTCTGAGTCAGTGAGCCTGACGCAAGTGCCTGGCTAGTCAAGAATCACAGAATCTTAGAATTCCGGCATCCTTCCATCCTCTTGGAGGCTCTGGAGTCCGATCCGAGGACGGGGGTTTTCTCTGAATGCCTCCCCGTCAGGTTTCTGCAGCCTCCTCCTCCTTGCACGTAGGAAGCAATTGTTAAGCGGGTGATCAGTGATAACATATTGTCTGGCAGCAGATGGTATCTATATTTAGAGGCCCTTCAGAGAAAGGATTAATGCCGTTAAAAACACATCACGGGCCCAGGAAATGAGAGTCGAGTGTTCCAAAGGACTCCTGAAAATTAAAAAACAAAACCTCCCATGTTGCCTGGTATGGGCTGAATTGTGTCCCCCTCACAAAAAATCATGTGTTGAAGTGCTAACTCCAAATACCTCAGAATGTGACTGTGTTTGGAGACAGGGTCTTTAAAGAGGTGATTAAGGTACAATGAGGTCATATGGGAGGGCCCTAATCCAATCTGGTTGGTGTCTTTACGAGAAGATATTAGGACAGAGACAGACACACATAGAGGGGTGACCATAGGAAGACACAGGGAGAGGACGGCCATTGACAAGCCAAAGAGAGAGGCCTTGAGGGAAACCAACCCTGCTGACATCTTCACGTTGAACTTCTGGTCTCCAGAATTGCGAGAAAACCAGTCTCTGTTGTTTAAGCCACCCCATCTGTGGTACTTTGTTATGGCAGCCAGAGCCAACTCATACATCCCCAAGTCTCACAGGACATCACCCCGTCTCCTCAGCTCAATACACAGTGCCCTCGGGTTGCTGGCTCCACCTGACCACCTCTCAGGTCCCTCCACCTGCCCCTCCCCAAGCCCCTTTCCTCCAGGTGTGCGGCTTATCTTGCTATTATCCCAAACACACCACGACCTTTCACTCCACCAGACCTTAGCACATGACCTTCTCTCCATAGGGATCACTCTCCTGTCCCTACTGTCCTCTTGGAAGGTCTCGTTCACCGTCCAGACTCAATTTAAATAACTCATCCTCAGAAAGGATCTCCCCAGACCTGTCACCCTAACCACACCAGAATTCACTGTTTTCTGTTGTGCTCCATTACATTCTCTTCTTGCCTCCTATTCAGCTCCATGGGGTCCAGACCATGTCTTTGTCAACTTTGAGCTCCCACACACAGGAGTCGCTCAGGAGGGGTCTGGGGGATGAGGGATTCAATAGTCAACGCCATTATCTTACAAAGGAGTCACAGACTAAGAAAGAGGAACCCGCCAAGTGGCCAAGCAGTCTTCGGTGCCTGAAACAGCCCCACAGATGTGACAGATACAGACAAATCGAACAACAGAGACAGAAGCAAAGAAAAAGCTGTGGACTCAGAGGTAGGAACCCTGTGTTCTAGCCCTCTGACTTGCCGTGTGACATCCAGCAGGTCACCTAATCTCCCTCTCAGTCTGAAGTTGGACCAGTTCATCCTTAGTTCTGGAAAAGAAAAAGAAAAAACCTGAGTCTGTGACTCCATGGTCACGGACAGAGTAAAATAAAAAGACCTCTTGCTCTTCCATGCATACAATTATTCATGCATTAATTTATTACACATTTATTGAGCACCTTTAACTGTCAAGACACTTAGAGGTTTCCAGGGGAAGCAACATTTGAGCAGGATCTTGCAGGACACTTGGAAATGAGAAAATAACATTGCTGTAGAAATTGGATTTCCCGACTTCAAAGAATCCTTCCAACTCTTAAAAATGCTATGCTTTGCCTTTCCAGAAACAGAAAAGTGCTTCTGCGAAGCACGAGCGGGTGGGAGGAAAAGATCATTCTGGCTGGGGGAATGCAAGGGACAAGGTCGAGGTGGCAGAGCAACGGGCAACTCGGGGAGCAGCGAGAAGCCAAGTCCTGGAAACGGGAGGTGCCTGCAGGCAGCGGAGAAGAGGACACACCTGAGGAGTCTCTGCTGAATTCGGAGGCAATGAGAAGCCATGAAGGTGTCTGAGCAGGGAAGCGACCCATGCAGATTTGTGGGTTGGAAAAAACTTGTTGGAAGACACTCAGAAGTGGGTGGAGAGGGTGATGCTGGAGGCAGGACCCAGTTAGGAGGCCAAAGAAAGGGCTCAGAGGCGTGCAATGAGTCCTGAGTCCTGAGGCCTGAGTCCTGAGGCCCGAGGCACAGGTGGGATGGAGAGAGGGCGGTGGAGGTTTGCCCACAATTGCTCAACTCTCCAAGACCCCAGACTTTATTCATGTCTCTGTCTATATCTGAGATCACCGCATGCTAAGCCCAATAGACAAGCTGATAATTTCATCAGATCCTAAATCCCCAGTAGATTTGAAAGAGCTTTAAATTCAGTCATCACTTGGAATGCATCTCTTCTCATCAGCTCCAATCCATTGTCACCACTGCACACACACACACCACACAACACACACACACACACACACACACACACAGCCTTTGTCATTTCACGGGACGCCAGAGAGTTGTGTAGCCTATTACTTAGTTTAGAGAAGGTCTCTGTGGTTTAAATTGGAGGCTTCGGACAAATTACATTTGAAATTGAAAAAGGGTGAAGTAGCCAGGTGTATCATCAATTTAGGAAGATAACTAGCGTGTTCGATTGCTACCAGTGCCCGTTTCATCCTACTGTTACTTAAAATAAAAGACCACAAGCTGGGCAACTCTAAATTTCTCAATCGGAGCCTTTGACAGGAAACTGAAGGATTCATCTGTAGAATTCCTCATTTCTCATTAAGACCCAGGCCTTTTCTTTCCCAGTGAATGAAGACGATGTGTCTAAATAGCAAGGTGGGCCTCACTCTTTCTCTACCCACACGGCAGAGTGCATTTGGGGAACAGGCTGGTAAATTAGGTTTAGATGGGGTTTGGGTGTGGGGGAGTGAAGGGCTGGAATTTCTGAGAACAGCGGGTACAGAAGACAGCCCTGCCCTGCCTAAAGAAGGAAAATAGAGTATCTGGGAGTCTAAGGAAGCACTAGACTCAGAGATCCTTGAGCAAAGAACAGCCTCTTACTGTCCTGTGATACCTGTAAGAGCATTTTGCCAACTGGGAAGTTGTTTATGAATGTAAAGATTATTGTTAGGTATACTGTATTATTATGAAAACTGAGGAAGGGACCCCTTAGAATAACAGTGCCTTAAGTAAACCCAGAAATAGGAAAAAAAAAAAAAAAAAAGGATTGCCCTCTCTGATATGTCACCATTTAAACATCTACTTCTATGCTGCACGAATTTTAGATCTCCCGATGTGTTAGATGTCAGAGTCCAAACTGTAGATTCAGACGACACGGGGTTGGAATCCTGGCTCAAACACTCAGGAACTGTGTGACCTTGGCCAAGGGAAGAACCTTTCTGAGATTCGAGATCCTCCTTTGTGAATTGGAATAATAATGGCACCTACCTACGTCCTCTCACGGTTGTTTTGATAATTAAATGACATGATGCATGTAAAAGGTTGAACATTGGTGCCCACATACATAAGTGCTCCATAAATCATAGCTATTGCTGTCATTTTCATCTCTTTTTATTAAATTTGGAAAAACCAAGTCAGAATCTCACCCTAGTCTCTAAAAAAAAGAAAAAAGCTGGAGATAGTCCTGCTTTTAGTTCTAAGTGTTTAAAAATATTTCAAATGAAAGGCAGACTGGTTGGAGAGGGGGAGGGAAGATTGTAGTATCTGGGAAAGGAAGACATCACAGATGGGCCATCAGGAACTTCACAGAGTGTCACATCCAGAGGTACCTGCCAGCTCAACCAGGGATGAATCTTCTATGAGGACCAGATGCTACTAATTGGCAAGGAATCCTGTGGCTGCCACCCAAAGAAGAGAACAAATTCTTTGTTACCACATGGTTGTTTTTTCCTTCCAAGTGGAATGTGTTAACTCTTTCAAATTGTAGTACCAGCTTCAGTCTCCAAAGTCCCATGTCCACATTTAGGAAATTCTTAAGGAAGATACTGGGGCATTTGTTTCATTGATTCTGATGCTTTGCTCAATAAGTAATGTTTGGTCCTGTCTGCGGATTGGGCTTCTGGGCCAGCGAGGACCAGCGATGACATTCTCCGATGGGACTTCAATTTAGTGTTCCCGTGTGGGAATCGGAAGCTCACAGCTTCCCCTCTCAGCCCACTCCTGCCCGTAGGTTGTTCCTCTCCAATCTCTCTCTTCTCTTCAAGTTGTCACCTCTTGCAAAGACAAGGACTGGTCTTTGTTTCCTCTATTGGGTGCTCCCTGAGCCTAGCGAAGAGGCTGTCCCATGGTAGAGCTTTGCTCAGAAAGTAGATTCATATGATGGGGCCATGATTATATCCTCAGCATTTCCTGTCCCCTAAATTCCCATACCCCAAATGAACACTATCTGCTCCCGTCTCATCAAATTATTTTCCATCTCTCGAAGCCATCATGCATTCCCACATATCCATGTCTTCCTATACGTGTTTCTTTCAGTCTACAGTCCTCTCCAGGAGTGGGCCAGACCCCATAAAAGGCATATATTGGATCCACAGGTGGGCACCTCATCACTGGAAGTCAGCAGGACCGGGGCCCAGGAGTTTAACAGAGAGCAGGACATGCCCTTAGGGGCTGCCTCCGCGGGACCCAGGCCAGTTGAGAAGAGCTGCGTTCACGGAGCGATCTGAGCCCTGCTGTGCGCCAGGCTGGCAGCAGCAGCCATCTTTAAAGCCTCCTGCCCAGAGCTGTGAGCCGGGTCTGTAGCTCCACCCCACCCCAACCCGAGGGCTCTTCTTCCGGGGCACCACAGGCTCTGCCCTTGCTGGCCAGGGACAGCTGCATCCGTGGGTTCCAGGTGGGATGAGATCCCAGAAGAGCAGTGGCAGAACCTTTGTGTATTGGAAGTTTGCAGCCCATCCATCTGGTCCTGCTACCCTGGCTCTGGCCTCCAACGAGTCCGCTATGTGCTGGTCCTAGTGCCCACTCCTCAGGTCCCAGCCTTCCTGTACTCCAGAGATTGGGCACTTTGAAGGTTGCTGGTTATAGCAACTCATTTTGTATAAGTACCAGTTCTCATGGCAACTGAATGCCTCAAGAGCCACAGGCTGAACCAGAGCAGCTCCCCCTAACCCTGCCCACTTCATTAGGGAATTTCGCTCCATCCAAGAGCACCTCCAGTGGCCACGATTCCTGCGCCCCCCCTGCCCCCGTGGGAACATCTCCCTGGTGGAGACTTCTGGAGATAGAGACACCCACCCACCTTGCCTTGGGGTCTAGTGGTGGAAAAGGGGTGCACAATTGGAGATCCCCCATCAGCCAGTGTCACGCAGAGACACACATCAGAGGGACAGACACACACAGCTAGATAAGCAACCTCTGAGCTGTGTAGAATTTTTCCAATTCAGCTCTCATGCTGCAGCCAAAAGTAATTGTGTTTCTACCTGCACCTCAGGAGGAGCAGGGTCAAAGTAACCCCTAGGAGCTACAGGCCCCTCCCAAAGTACGGGGCTTTGGCATACCCCACCTGGGGGATCAGAGTCTGCCATGGACATAACAGAATACCTAGCTATTAGGGAGCTGTGGATTCATACCCTCAAGTATGATCCACCAGCTTGGAGCTCAAGCTGGGAGGACAATCTCACTACACTCCACCGGGAAGAGGAGAAGACAACAGGTCAGAGGTAACCCAAGATCCACCAAACTTGCTAAAATACACCTAAGGCAATACAGGCCACTACTCTTCTCCCTGGCTCTGCCAAGGAATGAACCTCGAGTGCTTGGAGACAGGGCCATAAACTAAGCCTAATACCCCCAGCTCTCGACCAAGAGGCCAGATGAGAAAAAACCAGTGAAAGAACTCAGGAAACATGAAAAATCAGAATGAAAAGTCACCCCCAAAAGAAATCATCAGTTCCTCAGCAACGGATACCAACTCAAATGAAATGGGTAGAATGACAGAAGAGGAATTTCGTTTATGGATTATAAGAAAGCTCAATGAAATTCAAGAGAAAATTGAATCCCAGCACAAAGAAACCACAAGAAAAATGCAAGAAATGAATGAAATTCTCCAAAGAAATAGAAATATTATGGAAAATCAAATAGAAATTCTAGAAATGAAAGAAGCATCAAGGATCTACAAAACACAGTGGAAAGCCTTAAGAATAGCTGGACCATGCAGAAGAAAGAATTGTCAGAGCTAGAAGACAATCCTATGCGCTAAATAAATCAGTCAAGAGAAAGAAACAAAAACAAGAGGCATGAAAAAAGCATAGAAGAAATGTGGGATAATAGTAAAGAGGCCCAACATAAGGATCATAGGCATCCCTGAGGGAGAGGAAGAAAATTTGCGAGGGCTGGAAAATCTATTTGAAGGAATAATAGGGGAAAATTTCCATGGCCTAGCCAGAAATCTCGATATCCAAGTACAAGAAGCACACAGGACTCCTGGGAGGCTCAAAGTGAAAAGGCATTCACCACGCCACATAATTATTAGACTGACCAAAGTAAACACAAAAGAGGCACTCCTCAGAGCTCTAAGGCAAAAAGAGCAGGTAACCTACAAAGGGAAACCTATCAGATTAGCTGCAGATTTCTCAGCTGAAACCTTACAAGCCAGAAGGGAATGGGGAGTCATCATCAGTCTCCTAAAACAAAACAAAGGCCAACCCAGAATTCTGTATCCTGCCAAACTAAGCTTCTTATATGAGGGAGAAATAAAGACTTTTCCAGACAAGCAATCACTGATAGAATTTGGGAAGTGCAGACCGGCCCTGCAAGAAGTGCTTAGACCTGCATTATACACTAAACAGAGCAACAGACAACCACCTATGTAAAACTACGCAAAAGCTAAAACTCCAGAACCCAGATTTTGCAATGATTCAAGAGGTAAAACAGAACAAGAAACTACCCAACAGAATAAACAGAAATCTACCCCAAATACCAATTCTCTCAATAAATGTGAATGGCTTGAATTGCCCATTGAAGAGACATAGGCTGGCTGAATGGATTAAAAATACAAGCCAAATATCTGCTATCTCCAGGAAACACACCTTACATACAAGGATGCATTCAGACTCAAGGTGAAAGGATGGAATACAATTTTCCAGGCTAATGGAAACCAAAAGAAATCTGGAGTAGCCATCCTCATTTCAGATGATATAAACTTTAAAGCAACAAAAGTAAAGAAGGACAAAAATGGACACTATATAGTGGTGAAGGGAAAAATCTTACAAGGAGATTTAACAATCCTAAACTTTTATGCACCCAACACAGGAGCGCCCAGATACGTAAAGCAAATACTGCTTGATCTAGACAACATAATAAATAGCAAGGCCATAATAGCAGGGGACTTCAACACCCCACTGACGGAACTGGACAGATCCTCTGAACAGAAAATAAGCAAAGAAACAATGGACTTAAACAGGACTGTAGAACATTTGGGCCTAACAGACATCTACAGAACAATCCACCCAAATAACATTGAATATACGTTCTTCTTATCAGCTCATGGAACTTTCTCTAAAATTGATCACATCCTAGGCCACAAAACAGATCTAAACAAATTCAAAAAAATAGAAATCATACCATGTATCTTTTCAGACCACAGCAGAATAATATTAAAAATCAATTGCAACAGAAACTCACATCTTCATCCAAAAACATGGAAATTAAACAATCTGTTGCTGAATCACTATTGGGTCAAGGAGGAGATTCAAATGGAAATCAAAAGATTCTTTGAACTAAACGATAATGGGGACACAAGTTATCAAAATCTGCGGGATACAGCAAAAGCGGTCCTGAGAGGAAAACTTATCACCTTAAATGCTCACATCCAAAAGACAGAAAGGTCACAAATCAGTAAACTAATTAATCACCTTAAGGAAATGGAAAAGGAAGAGCAAAGCAATCCTAAAACCAGCAGAAGAAAAGAAATAACCAAGATCAGAGCAGAATTAAATGAAATGGAGAACAAAAGAACAATACAGAAGATTAATAAAATGAAAAGTTGGTTCTTTGAAAAGATAAACAAAATAGACAGGCCACTTGCCAGGTTGACCAAAAACAGAAAGGAAATGACTCTAATAAGCTCAATTAGAAATGAAAAAGGAGAGGTCACAACTGATATCATGGAAATACAAAACATCATCTTCAAATACCAAAAAAACTCTATGCCCAAAAACACAAAAACGTGGAGGAAATGGACAAATTCTTAGAAACATACTACCACTCTAGGCTCAACCAGGAAGAAAGAATTTCTAAACAGACCAATATCAAGCACCGAAATTGAAGCAGTAATAAAAAATCTACCCACAAAAAAAAGTCCTGGACCAGATGCGTTCACACCTGAATTCTACCAAGCCTACAAAGAAGAACTGGTGCCTATACTGCAGAAATTACTTGAAAACATCCAGAAGGGTGGAATCCTCCCAAACTCATTCTATGAAGCCGACATCACTTTGATACCAAGGCCAGGAAAGGACACAACAAGAAAAGCAAACTACAGACCAATATCCCTTATGAATATAGATGCAAAAATTCTCAATAAAATCCTAGCAAACCGAATTCAAATGTACATCAAAAAAATAATTCATCACGATCAGGTGGGCTTCATCCCTGAGATGCAGGGATGGTTCAACATACACAAATCTATAAATGTAATTCACCACACAAATAAAAGCAAGAACAAAGATTATATGATCCTTTCAATAGATGCAGAAAAGGCTTTTGACAAAATCCAGCACCCTTTTATGATAAGAACTCTTAACAATACAGGCATAGATGGTTCATACCTCAAAATTATTAAAGCCATATACAATAAACCCACAGCCAATATCATACTGAATGGGGAAAAATTGAAAGCATTCCCCCTTAAAATTGGAACCAGACAAGGTTACCCACTATCTCCACTTCTATTCAACATATTGCTGGAAGTCCTGGCC
Source organism: Daubentonia madagascariensis (assembly GCA_023783475.1). Taxonomy (NCBI): domain Eukaryota; kingdom Metazoa; phylum Chordata; class Mammalia; order Primates; family Daubentoniidae; genus Daubentonia; species Daubentonia madagascariensis. The sequence goes on from JAKFHU010002004.1 coordinate 13,699,119, forward strand.
AGAGCAATCAGACAAGAGAGAGGAATCAGGGGTGTCCAAATGGGGCAGAAGAGGTCAAACTTTCACTATTCGCAGACGATATGATATTATATCTAGGAAAACCCAAAGATTCAACCAAGAGATTACTGGAATTGATAAATGAATTCAACAAAGTCTCAGGGTACAAAATTAATGCAAACAAATCCATAGCCTTCATGTATGCTAATAGCAGTCAAGTCGAGAAACAAATTAAAGATGCAATACCTTTCACAATAGCACCAAGGAAAATTAAATATTTAGGAACATATCTAACTAAGGAGGTCAAAGACCTATATAGAGAGAATTATGAAACACTGAGAAAAGAAATTGCAGAGGATGTAAACAGATGGAAAACCCTATCATGCTCTTGGATAGGTAGAATCAACATTGTAAAAATGTCTTTGCTACCTAAAGTGATTTACAGAATCAATGCAGTCCCTATCAAAATACCAACATCATTTTTTACTGATCTAGAAAAAATAATTCTACGCTTCATGTGGAACAAGAGAAGACCCTGTCTAGCCAAAGCCATCTTAAGCAAAAAGAACAAATTGGGAAGCACCTATCTACCAGACTTCAAACTATACTACAAGGCTATAGTAACCAAAACAGCATGGTACTGGCACAAGAACAGAGACAGACCAATGGAACAGGACTGAGAACCCAAATATAAAACCAACCTCATACGGTCATCTGATCTTTGACAAAGCACACAAAAACATACACTGGGGAAAAGATTCCCTATTCAATAAATGGTGCTGGGAAGACTGGATGGCCATATGTAGAAGACTGAAACTAGACCCACACCTCTCACCTCTCACAAAAATCAACTCACGATGGATAACAGATTTAAACCTAAGATGTGAAACCATAAGAATTCTAGAAGAAAACATTGGAAAAACTCTTATGGACGTTGGCCTGGGCAAAGAATTTATGAGGAAGCCCCCAAAGCAATCACAGCAACAACAAAAATAAATACATGGGACCTGATCAAATTAAAAAGCTTCTGCGCAGCCAAGGAAACTGTCACTAGAGTGAACAGACAACCTACAGAATGGGAGAATATATTTGCCTGCTACACATCTGATAAAGGGCTGATAACCAGAATCTATACAGAACTTAGGAAAATCAACAAGAAAAACTCAAACAACCCCATCAAAAATGGGCAAAGGACATGAACAGAAACTTTTCCAAAGAAGACAGAATAATGGCCAACAAGCATATAAAAAATTGCTCAACTTCTGTAATCATCAGGGAAATGCAAATTAAAACCACAATGAGATATCACTTAACTCCAGTGAGATTGGCTCATATCAAAAAGTCCCAAAACAACAAATGTTGGTGGGGATGCAGACAGATAGGAACACTCATACAGGGCTGGTGGGACTGCAAATTAGTACAACCTCTATGGAAAGTAATAGGGAGATACCTCAAAGAATTAAAAGCAGAACTACCATTTGATCCAGCAATCCCACTACTGGGTATTTACCCAAAGAAAAAAAAGATATTCTATAATAAAGACATCTGCACATGAATGTTTATAGCAGCACAATTCACAATTGCAAAGATGTGGAAACAACCCAGGTGCCCATCAATACATGAGTGGATTAATAAAATGTGGTATATGTATACCATGGAGTATCACTCAGCAATAAAAAACAGTGGTGAATTAACACATCTGGTATTATCCTGGTTGGAGCTAGAGCCCATTCTTTGAAGCAAAGTGTCACAAGAGTGGAGAAACAAGCACCACTGGAACTCACCATCAAATTGGTACTAACTGATCAATACTTATGTCGCACATGGCAATAATATTCATCAGGAGGTGGGCAGGTGGGAGGTGGCTGGAGGGGATGGGAAAACTCTCACTGAATGGATGCGGGGCACACAGTTTGGGGGACATCCACGATTATGGCTCTGACATGGGCAGTGCATGGGCAATATATATAGCCAAAGTGTTGTACCCCCATAATATTCTGAAATAAAAAATAAAAAATAAAAAAAATTTTTAAAAAGGCAAATATTGCAAAGCAGGAGCCATCAAAACTACAGCCTGTGACTACAGCCTGCTGCCTGTTTTTATAAATAACATTTTAGTGCAAGACATCTATGTCCATTTGCTTATGTATTCTTGATGACTGCTTCCGTGCTATGATGGCAAGGTTGAGTAGTTACTGCAGAGATTGTATGGCCTGCCAAGCATAAAACATTCACTTTCTGGCCCTATGCAAAAACAAACAAACAAAAAAATTGCTAACCCCTGTTTTAAAGGCAAAAGCACAGGCTGACGGGTGAGGAAGACTTTAATTTTTTTGTTTTGTTGTTTTGTTTTGCTTTTATTTTTCTTTATGTTTTAATACATAATATTTGTACATATTTGTGGGGTACATGTGATATTTTGTTACATGCATAGAATGTGTAATGATCAAGTCAAGCTACTTAGGGCATCCGTCACCTTGAGTATTTATCATTTCTATGTGTTGGGAACATTTCAATTCCTCCCTTTTAGCCATTTGGAAAATGTACAATGCACGTAGTTCACTATAGTCACCCTACTCTGCTGCCAAACATTAGAACTTATTCCTTCTATCCAACTTTAGTTTTGTACCCATTAACCAGACTCTCGTCCCCATTCCCACCTTTCCATCTTCTGGTGTCTACCACTCTATTGTCTACATCCATGAAATCAACTTTCTTAGCTTCCACCTATGAGTGAGAATACGCAATATGTGTCTTTCTGTGCCTGGCTGATTTCATGTAAGAGAATGACCTCCAGGTCCATCCATGTTCACTCCTGGCTCTACAATGATCGGTAAGTGGCCATGGGAGAGTTTCTCCACCCCTCTGAATTGCGGTCTTTTCCTCTCCAAAAAGGAGATACTAAAACCTATTTGACAAGGTGATTATAGAGACAGAATGGAATGTATGAAAAATATCCTAGTGAAGCAGCCAGCAAATGGTAGGCGCTCAACAAACATTTCCCTTTCTCTTTCCTTTCCTCTGTCCTCTCCTTGATTTGCTTTCCTTTTTCCCTTCTAAACTTCTTGGAAATCCACCAGTGTGAGGCTGTATTACTGGCTTCAGTGTCCACTCTTCCTTATTTGTATCCACACACTTTGCCTTGTGATTTTGTACTTCCCCTCACTAAACTGGTGGAGTAGGTTTCCCTATCCCTTGACTTGGGGTTTGGTCAAGTGACTTGCTTTGGCCAGCAGAATGAAGTGGAAGTGGTAGGATCCCAGCTACAATCCTAGGCCTTAAGAGGCCTCACAAATGTCCAAATGCCTTCCTGAGTCTCTGTCATCACCATAAGAAGAACATGCCCCAGGCCAGCCTGCTGGTCCCAGCAGAGCACAGCCACTTCACTTGAGCCCAGCCTAGATCAGCCAGTCCCCAGCTATCCCCAGGGAGCATAACTGAGCCCAGCCAAGATCAGTCCAAGTCAACCAACCCCCAGCCAACCCACAGACTTATGAGAATAAATCGTTGCTCTAATAACAGACTCTGGCTGTCCTGTTACACAGCAGTTTTGTGTCAATAGCTAGCTGATACATCACCATTCATTCTTCAAGGTACAACTCAAACACCACCTCATTTGGGTTCAGATCCTAGCTTCTTCACTTACTAGCTATGTTGCTTTGTAAGTGGATTGACCTCAGTTTCTTCCCCCCTATAATGAAGATAATAACACCACAGTTATTGTTGTGAGACTGAGGTAAGATGACACATGGTAGACACTCAATAACTTTTGGTTTCCTTCCCCTTCCCTCCCACTCCAGGAAGACTTCCCAGAAATACTGGGACAGAAGCAGTCATCTCTTCTCATACTGTATGTCTTGACCCTCTCTGTGCATAACACTTCCTGCCAGGTGTGCACCTGTCACTAGTCTGTGCAGGAGTTCTCAAACAGTGGTAGCCATCAGAATCACCTGGGGACAATTTAAAGCACACCAATGAACAATCTCTGTGCCAGTCTTACTAAATATTTATGTTTGTGAATATATATAAATTCCCAAACACAGATAAATAGAAAGAGAGAGAGAGAGACATAGAGAGATGTATCTAGCTATATATCTTCACGTCCCATGGAAAGGCACGTGTTGGACCGAAAAGATGGTAAGTATGCCTGGCGGAGACAGAGGAGAAACTCTGGTGGGTCCGTAGCGGTCCTGACGTGCAAATCGTCGTCCGACCTGGGTATGGGGCGAAAGACAACGAACCATCTAGTAGCTGGTTCCCTCCGAAGTTTCCCTCAGGATAGCTGCGCTCCCTCGCGAAGAGACCCCCGCTCAGAAACAAATTAAAGATGCTATACCTTTCGCAATAGCAACAAAGAAAATTAAGTATTTAGGAACATATCTAACTAAGGAGGTCAAAGACCTATATAGAGAGAATTATGAAACACTGAGAAAGGAAATTGCAGAGGATGTAAATAGATGGAAAGCCCTACCATGCTCTTGGATAGGCAGAGTCAACATAGTAAAAATGGCTTTGCTACCTAAATTAATTTACAGAATCAATGCAATCCCTATCAAAATACCAACATCATTTTTTGCCGATCTAGAAAAAATAATTCTACGCTTCGTGTGGAACCAGAGAAGACCCCGTCTAGCCAAAGCAATCTTAAGCAAAAAGAACAAATTGGGAGGCATCTGTCTACCAGACTTCAAACTATACTACAAGGCTATAGTAACCAAAACTGCGTGGTATTGGCACAAGAACAGACACATAGACCAATGGAACAGGACTGAGAACCCAAATATAAAACCAACCTCCTACAGCCACCTGATCTTTGACAAATTCCAGAAAAACGTACACTGGGGAAAAGAATCCCTATTAAACAAATGGTGCTGGGGAAACTGGATGGCCATATGTAGAAGACTGAAAGTGGACCCACACCTCTCACCTCTCACAAAAATCAACTCCCAATGGATAACAGATCTAAACCTAAGACATGAAACCATAAGAATTCTTGAAGAAAACATTGGAAAAACTCTTATGGACATTGGCCTGGGCAAAGAATTTATGAAGAAGACCCCCAAAGCAATCACAGCAGCAACAAAAATAAATACATGGGACCTGATCAAATTGAAAAGCTTCTGCACAGCCAAGGAAACTATCACTAGAGTGAACAGACAACCTACAGAATGGGAGAAAATATTTGCATGCTACACCTCTGATAAAGGGCTGATAACCAGAATCTATACAGAACTTAGGAAAATCAACAAGAAAAAATCAAACAACCCTATTAAAAGATGGGCAAAGGACATGAACAAAAACTTTTCCAAAGAAGACAGAATGATTGCCAGCAAACATATAAAAAAAGTGCTCAACTTCTCTAATCATCAGGGAAATGCAAATCAAAACCACAATGAGATATCACTTAACTCCAGCGAGATTGGCTCATATCAAAAAATCCCCAAATAACAAATGTTGGCGGGGATGTGGACAGATAGGAACACTCATACACTGCTGGTGGGACTGCAAATTAGTACAACCTCTATGGAAAAGAATATGGAGATACCTCAAAGAATTAAAAGTAGAATTACCATTTGACCCAGCAATCCCACTACTGGGTATTTATCCAAAAGAAAAAAAGACATTTTATAATAAAGACATCTGCTCTCGAATGTTCATAGCAGCACAATTCACAATTGCAAAGTTGCGGAAACAACCAAGGTGCCCATCAATACACGAGTGGATCAATAAAATGTGGTATATGTATACCATGGAGTATTACTCAGCAATAAGGAACAACAGTGAATTAACACATCTGGTATTATCCTGGTTGGAGCTAGAACCCATTCTTCGAAGCGAAGTGTCACAGGATTGGAAAAACAAGCACCACTGGTACTCACCATCAAACTGGTACTAACTGATGAACACTTACATCACACAGGGCAATAACATTCATCTGAGGGCGGGTGGGCGGGAGGGGGGTGGAAGGGATGGGAAAAATTCTCACTGAATGGATGCAGGGAGCACAGTTTGGGAGATGACCACGATTGTGGCTCTGATATGGGCAGAACAGGGGCAATGTGTATGGCCAAAGTGTTGTACCCCCATGATATTCTGAAATTAAAAAAATAAATTAAAAAAATAAAAAATAAAAAATAAAAAAATAAAAAAATATTAAGTGAAAAATGTTAGATATACTACTCTACAGTGATCATATCCCAATTGTGTAATATGGGTCTGTGCTTGTATGAAAAGAAAATAGAAATTGTACTAAAATGTTAATAGTAGTTTTCTATGGATATTAAGATTCCAAGTATATTTCTTTTCTTCTTAATTATATATTTCCAAATGCTCCACTATAAACATGTATCACTTTTTTTAACATTTTTTTTTGCCAATTAATTAATTTAAGTTGACAAAAAGTATATATATTTATGGTGTACAACATGATGTTTCAATGCATGTATACATTGTGGAATGGCTAAATCAAGCTATTTAACATATATGTTACCTCACATGCTTACCATTTATTTGTGGTAACACTTAATGTCTATTCTCTTGGCAATTTTCAAATATGCAATATATTGTTAGTAACTCTATTCACCAAGATGTATAATAGATCTTTTAAACTTATTCCTCATGTCTGATTGAAATTTTGTATACTTTGACTAACATATTCCCAATCTCCCATCCCTCAGCTTGTGGTAACCCCCATTTTATTCTGTTTCTATGAGTTTGCCTTTTTTACATTCCATATATAAGTGAAAAAAAAAAAAAAAAGAGCCAGAAGGAAGCCTAGCTTTCCCAGTGCGGAAGCTGAGGTCGAGTGAGTCTTAGGATTAGAAATGTGTCTTCCAATTTCAAACCAAGTGCCTTTCTAGACAGGCTGGGACCTCAGAGAAGTCAGGAAACCTCTCAGTCCCAAAGTTGCCATTTCTTGAGTGTGTTTCCCACCTCAAAGGCCTTGATCCTCAGTGGAAGTGCAAACTGCAGGGATGGGACATGCTGCAATTGGATCTAGGAAAAAGAGGCCATCCACAGTCTCACCTAAAGACCTACCCTGGTTCCTCACTAGGGCTGGAGGACTTAAATCAAGATTGACCCTCTTCATGAGAAACTAGCTGTTTATAACCTTGGACTTCCAGGGTGATTCATGAGAACTTCTGATCCTTTTGAGCCCATGGTTTCACGGGCCAAAGGAGGGCCTAGAAGTCAGGCTCTGATTTATCTCCCCATACTCAGGCAAGGTTTGTAACAACCACAGGATTACAAATGTGAGCCACCTCTCCCAGCCTGGAAATAATACAAACAATTCTTAATTCTAAATTTAATGTAATAGCTCCTGAGGAGGGCAAATGTTGTAGCTCTTTTCCACCTTGGCAGAGCTTGTTAGTGCTCACCAAATAGTCATACACCGCCATACATTTCCCAGCCCCAGAATGCAGGTGGAGCCATGTGACCGTGTCTGGCCAGTGGGATATCAGAAGGGATGGAAGTGATGGAAGCCATGTCCAGTCTTGGCACCTGAAAACATTGATTGGCACTCTCCACCTGTCCCTGTGGCCTTGGAGACCATGCATTCCAGATGTAATAGCTGCAAGATGAAAGCAACCTCGATCTCCAGTGAGGCAGAAACACATCCTGGAGAACCACAACACTGGCATCAGACAATCTCAAGAGCAGAAATAAACATTAATTCTGTTGAACCACTGAGCTTGCAGGGCTTATTTGTTACTGCGGCATGGCATAGCCTCTCTTATCAAAGCCATCCCAATCACAGCAAAAACAGATCCACAAATTCAACTCAATTCCATTTTCTAAGTACTCTATTCCCTGAACATTGGTATTGGCAAGTCATAGTGATGGGCACATGGTTCACACAAAATGTAACAATCCAACAAAAAGGAAAAGATAAGCAAATATCTACACAACAGAAAAATGGAATAACTTTCATAAAGGACAGACAAAAGCAATACTATTAGCATCCTTCTGGCAGTGGTATGGACTAAATTGACTGCAAAACCCAACCACTACAAAGTACCTAAAAATGCTGGATAGAAGAAAAGAAGAAAAATCTTCTTCAATGCACAGTCTAGTAGTCTAAAAAGTAAAGGAAATCCCTCAAAACCAGAAAATGAAATGGGAGTAGAAATCCAGGAATATGGTAAAATGCTGAATGCAGGAGCTGCTCTGGGGTATTTTTCAATCCATCTGGGGGCTACACCTTCCATGATACAAAGATTACAAAATAAATCTCCCCTTGCAAGGAAAGATGAAGAGGTAACCTGCCTGTCTAAGTCTTCCTTAGAAGGAAGGAGGTGAGGTGGGAGGTGGGTGTTATTTCTTAACCTCTCTTGAGAATTCCCAACCACAAGTGTGTCCTCATAGGAGTTTAGGACTGAATTTACACTACCTATGTGGTTTACAAACAAAAAGAAAAAGCTCAATTTGAGAATTTTGTTTTAAGTGGCCCTGAGTTAGTAGTGCCTCCAAGGAACTGGCAAATGTCCCCAAGCAAACTGATGCAAATGTACATTCTCTAAACACACCCTCAAAGAATTATCATAGATATGTATTTCAATAAATATGAGTTTACAACCAAAAATACAAAACTTATGAGGAAAATCATAAGGAGAATTAACAACACAAAAACACAATGAGAGACACAGATATTTTAGATATTTGAGTGTTCAAGTGCAGAACACAAAATAATATGCCACATATATGCATATAAATACATACACACATATATTCTCATGTGTGGGTATGCATTTGTTTGCATGTATAAAGAAATAGAAAAACTTTTGATAGTATTAGTCAAGGAACAAGAAATTACCAAAAATTACAAGGCAAATATGAAAAGAAGCTAAAAGAATTTCAGGAAAAATTTAATAATTAAATAACTGAAAGCAAATATAAAGTGGGTAAGTGAAATGACTGATTAGAGACAGCTAAAGAAATAATTAGCAAATTGGAAGGTAAATTTGAATAGATTACTAGAATGTTGCCCAGAGCAGCCAAAATGTGGCTAAAATGGCATGTGAAGAGCTCTGAAGGACAGACGGGGCCTGGATGGAAAAGGAGATCGAACTTCGCTTGCTGGCAATGGGGAGCCACTGAATGTTCCTAGGTAAGGAAGCAACATGATGAGAGCTGGGCTTTAGGAAAACAGATGTGGCTGTAGTGGGTTACGTGAGTGGAAATGCACAGAGACTCTACCCAGTCTCCTTGGGTGTCTCTGACAAGGACACAGAGTGAAGACAGAATTTTCCAGACTAGAATCAGGTAGCAGACAGGTTTGCATGAGAAAGTGCTCCTCCCCAGACTGGGCATTCTATTCCTGAAGTGCAAAAGGGAGAGCTGGCAGAGAGGCTGGATTTCTGCATCTTTCCAGGATATCAAAGACTTCAGCCACTCTGTGCAAGGGCTTCTCTATGACAGTCTCACCTGTGTTGAGCTCTCTTTCCTTCTTTTTTTAAAAATTTTATTGATGCATAAGAGCTGTACATAGTTTCAGGATAATTTAATACCCTCATATAATTTGTAAAGACCAAATCAGTGTACTTGGGATATCCATCACCTTAAATATTTGCCTTTTTGAATGCCAGAAACATTTGAATTATTCTTTCCTAGCTATTTTGAAATGTACAATAGATTGTTATAAACCAGTCACCCTACTGATCTAACACTAGGTCTTATTCTTCTATCAAACCATATATTTGTACCCATTAATCGACTTCTCTTCATCCTCCTGCCTCTTGTTAATGTTGCTCTGTCAGTCTCTTCAATGAGGGCTTTGCTAAACACACAGAATGCCCTACAGGGATGTCATACACATGGTGACTCCAGGGGACAGTGAGGAGGCCCAATCCAAGAACTGAGCGTGAGGGTTGAAAAGGAAGTTGCCTGGAAATTGGCCAGAGGTCTGGCGTGGCGTCTCATGTGGCAGTAGGGATGTCCCCTGTAGTGAAAAAAACCAGCAAGGGATTGGAGAGTGGCAGCAGTATCTGGGGGATGGTCCCATAGAAAAGAAAGAAGAGCTCACTCACAGGGTCATTGGAGATCAACACCTGCCCTGCTGCCACTGTCCTTGGGCTAGTCCAACAGTGACGTGGGCTGCTCCAGCTGGTGCTGGTCTCCCCATCCTCCCCTGTGGCAACAAAAATAGGTGGGGTAGATCAGGCGCAGTGGCTCACGCCTGTAATCCCAGCACTCTGGGAGGCCGAAGCGGGAGGATCACTTGAGGCCAGGAGTTTGAGGTTGCAGTTATCAGGTAGATAGTTAGGCTCTCCAGCTCTTCTCGGGACAAGGGTTCCCTGTTTTCGTGCTGTTTCGAGCAGTTGCTCCACCTGGGAGGAAGGATAAGGGTGGGCACTCCATTTTGGTGTCACCCCACCCTTAATCCTATCCCAAGCAACTGCTACACCTGGGGAAGGAGGGAATGCTTTATCAATCTAGGAATTCCCCAGCCCAGGCATAATAAGATTTAGAAAGTGACCTAGAGAAACCTAAGGGTAATTAATATGCCATTAGCTGGAATCTGCATTGTGGTTCCCCACCCACGCCCCGAGTGGACTTTCTTAGAGGGAGTTCGTATATATATACGCAGATAGAATTTTGAGGACATCTGTTGATCATTTGATAACATCCTACACCTCCCAGGTGCCCTCCTCAGACTGGGCTAATAAAAGGAAATAATCCAAGAAGTCAGAGGAAGTGAGTGGGTCAGTGAGTGAGTTGGTCTGTCTCTCTCCTTGTGGGAGGCCCGGTTTGTTCTACAATAAGGAGCTGCTCTGTGAAGCTGCTCCCTGCCTGAGGTTACTCCGTCACATTGGCCTTGCCAGTCATTTTTCCAAGAAAGGAGTCAGAGGACCAGGATAGTAGTCTAGACTTGACACTTTGGTGTGTCTGGTCATTCTTCAGCCAAGAGCACACCAAGAGCCAAGGGCAGACTCCCACCCTGACATCTTTGGTGCCAAAAGCTGGGATTCTGACACAGTGAGCTATGATGATGCTACTGCACTCCAGCCTGGGCAACAGAGCGAGACCCTGTCTCAAAATAAATAAATAAATAAATAGCTGGGATAAAGAAGTGCAGCCCACCAGCAACTTCATCGAAATGAGTGAACATTAACAAACCCACTTTTATTGACTTTGGGTAGAACATAAATGCAGAACTATAAAAGAAATAAGGTTAGTGAGTAAATGATGACAATGAATTAGCCAAACTCTTTCAAATTGAAAAGAGAGAGAGAGATCTGCGTTGAGAAGTGGCTAAGATCCAGAGTAAATAGCTTCACAAAATTACCCCTTTCAGTTTTAATCTCTTGTGCTTTAATCATCTCCAGCCGTGGACACGGTTCTTACCATGAAGACAAGGGCTCCAAATGAACACAAGGATAATGAATGTGAAATACTATTATATTTAATACTATAATATCATTAATGCAACTGTAGTCAGAGATCAAGGACTTTTCAAATTAATTATTTCTTGTTCCAACACACACCATGAAATGGGCTTTCTAAATCAAAATGACACATCCAACCTTTTCTTTATTAAGATAATTTTATTTTATTTCTTGGATCTTTGCAGCCTAAGCAAGTTTTACAAATATTTAAGAGAAAAATTAGGAGGGAAAATGCTGGGTAATGCGTGAATAGCAACCCGTTGACTGACATAGAGCTACACTGAGAACCAGCTTTAGAGTCTTCCTGCCTTTAGTACACAAATTCTGCACATTCTTTGTGGGAAGATTAGAGGACCTGTATGTCCTTCTTCCTTTGCACTTTCCATTTTATTGCCAGGTTAAGGAGGGAAAGTCGCCACTTGAACTGTGCTCATTAAGTTCCCTCTGAATTGAGTCTTTATGGTCAGCAGTAAAAATTAGGCAAAATATTGATAACTTGCCCATTGATGGTCTCTCCAGGGTGGGTCTCTAATTGCATGAACGACTGATCACCTGCAGAAACCACTTTCAATGCTCGTTTTGGTCTGCAAAGAAATCTAAGTGTACATGATGACCACGTTCCTCAGAAATAGCTGAGGTACTTGTCCACACAGAGCTACGCACGTGGTGTGGCAGGGGGTTGCATCCATTATGAGGGTGACAGCTGCCTGGGTGGCTTGCAGAGCATTTTCTATGAGTGCATTTGCTGATTTCCGGGAAAGGACCATCAGCTTCCCACACCGAGGTATTTCTGCTCTCAGTGCGGTTGGACAGCTTCTTCGAGGGAAACACTTTCTGTGAAATGCCTCCCCAGTTGACGCTTCACAGTTGACTAATTGCCAGGATAATCGGTCCTAACCATTTACCTTCTGAAAGCATCACTCTCGACTTGATCATTTAATTCTCAAAACGCCTTCGACTGACGGGAAAGTATGCTATTTTACTTGCAAAGCTGATTGCAAATTATTTTCTGATTGCAGATTTATTTTGTTTGTGACAAAATGTTTCCCACTAATTGCTAAAATAATCTTGTAGGAACTTGCAGTTGAACATCTCATTTATTAACCCGCAGTAGTTTCTCCCTAATCCCTGTTTTCATCTTTTTATTTATTTTAAACACCTATTTACAGGATCATTAATCCTCATCAATATTGTCTGGAACCCTCGAGCAGCTACCAGGGCTGTTTCTGCAAAAGAAAACCACACAGTCAATGAAGCTCAGTGCTAGACCCTCCGCCCTACTCACCACCTTTTCATTCTGGGGGATGAGGGACGAAGAGAAAAGCTCTCTTAGCTGGACCCACGGTGGGCAATGGAAAGCAACAGATGCGAATCTTGGCCAATAGAGAAATATCCATTCATCACTCACTTCTGGCTAGATTCTTTTTTTTGTTTGTTTGTTTGTATTGAACAGCCACATGTAGACAGAACAGTAAGACAACTTTGAAAATATTTAGTAAGTTCCAACAATATTCCTATCACTATAGTATACTTTAAAGATATTTTGTCCTAATATTAAACAGGAAGAAGGCAAAAATATACACTCATTAGACCAGAAAACACTAGTGACAGAAGTGGCCTGTTACAGCTCAGTCATTGCACAAGTGAGGAAACGGGCACAGAGCAATGGAGCAATTTGACCCAAGATTCTGTGCTAATTAGGGTCAAGTTGGGATTGGGGAAGGGAAGCCCATTGCAGTGCGGTTACATGAGTTTATTTATCCTCAAGTTTTCTTTTGGTTATTTTGCATTTGAGATGAAGAGAAATAGTATTGCACATAATTGTTCATTTTTCCAGGGGCTTGTTGTGAACAATCACAGAAAATAATTGACTTTCCCTAAATGCCCACAGTGGAGATGATGAACTGTTATTTCTTTAAATGCTGCCGAAGGTTAAAACACATCATGCTGGAACCCAAAGACCTATCTTTTATGGAGGGATCTTGAGAAATGTCAGTCCATGCCAAGCACCAGAGAACCTTTTCAACACTGCCTGCCCCCAAGTCAAAGCTCAGCAGAGAGAAGGAACTCAGGTTTTTGGTTGAATAAATGACTATCCAACAATTTCTCTGGGCTTTGTGATGAGGCAGTAATTCTCAAGAAAGGACTTCAATCTGACTGTAATTTTTCTAGCACTGCTTGGCCAAAGTTCATGTCAAGTTGACCTTAATTCATTTACCTTCTTGGACCTGCTTCAAGCTCAGCTACATTACCTCTTCCTTCCTGGTGGGCTCCCATTACTCATTGCAAACCCCTTTTCTGGATCTGGCAGGGAATTGCCTATAATTACCCTTCATGTACTCCTGGAGCAAAGATATGCACGTTAGGAGCCAAAATAGAAGGTTAACTACAAACTGTGCAGTAATGCAATTACCTCCCAATTATCCCTTTCAATGCTTAGGGAATGAATAGGATGCATTAAGCCCAATTCTGCAGTAAAGTCCCCAGTTATTGGAGGTGAGGAGGAGGTGGGGAGGGGCAGAAGGAGAGAGGAAAATAAGTAAGGCTGCTGTGGGTAAAGAATGCCAGGGAATGCTGGTGACTCCTTGCGGGAATTATTCCTACTGGTATTGGATGCCTTTCAAATTTTTCTGCTTGCTGTGCTCTGCAGAAGGGGGACTGGGGTAGCAGGTGTCCCGTTTCTATTTAATTAAGACCCTCTACTCAGCAATGGCCTTGTGTAGAATTCCCTGTATAGAGGGGTGCAATGCCCTGCAGAGGTGCATATCTGGGGTTAGCTAAGACTTTGGAGACAAGCTATTCATTAGATGTTGGCCGGTCGTTTATTTTGGACTGAGATGAATAGGGTGCATATCCTGTCCAGACTGGGATATACCACCAAACAGGGATCTTGCAAAACAGGGGAGACCTGAAAAAAGGTGTTTAGCTAAAACAGCCTAATTCTGAAGCCCAGGGGAAGGATCCTAGAGCAAAGAGAGATGGGGACTAGCATTGAGGATGCCAGCATTCCTCCTGGGCCAGAGCATGGTACAGGGGCTTGGCGGTGACTTAAAGGGACAGTGGGAGTCGGGGGACTGAGGCCATATGTGTGCCAGCTTCTTGAGCATCCACATCCTGCTGATGTCACACAAGAGGTCACTCTTTATCAACCAGGACTTTATCTGTGACTGCAAGTGAACCAGTATCCAAGACATTGCCTTTATTTCTTAAATTCCCCCTTGTTCTTTTTCATCCAATTAACAGAGATTATTTTTAATCTAAATTATCCCTTCTGTGATAATATTGGCTTAAGAGGTTATCTACTGCTTCATAACAAAACATCCTAAAACTTAGGGGCTGCGAACAGTAAGTTTTTATTATATCTCATGGTTCTGAAGATTGGCTGGGAGCAGCTGGTTGGGTCTGTGTCAGGATGTCTCAGGTGGCTGCAGTCAGATAGCAGCTGGGAGCGCAGTCATCTGTGAGCTCACCTGGGCTCTGTGTCTACGGTGGTTCATTCACATGGCTGGTAGTCGATGCTGGCTGTCGGGTGGGAGCTCAGCCTGGGCTGTGGACCAGGGTCCCCACATGTGGCCTCTCCATTTAGCGTGGGTTTATCACAGCCTGGCAGCTAGGTTCTGCGAGGCAATGTCCCAAAAACAAACATTCCAGAAGACCCAGGCAAAAGCCACAGGCTTCTTGTGACCAAGCTTCGGAAATCCCCAAACATTGCTTTCACCACATTCCATTGATCAAACAAGTCACGCAGTCCAGCCCAGGTTCAAGAGGAGGGCAATCGCATGCTTCTAGAGAAGGAAATAATTTCTCCAGTCACAGAAAAACCCAAATAATCGTGCCTTTAACACAATAAAAGTTGCTTTCTCATGTAAAATCTGTCCAGGGACAAAAGGCTTGGGCAGGTTTTCATGAGCTCTGTGCCACAAAGTCCTCAAAGATCCTGGATCCTTCTAGTTCAACCCTCGGCCATCAGCAGGGCGTGGACCTCATCTTCAAGGTCCAAGAGAGCAGCATCTGCATGCCAAGCAGCAAGATGGAAAAAGAGGTGAGGAAAGAAGGAGTCGAGGGCTAATGCCAGCTTCTGTCACAGCAAGTTCCTATAATTGTCACGCAACACTTCTGCTCACATCCCATTAGCCAGAACCCAGTCACATGGTCAGACTCAGCTGGAGGAGAAGCTGGGAAATGGAACCTTTATTCTGGGCCACCATGTTCCAGGAGAAAATTCAGGGGCTTGTGTTCCACAGGAAGCAGGAAATACTGACAACAGAGGGTCCACTGGCGCTCTTTGGCTAAATCTACCCCCTTCTAAATAATCGTGAAAATCACACATTTGATATTCCCTCCAAGATCCCTGAGGGAGCAGCTGCCACCACCTGGAGAATCTCTGCACTTCCTATATCCCTATCCAAGATGTTTTGGTGGAATTTAACTATCCATAGTTTCTATTAAGAAAGTAATAGGTATTTTGTGTTTCCAACTATAAAATTATATTGTAATATTTCATATGTCTTTCAAATATTCCTTTCCTCTAAGATATGCTTATTAAGCTGGCCACTGTTTCCAATATATGCACTTTCCTGATTGAGAGTCATTCTTTCAGGCCAGATATAGCAACAGACTTCAACCTGAGCCCCAACTCGGATTGGAACCTGGATTTTAGGACTACTGTATCTGAGCGCATAGGGATGCCTGGGGTTCCTGTGTAACATCCAGTCCCTCCCACTGGAAGAGAGTGTCCATGCTGAGCCCGCATTCATGGGACTGGGTCCATGACATGCTACTGCATGACTGTTCCCCACACCCCATATCAGCACACATTTACCAAGTCCTGTTGCACTGTACGTTGAACTTGGGACTACTTCATTTGGGGGTCAGCCCCACAGCCAAATCATGTTCCCAGCCCCCACCCTGCCCATCTCCAAGCTTCTTCCTCTGCATTTCCTCCTAAGGAGCTGAGGTGCCAGCATGCCTTGCAACTTAGTACCCAGGAGCAATGGTCCCCAAGGGCTAGGTTCTGTGGAAAGCATGATGATTAAAATGTAAATCCTGACAAGGGAATTATCAGTGCGATTGAAAAGTCTCAACTCCCATGGGGAGAGGCTGCTGATGGGTGGGGAGCAAGGTGATTAGGCAAAGAGATCAGCAACTGACAGGCAGAAATTGAGTGTAGCTGGATCCAAAGGAGAGTCCTGGGAAAGTTACACTAATTGTCGGAGGCCAGAAAGAGAACACAAAACCTGTAGGTTAGGAGCCAGGTAAGTGCCAGATTGAGTGGGAAGTGGAGAGCAGAGGTAGGAGTTGACATTAGGTGAAAACTCCTTATGTCGACAGGACTGGGGCATCTGCAAGGCCCTTTTACGTGGCACTGAGCATGGGACAGGGAATGGTCGGCCTTGTCAAAGGGTCCAGGTCAGGACAGACTCTACTCCACTGGGCCTGACTGAGAAGGGGAGAAGAGCTTATTCCAAACAGGCCTTGACCAACTTTGAAGAGCCAAGACAGCCAGCCGCTGCGTTCCCAGTTGAGAAAGTTGCCCAGACTCCATCGAGCACTTTTTCCAAATGCAGCCCTGGGAAGTCACGGCTGCAGCTGTAACAAAGCCAACCATGCCCCAGATAAGCCTTTTATGAGGCTGTTTGCTCCATTTTGTTTCACATAATTTATTGCTCAGTACATATCGATACTACAATTGTCAGCCCAGCAGACATTTTCCATTTTAATAGTTCGCATGAGATACCACATTATTGATCCTACACCACTAAATAAAAAACTCGTTTGTCAGAGGAACACAAAATGGCTTTCAATGGACACAGCCAAACACCTGCTACTAGTTAGGGAAGAAAAATAACCATCCTGCTACAAGGACATTGGGAAGCTGCCTCGGTGCTCCAATTTAGGGATTAGCAGGCCTCTTGGAAAACAGGAGGTACTTGCTCCAAATGTCTAGGGACTGAGAGCCCCACTGATAAAAGGAAACGCTGCCATTGACCAGGGATCTGTCATGTGCTGGGCATTTTTATTTTCTAAACTTTATCTTATTTACCCTTCCCAGCCATCCTGTAATGCACGTGTCACCACTCTGGGAAGCAAAGCACAGAATACCAGAGCAAAAGTAGCTAATCATCAGGCACATTTGTTTCTCAATTAGCAGAAGTCTCATGTCAGATGATTCCGGGGTTGGCAGCGCTGCTCTCTGATTTTAGGGCTCTGGGTCGGCATCTCTGCCATCCTCTTAACTATTCCCACAGGGCCACAAGACAGCTGCCAGGCAAGCCACCTGCCAACGTCTGCCATTTTCAGATGAGGGAATCTGAGAGAGCATGAGTAACTTAAGCTACTTATCCAATGTTCTAGAAAGGAGCAAAGAAGCCAGAATCCTTATCTGCTGGGTTTCAAGTTGAGTTTTCTTTCCATACATGACACCATTGGTTTATCAAAAACACCATGTTGTTAATGGGGGAAATCTGAACCCTATAAAATAATTTAAAGAGGTTTATTCTGAGCTGAATATGTGTGACAGAGCCCTGGGGAGGCACAATCAAGAAGCCTTGAGTAAGTGGTCCCAAAGTAGTCGGGTTACAGTTTGGTTTTATACATTTTAGGGAGATGGGAATTGCAGGCAAAATCATAAATCAATACATAGAAAATATAAATTGGTTTGGCCCAAAAAGGCAGGCAGGACATCTCCAAGTGGGGGGGAGCATACAAGTTATAGGTGGGTTCAAAGATTCTTTGATTTGTAATGGTTAAAGAAATAAAGCTTTGTCTAAAGGCTTGGAATCAGTAGAAAGGAGTGTTTTAAGATTAGGAAGCCTGCTAACCATAGCAAGCCACAATATAATCAAAGTGATATGTTATATGTTAAATAACTTTATGGCCTGCAGCCATAAGTTAACCTTTGCTGTATATGACTTTAGGTCCAGTTTGCAATTAGTCTAAACCCCAAAAGGGAGGGGATATAATAAGGCATGTCTGACCTCCCTTCCCTTCATGGCTGGAAGCTCAGTTTCAAGGTTTTTCCGGGGTCCCTTTGTTCAAGAGGAGGTCCATTCAGTCAGCAGGGGCTTAAGATTTTATTTTTAGTTTACAATGTTATGGGCTGAATTGTGTACCCTCAAAATTCATGTGTTGAGATTCTAACCTCTGGGACCTCAGAATGTGGCTGTCTTTGGAGACAGGGTCTTTAAAGGGAGAAAATGAGGTCATTAGGGTGGGCCCCAATCCAATGTGACTGGTGGCTTTGTAAGAAAAGGAGATGGGGACAGAGACACACACACACAGAGGGATGACCACATGAGGACACAGGGAAAGGACAGCCATCAGCAAGCCAAGGACAGAGGCCTCAGGAGAAACCAACCCTGCTGACACCTCAGTCCCAGACTTCCAGCCGCCAGAACTGTGAGGAAATAAATTTCTGTTCATCTTCCAGATCTCTTCTTTCTTCAAGAATTGCCCCTCCCCATGAATGTGTGAGTTTTTTTCACAGTCACTAATTGGTTTTTAACACCTTTATTGAGGGATAATTTGTACTCAATAAGGTGCATTTATTTAAATTTACACAATTTGCTAAGTTTTGACATGTGGATGCACTCATGAAACCGTCACCACATTCAACAAAATGAACATATCCATCACCCCCAAAAGTTTCTTTGTGCTCCTTTGTTAATCCCTCCCTCCTGCCCCCGCCCCCACCCCCACCCCAGGCAGCCATCAACCTGCTTTCTGTCCCTACCAGTTAGTTTGCATCTTGAGTTTTACACAAATGGGGTTCTTTTTGGTGTGGCTTCTTTCAGTTAGCATAATTATTTTGAGATTCATTCATGTCAGCACATGATCTTTCAATAGTTTGTTCCTTTTTATTGCTGAGTAGTATTCTATTGAATGGTGCTAGCAGCTGAATGTTTGTGTCCCTCTTAAATTTATATGTTGAAACCTAACTCCAAGGTGTTGGTATTAGGAGGTGGGGCCTTTGGGAAGTTTTATAGTGCCCTTATTAAAGAGCTTGAGGGAGGCTGTTTGCTCCTTCTGCCATGTGAGGACACATAGAAGGTATCATCTATGAGGAACAGGTTCTCACCAGACACTAAATCTGCTGGCACCTTGATCGTGAACTTTCTAGTCTCCAGAACTATGAGGAATAAATTTCTCTTAGTTTTTTCTCTTAGTGTCTGTGGTTTATAAATTACTCAGTCTATGGTATTGTGTTATAGCAGCCCACAAGTCTAACATAAATGACTCTACCAGTATGCCAGCAGACACTACCGGCAGTGGAGAGCAGGGGTGGGCCAACTGAGCCATGTTATATCTCAGAAGTTGAGCATCAAGTCACCCATCTCACACAAATATTCAGGAATGTGTCTGTGCTGCCATTGCTTTGTATCCATTTTTGCACCAACTGATCAGGCAAGCACTTGGCCAGAGTCACCAAAATGTGAAGGGAGCAGAGAAGAGGGTGGGAGGACATGTGGAAGGTGTGTCAAAACAATACCAAGACCTCTCTGAGCCCCTCAGACAGAGACAATGTTCTTGTGCCTTGCAAAGTCTTCATGCCATGCAGATGGAACCAGTAGCAGCTGCATGTCTTCATGGGGGCTGAGGGCCCTGGGAAGCTTGGAGCTCCACTTGGGATCTTGCTGTGTTGTCTCCTGCTTTAGGAAACCATCTCCGTAAGTCCCTGCATTCTTTGCCATTAAAGAAATATCACATACTCTGATTGTGTTTGTTGGCATCTTTCCATCATTCATGTCACTGCACCATTGTGACAATGACACAGTGACAGAAGGCACCAATGTCTCAGCTTGTTCCCTCTCACATGCAGCTCATTAACGGTAATCTTGTGGGTCTTAGATTCCAGTCAGAGGCACCATTAACTCATGCTAGCAAGGCCTTGGCTCCTCTGGGCAGATAATAATGAACCTATAAGATGGCCTGAAGGCTATTGTGGTCTTGATCAGTGGTTCTCAAAGTGTGGTCCTCAGAGCAGCAACACCAGAATCAACTGGGAACATGTAAAAAATGCAAATTCTCCAGTCCCACCCAGAACAACTGAATCAGAAACTCTGGAGGTGGGGGATTAGAAATCAGTGTTTTAAAAGCCTTCAAGACCATTCTGATGCACACCCCAGTTTGAGAACCACTGGTCTTCTTATTATTGTTGAAGCCTGTCCCTAAGTTTCGCCAAGGCTTCATAAAAAGCCTTATCCCCAGGGGCACCAAATGTGATGAAGGCACAGGACAGTCCAACCAAATGCAAGCTTTAGTAGGCGGGACAGGTCTCCATGGGTGAGGGCCGCACCTCCACGTGCACAGCCTCTCAGGAGGAGGCAGTCTGCTATCATTGACGTTGGAGAAGGAGAAGCAGAGTCCCTGGAGCTCCTCCTTCCAGTTTATTAGCACCTCAATGAGGCCTTCCTAGAACTGACCTGCAGACATGGACCATGCTGTTCTAGCACCAAGGTGAGATGAGCAAAATTGGAAGTCATAATGGGTCACCAACACTCATGCCTTGCTGGAGTCTGAACCTCCCAACTCCCTAACCAGCAAGTGCGTCAGGAGAGCCAAGCAGTGTTTGGAGAGCAGAGAAATCATCCAAGATGATGAAGCTTTCGGACTGCACTCTTGCAGCTGGAAAAAATTAAATGAAAAGGGCCAGAGACTGCTTAGAAAGAACACAGCCATGCGGCATTTTCGAGCTGACCTAGACACAAGAAGAGCTAGCCTTTACTGAGTGCTTGCCAGGTGCCCAGCACCAAGCTGTCCTTCTCCTCCTACGGTAGCCACACAAAACCCTGCAGGGCATCAATTATCATTTTCCCCGTATACAGGTAAAGTAACTGGGGTGTAGCAAGGTTAAAGAATTTGGCCAAAGTCACACAAATAGAAAATGTTGAAAACAATATTTCAACCAAAGTGTGTCTGACACTAAACCTGCAACTCTCATATCTCCCTTTTAAAAAAAATTAAATCAGCATATTTGAGTGAGCATGTGTGTGTGTGTGTGTGTGTGTGTGTGTGTATGTGGGGTGGAATTTATAGATCACAATTCACAGAACAATCCTTGTTGCCTCTCTAGAATCTTGGGGTAAACACTCCCCAGGAGTGTGTAAGGAGGCAACAAGTGAGATTAATCTGGGACACAAACGGTGCCAGGTGAGACCAGGTAGACCAGATGACCAGCACAAGGTCACAGCCAAGCAAGATCTGGGCCTATGTAGGTAAGATAGGGAAGTAATTCCTACATACAGAGTAGGCGCAGCCCAAGGACAAGCCCTGGCAGAGGAGGACACCCACCTCCTTTATTAAGTCATTTAAAGCATAATTATATTCCGAATGTAGCTAGAGAAAGACGTGCTGCACCTCCATGCGATTCTGGGCTCTTGACAGTGATGAAATGTTCAACCTGTGAGCAATTATTTAAATGTTCAGCACTTTGCATGCAGGACTGCATCAAGACTGTAATCAGAATCATGGAATGTGGAATTTTGGAATGGAAGAGATTTTAGGGGCCGTAAAATTCAATCCCTTGGTTTTTACAGATAAGGAAGTAGAGGCCTGAAGAGGTTCGGTTCTTTTCCTGAGGTGTGTGGGAGACAAGTCCGATGTCCCTGATTTCTGCGCCTGTGTCATTCCCAAGCACAGGGCTTGGTGACCTGAGCCTTTGTTGCTGGATCACTGTTTGATCTGATGCAATCATCTTACTGTCAATGGAAAAGAAGCCAAACTCTGTAAAATAATTTAAAGAGGTTTATTCTGAGCCAAATTTGAGGACCATGACCCAGGGCCACACCCAAGAAGTCTTGAGCAAGTGGACTCGCTGTGGTTGGGTTACAGTTTGGTTTTATACATTTCAGGGAGACAGGGATTATAGGTAAAGTCATAAATCAATACATGGAAGGCATACATTGGTTTGGCCCAAAAAAGTGGGCCCCCTCCAAGTGTGGGGGGGCTTACAGATTATAGGTGGGTTTAAAGACTCCTTGACTTGTCATTGGTTGAAAAAATGAAGCTTTGTCTAAAAGCTTGGAATATTTTTAGATAAGGAAGAGACAAGCCACTTATTTGTTGTGTAAACTGAGGGCCTGAAAGTTTGTCTTCCTTAGCCTTAGGCCTGTTAATGAGTTACAAAGGATATCATCTCCAAGAAGGGAGGGGGGCAGGATGAGGCATGTCTGACCTCCCTCCTCATGGCAGGCAATTCAGTATTAGGGTATCCCTTTGGCCAAGAGGGGGTCATTCAGTCAGCCAGTGGGGGGGAACCTTAAGATTTTATTTTAGTTCACATTACAATTGAATGCCAACACAGGTTTGCCAATAGTTGTCCACACCACAAGTTATACAGCTATGATTCTATTCTTAAGACTTTATAAAATATCCCAAGGATGGATGGAACCACATAACCCTTAATTTTTATAAAATCTTAGCTACTAGGAATATGTAACAAAATATAAATGGTTTATATGACTTTTCATTTCGCAAAAACCTATGTCTTCATACCTTAATAAATTGTTCCTTCCCATCTTTCTATATTTCTATTCTTGCAACTTCTGGTTTACATGCATTAGACAGAGCACTGGTTGAAATGCAGCAGATATAACAACGACAAAGAAGAGGAAAGAGAAAGCTCATCATTTCTCAATGATTCTTAGCTCATAAACACACAAAATTTTCATTGGAGGGGTTGTCTGGATGTTCAAAAATAGACATGTAGACTTGTTAAGTTAATCAAGATGAGAACATTGACTTATTTCAGTAGATGTGCATCAACTCCAAAAAGTTTTTTTAAATAATAATACACTGTGTTGTTCAGAGTGTGTTTAAATGGACATGCTCATATACTGCTAATGAAAGGATTAAGTTAGCATACCCACAACAACGTACTGTCCCTGGAGTGGCATTCATCAAGGTAGACGTCTTGGGAAAGGTGGGCTTTAAATAGGTCCCAAGGAAGGTTATGGACTTGAAGGAGAGAAGGAGGGCCAAAGGCCAAGTGGAAGATGGCAGAGGCCAAAGAGTGACTGTAGATTCCTGGGCTTATAGCCCCCTCCCTCCATCTTCAAAGTCAGCAGTGCAGAGCTTCGCATCTCTCTGACTCTGCACTTCTGCCTCCCTCTTGCATCTTTTAAGGGCTCTTATGATTACATTGGGCCCACTTATATAACACACAATAATCTCCCCACTCAGGATCCTTAACCAGCCATATCTGCAGAATCCCTCTTGCCATTGAAGGTAATAGTCACAGGTTCTGGCATTAGGATGCAGTGTCTTTGGAGGTCATTATTCTGCTGCCACAACTCTCAATCAACCACACATCCATTCCCTCATCTGTAAGACGGGTTTGATAATATGGCATCTATTTCATAGAGTTGTCAGGAGGATTAAATGACTAACTACTTCTCAAGGGCTTAGAACAGTGCCTGGCAAAAACTCAAAACTCAAAATTGTGACCATTTCTATCTGCTCATCTGAACAAATGGGTAAGATTCCCTCCACGACTCCCAGATTCTTTAGGAGAGCGCTTTTCAAATTTTCAATAAAAATTCAATAAAAAATACATTTTCTATCACGACCCGGTACACCCAAAGATTGATACATTTCCACAACTAAAATAAATATTTCACAAGCAAAACTTAACCTCACTATGTGTAATGCTTTCTGATATATTCCTTTTTATCCTATTTCATAAGCCGCAGCGGCCTAGTTAAGACTTCCACCCTGGTGCCCCAATTCAACACCTTTTCTTTTTCCCACTTGGTACAACCAACAACCAGCAGGAGTTCTGCAAGACAGCAAGAGACCTTGCTATTTCTCCAGTTGGTCCTGCTTTACCAAGGTAAGTTTGATAAACTGAAAGAAGGAAAGAACTAGAAATTGGAGGCATGACTCCTGTTGGAGACTTCTGCCTTGGTCTGTCAGCATTCGGAATTGCGTGATCATTGAGCAGGCTTCAGGAAGCTGACAAGCTTTAATTTGTAAACCTTTTGGTATTAACGACATAGAGCACCTAATTGCCCTGTCCTCCTTCTTCATACAGCGTGACTGTGCCAAGTTGCCCCTGTCTTATCAGCGTCCACGGTGTTTCTGTGACAACTTCTCTTCTCCACGCACAACCAAATCTGGAGAGATCGTCATTCAATTTGACAAACTGACAAGACAGGGCTGTCAATCTCCCAAATGGGTGAGGAACTGCAGTGACTGACAAATCTAAGGGTCACTATGAATCTGATCGTTACTGTGTTCAGCCGCTGACAGCTGAGAACGCTTTCCTTGGAAGATTCAAAGCCTACAGATTTTCACCTCAACTGGCCTGAGAAATATGTGAAGGTAACCAGCACGCGTATGTATTTCACTCGGGACGTGACAGGCTAGGCTGAAGCTTTTGAAGAGGCTTCCTGCTGCCAGTGACGAAGCCACCAGAGCTGTCACCACTCAAGCTTGCCAATGGCTCCCAGGGCACTTGAGGAGATCTTTGAACTGCCCTGAGCCACAGATGCATGGGACATGAGATCTAAAGGGACCCTTAGATACCCTTTAACCCAACCCCAGAAAAGTAACACCCATGGACATTTAAAAGTAGAGGCCATAGTTTCAAAGACATAATAAACAGTAATCATGGACATGGTATCACATTCAGTTACATCATGCCAATATTCTCAACTCTGGCCAGGCACTAGAATGCTCTAGGAGCTTTTAAGGAGTATCCAAGCCTGATTCTAACCCCTGGAGATTCTGATTCTATTGGTCTGGGGCATTCAATATTTTTTAATAGCTCGCAGTAGATTGAGTTGTACAGGCAGGGTCAAGAACCCCTAGAGAGTGAGCATGAGTCCACAATCATGCTCCACCACTTGATAGCTGTGTAACCTTGGGCATGTTACTTAATTTTTCTGGGCCTCAGTTTCCTCATCTGTAAAACTGGGAGTGGTGATAATAATACCTACCTCATAGGATTGTTCTAAGGCTTACATGAGTTATTAGATTAAAAGCCCTCAGAACATTGTCTGATACAGAGTTCATGATCAATAGATGTTAACTGTTCCTATTACTTAAGGATTTCCTATATTTAAAAAGACTCAAAGAGGAGGTGTGGCCAAATCAGGCTGTCCTCAGCTTCTCTTCAGGGTCCTTTTTCTAATGTAAGTTGTGAGAGAGAGAAGTAAAAAATAACTCCAATGTTTGGGCCTAAGCAACTGGAAGAATGTTTTTTTCTGCTTCATTTTGTCTTGTTGCTTGATCCTTGCAATATCCTCATTATACAGATGAAAAAACCTGAGCCTCAGAGAGGTTCAAGAACTTGCAAGAGGTCAGAGGATCTTGGGTGCAGCCAACCCAAGAGTCTAACTCCCAAGTCTGTGCTTTCTTCCCAGTCTCTCATACGGAGTCCCCAGGAGGATTTGAGTATGGTCTTAAAGGAGGTGATAAATGATGAGCAGTTGTTTAAGGAAGGGGACACCACATGGCTGGGAGTCATGGATGTGAGAAGTTGACTCTAGGTCCTTTGTGCCTGAAAAGTCTATGATTCTGTGAAGACAATATTATTGCATGGGGACAACATGCAGGCTGGCCTGGCCAGGGGAGAGGACCTCATGCATGCAGGGCCCCAGTGCCAGCAGACCTAAGAGTCTGCATTGTATAAGGTAGGGAAATGAATATCTCCATTAAAATCTCCCATGTATCCTGTCTATGTATGTTATGTTAAATGATACAAACTGCAAAAATAACAATATGAGAAATTATACAGCATGCATGAAAAGAAGGTGGAAAAATTGTAGAAAAATTACCAAATGTGGGAGACTCAGGCGGGAGGATTGCTTGAGCCCAGGAGTTTGACGCTGCAGCAAGCTATGATGATACCACTGCACTCTAGCCTGGGTGATGACAGAGCAAGACCCTGCCTAAAAAAAAAAAAAAAAAAGATACCAAATGCAATGTGTGTACTTTGATTATATCCTGATTCAAACAAACTAAAACACATGCACGTGTGCACACACAAAGTAATCTGGGAAGTGGAGATGCTGACTGGATATTTGATGAACTAATGAATCCTTCCTTAGAGTACATCACAGTTGAGAAAGCAGATATAAGGAGATAAGTCATATATCTAAATTATTATAAGACAAAGGTAAAGAGTAATAAGAGTTCCGGAGAGAAACACAAAATGCTGTGATGGTTCTAAGGAAGGCATTGGCGTCAGAGCAAAAAGGAGACTCAAGGTGGTTGGGCATCTTCTGAGCACAATCTGAGCCTGGCCCTGCCCTGCAGCCTTTTATAATCAGCAGTGGCTTTCAAACTATGCTTGGCAGAATCCTGGGGACTTCTTTGAGCCCTCCCCAGGGTCACCTTGGTGGGACAGAGGTGCACATATTGGACAAATGAATGGTGGGATGCTTTCTTTAACCAGAACAGCTCAGCTCTTTGAGTCTCCTAGAAAGATTTCAACTGAAGAAAGTGTACAACTGAAAAGAACCTTGAAAACCCCTGATCTATGGCTTTCTTGGTTCTCTCCCCTCAGTGAGCTGCTCTCAGCTCTTCCACATGATCAAGTTTACCAGTAAGGACTTTGCTGAAAGTAGAATAAAGTCTGCTCTTCTGTGAAGCTGAGCACAGACACCAGCCAACTGCAGTTCAGTTGAAATCCTGACTTAAGTCCCACAAAACACATAAAACCAGAGTTGCACCATCTCCTTTGCCTGATTAAAAAGGACACTGGAGCAGATAAATTTTATTGCAAATCTCATCATTAACAAATGACAGTCATATATCTACCTGATAAATCTAATGACTATAAATTGTTTCTACTGTTTATTGGGCCAATGAGAAAGGCATAATTCAGAGCCAAGAGCTGCGGCCAAATGTGTGGATCCTTATGTAAGAAGGAAGTTCCTGGAATCTTGTCTCCAAATGGAAGAGACCTGCTACGGAAACTGAAAATTTGGATACACAAATAGGTCCTTCCAGGTTAGACTTCTATATCAGCAATATGGTGAGGAAGGTGGGAGGTGGCGTAGTGGGAGGAGGCTCTCACCACCCAAGATCTACTCCCTTGGCCAGCCAGAGTGCCTCTTCTTTTCCCCACACCCAACCCCGCTACTTTCCCCCACTGCCTACGTCCCTTAGAGCTGCGGTCCCCAACCCCTGATAGGAACCGGGCCCAGCATCACCGCCTGAGCTCCACCCCCACCCTCACCCCCTGTCCCATGGAAAGATTATCTTCCATGAAACCGGACCCTGGTGCCAAAGAGATTGGAGACCACTGCCTTAGAGCATCACCTCCAAAAGGTGTTCCTCATATTACTTCCCAAGATGCTCCTCCAAAATAAATACCTGTGGTCAAATATGTCTGTGGAAAAGCTGCATATAATGTACCCCTTTTAGAAAACCATGGCACCTTTGCTCTATATAATGTCTCCCTGGCCCCTTTGGCTCTTCTGGAAAGTGCCTTTTTCCCTTTTGCCCCTAAACGTGGTTGATCAGGGAGCGGCCATTTTGTTCAACGTGACCAGCGGCAGTCTTGGCTGTAGTTGATTGGTCCACGAGTAAACACCTGACCCCAGCTTGCCCAATCACAATTCTCTCCCCAGACCACAGCGACTGGCTGTATTTGATTGCTCCAAAGATGGGTAATTGGTTCAAGTTAAGCCAGAATTATTCCTTGGAAATTTGTGGTGGAAAATGAGATAGGGTTTTTCTAGTGCCTGAGGGTGCGAGATATAAAGCTCTGAGAGCGGCGATCGCCACATTTTTCACCGTGATGACCAGGGCGGGAAAGGAGGCGGGGATGTGAGAGCGAGGAGGGACGCGAAGCAGGTGCGCGGGAACCGATGGCGACGCGACAGCCTGGGGAGCATTTGAGTCGGGTCTACGTGCCTTTGCAAGCCCAGCTGCGTTGTCGTCCTGAGAGCTGTGGACACCCTAAGTCCTTCAGATAAACTTCCCCTTCGCAAGTCTGATTTCTCCACTCGCAACCAAAAGGGGTCAGACAACTCACTGGCGTAAAGAAGCTGATTTACCTCTGATGATCCCGACATTTCCAGGCATATTTTATCACTGAGCCCTTTTTCATAGTAACCAGTCAACTCATTAGTTAAATTATCTCTTCTATCATTCTCCCTTAGAATTTCTACCCTCTTCCATGAAACGCACCTTTTGATCATGCTGTCTTAAAAAGAAAACAACTCCCCCAAATGCAACACAGCCAAAAATGAGACGTATCTGTGAAAATTTATTTCATGGATCTAAACTGGGAACAACAGACTCTGTGGACTGTAGGTTTTCATAGGATCCTTGTAGCAGAAGAAGAACTACTGGCTATTTCCATTATCTGGGAATACAATCAATTTCTCTCACTTAGGGGACCAGACAATGGGACTAAGATAAAATTCTGTTAGTTGTGAAGAACTACACTAGATAAATGCTTGCCACTCACCAGAAACGTGGCTATGGACAGTGCACATCAATTTGCCTGTAGCCTAAGATTCACAAGGTTAATTCTGGCAGAACACAAACAGCCTGTGAAGGGGATGAAAGCAAACATATATATCCTATCAGCTAGCAAACATTGACCTGGAAAGAAAAAATCTCTCTTTGTTCAAGGACAACTATAGACAGAAAAAAAAAAATCCAGCATTGGGTCTATAAAAAGATTGTACAATACATACACAAAAACCTTTGCCCTAGATATGCAAAGGAAAAGTTTACCTGGGAAATCGATTGATTACAGGAAACAGAAGAAATGTTTAGAATGCATCTGTTTTTTGTTCTTAATTTAAAAATCTAAAAAAGAAACTTCATCAAGCAAGTTTTGAATGATAAAATGAAAAATCAGAAATGTAAGTGCAGATGACAAAGAAGCTGGCAGAGAGAAGAAGAATGTAAGAAAGCCAAAACCAGTAGCAGAATTAAAAGCTACATGGGAGGCACAAAAAAGCAAAAATCAACAATGGGGAAAATATAAAGACTCGTCGCAAGATGATGAAATAGAGTAATTCAGTACAATTGAGGGAGGTGACAGGGAGCATAAAGACAAGAATATAACAAGAGAGAAGATGATACACACATAGGCCAACAGCCCCATGTCTCATCTCTAGATAAGCAACATTCCTAAAGAAGAAACCAGAGTAAGTGGAGGAACAGCAAAAATCAATGATGTAGTAGGAGACAGTTTTATTGGGCTGGAATAACACATCTGAGTGTGCAAACCAAAAAGACTCATTGATTTCACTCAAGTTATGAAAAAGGACAAATTAGACATATTTTAGTGACATTTTTCAATATCAATGTTGGAGGAAAATGCTACTAAACGAAGCAAAAATTAAAGTATAACAACAGGTTGCTCACAAAAGAACCAAAATTCAGCTGACCCCAGAGTCTATCAATGCAAACATAGAAGAAAACAAAGCAATGTCTGGAGAGGGTTAAGGGGGACATCTGTGACTCAAAAATTCTTTACATAGCCCAGGTGCTGTTCAAGAGTCAAGGCAAAGAGAGACAGTCTGAGATAGGTTATGCCACAGAAAATTCTGCTACTGATGCACTCCTTCTGGAAACCTTAACCAAAGTTATAATCCCAAAACCTAGCAGAAGAATCAAAACTAAGGGCTCTAGAACAGAGAAATTATAAAATGAAGCATGGACACTATTAACCAGAGATTGTGTACATAACTGACATGAATTGGTAATTAAATGAATGTCCAAGTCAACAGAGATTCCTGAAAGACAGTTTATTGTAAAAAATGTCAATATTAATAAACCCATGTATCCTACCATGTACCCCAAATTACACTGGCATGGCCTAGAAAGTTGAGCAGAGACAGTTAAGACATATCATGAATTCTTCATTTCAAAAGGAGGAATCAAAGTTCTTATATTACGCTTGTACTTAATAATTATAGAAAACATCCAAGCAAATATATTTTTGGAAAATGAAAAATTAAAGATTTATTCAAATTAAATATTGGCTGCATATGATCGACTCACAAGAGAAAATAAAAGCAAAACAAGCATAGTCTATGAGGTGTAATGATAGAATGTGAAAAACAGAATGCATTGAAATAACAATAAAAGTAAACACAAACATATTAGTAATGACAATAAGCAAAAATTGGTTAAATTCCCAATGAAAAAAGTACAGATCCAGTTTTATTAGCCTTGTGCTGAGGGTCCCCAAGTGCTTAAGAATGTGTACATTAACTGGGCACAGTGGTACGTGCCCATAGTCCCAGCAACTTGGGACACTGAGGTGGGAGGATCCCCTGAACCCAGAGGTTCAAGGCTGTAGGGTGCTATAGTCATGCCACTGCACTCCAGCCTGAGTGACAGAGTGAGACCCGCCTCTTAAAAAATATATATATGCATCAACAAACTACTAATATACATTTTCTTTCCAGATTATATTATATTCCAGAATATATATGTTTTAAATTATATCAATTTTTATAATTATCTATTTATTTTGATTCTTACATATCAAAAATGCAGATGTATATCTGAAGTATTTAGATAGGTATCTTTTAAAGGAAAAGATCATTCAAATTCTTAACCATTATCAGATGAAAAAACATACAGTTTCAATACTTATTAATAAGTGTTTTATGAATATTTAGGTATCAAAAGAAGGCCAGCTTGTACAAAATGTATATAAATAAAATTTATTTTAAGTGTCCTGTAATTTCCTAGGCAACCCATCCTTGTGACTGCAAGCTTTTTTCACTAATCTCTGGTCTTCCAGTTCCTTCTCCAACCGACCTACAGCTTGAGGGTTGATGATTTCACATTACAGGTTTTCAATATCATGTCATTCTAGGTTACCAGGATCCAGGGGCTCTTCTTCCTGAAGTTTGGAAAGTAGAAGGAATGTTCTAATTTAGTAATTCTACCCATTCATGCCTTGGGGTAAAACAAGCAACTTAATAGGGGTAGGAAAAGACTCAGCAGCATCTCTTCTCCAAAATTTTATGGAGTTAATATTAACCACCCAAGTTGTTCCCTGTTGGTGTGTCAGCGGCCAGGCTCCCAGTATGCAAACCTCGCATACAGCTCTTAAGCTGCATGTGAACCCACCTGTACACATCCATTAAAATCAGAGGTTCCCTGGGAAGGAGCAGGAGGGGACTATAACTCATCAAGGTTGAACTTTATAAGAAAATAAAGAGTCATAAATATTTGAAGATTAAAAAAAATAAAAGAATGAAGAGGACAACTGGTGGCTGTCCTTGGAATGCTATGTCATCGGGGGGACACCTGGCATCAAAAAGTGAGAAAATGCAGACAAAACATCAGGCGCTGTGCAAACACACTTGTCAAATTCACGGAGCCGGGAAAAGCGATTCCTGCTGTTCATCCACCCCGGGTGGATTCCATACTAGCAGAGACGTGGAGATTTTATTGCATAAACAACTTTCATTGTTAAATTTGAAAAAAGAAGACACATGCAGAAAAGGAAATGAAGAGAGAAAATTAGGAGATCAGAGCTGGAAAGGAGCTCAGAGAGTTGGTCCAACTTCTTTGACAGATATTAATAAACAAACTGAGGCCCAAATAAGTAACGTGACTCACCCAAAGTCCTTAAAGATAAAAAAAAGAAAGACACACAGATATGATTAATAACAGACATTGAGGAAGGGGAATGGGGAAATTGATCGCAGTCAAATATCACACGTTGTCTCTCCGCGACTGCACTGGGGACCACACTAGTCAGGGGTGAAATAGAGAGAGGAGAAGGTTTATTCCAAACATGTCTCCCCCCATAATCTGCCAATGACATAGTCTCTTGTCCTCTTTTGACTGTTGTTTCAGTTATTGTTGCTCTATAACAACCCACCCCAAAATGTAGAGGCTTAAAATTAGCAACAATCATTTGTTTTGCTCATGGACCTGCAATTTAGGCAGAACTCAATGGGGACAACTCATCTCTAGGGGGAGGCAGAGCTCAGGCGGTGATGCAGTGATGGGGAGTGGAGCAGCTGTAAATACAGATGAAGCTTCCCTCGCTCACCTCCTGCTGTTCCTAAACTTAGGCCTGGTTCCTAAGTTTCATGGAAGACAATTTTTCCACGGACAGTGGGGGGTGGGGCGCAGAACTCAGGCGGTGATGTGCAGCCTGGTTCCTAACAGGCCACGGACTGGTACTGGGCCACAGCCCAGGGGGTTGGGAACCGCAGCTATAATGGGTTGATAGTTTTGGGAACCTTGGGATGAGATAAATATATTTTGTTTTGTGGGACAGAAGTGAATCTTTGGGGGCCAGAGGGTAGACTGTGGTAAGCAGAATAAGGACCCTTCAAAGACGTCCACACCCTTGTGCCCTGAACCTGTGGATATGTTGCTTTACATGTCAAAAGGGAATTTGCACATGTGCTTAAGGGTAAGGAAATGGGGAGATTAGCTTGGATTATCCAGGTGGGCCCAATCTAATCACATGAATCCTTAAAGGAGGAGAATCTTTCCCAGCTGGGGTCAGAGAGGGAACTGTGACTACAGGAGAATGGCCAGAGAAATCCAACATTGCTGTCTTTGGAAAAGGAGGAAGGTGCCATGAACCAAAGAATGTCGGTGGCCTAGAGA
This sequence comes from Daubentonia madagascariensis, assembly GCA_023783475.1. Taxonomy (NCBI): domain Eukaryota; kingdom Metazoa; phylum Chordata; class Mammalia; order Primates; family Daubentoniidae; genus Daubentonia; species Daubentonia madagascariensis. The sequence goes on from JAKFHU010002004.1 coordinate 13,732,061, forward strand.
CACTGGAAAAAAAGCAGGAAACAGATTCTCTCCAAGAGCCTCCGGAAAGAATGCAGTTCTGCCCACACCTTGAGCCCAGGGAGACCCATGTCAGACATCTAACCTACAGAACTTTAAAATAATATATTTGTGTTGTTTAAGTCACTAGACTTCTGGTCATTTGTTACAGCAGCAATAGAAAATTAATACTGACCTCAAGGAGGACGTATGTCTGTTTATCTATTGATATTTACCATATTAGAAATCATACCCTGAATATCGTTAAATATTTATTTATTTAAGATAAGAATAACAAATCTATTATGTGCTCACATTGATAACATATTTTTAGTTTAAAATGCAAGTATTTTCAAAACGAATGTAGTAAGAAAAGTGGCATTGTCCTACATTTTTGTAAATCTCTGTATTATCAGGTTTAATATAAGACACCTGGATTCTCATGCCTGCTTCTGCGTTCAGTCTTGAGACATGTTGTTTTGGTCAAAGTATGTAAAGAAAATCCAGCCTCACACAAAATTATAGCTGGGCAAGGGAGGGACATTTTAATAATAGCCTTTGCAGATAATTGTGAGTATTCTTTGATACTACCCCAAAATGCAACGTGAGATAGTTTTTAAAAGGTTAGATGCAATGTGAATCTGAAACATATAAATGCTTTATACTCAGTTACGTTAAAACTCATTGATCTACCTGCACTTTGGATGGATCTTTTACTGGAACATGAGTTTGTAACCTCATACTTTGGTCATTTGGAATACATTAGTTCACTGAGTGACACAGGTCTTCCAAATGTTCACACATTTTATTATACAATATCTAAAAAATCTTATTTGTTAAAATCACCACCAATCTCAGAAGAGCTGTTAAGTATTGGGAAGCTGTCAAGCTGCTGGTGGCAGATACAATTTTTCCAAACTTCTAATACTCACCTAAAAGCTTGAATTTTATCATCGGTCATGAATGCCATGAGTTGTTTGACCTGCAGTGACAGGCTCACTTTGTTCATTTCTGAGGAAATGTGTGCCATAGCTTGTCTGTCAGTTGTTCTTTCAATAAAAACTGTGTTTCATGAAAAAAGCAACTAGATCAGCTTACGACTCCAACAATCACACCTTAGCTGCTTCTCAGAGCAACCACTGTACTTCAGTATGCATTTGGCCACTCAGAATAGTTGAAAGAAGTGTTCTCAAGGGCCGAGATTTAATAAAATCAATAACTTTTACTGCTTTATCAAGGACATTCTTAAGTGAAACTGGCTTTTTTTTAAAACTAGGAGTACATGGTGGTAAAGAATGTGATGAAGCTAGCACAGTTGGATGCTACTGCTAAGGCACCACTGTTTATACCATTAGTGCAAATGTCAACTCCTAAACACAGCAAATAACATCTTAGTATTCTCATGAAAATGGTTTTGACCTCACGGATGTCCTGATAGTGTCTCAGGCACCCTCAGGGGTCCTTGGGCTACACTTTGAGAACCACTGATCTACCATTTACATTTTGCAAATGAAGGAACTGGGGCCCAGAGAGGGAATAACTGACTCCAGCCGTCAGCATTTTCTCACTGCATTGTCACAGGTTGGGTTCCCCAGGTGGCAGACTCTGTGATAGAGTTTAGTGTGCGGGAGATTTTTAAGGGGGTGGAGGAGAAGCCTCCTTTCCACATCCACACCTGTAAGGAGCAAGGAAGGAAGCGGCAGAGGCTGGGAGAAGTCAAGCTCCGATGCAGGCCTGAGGACAGCCTCGGCCAACCATCTGAAGCTAGAACGGCTTTCAAAATTGCCCCAAGTGGGAGAGATGGCTTAGCCCTCACACCCCCAACTCAATCAGTCCTGGATGTGGGTCACCAGGGCAGGGCATGACTTTGGCCAAGGATGCTCTCTGATGCGGGGTATCCCTGAAGTGGCTCGCCATGGGGGGCTGTCTGCTGAAGCTCTCCCAGCAGCTGGAGTCTTCGTGGAAGGGGTCTGGGCAGCACAGGGTGACCTCAGCCAGTGATTTCTCCTCTCGGAGCCTTGATTTCCCCATCAATAAATTATTTCCCAGGGTGGCTCAAGGATTAAATAAACTATCACATGAAAGCCTAACAGGGGCTCATTGTCAGTGGATTCTGGCTTCCCCAAGGTCACACAGTGGGCCTGTGACCCTGCAGGTCCTTGGACCCAGGCCCCCTGCTTTCCAGCCACTTTCCCTCTCTGCTTTGTCTTGCCCTGTGCACACTGCCCTAACAAATGAGGCTGGGAAAGAGCCCTGTATGTCCAGGCGGGCTTACCTATCAAGGCATCTTGCTGAAAGTTTATTTGCACTGAAAATATTCTGCCCTCGAGATCACCAGGCTGTGATTTTGAACAGATCCGTCCTACTCAGAGGCTTAAGGATTTCATTTGACTCCACTTCAAAGCCATCTCATGCTCCCAAGGTGTCCCCAGGTTCCCTGGGACCTGGGTAAATATTCTACTTGCTTGCACAAAAGCCTCGGAGAATGCCTCATTACTCAACACAATAGGTGACTTAATCTGTAGGTCATGGTTAAGTGACTGCACCACTTGGCGACACAATGCATTCTACATAATCTCCGGGATGCTTAAATCATACAGGAGGCTGAGGGTGGCTCTCCTTGGCACCAGATTGCACGCTCAGCCCCGGTGCACACAAGCCAGTGCAGCTGCTTCCAGGCGTCACCTTCGGCCCGCGCCTGTGATCTGCACAACAGCTGACAGGTCAAATTTCTGAAATACTCCCAGAAGATCATTCCATCTCGGAAACTGTCTGCATCTCTCTGTGGTTCACTGCGTTGAGTTCAAGCTCCTGCCCCTTTCTCAAGGGCCTTCATCACCTTCTCACCTCTAACACACGCGTGCTGCTTCAATGAACAGGCCCCTCCTTGCTCCCCTACCCCTACCCTGTCCTAAAGGAGCTGGCATTGGAGCCACACCCACCACGGCAGGCCATGCAACAAAACAGGCTGTCACTGTCTTCAGAAGGGTCCCCTAACACCTGGCCCAAGGAGGAGCACCAGGCAGTGAAAAGCCCCAGCTTTGGAGCCAGTGGATCTAGGATACGTGTCCTTCCACCTGCTAGCTTAAAAAGCTACTCTCTGCCCAACAGGCCTTAAACAGGCCTGGATTCCTTCCTGTTTCAGCACCAAAAGGCAGGTACCTCCTCCACCTATGGATAAACTTACAGCTACCTGACCACAGAGATAAATAATAAATATACTATGTGCTGAGCACATTAAATGGATTAACACACGTAATCTGGACTCTATGAAGTAGCTACACCTATTGTGCCCATTTTATAGATAAGGAAACTTGAACCTTGGGGAGGTAATGATTACTCCAAGATCACATGACCAAGAAATAAAAGAGCCAATAGTTAAACTCATTCCAGAGGCCCAGCTCTCAATAAGAATAATTATCCTTAGAATAGCTAATGTTTCTGAGCACAGTATATGGGCACTGTCCCAGGTATATTACCTGGATTGTTTTGTAAATTCCCCCAAATTGGGCCCATTTTACAGATGAGAAATTGAGTCTTAGAGAAGTTAACTTGATCAAGGTGTCACAGCTAAGTAGATTCAAATCCCAGGCAGCCTACGGCCAGAGACAACATGTTTAATTCACATGAGATGACATCTTCACCTCAGCTATCCAGAAGCCAGATGCTGGCGTAGCTGCCTCTTTTAATAGAGTCATCTGTGACCCAGAGTAAAATCCTGACCAGCTACCAGCCTTGTCCCCATGCACCTTGTGTTTTCACAGGAAGTGACCATTTTGCTCTGATGTAGGGTCCATGTATGCGGCTAGTGGGCCACACGGCCTCAAAGGCCAGCCCTGGACAGAGCCAAAGGAAGATGCCCCCAAAGCCCTTCCCAGGAATTTGCAGTTTGCCCCACCCCATCCGGGACCCTGGACTCGGCAAGACTTTAGGACTTCAGACTTTCCACATGCAAGCCTAGGTCTGCCAGCCCTTCCCAGGCAGAAGTTCTTTCTGGAGAGGTAGGGAAACCTTGGGCAAACTCCTCTCCTCTCTGGTCCCCTGTTCCTTTGCCACTGAGATGAGGATTCCATGAGAATGTATGCGAAGGGCTTGTCCTTTCTAGAAACAGGAGCTATAATTAGTCACAACTGTTAGTGACTCAGGCTTCCTCTGGGACCGGGGCCAACATCAGGGAGGGCCCGGATGGATCCACCCTTCTCCACCCAAGTCTCTGCCCTTCCAACCTCCCCCTCCTCTGTCACCTGCACCTTCAGACTGGATTTCCATCTAGAAAGAGCACTTCCAACCTCGGCCTCCCCCTCCCATGTGTCCCTGGAGTTGGCTCTGAGGATGTCATCCGAACAGAATCTGTGTGCTAAGTGTAGGCAGAGACTAATGCTCTGTTACAGTTTTTCTACGTACCTCATTTGTCCTAATGGAGAGCTAATACACTATTTTAAAAGTTAATATTGCAATATGTATCTCAATTAGCCCCTCTTTAGCAGAGGCAGCGGACTGGGTGCAAGCAGGCTGTCGGGGCTACCACAAGGGACAGGACCCCATGGACATCCTAGGAGGTGGGCAGGAGTTGAGGAGGCCCAGCTGTGGCCTGAAGTGCCAGTGAGAGCTCGAGAACCTTCCTACATGGAAGACTCCTGGCTTCACTACATTAATAATAAGGCCTCCAGTCCTTCTGTCCTCGAGGGAAAGGTATTTCTCAGCAAATTACCCCACAGCCAGTGTTTCTCAAAATGGCATTTTAATACCAGAAACATTCCAAGCAGGGATGACAATGCAGCAATGCCCACTCAGGCCCGTGGAGGGTTTCTGTTAGTTTCCGGTGTTGCATTAGGGACGTTGGGAAAGGGGCAGATTCATTCTCTCCTTTTCAAATGTGCACACACAGTATTGCCTTTTTCTCCCCATAATCACTTGCTCAAAGCAAAGTCTTACTACTTATAAAAAAAAAATGCTGGGGCATCCTAACAATAATCTGTAATTACTTCAAAATGGTTCTATGGAGTAATTACGCCATTAGTCCAAGTGCCTTCTACTTCCAAGATACCTCTCTCTCTCTCTCTCTCTCTCTCTCTGTCTCTCGCTAGTGCCATCTGTTCGGTTAGGAAATGAGAGGGAGCTCCTGGGGGCTGGAGTGATAGAGACCCAGGCTGTAGGCACAGGACTTAGAGATGATTTTCTTAGGGAGTCTACTGTCAAACCAACCATTCCTGCAAATGACACCTCCCTGTGGGAAGGCAGGACACTAAGGCAAACTTCCCAAGGGAAACAGACAGTCAGCCAGCCCTGGGAGAAAGCATATTCAGGCAACTGCCTTGAAGGATTTCTGGCCACACTACACAGAAGAGGCAGCCTCAGAACTGTCTTTGGCTTTACTCATCTGTTTAGTATGTCAGGCTGTGGCAATGTGTAGGTCACCCCCACCTATGATTAATATATCCAAGTAGGGTGCTCTTCTGTGGTTCCTGTAAGTTCTGATGGAAGGACAAAGACACACAGACCACCTTTTGTTGAGTGCCTGTTTTGTTAAGTCAGCTCCTACACTGGGCACCTGACTCATAGGAGCTGGTAATCTGTGCTGTATTTATTGTCCCCATTTTACAGATGAGAAACTGAGGCTTTAAAAAATGAAGTCACTGCCCAAGGTCACACAGTTAGTAAGCACCAGTGACAAGATTAGTACACAGATCTGTCAACCAGCAAACTTGATGTTCCTTCCTTGGCAATACTCCACACTATCACTCTAGCTTCAAGAGCGCAGGTCAGTCATGGGTTCAATGTATAATTCATTATTGCCAGGTGTTGGCTGAGTCATAACCTTACTTCCCTGAGCTTCAGTGTTCTCATCTGCAAAATGGAGCTGATGATACTCCTGGAATAATGGAACATACCAGGATTAGGTTAAGTCTCCCATGCACCTTGATGGGAGAGCTAGCAAGTCTTAACAGTGATCATTTGAGTTTGTGTATCTGAAGTTGAACCAGAGGCTCTTGCCGGCCAAGGCTTTGGCTGGCTCAAGGCAGTTTATGTCAACCTTGTTACAACCACCACCACACAGCAATAATCATGAGAGGTACCATTTAGTAAGTGCTTGTAAGGGGGCAGGCACCATGTAAAGAGTTTGCATTCATTTAAAATTGTTTCTGACTGATATGCCAGTAATAGAGACCTGAAATAATAGTGGCTTGTAAGCAAGATTGAGGTTTTCTTTTTCTCTTAAAAAATAAGTCCAAAGGAAGGCAGTTGTAGTGACTCCGTAAAATCACCCATGCTGAGCCTTCTCCGGTGTTTCTGTCCCAGCATCCTTACTGACTGGCTTTTATCCTCAAGGTCACCCCATAGTCAGAAATGGCTGCAGGAGCTCCAGCCATCAGGAAGAAGGAGGGTGGGGGGTGGGAAGGCAAAAGGGCCCTTTAAGGACCCCAAAAGGTTCAAATCCCCACCTGATAATTTCTGATTCAATCTCATTGGCTAGCCCATCCCAAAGAGGATTGATAAATAGTTTTTAGCCAGGCACGAGCTATCTTCAAAAACACAGGGCTCTGTTACTAAGGAAGAATATTGGCTATTGGGTAGTATCTTAGTTTGGGCCGCTATAACAAAGTACCAAAGTGTGGGTGGCTTAAACAACAGACATTTATTTCTCACAGTTCTGGAGGCTGGGAAGTCCAAGATCAAGGTGCCAGTAGATTTGGTGTCTGGTTGAGAGTCCAATTCCTGGTTTGCAGATGGCTGCCTTCTCCTTGTATCCTCACGTGATAGAAAGAGAGCTAGAGAGCTCTCTGTGGTCCCTTTTATAAGGACACTAATCCCCCATGAGGGTTCCACCCTCATGCCCTAATCACCACCTGTAGCAAATTCTTATAATTTTATATTGCCTTGGCATCCACTTTTAATATAAGTTTAATTTTTTCATACCAGAATCAGGGCTCAGTCACCCTTGACAGTTTCTAGTTCTGCACCTCCTTCTAGTTTTTCAATGTGTTCTATCCAGATATCTGCCTGTAACGGGAACAACACAGCAAAGTTTGCTGCCCAGGCATTAGAAATAGAACAACATACCCAAGTGGCCCAAGCCAATGTCCAGAGATAAAAACTTAGAGCATCTTTCCCATCTGGCAGATTGGGCTCCCCACTTTCCCACCACCTCCTTTAAATGGATCATCAGGCATTTGCCCTGTCCCCTTATATATCCTGCTAGTTATCTCTCTGTCTGTAGCTCTCTCTCTCGCTCGCTCTCTCTCTCTCCCCCTTTCTCTCTGTCTGACTTTTCATTCCTGCCTGGTGTGACCTAGGGACAGAGGATCCTGAGAAAGGCACACTGTAAACACCCATGCCAAGCCCTCTTCATTTCCCATTAGGGCGAGGCTGCCAGCCGCTCTGCTACTGGAACCCCAATTTAGCTGGGTGCTTTCAGGACACTTCCCAAAGACCTCCCCTCATAATATTATCACATTTGGGTTTAGAATTGTGAACAAAGACCCAAACTCTGTAAAATAATTTAAAGAGGTTTATTTGGAGCCAAATATGAGTGACAACATCCTGGGGAACACATCTCAAGAGATCCTCAGAAAATGGGTTACAATTTGGTTTTATACATTTTAAGGAGACAGAAATTGCAGCTAAAATCATAAATCAATACATGGGAAGTATACATTGGTTTGGCCCAAAAAGGCGGGATTTCTCAAAACAGGAGCTTGCAGGTTATAGGTAGGTTCAGAGATTCTTTGATATGTAATTGGTCAAGGAAGTAATGCTTTGAAGACTTAGAGTCAGTAGAAAGGAATACTTGAGTAAAGATAAGGGAGTCTTACTATCTGCCATGTGATTCTATACCAGAGTCAGGTTGGAAAGTAAGCCACATTATACCGGGTCAATTTTTAAAAACCCATTTAATGAGATTTTAGAGCTTGTAAGGTGTGACTTAACCTTTGCCTTGCAAGGCCTTAGATCCTGTTTGCAATTAGTCTAAACTCCAAAGGGGAGGGGATATAACAGGGCATGTCTGACCTCTCTTCCCTTCATGACAGAGAACTCAGTTTTAAGGTTTTCCTGGGGTCTTCTTGGTGCAGAAATGGTCCGTTCAGTTGGCAGAGGGCTTAGGATTTTATTTTTAGTTTATAGGATGAATTATGGGGGGGACACAAACATTTAGTCCATAACAGGTAGGCAAGCAGCAATCAGTCTCCTTGTGTTTCACACTGTTGCATTCAAACACTCACAATAACTCTGCAAGATGGTGTTGTTACACTTGTCTTACAGATACAGCTCAGAAAGTGTAAGTCAATGGCCCAGCACAGCATAGTGAGTAAGTGGGCCTGACCCAAAGGCAGGGGTTTAACCACAGTGCACACAGCCCACCTCTGCCTCACTTTGGCAGAGGCCTGGCAGCCAAGAGCAGGGCAGGGGGCCGGATGCAGGACAAGGGGGGACTGAAGTGTTGCCCTGTGCAATGATGGGCATGGATACACCCTGGAGGAGAGGCATCGGACCATGGGCGATCATGGGGGTACTTCTGGGGATTCTTGTGGGGCGAGAGGGGAGGGTAGAGTCATGACATATGGAGGAGGGGACACAACAAGCTCCACACCTTCTGTGTGCAGGAAGCCCCTGAGTGATCTGCAGTCCTGGAGCCCCTCTGGAGCAGTCCCCCAAGTAGGGAAATGGCACAGGGCAGGGCAGCATCTGCCTGCCTCGTTCTTCCATTCCTAGTGCCTTGCATAGCACTCAGTAGTATCATTCCATTAATGATTGAACAAATGAATGAATGAATGAATGATTAAATTAATAAGATGCTTGCATCCTGTTCCCTTCTTCAAGCTTAGATCCATTCAGGGGAAAAAAAAAAAAAAAAAGCTATTCTGACCTGGTTGTCCTGGACCATGGACCACAAGTGTTATGACGAAAGATACAAAAGACATACCCAGGCAGCAGATATACCCCCTCTGGATGACAAGCAATGAGGTTTATAATTTTGGTAACTATTTAAATCTGCATGTTGTAGTACATAATTTTTTGTTGATTTGTAATTATGAATCTATCCAATCAATATAAATGTGGTGATGTGTCTACATGATGGCTACTAAGGTAAGTGCTTCATTACCATTGATTGATTGATTTTGGTTGGTTGCCCTCCCAGATTTGAGTTAGGTGGGTAGGTACCCAACTACCTGTGGAAAAGACACCCCCTACCTCCAATCTACCAAAATCCTTTAGCTCTACTTCCAGATAATCTTACTTCAGGATTCCCTCAAACCTCTACCATTTTTTTTAAGAAGTCAGCAAAGACTTATTTGGCACAAACAGTCTGGAAAGGCTAACCTTCAGCTCTCTAACAACCCCATTTCTTTCCCTTCCACAAAAGGGGAAGAAGTCCTGATCCCCCCCCGGGATGGTCTCATCATAAGCCACTGAATTGAGGGACTGGGAGTTCTGAGAGGGGCTTGGAGGGGCGACCTTGGAGCCTGCAGCTCTCAAAAGAGAGACGTCTGAAATGGTGGGCCACACCTGGAGCCAGGGGCACCCAGGGGTTCCAGAAGGGAAGGGGGAGAGACCGCCAACAAGCTTGCCTGCCCCCGGCAGCCCATGACAACACAGAAGAAAGTGGCATCCTTCAAGCCACCAGTGGAAAAAGGCTTCCTATTTTCCTACTCTACTGCCCCTTTCCTGGAGATCTCAAATTCTAGGGTTAAAGATGCCTCAAAGCTCTGACTTGGGCAGTGCATAGGCAACACGTATAACCAAACTGTTGTACCCCCATAATATGCTGAAATTAAAAAAAAGTGAAGAGACAGCCTATAGAATGGGAGAAAATATTTGCAAACTATTCATCCAACAAGGAATTAATAACTAGAATCTATAAGGAATGCAAACAACTCCATATGAAAAAACACATTATCTGATTATAGTATGGACAAAAGGCCTGAGTAAACATTTCTCAAAAGAAGACACACAAATGGCCAACAGATATATCAAAAAGTGCTCGACATCACTACTCATCAGGGAAATGCAAATCAAAACCACAATGAGATATCCTCTCACCCTGATTAGAATGGCTCTTATCAAAAAGACAGAAAATAACAAATGTTTCCAGAATGCAGAGAAAGGGGAATACACTATCAGTAGGAATATAAAGTAGCACAGCCATTATGGAAAACAGTATGGGGGTTCCTTTAAAAAACTAGAAATATAACTCTCATATAATCCAGCAATCCTGCTGCTGGATATATATCCAAAAGAAAGTAAATCAGTATATTGAAGAGATATCTGTACTCCCACATTTATTGCAGCACTAGTCACAATAGCCTAGGTATGGCATCAACCTGGGTGTCTTCCAACAGATGAATAGATAAAGAAAATGTGGTATACACACACAATAGAATGTTATTCGGTCCTAAGAATGAATGAAATCCTGTCATTTGCAGCAACAGGAATGGAACTGGAAGTTATTATGTCAAGTGCAATAAGCCAGGCACAGAAAGACAAACGCTGCATCGTCTTACTCACACGTGGGAGCTAAAAACAAAAGTTGAACTCATGGAGATAGTAACCACTGGAATGATGGCTACCAGAGGCTGGAAAGGGTACTGAGTAGCGGGGAGGAAAGAAAGGATGATTAATGGGTACAAAGAAACAGATTGAAGAAATAAGATTCAGTGTTCAGTAACACAATAGGGTGACTACAGTGAACAATAATTTATTGTATATTTCAAAACAACGGAAAGAGTAGAATTGAAGTCTTCCTAACACAAATGATAAATGCTTAAGGTGATGGATATCCCAATTACTCTGATTTGATTATTACACATTATATGCTTGTATCAAAATATCATATATACCCCATAAATATGTACAACTAATATGTATTCATAATAATTAAAAATAAAAATTAGAAAATTGTTTTTCTGAAATTCAAAAAAATAAATAAATAAATAAAAATAAAGATGCCTCATAACCAGGAGTTCATTCATATTTAGATTTCTGTGTCCCGCCTTGCCAAAATCCTGACTGGGGGGGAGAGGTCTGAAGGGGCCCAGGCACGTGCATTTGTAACAAAGAGGTGGTGACTTCACTGCAAAGGGTGTTGAGAAAAACTGCCTTACCCCCTCGGGCAACTCATTAGGACTTGTTAATTTTTCTCTGCAGCCTTTTCATTACCTCTATGAGCAATTGTGTTCAAGGCAATTCAGCAAATGTTTATTGCCTGGGAAGGCATTGGGATAGTGTTGGTATGAGATCTCAGATGCAGGAGGCAGCATCCCTGACCTCTAGGGTCCCAGGCCCCAGAGGAGAGGTAGCCCTAAGCCAAGTACCTAGTTAGCCCAGGGGAGGGTATGAGACCCAGGCTGCGTCAGAAGGAAGAGGTACAGTTCCATCAAGGAGAGAGCAGGGGTGACGTCACCAGAGATGGAATCTGAATTGTGTCCAGAAGGATGCAGAGTTTTGAAATCAAGGCCAGGCATGACCGTGGTCGGTCCTGGGTGAACCCACTGTGGGGTTCCTTTCCCAGCTGCTCTGATGCTGAATGGAAACCTAACTCTTGGCAAGTCCTTCCATGTGGTCCCAGATCTGCCCAGCTTTTCTCCTATGTCAGCAGCAGCTCTGCATCCCCAACCCAGGACCACCCGATCTGGTTTCTCTGCTGCCCCAGAAGAGGGGAGCAAAAATGGAGAAACCCTCCCAGACCCACAGACTGGGGCTCCCGGGGCCACCCCACCATTCCCTGCTGTCCCGCGATCAGCTCACATCCCCCTTGGCAGCTGTTCCCAGACCTTCATCCTCCCCAAGGCACCTAAGTCTATCAGGGTGCAGCTCCACCCACAAAACCATATAGAAAGTGCTCGAGCCAGTTCAGCTGAGGGAACACCCACAGTTTACCTTCCAGCCTCCTGCCTCCACACCCCCTCCCCCAGGCCAGTCCCCTTAGGTCCAGAGCTGGACTCTCACTTCTAGGGTATTCTAGGCTCGGGAAGGCCTCTCTGGGGGTGGAAGCAGCAAACCAATAGGACTTGGGGATCTCCAATCTGGCAGAGCCTCCATCCCCCAACCCACCCCCAGGCCCCACCCACCACACCTGCTGTCTCACCCTTAGCTGGTCCTGTTCCTCCCAGTTTATAGGGAAAGCACAGCCCATTCCAGATGGCACACCCCTGTGGATCTGTCTAAACCTGAACCCCTCTGATCTCCCAGGAACAAGTGAGCCTCCTCCCGGTCAAGGACCATACCACATCCACCCTCCACAGCATTGCTCCTCAAAGTGCGGTCTGAGAGCCCCTACATCTACATCAGCTGGGATGCTTGTTAAAAATGCATATTTCTGGGTCACCCGCTAGATCAACTAAACTAGAATCTCTGCAGGAGGGACCTAGGAATATGAATTTTAAGAAACATCCCAGTAATCTTTTTCAAGATTATAAACTCCACCATGACTCCCCACACTTTGAACCCTCCTATGGAGACAGGGTAAAGATCTGTCATCCCAGGCCAGCCTCGTTGTAATTGTAATAGTTTCGTTGCCTGATGCACGGCAAGTCAATCCACGGAGACACCAAGGTTTGCAGCAGAGAAAGAGTTTAATCATAGGGCTGCTGAAAGAAGATGGGAGGAAACCTCAAATCTGCCTCCCCCAGAGGTTTGGGGAGTTTGAGGCGTTTTAAGGGGTCTGGATGGGTGGTGGGACACATGGCAGGCTAAGGTGTGGAGGATCACTGATTACTTGGGAAGTAAGGAGTAAAGTCATGGGACAGGGAGACAAAGAAACCGAATTCTTGTGCTGAATCAGTTCCTTGGTGGGGGTGTTCAGACTGGTTGGCGTCAGCTATTCCGCTGGAGTTCAGGATCTGAAAAACAACTTACGCAATGCTTGAGCAAAAGTCTTATGACTCTAGAGTCAGAGATCCTATCTAATGAAGAAACAGGCGGTCAGCACACTACGTGATTCTCAACTGCAAGGAAGTAGGTCCAAATGCATCCTGGTTAATGCCTGACTATGATGTTTCCCAAGGCCTGGCTTTTAATTCTTGTTAACTCTGTGAGGACAGTTTTATCATCAATACCTCCCTACCTACCCACCAGACAGCCCTTAGAATCCTGTTGCACTGGACCCTGAACAACAAGATATCTGCCAGTTTTGTAAATGTACACACCCCAGTGCCTTTGCACATTCTTTCTCCTCTGCCAGAGTATCCTTCCCACTCCTCTCCCTGACTCTTTCACACCCTGGCACACTCCTATGTCTGCACTCCCTAGACAAGTCATTCACGTGTAGACCTCAAGCACATGATTGTCTGTGTCTATGCCTGGGTCATTTCCTGGTGCCATCTGAGTGCCAGGAATTGGCAGTCCTCAGCCTGCATGGGACCCACTGGCAGCACACAGGAGGGCTCCCTCCTTCTCAGAACGCTTCACTTGGCCCACATCCGGGTTCCCTCCCGCCTCTCTGGCCTGCCTCCCCCTGACCTCTGACCTCACAGCCTCCCCGTGCTGCTGCATGTTCCAGAGAGAGCTCAGCCAGCAGTCCCTCCACCTGTCAGTCACCCTCACTCCCCCCTCACTCCCCCAACAGTCACATCAAGTCCTGTGGCTTTAAATACCACCTGGAATCTGAAAATTCCCACATAAGGATCTCCAGTTGGGACCTCTCCCCCCGAAGGCCAGATTTGCTTGTCCACAGCCTGCTCTGCCCCCACCCACACAAGTGTCTAATGGGCATCTCCAACCTGACGCATCCAGACCAGAACTCCCGATTCCCCTCCCCAAGCCTGCTAGGCACCCACACTTCCCACGCCAGCAAACGGCACCACCATTCACCCGGTTTCTCCAGCCCCAAAGCTAAGCCATCAGTAAGTCCTCTTGGGCCCAGCCTCAGGGTGCATTCCAAATCCATCCCTGCTGGGCCACACTGCCATCATCACTCACCTGGACAGGAGTCAGAACATTCTCCCGGACCTCCCTCTGACCAGCTCATTCCAATCCCGGTCAAATATCATCTCAGAGAGGCCTTCTCCAACCTCTTTTTTAAAAGAACTACATAAAATCAAATAACTTTATGTATAGTACATAGCACTCCCTGAAGTTATAGCTATGGGGGTGAGGGGGTGAGGGGAAATTTCCTCTTCCCCCCCCTCAAAGATCAACTCACAATCCAGGCAGATTAAGAGGAAGAGGTTTATTTACCCTGCCCACAGGGAGAATCACAGAGTGATTCCCCAATATCCCATGGGATCCAGATATTTTTATATACTCCTTTTAGAGGGGAGGGGGATGAGGAGTATAAGTAATTCTGTTTAGGGGCAATAAATGGTTGCTAGGGAGGGTGAATAGATGGGGGAAACAGATTGACCTGTAAATTAACCTGAAAGACAGGTATCATATTTAAAATGATTTGGGTCAGGTCTGGTTGCATTCTTGGTCTTCTTTCCTGCAATACAGTGAGAAAACCGGGAGGGGAAGGGAAGTCGATTGCTCTTTTGATGGGTCCATCTGGTTATGCAGATAGAGGGAAAGCCCCTTGCAAGGGCCTGTTGATCTCTAAGGGCCTTTAATTCAAAATACTCTTTTTACCAAGGAGTCATATTTTGGGGTGAAATTTCCTGAGCTCCTTCCTAGCACTTGCTCTTGTTTACTGGTCCATCCTCTGGCTCCTTCACTACACTGTCAACTCCACAAGGTCAGGGACGTGCTTCTGGCAAGTCACCTGTCACCCCGGTATCCCTGAAGTGCCCTGCCATAGACACTCAGTAAATAGTGGCTGAATGTGAAATAAACTATCTAAAGGCTTTACAAAAATTAATTTAATCTTCACAGGACCCACATTGCTGTTATTTTTTTAAAAATTGAAGAGACCAAAGCTTAGCAAGTTTAGATAACTTGTAGAGACTGCACAGCAAGTGGGCATCAAAGCTGGGATTCGAACCCAGGACAGCCAGAGGTCAGAGCCCAGGCTTCTTTAACCAAACTGCCCCTTCACAAGGCCAGGACTGCAATACCTGCACTGCTCCTGGGCCTAGAGCAGTGTCTAGTCTATTCTACAGATGATATCAGCTAGGTATACCAAATTACCCCAAAGCTTGCTGGCTTTTAACAACAACATTTATTGTCTCAGTTTCTGTGGGTCAGGAATTCAGGCACAGTTTAAGTGGCTCTTCTGGCTCATGGTCTCCCACCAGGCTGCAATCAAGGTGTCAGCAGGGAAGAATTCACTTCCAAGCTCACTCCACGGTTGTTGACAGGATTAAGTTCCTTGAAGTGCTGGTGGGCTGAAGACCTGTTTCTCTCTGGTTGCTGACCCAGAGGCCGCCCTCTGTTCCCCACCACATGGGCCTCTCCATGGGGCAGCTCACAACATGGCAGCCCATTCATTAGAGCGAGTGAGAAGGACCAGAGAGAGGGAGGGAGGAAGAAGCCGTGTCTTTTTATAACCGTGTTACAAACTAGGGCTGCCATAACCAAGGGCCACAGACGGGATGTCTCAAACAACAGAAATTTTTGTCTCACAGTTCTGGAGGCTGGAAGTCCCAGGTCAAGGTGTGGGCAGTGTTGATTCCTTCTAAGGGCTGGGAGGGGAGAATCTATTCCTGTCTCTCTCCTAGCTCTGGCAGTTTGCTGGCGGTCCTTGGCATTCCTTGGCCAGATGCATCACCTCGACCTCTGCCTTCACCTTAGCACTCTCCCTGTGTGTGCCTTCCTCTAGATGCATCTCTGTCCAAATTCCCCTTTTATAAGGATACATGAGTCATACCGGATTAGGGCCCACTCTAATGACCTCCTATAACTTGACTAGTGCAAAGACCCTATTTGCAAATAAGGTCACATTCTGAGGTTAGGACTAGAGCTTAGGACTTCAACATGTCTTTCGGGTGTGGGAGGGCAGCGGGGATACAATTGAATCCATGACAGTAACCTAATCTTGGAAGTGACGTCCCATCATTTTTGCCATATTCTATGTATTAGAAGCAAATCACTAGGTCCAGCCCACACAGGAGGGGAGGAGGTCACACATGGGCTTGGATACCAGGAGGTAAATAGCACTGAAAGCCATTCTAGAAGCTGTCTGCTGCACAGGTATCCATAAACATGGCTTGAATGAGTAGTCTATTGTCTATTGCACTTCTACTGCAATTGTTCGTAAATTTATTTCTCTGCTCCCTCCAGACTGTGGGCTTCCTGGAGCACCAGATTCATCACTAGAACATTTGTAGCACCTTACAGTGGACCTGCCACAAGATGTGATAGGTGCCCAGTCAATATTTATTGAATAAATGAATAAGTAAGTGGATGAATGAGAAGAAGATAATGTTTCTCTCTGTCAAAGGGAGCAATTACTTCTACAATGTGTATCAGGGGAGTATCACAATAGGCCATTGCCATGTGTGTCTGTGATGAAATGGATTCTCTCCAGCTAGCCCAATCTTAACTATTGATCGGCAAACTAAACACTTGTTTATTTAAGGGGGGAAGACGGCATCGTCTGCATACAAAGAATTCGTGGAACAAAGTCAGATGTCTGATGAGTAATTTTCCCTGCCTTTTAGTAAGACCCACGAGGTACATCTGTTTCAATCACTTTGATCAGAACTAAAAACAACCTCAAACATGCTGCCTAATGCAGCCTCTACCTGACAGGTGTAGAGGGAGTGATTATATTGTCGTTCCATCCCCGGAAGCGATGAATGGGAGCCCACATGACTGGCAGCTTCTGGAAGGGGGCGGGGAAGGAGCAGATCAGAGCAGAGCTGGTTGTGCATGGCGCCCACGGAGCCCGGCTCAGCTCCTGGCAGGGAGGAGAATGAGCACTGAGGCCAGAGCCTTCATCGCGATCTTGTGCTGAGACGAGGGAACGGGCTGCCCTCCACACTCACGTGAAACATGGCAGATGAGTGCTAGGGAGACAATTTGTCAATATAAGAATCCACAGAGCACACGTGGGAAGTGGATGGGACTCCAGAGGTGCATGTTTGGTCCTGTCCCTGTCCCTTACCAGCTCTGTGACCTAAAGAGATCTGCCTGAGCCTCAGTCTCTCCAACTATAAAATGGGAACAACAGTCCTCATGGAGAAATGGTGTTGTGGACATTTACACATTATAACCTCTGCTCAAGGGCCCGGCACAGAGTCCAGCCCACAGACGGTTCTCAAGACACATTCGGAAAGTCAGCTTCCTGTTGCCTGCATCAAGCCAGGCCTCCATTTGGGAAGCAGTTTGACAAGGATTTCAACACAATAATTTTTTTGGCTGAACGACTAGGGAGAAACCAGTGTGTCTTTTCTGAAGAACTGTGGCATTAACCCTGCTTTTGGTGGCTTCTCGGCTTTGTCCTTTTGTTGTGCACGTGTGCATACACATGTGTGTATGTGTACACATTCACACTTGCACACGTGTGTGTGTGTGTGCTTGATTCCTGGGTCTCCAGCCATTACTTGTGCTGTCACAGACTTTGGTGATGGCATGTTCTCACTCACATGTGGGAGCTGAAAAAGTGGATCTTATGGAGGTAGAATAGAACGACGGCCACCAGAGGCTGGGAGGGGGAGAGGGCGGGAATGAGGGGACGTTGGTTAATGGGTACAAAAATAGTTAGACAGAAGGAATAAGTTCCAGTGTTTGATAGCACAGCAGGGTGACTATAGTTAACAACAACTGATTGTACATTTCAAAATATCTAGAAGAGAAGATTTGGAATATTCACCAACACAAAGAAGTGATAAATGTTTGAGGCAATGGATATCCTAATTACCCTGACTTGATCATTACACATTGCATGCATGTATCAAAATATCACGTGTCCCATAAATATATACAATTGTGGATCAATAAAAAAATACTTTGATCATGGATATGCATTAAGTCCTAATAAAAGCAGGGTGATGATAAATCAATCTCTGGGGCTTGTGTTTAGCCTGCCACATGGAAAATCATGCATGTACACCCGCCACTCATGTAGGATATAGTATAATGTTTAAGAACAGAGACTATTTCTACAGAGCCTGAGTTTAAATCTCTGCTCTACCTATCTCATGTGACCTTGGGCAAGTTACTTACCCTCTCTGTGCTTTAGTTTCCACGTCTGTGGACTAGAGATAGTGATGGGCCCACCTCATAGGGTTGTTGTAAGGACTGAATGAATTAGGCTCAGTTCAGGATCACAGCCCCCAGTAGGCCTCCTGGTCCTAATGTGGTCACGTCCTGCGTTGATGGGATGGCTCTGGGAAGCAGAGCGCTGTCTTCCTTTCCACGTGCACCATGGGGAGAGTAGCTTCATCTAGCACCCAAGGTGCAATCAGTGTAGGCTCAGCAGATGACAATGAATGAGCAAGTGCAGAGAAATGCACCTGCTGTAAGGGAGCCCACTGAGGAAGAAAAAACCCAGTCTGTGTGTTAAACCTTCTAAAAAGGAGACAAAAGTACATACTTTTATCACTCAACAAGTATAACACTACCTTTTTCATGTTTTACTGATTACTTTGCACTTTCCAACATTGTTTCAATCAATCCTCTTATAATATTGATAAATATGTCAGGAATTATTATCTTTATTTTACAGACAAAGAAACAAACCATAGAAATGAAGACTTTTCCAGGCACAGTGAAGGCAGGCACTGACCAGGGCATCAGATTTCAAGGGCTACCTCGGTAGTAAAGGTGATGCGAACCTAAATGCGTACACCCAACATGGATGATAAACAGGACACGTGCACAGATGTGATGTCAAACAGCTTCCACTCCAGTGGGGACCACTGGGGTGCATTGCCTTTTCCTCCCAAAGCAGAACTGGGCTGACAGCAAAAGTCCAAACATGGAAGAAAGAGGCTAACATCTCTTAAGCCTCTTAAACTTGGGTGTAACACCAAGGATTTGCCTGGGTGAGAAATTAGGGTCTCACCAAGTTGGGAAGTTCAGGGAGCAGTGAAGTTAGCAAAGAATTCTAGAATTGGGTTGGCCAAACTGCCTGTGCCTGTGAACCACCCTCGATGGCAGATGAAAACATACAGACAGAGCACCACCATGTCCTGGACAGTGTGCCAGATGCCGTGGGTGCAAAGATCAATGAGAAATAATCCTCCCTCTTTCCACAGACTCCGTTGTCCGGACCCAACCAGCAGAGCACAGGGAAGTGCAATATAACACGAGACAGTGCAGGGACGGGGCCATGGGATCCCAGAGGAGGGTGCCCAGCCAACCAGGGTGCAGGGAAGCAGCAGTTGCGCTATGCAGCAGACCATCTCACTGAATTGTTTGTGTGCATCCTTTGTGTCTCCATCACTTCTCACTGTGGTTTGAGTGTTTCCCCTCCAATATTCATGTGTTGAAACTTAATCCCCATTGTGGTGGTACTAAGAGGCGGGACCTTTTTGGGAAGTAACTAAGTCGTGAGGGCTCTGCCCTCAAGGATGGGATTAGCACCCTTATAAAAAGGCTCAAGGTTGAAGGGAGCGCTCTCTTGCCCCTCTGTCTGTTCTGCCATGTGAGGACACAGTGTTCCTCCCCTTCAGAGGATGCAGCCACAAGGTGCCATCCTGGAAGTGAAGACCAAGCGCTCACCAGACTAAACCTGCCAGCACTTTGATCTTGGACATCCCAGCCTCCAGAACTGTGAAAAATCAATTTCTGTTCTTTATAAATTACCCAGTCTGGGATATTTTGTTATAGCAGGACCAACGGACTAAGACACTTCTATTACCTCAGCAAGGCCTGATGCAAGGCAGGAGCAAAGTAAGTGCTCAGTGGTGGTTGTTTAATGAAGAGAAGAATCCAACAAAAAAAGAGATTCTGATTCAACTAATTTTGAGCCCTTACAAATTATTTCATCTAACCTCCTCCCTCTAGCCACCTCATTGGTAATACGATTATCTCCATTAACAGATGAGTCAACTGAAGCTCAGCGAAGCTAAACAATGTGCCCAAGGTCACACAATCAGTGGAAAAGACTATGAGAAAAACAAAAACAAAACCAACTTAGTTCTCCCATGCACTATCCGCCAGGCCAGCAGCCTTGTTTAAATACACACTTATTGTAAAACTTGTTTTGCCCTCCACAGGTGCCACCTAAGAGTATTTTGTAAGGAGGAAACTAACGGAAATGGATCCTCTGTGCCATTTGGCTGTGGGGTTGAATGTTCTCATGCTGGGCAGGGCTGGATAGTTTATGGGGTGAGGAGAAGGGCTGTCCTGGGCAGCCACAGGAAGACTGACCATGAGCCAGCTTCCCCATCATAGCAAAGGCATGTCTACACTCGACATGACACTCACCAGGCCCAAAGCCCTAGGGCAACCATTCCCTTCTGGCCACCTCCAATGCAAGACTCTTTGAAAATGTCTCTCCCTTCATCTTGTCAAAATCCACCTCCTGCATGACTGGGAAGCTGTCAGTGTGATCTATAACCCCCAGGCAGGCCTGGAATATGAGCTAAATTGCCTGAGTCACTAGCGATGATAGAGTCATTCTGTAGGAAATTGGAAATCAATTCTTGTCATCACCGTACAGAACTCCTTTATCAGGAGTTCCAGCTTACCTTCTTGTAACACAACCAAGAAGGGCTTGAAGGCCAACACGGCAACAGCAATAAGAGAAAGGACCATGCGTGTGTGCACACGCATGTGTGTTTGTCCAAAAACATATCAACATACAAAGACCATGCCAAGGCTCCTCCAGCTGGCAGAAGACCCCAGCATCCAGAGGATCCAAGGCTGAGGACCACATAAGCTATGCATCCACCATATAGTCAACTTGAAAATGAGATTTTCCTGGAGCCTGGTGCATGCTCTCCTCAGCAGAGCACCTCTGCCTGTGCTGAGCTAGTGAAAAGCAAAGAACAGTAATAATAACTCTCCTCCTTTGCAGAGCACTTTGACATTATCAAGGTATTTTCAGGTGGTTGTCCCAATTCATAGCATTGAAGGGTTTAGGTTTAGGTTTGCTTTTGGTTGGGGATGCACTTTGCTTGCATTGTTTGAATTGTTTTGTAGTTTGAGAGGCAACAAGATACTAAGAATTATCCAAAAGATCTGAGTTCGGCTTCTGACTCTTATATATACTCACATACATGATATTAGACAAAGTGCTCAGTTTCCTTAAACCTTATTTTTCTCTATTTTCCATAAAATGTAGAAAGTAGAACACACCACAGAGTTAACGACGAGTAAAGAAAATAAGGTTGTACGTGGAGAAATGCCTTGTTGATTTGTAGTGATATATAATGGTTGGTTACTGATATTGGTATGGCCACTTACCCATCAGGCAAATGGGTAAACTGAGCCCCAGAGAAGTGAAATGACTTGCCTAAAACTAATAGTTTGTGTGAAAAATAAGAGAAATAACCAATGTTTATTTTAGGTTTGTAAAACACTTACTCGTCCATTACGCATTTGGGAATGAGGATCTAAGATGTCATTGTCCTCTTTCTGCTAAGGAAGATGCTTGGAGACATTGGGGAAGCACTCACAATAGATCAGTGGCCTTGGCCTCTTCTCTGCCCTTCTTGGTGGTTCTCATAAGCTCAGAATCATTCTAGAGAGTTCCAAATATTACAGGCTCACGCTATCAAATCCACCTCCATGATCACTAACAGGAGCACACGTGGGAAAAGGGACATCTAATGGCTCCCACACACCCATACTTATCAATGTCTCACCCTCCCAGCTTGGCTCACATGCCATCTCCCCCAGGAAGCCTCCCTCATTCTGCCAATGCTCAATGATCTCTCAAAATCATATTGTACCATTCACTTGGAACCTATTTCCTGCTTTCTTCCATGTGTCTTTCCATATGCAAATCCTGCCTCGATCTGACCATAAGTCCCTTCAGGGAGGGGGCCCTCCTGTATCCTTGAGTGTCCAAGCTCTATGCTACGGATTAGGGCCACCAAGAGATGCCCAAGAAATCTTGGATGAGGACGAGGATGACGGTAATGAAGGGTTTCCATTTCTCACTGGACATAAACAGCTGTAGGTCTTGTGGAGAGGCTGGGGCTGAAAGTCACAGATGTGGCAGATTATGTCATGACTATAGTCCATCGTGTAGGTATTCACCCCAAAAGCTGTGACTGCGCGGTTCTGCGTTACACTTGGGATCTCAGCAACATGGCTGGCAGAAAAGGAGAAGAGTCAAGTCAATCAGCTATAGACCAATCAGCCCTGGGAGGGTTAGCCCGAGTTTTGTAGACAGGGTCCAGGAAGACTGTGAACACAGTGCACGGACATTGAAGGAAACCCGAGCAGGGGGCAGGATGATGCAAAGCGGCAGGTGATATTCCAAGTCAGGAGGGAGCAACTTCACAGTCCCAGGCATCAGGCACAGCCCACAGCCCAGGTACACGAGGGAAGCCCAAGGGAGAGGATGGGGTAACAAAGAGTCTGACTCCACTTTCAGGGCTGACGCTCCAGAGCTAAAAGCTTTCAAGACCTCCCGCTCCTCCTTCCCCATCTGCCCACATCTGGGCACAATGCTAAGAAAGCCTGGGCACCCTCTAATTTGGCATAGGTGGGAAGTTGAAGTCACACAAGCCTTCACTCACATGTGCATGGGAACTGTCACCTTGGCCCCACCACTGGGCCACCTGCTATGGACTGAATCATGTTCCCCCAGAATCCACATATTGAAGCCCTAACCCACCCTCAATATTATGGTACTTGGAGATGGGGCCTTTGGAAGATAATTACATTTAAACGAAGTCATGAGCTGTGGTCCCCATGATGGGATTAGTATCTTTATAAGAAGACACCAGAGAGCTTGCTCCCTCTCTCCACCATGTGAGGACACAGCAAGAAAGTGGCCATCTGCAAGCCAGGAAGAGAGCCCTCACCAGAACCCGGCCATGCTGGCACCCTGATCTTGGACTTCCCAGCCTCCAGAGCTGTGAGAAATAAAGTTTTGTTGTTCAAGCCACCCTGTCTGTGGTATTCTCTTATGGCTGCCTGGGCTGACTATGACACCACCATAAGACCTCATGCCAGCCTTCTTTCCCTGCTGTCTCATGCCACGGTCAGACCAGCTTGGGAGCTTACCCTGCTCCCCCCAGAAAGCCTCATTATGTGAGAAATAAATTATTTCATACTCTCTTAGCACATGTGTAGGATCATCAGTGTTGACATTATCTGAACCAAAGTTTGGGGGTAGGGGGATCCATCTCATCTTTGTAGGGTGAGGCACACATGTTGCCACCTGGGAGAGGCTAAGGAAAGCAGAGGATGAGTTGGTACAACATGTTTATGTAGGGAAATTTTCCCTCTAGGGAAAACTTTGGCACTGCCCCAGCCATGCCCACCAGTAACCTTTGGAGCAAAGTATTCAAGTTTCAAACTGAGCAGAAACTGCAGATTTTCTTCCCTAACTATTCTCAGCCCTGTGTTTCTTGCCTTCCTCTATTTTAGAGGTAAGAAAGCTAAAATATGCCATCTTTTCAGTTAGGAATGACACCATGACATAGTTTTGGACAAGGAGATATAGACAGAAATTTACTAGGGAAACCAGCCCCTGTAGGTTGAAAAGACAAAGCCCAGCAAGGAAAAATCCCTTTCTCTTCCTCCTTCTTCCTGCCTGGAATGTAGGCTCAAAGCAGTGAAGTGCAGCAGCCACGTTGTGACCCTGAGGATGGAAGACATATGCTAAGGAGGATAGAACAGAATGAGAAAAGGACCTGAACCAGCACTGGATGTCTCTCCTGTGAACTTCTGGTTATGTGGGGGAAATAAACTCTCTCTCGGTTAAGCCACTGTAGTTGATTCACTCGCAGGTAAGCATCTTCCTAACTGGCACATCAGCAAAGCTGGAGAAGAACCCGCTGATGGCTGATCAAAAGCATAGTCTTTAGCATCAGACAGACCTGAATCTGCATCCCACCCCCAACTTCTTACAAACAGCGTGAGCTTGGGCAGGTTAATTATCTTTCTAACCCCTTCATCTCTTTATCTAAAAAATTAATATGATAATAGCACCGACTTCAAAGAATGGACATCAGACTGAAATGCAAAGTGGTCAGCCCAGGACCCAGCGCACAGTAAGTCCTCAGTAAATGCCGGGTATTTCTGCTAAACTGGTTGTTTCAACAAGGTCTGTGCTCCATTTTCCTTGAAGGAACAATTACGGATAAACTAATTATACCTTTTTCTTTTTCTCAATTTTCAACCATTTAGGGGCTTTTGTGTAGCCATGATATTCATGTTTGGAGGTCAGTGGGTCACATGAATGAGTCTCTGAAGACTCACTTAGAGAGACTCTGAAACTGTCAGCTGTTGCCCCTTCCTTAAAATTAAGAGTGGAGACAGGTCTTTAAAAGGGCTTTAACTGGGTCCCAAGAGGAGTGTCAGGATCAGGCCCCTGTGTTCTTAGGGCCGGTGGACTGGGTTGCTTTTCTGTTTAGGAAGCAGAGGGGGCCATTTAGGGGGACAAAATACCAGAGGCATCAGAGAATCCTTCCCGTAGCCCCTTCTCAATAAAATCTTTCTAACAGTTGGTTGAAGCTTTCTTTCCACAATAAGCATTGACCTTCAAATGCAAATCCACTGGGGACAGACGACACATGAGCCCAAATTGTCTTTAAAGTATAGATGACTGGTATCAGGGTCTTTCTGGAAAACAGAGTTTCAATGCAGTGGAGCAGGGTAGAAAATGTGAGTGCAGGGAGAGGCGGCCAGGAGCCCAACGACATACTTCGCGATGTTCTCAATCTTGCCAGGAGTTGGTCTTCAAGATTGGTCCAGTAATAATCTCCAAAAAACATGCTCTGTCCCTGTGGCATTTTCCCAGCTTGAGACTCACTAGTCTTCCCCACCCAGAGACCACCAGCCAATCGGGAGACAAAAATAGCTGCTGGATTCATGCTGGGCAAATGCTCAGTCACCTCCATAACATGGGGGTGCAGTGGAAGCTCCTACCTTTCACCTGGGGACCATCACAATAAGGCTTGCCCGTGGGTGTGCTGTGGCCCGCAGATGACACATCTGAGGCTGCCCACAGCCAGCTGCATGATGATGTCCACTAGGGCCACTGGGTCCATCAGGCTGGTGGGGCTGGAGCAGAGAGTGCTCACCCAGCACTCACGGACTTGCTGGTAAACCTCCACCCATGGCTGCCAAGCTCTGACCCAGGAGACAAGCCTCTCCTCTTTCTTGGGAGGGAGTAAAAACATAGGGAAAGCAGAAATCCCATCTCTTCAAAGCAGGAATGTAGGTTCTCACACACACACACACACACATACTCTCAAACATAATCTCATTTGATCTTCCTCAACCATGAAACAGAATGAGCAAATATTAGCCCAATGAATGGATGACAAAACTGAGGCTTGGCTATTTTAAATAACTTGGCCAAACTCTACCCAACTAGGAACTGCAGGCCCAGGCTCTTGGGATGTCAACTCTCTGCATTGCTGCATAATTACCCTAAATAACTCCCTGTGCTCAGTACATAGGATGGTGAGGCCACCTTGCCCCTCAACGGCAGCAGGGAGGTTTTTATTTTTTTTAGTGAGGAGATGTTTACAATAACTCCTGCCCCTGTAAGCCCTCTCCTCTGGATGAAAAAGTATCTGGTTGGCAAGCTGCCCCGCAGATGGCCACAGCCAAATGCTGAATGGCTTCAGTCCTACATTTGATTGCAAGTGATGAAGGGAAATAAAGGAATCCCTACACCGCAAGGGGCCTGCCTGGCTTCGGCACATTCTTTTGTGACCATATTCAAGATGTGTGCAATGCCGCCTTTCAATAATTTTTGATGTGTTATTTTCTCGGATCTTTGAAGTTTCTCTTATGGAGAAAACATTTTCTTAAGTTATTGGCTTTTTGCAAAAGCAAAATATGGGAGCCTTATGATCTTAAGTCTCACAGCTCATAAATACTTGTGCAGAAGTGGTAGCCAGGCCTGGAAGGACTTTTCCCTGCTCTCCAGGAGAAATCAAAGCAGCTGTGTGACCCAGCTACCACGGCCGCTTGGTCGGGGGAGAAGGAAACGCACAGCCTGCAGGGCGTCCAGGCCTCTCCGGGGGACCAGCAAGGAAGAGGCTGAGGACGAAGCCACTTTCCCTTTCCCACGGTCAGTAAGGACCAATTTATTTGAGAATGAAGGCAGCACGTAGAATTTCCTCTTAACACATCTCCTCGCCCCTCCCTTCCTTGAAGCACTGTCTCGCACCCAATGGCAAATGACAAATAATCTTTCTCAAATGACATATCCAACCCAGCACTCACTTTTTAAGAACCTTCCTGGCCTCTCCAGACACGTTATATCAAATCAAAACTCCCCAACCCCAGGCCCGAGTGCCTACCCCTCACCTCCCTGTGAACCCACCCACTGCAGCAGCACCCGAGGGTCCCATCTCACTCGTCCTCTGTGCCTCTGCCTAAGCGCGTCCTTCACCTGTTGTGCCGAGTGGCTGACAACTCCCCAAGCCTTCCTTGTCCCGGGTCATTTGAGAATTTCCTCTGCCATGGTGTTTATGAAAATGATGTCTTTCGCTTGGGAGTCAGGCAGACCTGACTTCAAACCTCACCTCTGGCACTTAGTGGTTGCTCCAACCTTCTGGATAAAGTGGTGATGAGAACTAAAACCAATAGGGTGAAACACGTGCAGTGTCATGCCTGGCACGGAGCAGACATTTTATCAAGACTGGGGGAAGACACCCAAGCATTTCCATCCACGCACCTGGAGAGAGGCAAAGTGCTAGAGTTGTAGGTGCATTTACTGAAAGCCTCTTCCTTTCAGTAAAGGTGCTTAAATGCATACAATATACATATTGTTAAGATTCCCAAGTAACCTCTTCTCCCAAGGAGCCTGTCCTAACTCACCAGATGTTCTCCTACACCCCTTCCTGCCTTCCAACTGAGACTGCCGAACCGGGGCTTGCTACGCTTTCTCGCCAGTCTATCCCTGGGCAAGTCTTCACTCCTTTTGCATCTCCTGTGGGCTAATAAGCCCTATCGTAAATCAGGGCAGTTTGTCAGCAGGGCACACGGGACCGAGGCCACGCTGATCAGAGGGAAGAAAAGAAAGTAAGGGTGTCGGTGGGGATTAGGATAGTCCCAGAGTTCAGGAACCTCACGACAGAGCTTGGTCCCAGTAGCGGAGCTGCCCAAGAGCTAGGATCCAAAAAATCGTCACGAAATCTGGCTTGTCCCCAGTGGGGCCATGCCATCTGGCAGGCTAGTAGGGCCCAGGGATAATCCCTGCTTGGGAAAACAAGCAAATAAATGAACAGATGAATGGATTGCCAAGTTCTGGATCTCCCAGAGCAGGGTAGCCACGTCCTGCTTCTGAACAACATAGAGATATATTCAACAAACCAGATATTACCCAGGCACTTTGAAATGTGAAGGTCAAGTTTCTTATATTAATTTCTCCCTGACAGTATATGGCTGGAAGTGGTCTCACTTGCTGGGCAGATACAGGGGATAGTGGAGACTTGGGAGGGGTGTAGGGTAAGAGGAAGCCACTGAGGGTGCTTCAAGGAGAAGCCAGTAAGCCAGAAGGTTAGGACACCCTCCACCCCACCAGGAGCCAGCTGCCCATGTGCCCAGCTCCGTGGGGTAAAGTGAGCTCAAACCCCATGTGGTGAGGCTGCTGTTAGCACCCAGAAGAGGCACAAAGTAGTTAAGGGGCTTGTCTTAGTCAGCTCAAGTTGCCACAACAAAATATCAAAGACTGCATAATTTATAAATTACCAGACTGGGTGGCTAAAACAACAGACATTTATTTCTCACAGTTCTAGAGGCTGGGAAGTTCAAGATTAGAGTGCCAGCATGGTTGGGTTCAGGTGAGGGCTCTCTTCCTGGCTTGCAGACAGCCACCTTCTCACTGTGTCCTCACGTGGCAGAGACAGAGAGGACTCTGGTGTCTGCCTCTTTTATTAGAACACTCATCCCACATGGGGGCCCCACCCTCATGACCTCATCTAAACCTAATTACCTCCCAAAGGCCCCACCTCCAAATACCAGGAGTTAGGGCTTCCACATATAAATTTGGGGGGAACTCAAACATGCAGCCCATAAGAAGGGCTAAATAGGGAACTTATGTTCAAGAAACAATCCAGAATTAGCACAGTGCATAGACAGCCTAATTTCAGACTACTCCACTAGCAGGGAAGGTGCCTGCAATTTACTGTGTAGACCAGTTTAACAGATGGTAGTAGGTTCAGGGTCTTTTTTTCTAAATTATGCTTTCTTCTGATAATAGAATATATCCTACTTTCAAAGAAATACCCAAATGGGACAGAGCCCACCTCCATCTTCGGGAGTATTTATGAGACTTGAGTCTATATAATTAGACTACTCCATCCCCCTTGCTGCAGTGATTGGTTGGCAGAGGGTCACATGAACCAAGCTGAACCAATGGGGGTCATCCCTGGGACTTTGGCTGGAGCTACTGGGGGAGAAGGGATGCTCCCTTTTCACCGGGATCCTTCAGCTTTAAGGACAATGTAGGTCCGTAGCTGTTGGAGGCCATCCTTGCCAACACATGGGGAGAGTCTGCCAGAGAATGAAAACCACCCAGAGGAAAAGAACCAGGAATTGAAAAAGAAATTCCTGATGACTAGTCAGTGAAACCCTGGATCCAACCATACCTGAAGGCCATGTTCATCTCCCTTGACCTTTCCTGGGGCATGAGCCCTTAACTGTTGTTTTTCTTTTAATTCGGGTTTCTATTACTTATAACCAAATCCTTCCGACATGCACCATACCTGGCTCATTGGCTCAGGGCCAGGCTGAGTGAGGTTCAGTCTTCAGGTGTCTTGCCTTCATCCCTGGGTGCTAAGCAGCACAGCAGAGAAGCACCAGCCCCACAAAATTGGAGTGGGAAGCTCACAGCACCCCCCAGTTTACACCCTCTTGGCACAATGAAAAACACCCAGAATTTGGCACCAGGCAGGCTGCATTCAAGCATTCACCCTTCTATTCACCAGCTGCGCGACCTGAGCCAGTTATTTAATCACTTTGTTTCCCCATGTTAAAAAAAATGTTAATAACAACATCCACCTCGTAGGCTTTTTGTGAAGTTTTAACAATCTTGGGAATGTAAAGGACTTGATCCCATGTCTGGTACGCAGCAGGTATCTGATCAACGGCAGCAATTTTTTGTCGCCATGGTATGTATACCTGTCTTCGCGTGATCAGCACAGGGAACAGGGACATTATAGATTATTGAGATACGTATGTAAGGCCCTCAAAAGAGCATTTCTATCAATGGTTTCCATCTTCCCCCACGTCTTTGCTTGGTTTTTTTTTTTCCTTTTTTAACCAGAACTGCTAAATAGCAATCAAATCACCCACAGAGATAGGAAAGAAGGAGAAAAATCACAGGACTGTAGCCTCTGGACCCAGGATAGCATCCAGGGCCACCGCCTCTTTTTGGGTGGAGAGTTGGGCATCAGAGGTCCTGTCCCATCCCTGAAGAGAGTCCTTGCTTGTCTGCATGTGACACCTGCAAAGTCTGAGCCTCAGCTCCTGTCTTCCCCCAGCTCCAACACAGAGGCAGAATGGAATAGAGGTGCCCACCCTGAGCTAGGAATCTGGAAACCCGAGTTCTATGCTGGGGGTAGGTGGTACCTCTCATAGTCGACTGCTCTTGTCTGGGCCTCAGTTTCCCTGTCTGTAAACTGGTAATGCAAATCAGATGGTCTCTAAGGCTCTTTCCTGCTAGGATGCTTTGTGTCTATGAGTTTATAGAGACCAGCCCTAAATTAGCACTCCCTCTACTTTGTTTCCAAATAATGGTCCCTCATGAACTTCCCAGGAAGTCTTCCTCTATGGACTCCAGCCCACATCCCATTGTTATAGGTAAGTGCAGATCAAACATGATTTTGTCTTACTGGAGCCAGTATTCAGGGATATTCACGGATGGAGGAGATTACCAGTTGACATGGTTCTCAGACTGTGGTCCCCAGGCCATGGTATCAACTTCACCTGGGAACTCCTTAAAGATGCAAATGCTGAGGCCTCAGTCAAGACCTGCTGAGGATGGAGCCCAGGAATCTGTGTTTTAGTGAGCCTTCCAGGTGATTCTGATACACAATAAAGCTTGAGAACCACTGGGGTAGTCTAGAGCTGTACTATCCAATATGATGACCACTATGTGTGGCTATTTAAATTCAAATTAGTAAAAGGTAAACAAAATTTGAAAGTCAATTCCTCAGTGCTCATCAGCCCCATGTGGCAAGTGGCTACCATATTGCACCATGCAGAAATAGAATATTTCTATCATTGCAGAAAGTTCTGTTCAGTAGCACTGGTCTAGACAAGCCTTGCTTCTCAGAGTGGGGTCCATAAACCAACAGCCTTGGCTTCACCAGGAGCTTGCTGGCCATGCAGAATCTCCCACCCTGCACAGACCTGCTGAGTCAGAACCCACAACTTAAAAAGATCCCCAGGCAACTGGAATGAACCTAACATCTGAGCAGCAGTGGGCAGAACAATCCAGAACAGAAGAACTGGGATGGCTTCCCTAACACTGCTAGCTCAGAGTACAACAGCATAACGTTTGCCATGGTGTTATCAGAGCCCACCAGTGTTAGGACACAACATCACAGCCACCATGAAACCCAACATTACAATGACTGCACAGCCAAACAACATGAGGACTTCCGAACAGCTCAACGTCACAATCAACATAAGTCACAGGCATCATGGCCTCCATAAGTGACAGCCACGTTGCTATGACCACACAAACAAGGTCATGGCTACCTACAATGCACCATTGTACCTAAAGTTGCCAGAATTACATTACTGCTCTGTATATCCTAGCATCCTCTTGTCAGCTACTCCACGACTGGGGTCCACAGTGGTCTTAGGAAAGGGGGCGTCTCCAGAAATCTATGCCACAGGATTCACTGCCTCAAAGCTCTCAATGGCTGTTGGGTTTGCGAAGTCTCCCTGTGGTGTCTGGTTCCTGACAGTGCTGAAATTGACATTCAGAATCAAGATCCCAGTTTTGCCATGAAAAGTCTCCCTGTCAACAACCCCCAAGCCCAGACTGAGACTTCACTGTTTGTCTCAGAGAAGGGGGCACCCACCAACTTGTCATCCAGACCCACTGACAGGCTGTGGCCCTCTGACCAGGAAGTGCTGGTCACCCCCAAACTCAGCTCTGACGAGAACATCCACTGACAAGACCATCTTGAGATTGCCACACCACAAGATTATTAGCTGGTCTCAGGGAGGTTCTTGAAAGGGGTATCAATGGCCAAGACGAACGGATAGCAGTGATGTTTTTTACACGGCGACTAATAAAACAGAAGCAGTGTTGTGATTTGTTCGGTTTTCCCTGCTTCTGTGGCCTCTTAGCTGCACTCTCAGATATGACCCATTGAGAAGACAACAGCATCAATTAGCCCACCCTGCATTATAGCTGTGATGAGACCAGGACCCCTTGGGAGCTGGCCGCCGGCAGGTTTGCAGGACTGGGTGGGCAGCTCTCAGAGGGTCCCAGCACTGGCTGGGGCTCAAGAGGTCGCTAGTCTCAGAACAGTAATTGTAAGTTGCCCTGGACCAGAAACCCCAAATTATAAGCGCCACTCTTATTCACTAAACCCCAGAGAGATCCCAAACCCTGCATTCCTGTTTTGCTGATGTATAAACAAAACCAAAGATGTCCCCTACCTTCGAATGACCTCGAATGGGATCCACCATTGTCTTTTCTTCAGCTCCAGCCTGGCAATTAAAGCCAACATCAGGAGAAGCATGGGGCTCTGGAAGCCACGCTGGGCCAGAAGAGTGGGGTCCAGGGGCCAGCTCAACTGATCATAAGGCCTCAGTTTTCTCACCTACAGCAGGGAGGGGATAATAAAGTGTTGCAGTCAGTATGGCTGTATCAAGAATCACCCCAAAACTTAGCAGCATCAAACGCCCATCTGTTATGCTCATAGATGCTGTGGGCTAAGAATTAATACAGAGCATGGGGGGATGGCTCGTCTCTGTCCTGTAATGTCTGAGGCCTCTGCTGGAAGATCAAACAGCTGGGGCTCCTGCGGCAGATCTCCCTGTCCCTGTGTGGACTCTCCGTGTGACCTCTTCTGCATGCAGGCTTCTCGGGGTTTCCAAAACACATGCTCAGAGAAAGAGAGGGAGAGAGAGAGAGAAGAAAGAGAAACAGAGAGAGATAAGAAGATTTACTGCCTTGGATGACCCAGTCTCAGAAGCCACACTGTCTCCCTTTTGCAATATCCTATTGACTCGGCCATTAAAAAGTCCACCCAGCTTCAGGGGGCGGGAACATAGACCCCACCACTCAGTGGAGGACTGTCAATGTCACACTGTAAGAAGAGCATGGGATGGGGTATGCATTGGTGTGGTCATTTTAATACAATCTGCCCCAATAATATCTTCCCTAAAGAGCCCACAGGAGGATTAAGCGCTGTGATGTCTGTGACATCGCTCAGGTAATACAAAGTGACGCCCGCAAATACCCCTGTCTAGCTGGGATAAGATCGTTCTAACTCCAGAAGGAATGTGATGGAGAGGAGTTGCCAGAGAGGAGAGAGAAATAAGGATGTGAGGAAATTAGGCGAGAAGGGACAGACAGACGGACAGACAAGGGTGTGAGGGGAAAAGCCCTTTGCAAACAGTCGAGGGCTGGTATTTTGGTGATACCCACCACTGCGGTTGTAATCTGGAGGGAAACGTAGGAAGACACTTGAATTTTGTTTTTGTTTTTGTTTTTTTCTTCTCTTGAAAAAAAAAAATCTCTTCCCCATCACAAATCCCAGACACATTCATCCCTTCAGTCAACCACGTATTTATTTATCCAACAACTATTTTTGGAGGGCTGAGTGCGCACCAGGCATTATGGAAAACTGAACGATGAACAAGACTTGGTCTTGGCTCTCACGGGGAGATGAAGCACACACTTTACATAACTGGCCCAAAGTGGGCACAGATGGAGAAAGCTGGCAAATCGCACACTCACGCCTCCCCACCGCCCCCTGCCATTTTTCCCAGGTTGAATCTGACTCTGGAAAACTGACCCCCACCGACTGGGGCCGCTGTCCTGCTCAGAAAGCCCAGGCCAGCAAAGCCCTGGGACCCCACCAGAGAAGGATGCCAGCCCCAGAAAGCTGGGTGGCCCTGCAGTCCCCTTTCCTCCGTCCTTGTTGGCTCCTCTGCCCCCTGCCCTTCCTCCAGGCCCGGCCTCCACGGCCAAGATCCCCTCCAGTCCCTGCTTCCCCACCATTGGGGGTTAACATTTTCTAAGGCTCCCTGCAGGGTTTGAAGTGCAGCTGTTACTGCCGTTTGGAATTGCTTTTTCCAAAGCCTCAGCTCCCTCTTGGAAACAACCACAGTGCCATCTGCCGGTGACAGTCGGACATTCCAGTCGCTGCAAACTTCACTCTGGGTTGGGGGTGGCTTTTCATGTCACCTGGAGGATCCTTCCGAAGAACTCCCCGCTGGGCTTGCGAGCTGGAGGTTGCACCTGCGTCCCACGTGGGTATTCTAGGGATCAAGATCGAGCCACCAGGAAGCCTGGGTCTTCAAAGGAAAAAGACCCTTCCTTCAGCTCCAGTCTGGAGTCAAACTGCATCCTCTCCCTTGGTCAGCAGGGGTTTACCCTGCCTGCCCTGTGACAGAGCCGTGGCCGGTACCCTCTCTCCCCAGAGCAGGTTCACTGGCAGGCGAGCGATGCTTGGAGAAACAAGAAGGGAGTGTGGCCACTACCCGGATTGGAGCTCAGTCTGCATTCAAGCTTTCTGCCCAAGAAAAAAAAAAAAAGAATTAAGAAAACAGCAGATGTTTACATGTATGTGTGATATATGTTTATGTCTCATATTTTCTCAATAAGTAAATTTCATTATTGTGTTAGAATAATTATGAGTTTCTAGATGCACTTATTCGTTTTTCTAGATTTTCTAGATTCATTCCTTCAGCACGTATTTTTAGTGCCAGGCAGTAATCTCGGTGCTATGAATACCAAATACACAAAAATGCCTGCCTTCCTGGAGCTTGCTTTCTAGTAGGAGACAGAGAATAAATAAAAGATCTAAGTAAATGACACAGAGTATTAGAAGGTGCTAAGGAAAACAAGTACAGCCACAGGAGGTAACAAGGAGAGATGGGTGTGGTGTCCAGGGAAGGCCTGGAGATGGTGGTTTGGGTAAACCATTAGCTTCTGGAGGGAGGGAATTCCAGGCAGAGGGAGCAGGCAGAGATGGCAGAGTGCCTGCTGTGTTTGAGGACCACTGAGGGGTCACTATGGCCAGAAGAGAGTGAGTAAGAAGAGCTGGATGACGAAAATGCAGAGAGATCTTGGGGTCCAAATTCTGCAGGAATTAGAAGGCCATTGCATGGACTTTGATGAAAGGGGACTCTTGCAGGGTTTTGAGGACGTGGTCTGACTTATATGTTAACCTCTGCGCACATGCTGTGGCATATTAAGGATGAAAGGAAGGGCACAGTCATAGAAACAGTAGCATAGTTGGGAGGCTATTGCAATAATCCAGGCAAAAGAAGAGCATGGATTGGACCAGGGTGGTAGCAGTGCGTGTGATGAGAAGTGGCCGGATTCAGGATATAGTAGTTCCCCCTTCTCTGCAGTTTCACTTTCTGTGGTTTAGTTGTCCGAAGCCAACTGTGGTCTGAAAATATTAAATGGAAAATTCCAGGAAAAAAACATTTCTTAGGTTTTAAATTGCACGCCATTCTGAGTAGCATGATGAAATCTCATGCTCTGTCCCACCTGGGATGTGAATTATCCCTTTATCCAGCATATCCACGC
This sequence comes from Daubentonia madagascariensis, assembly GCA_023783475.1. Classification (NCBI taxonomy): domain Eukaryota; kingdom Metazoa; phylum Chordata; class Mammalia; order Primates; family Daubentoniidae; genus Daubentonia; species Daubentonia madagascariensis. The sequence continues at coordinate 13,766,748 of JAKFHU010002004.1, forward strand.
TGTCTATAACACCCTCCCATTGGTCACTTAGTAGCCGAAGTTTTGGTTAGCAAAATCTACTGTCACAGCATCGCAATGCTTGTATTCAAGGTCGATGTCAGCCTAACATACGTCACGGTGCCTACATCACTCACCTTGCTTCAGCTCATCATGTGGGCATTTTACCCTTTCACATTATCACAAGAAGGGTGAGCACGATACAACAAGATATTTTGAGAGAAAGAGAGAGACCACACTCACATAACTTTTATTATAGCATAATATTGTTATAATTGTTCTATTTTATCATTAGTTATTGTTGATCTCTTACTGTGCCTAATTTATAAATTAAACTTTATCATAGGTATGTAGGAGAAAACATAGTATATGCAGGGTTTGTTACTATCCAAGGTTTCAGGTGTCCACTGGGGGTGTTGGAACGTATCCCTGGTGGATAAGGGAGGACCACTGCATGTTGTGATGGTGGAGCCCAGTGTTGCTATCGCGGGGAGGGCAGATGTGCTGTGCAAACAGAGAGAGAGGGGGAGCAAGAGGAAGACTCCAAGGTTTTTAGACTGAGCAGCTGCAAGTCCTGAGTTGCCATTAAGTGAATGAGGGCAGCTGTAGAAGGAGCAAGTTTGGGGAGGGAGGTAAAAAGTCCAGCACTGAAGTGTTAACATCTACAGCAGATGCCAATTTAACTCTTGCATAAGCACTTGATTGGAGCATCTTCTTCCATCCAGGCGCTGCACAAACACTGGCCTGGGAGATACGGTGCCGAGTGCTTTGAGAAAGGAAGCTGGAAGAGCTAAGACAACAGCACCGTGCAGAGCCTGCCAGGAGCTGAAGCTCTGATAGGGAGAAGGCTTGTCCAACGTCAGCAAGTTCAGAGACATGGCAGGAGGAAAGGCCAGGAAGGCAAGACCAGGAGCAGGTTCAGCGACATCCCACGGTCCCCCAGGAGAGAATGGGAGCCACCCAGGACCCAAAGGCAAAGAAGAATCAGTTCAAGGAGCACATTGAACGGGGCAGGTATTACACATATTTTGGAGAGCCTGCCCCACCCAAGCCTCCTTCTCAATGGATCTTTCCTCACCCATAGCCTCTGACACCCTAAACAGGTGTTATTCCTAGAGGCCTAAGGTCTCCCCACCTCCATCCCATCTACTTTCCAGTGGGCACAGCCAATTGAACCAGAAGTGTAGTGGATACCTGACACAAGGTCTGCAAATCAGGCAATGCCAAGGGCCAATCAAATTCTCCCTCCCAAGAATTTGAAATAAGAGACAGAGATATTTGACAGTCAGCAGCAGGTACTGGGATGGAAAAGTCACCAAGTAGAGAGAGGACATGATGGGCAGCCATGTGGGCCACATACACAGAAGAAGATGGCTCAGAAAGGGGAATGGGGAAAACATACAAAGATAAGCAGAAATGAGTGATCACCCTAAACCTGATAGAAGGGGAACGAGGCCTCAGTCCCTGGCTCTCCAGATCTTTATATTCAATGTCATCATGTTGCACAACCCCAGAAGTCACCATGCACATCATACGCCATGAAAATGGTGCCTTTGGGATTGTGCAGTGCACAACTTGTGCAACTGACTATGGCAGTCCTTTCCCTAGCTATATTTCACTTCTGTGACCAGATGTCCAAGACACTGCCTGTTGTATCTTCATGTAATCCTTTTCCATGAGCTAGCACAATGGGTTTCTGTTTCTTTCCAGCAAATGAGTTTTGACCAAAAACAAGCTCAGGAAACAAAGACCATTAGGTTGGCTTCTTAGTCCCTTGGCTGACTGACTGACTCCAAGTATCTCTGTATTGCACGTCTCCAGGCAGTGTCATTCATGTAGGGACACTGGTCCTAACAGAGCACCTGAAAAGCAAGTGCACATTATCTGCTACCACTGGCAGGACTAGCCACATTCCTCTTTAACGAAATGTATTTGTAGCGTTTTGGCATATAGACCTATAAGGTTAAGACTGAGAAAGACAGTGGCCTGAAGCACTGGGAAACTGGTTTGGTAAGGGCCTGAGTTTCCCCACATTAGGGAATTTTGACTCAGTGCTGAGTGACTGCAGGGAGCCCATACTTGGGATTGTCTAATTCCTGCACGAACTTCACACCCCTTTCAAGCAAACTCATCTGTTTGTATCCTCCATCCTTCACCGTCTTCACCTGGTACAGCAGCAGTGTAACACAGAAGAAAAGCTATCAGCACCCACGCAGACAAAGGCCGAAGGCCGCTGGTCAAGGATATTTGAAAATCATTTCTCTCTTCCCATCTCCTTCCCTCTCCAGCTGCCTGGAGTCTGAGGTCCCCCACATTTAAATCTACAATTTATCTATGTTGCAGCTCATGAAAAGGAAATTTTTTACAGCAAGGTTTATATTCATTCACATTTCACATACCTTCCACATTTTACATAAAGTACGTTCCCCAAAAGAAATTCCTCCACTTACTCTGAGCCCACTGTCTTCATCCTCATTGGTTTTCTGACTATCAGAGTCTCTTCCTCCTCCCTAGGCTGCCGCTAATAAATCAAATCACTTAATGCTGTTTGGAACAAATGAAAAGATCAGAGCGCAATTCAAATGCTGTAGCGTTAGGCATTTGTTGGATGGAGGTAACATTTTCCACAACAAGATACATTTCTGCTTCCAAGAGTTATTATTAAAAAACAGAATTTGAACCATACATTGATGGACTGAAATACAGCACGTACATTCTTCGGATTCTAAAAACAAAAGAGATGAGGGAAACTCTCAAAGGCAGCGTGAGTGTGGCCTGGCATTCTGGTACATGAAGTCTCCAACAGCGGCTCTCCGAGTGGGCCCCAGCCCAGCCACAGTGATATCTTCTGGGAACTTGTAGGAAGTGAACATTCTAGAGCCCCACACTTACAGACTCAGGCTCAGTGAAGTCTGTGTCTTAACAAGCCCTCCGGGGAATTCTGATGAATACTCAAGTTTGAGAACCAAAGAGTTCTCGATACAAGTGGCAGCACATTATTGCTTAAGGAAGGCATATCAAATAGAGCTTTTAAAAAAGTTACATTCTCTGAAGAGAGACAGATATCCTCAAGAAGCAGTTACCTGACAGCAGTAAAACCCTAACCCTGTTGTGGTCTGGTAGGTCACTCATTTAAAAACATCGAGGAAGTCCTTACGACGTGTCAGGAAGTCAGCATCTGGGGTCGAGTAAGAGGTAGTCACCATCTACAGTTTTGTGGGAGACAGCTGGAAAAGTCTAAGGATAATTGTATGTCATAGGTGTTAACACAGAGACATGGGATGAATGTGGGGTGCGCACAATGGAGGCCTTGCTCTGGCTGGCAGAGCAGAGGAGGAAGTCCTTGAACTTGGCTTGAAAGAGCAGGACGCATTGTGGAGGAAGACATGAAAACTCTCCGTCTGGCAGGGAGGCTGCGTGTGAGAAGGGCAAGACCATTAAAGGACCTGGCTGTGCCCAGGGAGGTCTGGGATACACGTGGGAGGTTTTAGTTGCTTTAAGATCATGCTCCAGGTAGCACAAGGATGCCAATTGTGTAGAAAATGTATGCCAGAAGGTTCAGAGTTATACCCCAGAACCGGTACGCAGTTCAGCTATAACCTCACCTGCCATCTGCCCAGGAAGGATTTTAAAGAGTCACCTCCTTCTCAGATGCTGGAATTTTCTCTTATTATATTCCTCTGGTCACTTTCCACCTTCAGGGCTGCGGTGCTTGCTGCCTCCCAAGGCAGCCCCTCGTGTCTTAGAACAGACTCCCAGAAAGGTCATTTTCTGTAATCTCCGTCCCCTGAACCTAGAACTGCCTCCTGTGTGTGTCTTCAAAATCTGCTGTTTCCAACCCAAATGCCCACAAAGAGGTGAGTGAACACACGAACTAGAGCGTCATACACTGGAACACTTCTCAGCAATAAAAAAGGAACAAACTCTGGTACACTCTGCTCCATAACATGGATGAATCTCAAAGTCACTGTGATGCACCAGCGTGCCCAGACACATAGGACTGCACGTGGTGTGATTCATTCACACGCAATTCTAGAACAAGTGAAAAGAAACCAGAACAGCTGTTGCCTGAGGCCCAAGATGGAGCACAGGAAATTTGGGGAGTGATGGAAATGTTCTAAATCTTGATTGTGGTTGTATTTACACAGGTTCATACATTTTCTAAAACTCTTCAAACTGTATTCTTTAAATGGGTACATGTTACTGTGTGCAAATGAAACCTCGATAAAGTTGGTTTTAAACGTATTTTTTTAAATGTGCTGTTTTAAGTTGACATCAGGGTTTCGGGATTTCAGGTTGATATACGGGACAAGATCTTAATGTGAATTCACCCTCTAGTGCCAAATTCCTTGATCTTTGTGCAGTTAACCATGTCAATGCTTAGGGTGAAGGCTGGGCTCGTACAAATGGAACCAGCTGTCTTAATGGAAAGTTCCATAGGGATGCCTGCAAAACTCACCACACCAAGCCAGGCCCTAGCGCTTCTGCATTCAGAAGGCCAGATACATGCTGGCCAGGGGCCTTCACAGAAGGAGACAGGAGCAAAATATCATGAATGAAAACCAGGGACCATGGCACCAACATTCTACCCTGGAGAGGAAGTCTTCCCAGCACACCTACCAGATGGCCAGCCAGCTCCATCTCCTACTGGCTGAGCAACTTTTGGTCAGTTGTGTAACCTTTCTCTACCTCAGTTTCTTCAGCTATAAAATGGGCATAGTAGTAATCCCTAATTTATAGGCCATTTGAAGGATTAAAAGAGTTAATAGAGAGAGAGCACATAGAACAGTGACTGCAAACAGTAAACATCATACATGTGGTAGCTATTACCACCTTCATTATGATCACCATGTCACCACCACTGTCACCATCACCACCCTCACCATCATCACCACCATCATCACCATCACCATCATCATCATCCCATCACATCATCATCACCATCACCATCATCATCATCACCATCATTATCACCATCACCATCATCCTCACCATCACCATCACCATCATCATCATCATCACCATCATTATAACCATCATCACCATCATTATCACCATCACCATCATCATCACTATCATCACCACCATCATCACCCTCACCATCATCATCACCATCACCATCATCACCCTCACCATCATCATCATCACCATCACTATCATCATCATCATCATCATCCAGCCTCTGCTCAATCCCAGAGCCTGATGACTGTAGCTGGGAACACCAGGCTAATGGTGTGACAATAGCTAAACACAGCAAACTAACAAATATATCTAATCTAAATCTAATCAAAATACATTTCTTTTCCCTCAGTCCAATCCCACTCCCAGCTTCCTCACTGGAAGCTTGACTTCCCTCTACAACATCTCTACAAAGCAGTTGCCAACCCATGTTTGAACACCCCTCCTGGTGGGTGGCTGACTACCTCCCCAGGGAGCTCATTCCAACTGCCATATCCAGCAATTTGGATGTAGTGCTTTCATATTTCTGCAATCCCAAGAGCATCCATGCTATTCCACTGTGGAATTAATTCTGTTGGCTAGAATAAAGTTGGAAAACATCCCCATCCTCTTTTATGCCCAGGGAAAATTTTTTGCTACTCCTCCCATTGAGAGATGGAATCTAATTCCCCTCCCCTTGGATCTGGGCTGGCCTAAGTAGCTTGCTTGATCAGTTAAAGGCAGCAGAAGTGGCTTCCACCCAGGTCGCTCGAAACACTCTTGGAACCCAGCCATCACCTACAAGAAAGCCCCAGAAGCCCTGTGGAGATGCCCATGTGGAAAGGAACCAGGGCCCCAGCCAACAGTGCCAGCAGAGTTCCCGGCTGACAGCCAGCCAGCACCAGCCTGCCAGCCACAGGAGCGAGTGCACCATCTTGGAAGTGGATATTCCAGCCGATCTGCCCAGCCAATGCCACATCAAGCAGACATAAGCTGTCTCCGACAAATCCTGCTAAAACTTCAAATTTATGAGCAAAATAAATAATTATCATTGTTTTAAGTTTCTGAATTTGGAGGTGATTTGTTGTACCGCAATAAATAAAGGAACCATCCTGACTCTTCTTTCTTTTGTGAGAAGCAACCTTAGACTCCTTCAGAACAAAGCATTTAGGGGAGGCACTAACAACTGGTCTGAGCTGGTGCTGGAAATTACATATAATCCTAGTGTTGGTTAGAGGATTCCTCTTTATGATGAGGCACAATCTTGTTCTCCTTAACATCATTCATCCATCCAACACTTAGAAGTACCCACCACACACCAGGCGCTATGCTGGAGACTGCAGAAGACAAAAAGACGAGACAGCCACTGCCTAAAGGAGGTCATGCTCCAACGGAGGAGAGCTGTGCCCTGCCCAATAGGGCAATCTGCTGAATGAGAACGAAGCATGGCGCGGTTCTAAGAAAACGCAGAGAAGGGAGACATGTGCTCCGTCTGGTAGAGGATGATGGAGCACTGACTCCAGAGGGATGAAAAGGATTTCCTACATGGAGAGGAGGAGGGTGGCAGGGGAGGGAGTGTAGATGTCCGTGAATTGACCTGGCACTTTCAGGAATCAGTTAGGAGACTTAAGTGACAAGGAGAGCAAAGGACATGAGGCAAAGAATGGAGACATGAGGCTGGGAAACTAGGTTGGGTTAGATTGGGAAGGATTTTGTAAACTGGGTTAAGAGTTTGGATGCAATCTTGAACACAATGGACAGCCATGGAGGGATTTTAGGCAAGGGCATAACAGGAAGATTCTCGTTTTGGAAAGAACAGTCTGGCTGCAGTTATAGGCTCCAATGGGAAGAGGAATTCAATTGGGAATTCAAACTAGGAATCTTTTCAATCGCCCTGGTCAGGAGATGAGGGTTTCCTGAAGTTGAGCGGTGGAGATGTAGGAGACATTTCCTAGGACCATTTACAAGACCCAGTCGGAGATCAGTGGGGTAGGGCAGAAATCAGTTAAGGACCATCCCAGATTTCTGGCTGGGGAAATCCATCCAGAAATCCATCTGGCTGGCTGGATTTCCCCAGCCAACTACAACTACAGCTAATGACGACAGTAGGCACAGGTGTGAGGGTGGGGCATAAAAAAAGACCCCTTTGATCCCTTTTGGACAGCTTTGACCCAGCCCCTGGGGACATCCCAAACTCTGATTTCCTTTCAGATGTTCAAAAACGGTCATAACATCTCAAGCTTCTTGTGTGGTTATTTGCTTGGGCCTGGGCACCTTGATCCACTTCTTCCTTCATTCCCAATAGAATTAGCATTCACATCTGACCCACAGGGCAAGTCTCCTCTCCTAAACTCCACACCAAGAAAAGACTGGTGCTACTAAGATTTTTAATATCTTTTTAAATGTTCTTTTTTTTTTTTTGAGACAAGTTCTCACTCTGTCCCCCAGGCTAGAATGCGGTGGTGTCATCATAGCTCACTGCAACCTCAAACTCCTGGGCTCAAGTGATCCTCCTGCCTCAGCCTCCTGAGTAGCGGGGACTACAGGGACACACCACCATGCCCAGTTAATATTTCTATTTTTATTTTGTAGAGACAGGATCTCATTCTTGCTCAGGCTGGTCTTGATCCCAGAGTGCTAGGATTACAGGTGTGAGCCACCATGCCCAGCTTTAAATGCCGCTTTTTAATAGACTATAACATCTGTATATGGTGTTGAAAATGTTTGAACACATATAAAAAGATAAAAATAATATGAAAATCATTCATTATTATATTTCTTAAAGAGATAATATATTAACATTTGGGAATATTTATTTCCTATATTTCTTCTATTCATGTATATATTTGTTTCATCTGATTAATTTTATAGTATGAGCATTTTTCTAGGTCTCTCATATTTGCTGGAAAATATGCTTTTGAAATGGCTGGGTAGAGTCCAATATGGATGTACTTAAATTAAGTTAGTTCCCTGTAATTGGACATTTAAAATGTGTGTGTGTGTGTGTTGTTTTGTTGTTTTTGCTATTATAAAAACCTTGTGTCAAGCATGTTTCTGTATAAATCTTGGATGTTATTTTTAAATTATTTCTTTAAGACAAATTACTGGGATGGGCCAAGTGTTAAAAGATTTGAACATGTTTAAGGATTTTGCTACTTAGGACAAAGTTCCTCCTGAAAGACAAAAGGATGGTTTTGTCAGGTCCTCTAGCTTTCTTGCCTTTCTGTAGTTGACTGGGGAGGAAAACACGTGGCCACACTTTTCAGAGCCTGAAGTTTCTGGAAGACATTTACTGACTCTTTCTTGGCAGAAATTTGAAACTCTTTTCTCCTCCCTGGATGGGCCTCCCCTGTGATTTACAACCAGGCTGAACTGGCTCAGTTGCTGCAAATGCTGTCATCACAGGCCATCAAGCAAATGGAACAAAACTGCCTGGGTCACTCAGCCTCTGAGCAAACACCAGGGAACAGTGGCTGCTCTCTTCTGTTTCCAAAGGAACATGCTGTTTTAATAACACTTGAGAACACTTTTGCAAAGTAATTCTCTGCTCCCCAGAACTTTCTTGTCAGGCCTGGAGCCTGGCCTTCTTATTCTCTGGGCCTGTCTTTCCTGATATGCAATGGCTGGCCAGCCAAGTCCCTGGCTACTTCTTCTGCCAGGGCCCCAAACCCTGAGCAAGGACCGTGGGGCATGTTAACCGACCAGCGTCCAAGGAATGTGAACATCGTGCCATGGCCCAGACTACAGAGTCCCTGTCCAAGGGCTGGATGAGCTTCAGTGGGCTGTGTGCAGACCAGCCTTTTCTACTTCTTTCTGCAAAATACACGGAGTGTCCTCCTCAAAACCAGCCTTGCTTCTTAGTGGGGGCCAGGGAGGAAAGATGGTTTTAATCCCAACCAAGTGCAAATCACTCCAGAACAGTCATGTGCAGTCTCCAGGAAGAGGGGTGTGCTCCAGGCATGCTCAGAGCCCCACACCCTGGGCTCGGCCAGAAGAGGAAGGAGGGGGCACAGGGAGGAATGCTCCAGACACAAGCACCCACCTCACATCAGAGGTAGCCCCAGAAAGCATGGCTGGCAGACAACAGCACAACTAAGTAGAAGTAAGCAATGCATTCATGGGGTGCCCCATAGTTGTGCTGAGGGCAAGAGGCCAAAGACATGGGGGAAATGCCTTCATCTCAAGCTTTGGCCCAAGCCGGGCACACAGATAGTGTTTTATCTTAGGAAGGTCACTCTGGCACAGTAAGGAGACATGCAGAGGTCAAGGCCTTGAGGCTGTAAAATGTTAGGAAGATGCTACAATCGTCAAGGAGAGAGATGCTGGGGCCCAAACCACAGATGGGGCAGATGGAGGAGGAAAGAAGAACTCAGGAGATATGAAAGGGGCAGAACAGATAGGACTTGACCTGTAGGACATTCTGCTGGGGACATAGTAGATTCCCATTTCCTTAACTACAATGACAACGATAGTACTTGCTGCAAAGGGACTTTGTGGATCAAGTTAAATGACACATGCTAAGTACTTAGAAGAGTGTCTGGCTTAGTCAGGCTCGTTAAAGATTAAAATAAATATGACTTATACAAATATCACCATTATATATGCTTGCAGGTCAGGGCAAAAAATATAGAATCAGAATCAATAAGTAGATATGAATCAGTTGAAGCCATCAAAATGGACTCAGCTGCCCAGGGTGAACATGCACAGTGAGGAGATTGGATAACAGAGGTGCAAATGTGGGGGACACCAATGCTAAGGAGCTGCTGGGGGTGGGGGGCAGGGATTTGTAGAACAGTGAGAAAGAACAGCTCAAGTTGAACCAGGTGAGAACATGTCACAAAACCAAGTAGGAAAAGTGTTTTGAGAAGAAGAAGGTACCACGTGCTGCAGATGGGTTTAAGTAAGGCAAAGATGGATCAGGGTCCATTGGATTTAGCCACAAAGAGGTCACAGAGCAAGACGTTTTAAGCAGTGGAGATGAGATTTCAGAGAATGGAAAGAACAAAGGCATTGGTGGAAGATGCTCATCACCACATTACATATCACAGGGGAAAGGGGGCACAACCTAAGTGCCCAACAATAGGGGATTAAGTATATTATGTACAAATATTTTGTACTTTTCTTCATAGCATTATATAAAAATAATTTTAAAAACAATTACTATTACATAGCAGAGGTACAAATTAGAGATGGATTAACAGTGAACAAAAGAAACCAAAAGACACAGGTTTTAAAGTAAGGCAGAAAGCCTTTTTGAGAGGCTATTACGATATAAAGAAAAAAACAGGCAAGTGGAAAATGACCAAGGCCTTAGCTTGAGAGAGTGTTAAGTCTAGAGAGTTTGAGAAGAACAACAAAGACAACTCAAGGGCTGGCAAGTATCATGGAAAACAAGTAAGAGTAGGATATGATCCAAAATAATCAACAGTGTAGAATGTGGCTTCGTGACTTTGCATCAAGGGTATTGGAAAAACCTGGAAAATGTAAATTCTCACAGGAACTCTGTATTCTAACTTTGTACCATTCCCCAGTAGCGAGGCTGCTCCGCGAGGACTGGGGCCTCGCTCTCCTCTACTCTTTGGAATTCTAAGTTCTCAGCACCCTTCAAGACAGACCTAAAGCTAAGAAGACTGGAAGAAAACATGGAAGATTCCTACAAAGATTAAGCGAAAAAAATCAAAATACATACCCTGTAGCACCTAAATTCAGATCACAACCATTTAAAAAAATGTGCACCGGAATAAAAGGGACATAAAAATGTTAAGAGTATATTAGAGTCTGGGATTGCCAGTGTGGAATTTTTTCTTTTCTTCCTCTC